>LR990858.1:9087419-9703222 GCA_905163395.2 Endotricha flammealis | reverse complement strand
ACGAGATGTCGAACTTCATAAATTGGTGGAAGATCACTTTAAGATAGAATCATTGGGAATTGCTCATAATGTAAAAGTGAACGAAGCCGATCAGCGGGCCATGGATGTGGTGCAGCAAACTATTAAGAAAGTGGAAGGTGGCTATGAAGTCGGATTACCATGGCGACAGGATGAAATTGTTATGCCACCAAGCTACAACGCAGCGTTTCGTCGATTACGAAACATTGAAAAGAAGATGGATGCTTCACCGCAATTCGAAAAGGAATACACCGCTCAAATTGAAAACTTGTTGGACAAAGGATATGCAGTACCTTGTGATGAGCATGAGGACAAGAGTCCAATAAGTTGGTACTTGCCGCACTTTGCAGTGAAAAATATAAACAAACCCGGCAAGTTACGTTTGGTGTTCGACGCAGCCGCGAAATGTCACGGAATATGTTTAAATGATCAACTGCTAGAAGGTCCGGATTTGTTGCAATCTCTACAGGGTATAATCTTACGATTTAGAGAAAGACCTATAGCAGTTACGAGTGACATACAAGAAATGTTTCTGCGTGTGAAAATTAGGAAAGAAGATCAGCCTGCGCAACAATTTTTATGGAGAGGAGGCGACAGAACGCAGCCGCCTCAGAGGTATAAAATGGTCAGCATGATATTTGGTGCTGCCAGCTCTCCGTTTTTAGCGCATAGTGTAAGAAACCACAATGCTGAACTTCACGCTGAAACCCACCCGATGGCGCTGGAGGCCATCACGAAGAACCACTACATGGACGATTTAGTGGCAAGTTATGTCGATGAGGTTCAAGCTCGACGCGCCGTCAAGGAAATTAGAGAGGTGCATGCAGTCGCTGGATTTATAATGAGAAGTTGGAGCAGCAGTAATACGCAAGTTTTGAGAGATGTGCCAGAAGATCTACATGCAACTACGCCGACCAAGCTGGGAGGAAATGAAATCCAAAGCAAGATACTCGGATTAATTTGGAGCCCTGAAGAAGATATGTTGGGATTTAATACCTCAATGAACAGAGTCCCGACTGAAGTTAGAACGCAACAAAGAGGGCCAACCAAGAGGGAAGCGCTTAGTGCAGTGATGTCTATTTATGACCCGTTAGGTTTACTAAGTCACTACACAATCCGAGCAAAAATTATGTTACAGAATTTATGGCGGCTCAAATTGACATGGGATGAGCCAATTCCTAATGATGATAAACTACTGTTTACAGAGTGGTTGCGACACTTGGCTGACATCTCTGAGCTACGACTGCCCAGGTGTTACTTCACAGACACCTGCCGACAAATCGAGCTGCACATCTTTTGCGACGCCAGCGAGCAGGCGTACGCTGCATCGGCCTACTGGAGGGTCGAGCACACCGACGGAACCATCGGTGTCGCCTTGGTAGCTGCCAAAGCCAAGGTGGCGCCGCGCCGAGCTCAAACCATACCGCGCCTTGAACTACAGGCAGCGGTCCTCGGCTCACGACTCGCCGATACTGTCAAAAAGGAGCATCGGTTGGAAGTCGTGAGCACCACATACTGGACGGATTCATCGACAGTGGTGCACTGGGTGCGCCATGACCAGCGGCGCTATACTCCGTTTGTCGCTCATCGCCTAAGCGAAATAGCCGAGCGCACTCAAAAAGAAGATTGGCGGTGGTTACCCACTGAACATAATGTCGCCGATGACGCTACTAGGTTTTACAAAACTTCCATACATTCGTCTGATCGTTGGTTCCAGGGACCACAATTCCTGCAGCAGCCTGAGGAGGAGTGGCCTTCCGAGAGGGTCACCGCTCAGCCTGACGAGGCCGAGGTGCTGCATTCCTCGGCTGAGGAGCCAGGCGGCAATTGGCTGCCTGACCCTGCCCGCTTCTCTAAATTTGAGACGCTGGTGCGGGCCACTGCGCGCGCGCTGGCATTCATTGACATATGCCGGCGCCAAGCGGCGCGCCTTGAGCTGCGCCACATCGAGCGCGCCGAACGAGCTCTCGTGCAACAAGCACAGCGCGAGAGCTTCCACGCTGACTGGCAGCGTGTACACGCCGGCCGTCCTCTCACCCGGTCTAGTCGCCTATACAAGTTGGACCCGGTGATGGAGGACGGCATTCTCCGAGTGCGGGGCCGCATTGCCGCCGCTACAGCACCACTGGACACCAAGCGGCCAGTTATTCTGGACGGCCGCCACCCAACGACGAGACTTCTGGTGCTGCGTGAGCACTGCGCTGCGGGACACGCCAACAGAGAGCGAGTAACCAACGACTTGCGTCAACGTTACTGGATTGTGCGATTGCGGCCTACTGTGAGGGCCGTCGAAAATTCTTGCGCCTATTGCCGGGTGCGACGGGCCAAACCTAAGGTGCCTGCCACAGGGGACCTACCACGAGCCCGCCTTGAGCCCTTCTTCCGCCCCTTCACCAATTGTGGGGTGGATTACTTCGGTCCCATGCTAGTCAAAGTGGGACGTCGACGAGAAAAACGGTGGGGCGCACTATTTACGTGCCTCACCTCACGGGCCATACATTTAGAGTTGGTGGCCTCCCTATCCACCGACTCCGCTCTAATGGCCCTAAGAAGAATGGCTGCAAGAAGAGGATGGCCGAGAAAAATGTACTCAGACAACGGGACGAACTTCCGCGGAGCAGACCGCGAATTGCAAGCGGCTTACGACGAGTGGGCGCCCGCTCTCCGTGAGGAGGGCCTACTACACAGAATGGAATGGCGCTTCATTCCCCCTGGCGCGCCCAACCAAGGCGGCGCATGGGAGCGCATGGTGCGCTCAGTGAAGACGGCGCTTTCAGTGGCGCTCCACGAGAGGGCGCCTCCTGAGGAGGTGCTACAGACGGTGCTGACCGAGGCCGAGTTCACGGTCAATGCTCGGCCGTTGACACACGTGAGCGTCGACCCTAATGATCCGGAGGCGCTCACCCCAAACCATTTTCTGCTGGGGTCATCTACTGGCCTACCAACCACTGGGCCTTGCGACGAGGCTGACCGGCGCACCTGGCGAGCTAGCCAGGCGCTGGCAGACAACTTTTGGAGGCGCTGGGTACGGGAGTACCTACCTGAGCTGGTGCCACGCGGAGCACCAGGCGAGCATCGGGAGAGTCTTCACGTCGGGGACATCGCCATCGTGGTCGACGCTACGCTGCCAAGGAACGTCTGGCCGATGGGCGTCGTCGAGAAAGTCTACCCTGGACCCGACGGCGGTGTCCGAATAGCGGACGTGCGAACAAAAACGGGCACGTTCAAACGACCAGCGCGGCGACTCGTTGTCCTAACCCGGGAAGTGGCTACGCGAGCTACGCCGGGGGGAGAACTGTAAAGGACAGAACGAGTCATGTCATTCTTGTCTCATTTTCAGTGGCCGTAACTGGTGGGGCGCGTAATAGAATCAAGTTTATTTATATGAAAGCCCACTACGTTACGGTCCCGGTACGGAATGAGACAGGAATGACAATTGTAGTATTGAAATCTAAATTGCATAATCTGGTCATTCTTGCTTTATTCACACTGACCATAACGTGGTCGGCGCGTAGTATTTTCTGGCTTGTTTACATGAAAGCCCACCACGTTATGGTCCCGAACATTAAAATGGGGCAAGAGTGACCAATCAGAATTTCGTGAAAATATTGCATTTATTTTGTTAAGGAAATTCAATTTGGAAATACAGGTATCCTAGGTCGGGAATTTAGTATAATTTTGTAGAATAGGTAATTTGAATAATATTTGTATAAGTTTCGTCACTGTATAGTTAATATTTTAGAAAATAGGGAAGATTTTAGATTTTGGATATTTGATACAGTAGACTTTGTTATAGTTAAATTACCTATACAATTAAGACCTAGGATAAGGCAATTTAGATTATATCATATTTTAGAATAGGAACTATTAAACTAAGATAGTTTTAAGCTAAAATATGTAAGCAGTTAATTGTTAAAGACAAAAATTATGGTTTGTCATAGTCTAAAATTGAGATAGACATAGAAAAATGGGCGTGGCAATTTTGTCTCTTTTTAACAACAATTTAAATATGTTGCGGTTTCGATCAGAAATCAGTCAGTATCCAGCCTCTATATCAGCAAGTTAACTCGGAAGTAAAAGTACTAAAGCCAGCCCAGTAATAGTGAATCAGTTCAGTCATAGTGCATAAGTAAAGCCTAAAAAGTGTAACAAGAAGAATAAATCTGTGATCAAGTTCCGGTATTTTATTTGTGAGCAACCCGTGGAGGAATCTAGTCCCCAACAGTACCTCTGCTTTTTATCATCATACTAAATATTATTATAAATGAGAAAGTGAGTTTGTTTCTTCGTCGGCTTGACTAATCAGCCGATCATTATGAAAATTTGTATACATATTGTCAGGGGTACAGAGCCTAACATAGGTAGTAATTTTTACGCGGGCGAAGCCTCGGGTAACCGCTAGTATGGTAGTACGGTAATATTATGGAAATGAGATAAGAATGCGCGAATGTATACGGCTAGGTGTAAAATAAAGTTGAATATGCTTTAAGTACCTTTGCGCCTATATCGTGACCGTTTTTCATACAGTAAATTGAAAAAGGTCTACAGGATCCCAATGCCATTTGTCAAAGTACCTACTTACTACTAAAATTTATCGAGATAAATTATTGCACGGGTTTTTTCGGTGAGGTTTTTCAGATTAACTTTTAGTGAGAAGGCATAGGAATTTAATCAATAATCCCCTTTTTATCCTCTCTTTCTTGTTCCTATACTATTTTATGTGATTAATTTCATGGCAAAGTAATCAATGGAATGTGCTTATTTACGATAAACATGCACCAAGACACAACAATCCCAACAATCAGTTACAGAATACACGAACTGAGCTATGTCTTATTGATAAAAGAATTATTTCAAGGCAAGGCAAGTGACAAATTTTTGTGTGAAACAATTAATAAGTAATTAAGTACGACCTATGTGTAAAATGTATTACATTATAATAAATAAAAAATAGCAAGCATTTAACCATGCGTGATTGAATTTATTACTACGTAGACAAATTAATTAACCTAACCGTGACCTAACCTAACCCACGCATTTTATTATTCTTTCAGATGACATTAATTATTACCATATTTTGGACATTCGATTAATTTCTGAATAATTATGATTCATTGATGCTTGAGGTGAGGAGCTCGATGGCGTCGCTGTGTGTCACACTCTAATATGAACACGCAAGTCAAGCGACGTCGACCTTAGCCAGTGTTTGGATGGGTTTTGTTATCTCGAGCTTCTCCGTGCTTCGGAGGGCACGTTAAGCCGTCGGTCCCGGCTGTTACCGGTAGATGACAGTCGTTAAGCCAAGTCGGTGGCCTTCGGGCGGCTTGAAAACAACCGGCCTCTGCCAATCCGCATTGGAGCAGCGTGGCAGAGTACGCTCTAGTCCCCTTCGATTGAAGGGAGACCCGTATCCCAGCAGTGGGATGATTATGGGTTAATATGATGATTGATGCCATAGTAAATTATTAACGCTGACGTGCACATACAATATGTTGGAATATGATGTAATTTCTATTATGTAACGATGACCAAAAGCAACAAGTTTAAAATAAATATTTAGAGATCATGATACGAACGAATAGAACCCTCGATATGTATCACAAGATAGGCTTACTGTTTAGTATAATTGGAATTTCAATTCTATACAATTCCAATGAAAATGTATCATTGTAATGTATGTCGCGTTGTAATTAGCACTCTTGAAACATCAAACTTACTATTTGTTTAGCGTACAATAAAATTGTATTTATTTCATAAAATGTCAACGCAACCAACTAGCACTAGCATTAACTAATCCAATTTCGATCGATCGGAATTGCTTTGAAGAGTAGGCGTGTCTTTGGACAATGAATACAGTAAACTCACTGTAATTGTAAAATAACATTGAAGATCGATAAATAAAAAAATAAGTGTATTAAGTAGTTGGTAGATGATGCCATGGCGGGAAAAATCCACAAGAATCTGATAATCATAGTACATCAAGCCAACTCCGTTTTTCAATACCTATCCAAAACGAAAATGTACATACGATAATAATGATGTTTTGTATGTTAATTTACTAAACAAGCTTCCACCAATTCTGGAAGCAAAAAGTGAAATGACACTGATAAAATAAATAGCGAAAGGAAACCAGTCACCGCTTACAGCCTTTACAATACAGCATTAAAATAAAACTATATACAGTATGTACAAACATTTAGTAGTCATAAATACGGAATTTCAATTAAAAAGCGATCGATAGCTAACGTAGTCCGAGTCGCGAGTGTATGTATGAAAAGCGAGACACGGACGACGACGGTCTAATAAGACCGGCGGCTGAGTGGTGACGGAATCCTGCACGCGATATGTCTGTATATACGCTTTGAAGTCTAGAGCCACTTATCGTTCCAGAGCGGCGAATCGATACGAGGAAAATACGAATAGTTGCATAGGATCTCACGCCCTCAACGAAGCTTTGTTTCAAAGACAGTTGTAATATAACCCCATTTGGTTTGCATTACTCGTTTAAATGTTTTAAATATAATTTTCTTGTGTATTTAAGGAGCCATACGCCAGTTACACAGAACCGAAACCAGTATTTTGATAGGTGCTTAGAATGTACACACGTTATGTTTTTAACATTGAAAATGTTTATGGGATCGATTTCACGAAATACACAAAATCTGCGATAACTTAGGGCTACGGGCTCAAAATGCGCAGAATTTATCAAGACACATTTTTTTTTTAAATCGAAAAAGTTTGGAAAAATAATGACATTATTATTACAATTTAATACATTTAACGACATTTACGATAGATTAGATTTATTTCGATAAAGACGCGCTCACATACCTAACAGGATGTTAAAAACGTACAGTCGCTCATAACCGTACAGTAGCTACTATGGTACATTTTCAATGTACCTACTAAGAATTCTTGCGTACTGCGTAAAGTCTGTGGATTATTTTACTACTTTAATTTTATCTTTCGGCTCTATCATTTCCTATACAATCCTATAATAAACAAGTAAACCATATTTGAATGTGGGGTTTATTCAAAACAAATGTCAACAGGGGTTTATATTATAGGCACTTCATGTTTCGAAACTTTGTCAGCAAACAATGTTGTAAATACTAACCCTCTATGAATACGGAAACCTTTTCGGCGGGTAAGTAATCCTACTAATATGGTCTGTCAACATACGTGACGGAAAATCAAATTTTTACAGTATACATGCAATTCAAATGGTACATCTCGGTAAGTTGGAAAAAGTATAAAAGCTGGATCGGTGGAGTAGATATAAACAGAGAAAAAACACATTGCCGATATAATGAAGAACAGTAGGTAGGTATACTTACACAATAAAATTCGTTTTATTTTTTTATTCATTAGGGAATTGATAATATATAAATATAGCAAACGGTCACGGTACGAGCCAAACCCACATGTGCTACTGGGGTATAATGTATAGCGCTCTACGGAACGAAATATTATAAGGACCCACAGCGCGCCATGTATTTTGACTCACTGTTCTTTTAATACATATTTATTACATTAATGGTGAATTGTACAAAACCATACATATATTATAAAGTTAATGAAATATTAAATTATAGAATTAAACTAATTAATAAAACATATAAATAAATATTTAGGGACAATTCACACAGAGTGAGCTAGCCCCAAAGAAATTTCGAAACTTGTGTTGTTGATATATATTTTATAACAACTAATACATATGTATAGATAAACATCCAAGACCCGAGGCCAATCAGAAAAAGTTCCTTTTTTATCACTACCCGACCGGGATTCGAACCTGGGACTTCCTGGGTGGCGGTCTGGCATGGTAACCATTACGCCAGGAAGATCGTCAATAGGTAGCTCGAGACGTAATGTGGAATTAAAATGCTTTTCTGGAACTGAATGCAAGTCAATAAGGGCTTGTTCTCACGGAATAGCACCCTTTCGAAAATTTTAAATTGTCGAGAAATTCTTAAGTGTTACAATGGTAATCATGTTTATTGACTACGAGCTATTGCCCGCGACATCACCCGAGTGGCCTTTTTAGATAATATTATTAAAAGTATAGCCTATGACTATGATACTAACAACGTAGCCTTCATTGGTAAAATAATTTTCAAAGGCGATTTAGTAGATTCACTGATTACCGTATACAACCTCACAAAGTCACAAACTTTACTTTTTTATAATGTTAATATAGTTTATTGATTAACATGATTACAATATTTTTAGCTACCTTTGTTAACAAAATATCAAGGTAAACTCATTGTGAAACACAATGGGTACATGTAAGTAAAAACGTACGTGACTAATTACGTCATAAGGGTTGCTGAGTCAATTTAATTGCCAATACCTACGTATTGTGTACAGTATCTACCTACAGTAACTGCCTACAATAGAGTTGGAAACTAGGGATGTCAACCCCGATTTCCAGTCCCTAAGCAGATTACTGACATTACTGTCAAACGTCAACTAGTTCCACTCGTGAAGTGAATCGGGAGTTTTACAACGTTATCTCTATCGTATCACAGTTAGCTTGAATTTCAAGCAAAAATAACATTTTTATTCTAGTTTTTGCCTTATGAAGTTGTTTCAGTCGTGTCGGGAAATCATTGGTAAATATCGAGACCGTTGGGAATTAACAACGCTTCATGAGCAAAGAACTTATCGAATGGAATCTCTTTGCTAAATATATCTACGGTATTATTTATTTACAATATTTTTCTCAAGGTAAAAATTTTTTTTGTAATATATTGTCCAAATATTCTTCGGTGTATGTTACTTAACGTTCTAGAAAATGTCTCACTCACCGAACGCAACGCATGACTATCACGCTTCACATAATAATTCTTTTAAAGGGCGATACTTCTACAGGTAAAGCTTATGCTAACTTCGGTCGAACTAGCATTAATACTTTACAGCCCAAACATTATTCCATTCCGTCCATTTATCATACTAGGTTCATCTATGGATTGATTGAGTTTCCAGGAGACTTGTTAGTAATGTCCTATAACGTTACAACCAATTAATAGTATTATGATCGTATGTATAATTAGTACACTAATCAATAATAAACTTTATTAGATTCCTAAACTAAATCGATTATTTACAGTATGTACCTAATCATGATATGTTTACTTAGGCAAAATGTACACAGAGCAGTGGGAATAGTGTCGAAGCTATTGATTATAATGTAAATGGGGAATTTTCATTAGTAGGGACCAGTAATTACATTTGATACGGTTATTTGTACATTCGTCACGGAAATAAATATAAGTTTCATGGGGAAATTAGGTGTTTTCAATGTATGGAAAGGGCATATTTCTGTTACAACTTATCCATTTAAAATGATATCTGAAACACACCTAAATCGTGTTTAAATTCAAAACTGGCGGCTCACAAATTATATTTAATTATTTATTAGCACCATAGCATGTATTAATATCAAAGCTTCAGGTTTAGAAAATATTGGAAACTGTAAAAAATAATTTCTAATCCTTAATTTCAAGTAAGCATTTAAAGTATCAGTATAAATGCTTCGGTTCATAAGAAAAACTACAGCATAAATTATTCTAGTTATATCAAAACAAAACTAAAAATCTACAGCATCAAAAACAATGGAGATAAATAAAACAGATTCTAATTCCATATATTATTCCACATAACCGCTTACAAATTTTATTATTATAGCCTACATTGTTATAGCTAGGAGTTTGGGAGAACGAAATTGGCGGGTCGATTAAAGCGGCATCCCTTGTAGATAGCATTGAGCACCCGGTATGCTTTTGTTTCGGCATTTCAGACGAGCTCCGAATGCCTGTTCGTTGACAAATCCCACGACATCAAAGATATTATCTATGAAGCTATGAGCCTGTAAGAATAGGGAACACTTGAATCGCCTTAGAAATGCTAGCTCTACATTCTCGCGAAGTTAAGCGAAAACGAGAGTATGGACCACTTCGTCTAACTTCCACTTCAATTCCTTTGTATTCTGACATCGTGCCAAATCAAATCATTTTTTATCAAATAGGCATATTACAAGCACTTTCGAATCGTCACATTTTTTTCCTACCACCAATTCTGGCAAGAACTGGCAAGAAACTTAGCACTTGCTCTTTTAAAATGGTAATGGTAAGAGTTACAATTATGTTTTTTTTAAAAGGAAACATTGAAACTTTTTTTTTAAATATAAAAAACTGCAATTTTAAAAATAATAACAAAAATTAATAATTAAAAAGGCGTATTAATATACTGGTATAAAAAAAAAGGTAAACAGTGTATATACAAACAGGTGCAATATATGTATTAAGTACCTAGCAGAAGGTAGACTTGTGTTTGGTGTCTGTGCCGAATTGATGATTCCAGCTATTCTTATCATTTAGATAATCTTCAATTCTATAATAAGCCAATGTTTAATGAAGGATTTAAACCTTTTTGCCTTTGTGCCTAACTTTAATTCACTTCCGCCAACTTCGCGCTAGTGTAGAGCTATATACTAGCTAGTAGGGTGATTCAAGTATTGACTATTATATGTTCAAGCTCATAGATTTATTAAATAGCCTGCATTAAAAGTATTCAGAAAGAAATGTTGACAGACGTTAACTTATCTTTTATCAGTGAATGTTGAAAAAAGTCGTCTGCCATTTGTCTAGGGATTTAGGCCAAACGTAGGTATCCCCTTACTCCTATTATCTAGTAAGAATTGGGGTACGTAGGTAACGTTAGTGCTAGCTAGCCGGTGAAAGGCTGGTGAAAACACCTTTTACGACTTGCTAGATAAAACACAGTTGGAATTATTTCTTATTGTTGCCTAAATGAGTTTCCTAGGGTTTACTGGATTTCTTTCTCTATTTCTTTTAACAATGGTTATTTTGCAATATAAATGGTGACCATTAATAAATAATAATAAACTACTACTAACGATACCTCCCAATAAGGTTGCAACTAAGCTAGTTAATCGGACCTACACAAGACACCTCAAGCGAAAAGCCATACTTAATCTGGACTAAAACAGCAGTCTATAATTTCATATGGTCGGTGGTAATCTTCATTGGAAGATGCACACTTCATAACAGCCGCACACACCACGTCCACTTATAGACAGCGACTGACTGCGGATAAAACTAAGAATAAAAAAAAATATGCTCTACTTGACACAAAACATCCAAACAATAGTCTGATTTAAAATACGAAATCAAAATGAAATAAACAAGATTCGATTACAAACACTTTATTGCGATAAAAGACACATTATATTACTACAATAAAGTATGCAAGCTAATTCAAACACAATGTTTGAATTACACTGAAAATCTAGTACTTAGTACTTTGAAACAGAATATGTAGATGTGACTTAAAGAGAACACATGTGAAAGTGAAGCCTAGGCTTTGAATAAAGGATTTAATTTTATTATATAGAACTAGAGATGAGATGGCAACAATAAGGATATAATATTAATTTATTAGATTCAAAGCTTAAATATATTTCAATGAAAGGGTAAACCAGATTCTGAAGTAACGTTTGTCGGTTATAATGGTTTATAATAACTAAAAGTGATGAACGAGCTAGGGGTTAGAAGTGCCTTTATGAATATTTTGTTGCGGCGTCTACCAATTAATTAATATTAATTGATAGATTGAAGAGTGAGTGTTATTTTATTAAGATTTTTAGTTTTTTATTATCTAAAAGGAGAAGCTGACTGACTGACTGACATATCAACGCAGGGCCTAAACTATAAGGGTTAGAAACTTGAAATTTTGCACAGGGGTTCCCCTTATACCGTAGGGGAGCACTAAGAAAGGTATTTTCTAAATTCCCACGAGAAAGCGAGAAATACGCAAACGAAGTTGCGAGGGATTTACTAGTATTATATAAAATTCAATGTCCTGACTGACTCAACTAAATATCAACGCACAGCTCAAACTGCTGGGTCTAGAGATTCCAAATTTGGAATGTAGGTTCCTTACGACATCTGGGGGTGTACTAAGAAAGGATTTTTCAAAATTCCCATGAGAAAGCGAGATATACGCAAACGAAGTTGCGAGGGTTTTACTAGTATTGTACTATGGAATTGCAAAGTTTCATGACGATGCTGCATTCAAAATCTTTGTCCTTATTTCTTTACCCTGGACATCTCTTTCATTGGTTAATTGTACAAGCGAGTCCGCTTGCTTGTACAAGTACGCTTGCAAGTGGGTCTGGTGGAGTGTGATTATCGCCACCTGTGAAAATCAGTTTAACCAGAGACACTACCAGCTGTGAGTAGAATGGTTCGTTGTTCATTGATCTATCCCGCTCTAGAGAGCAATTATTAGCAAATGTGATAGACGTCAAATTGAACATAAGGCGTGCACTTACATATTAGTGCATAGTGATCGCATATCAAGTGAAGTGATCTCGACTCGAGCACTTCGGTCTATTATAACTATTATTACGTCCCAAAGCCACATTCTACATATTTTAACAATATAAGTAATCATAAATGTATACAATTCACACAGCGCGACCCAAGAGGGTTCTGGAATGGCGACCACGTACCGGAAAGCGCAGCGTAGGACGCCCACCTACAAGGTGGTCAGACGACCTAAAGAAAGTCGCAGGAAGCCGCTGGATGCAGGCCGCTGCCAGCAGGTCGCATTGGTTGGAGGCTTTTGGGGGAGGCCATAAAAGATACTTCGACAATAATGTTCATCACGAAAATTCTCTTGGACAGAAATCAAATCCGCGATCGCTGACATGGCTCCAGAGGTAGAGTCGCTACCTACTGCGCCACCAGTGTATCAAATATGGCTATGTTCATGCATATCGCAGACACAAATACACAAAAATCTGCATATTTTAGTGGTAGAGCATATAAAATAAGCTAGCTTGTTTTACGAAATACCACCCTCTCACATAATACCGCCGTGAAGCAATGCGTTTCGTTCGTTGAGTGATATCCTGAAGCTCATCCGCTACCTATATGTGTTGGTAATGTAAGGTTCGTGCTAATTCCTATGAAATGCAAGCATAGATTATTCATACGAAAGACATTTTGCCGTCATAATCAATCACATGGACCACCCCGACCATTAACGTAACTGTTGGCTTGTCTACATCACCACGTCACGACGAGACGATGCGGTGTCACAGAGTTCATAATCACATATGCTCGCGCAGTCGATGTTTCATTGTCTTGTGCCAATTAACACGGCTAAAACGCCCAAAACAGACGGTGAATCGTAACGAAACCCTTTTAAAATTATGGATTTGAAACCAGTTTCAAAGTGTAACTTTATGGTAACGTGCATTTTTACGACACGGCTACGAAAAGCACGTCACGTCAACGCGTCGCGACACCGTGTCATTTCATGTAAAGCGACACGACTCGTAACATGAATAGTTACAGGGGTGTCCACATCAGCATGTAGACAATCCCTTTAACTATTCACACAAACACAATTGCACTGATGAACCACAATTTGTGAGAGATGGTCTTGTGAATAGAGCTTAATCATCATGTTATTGTGTAATTTAGTTGAATGCCTAATTTTAGAATATGCTGAGTAACATTTAACTTCAAAAGGTTAAAAGACAACTTAACAAGGCGATAAACACCACTTCAATTATAATTTGAAGATGACTGTTGGCCTATTGTCTCAAATAACAATGCAGGAATCACGAGTAATGCTCTCCGAACGGTAGACGGAAAATTAAGTGAGAAAAGTGAAAATATACTGAGAGAATTCTAAATAATGATTTAATTTGCAAAGGTGCTGGCACTTATTGACCGAACCTTACGAGGCATCCATTGGAATTCAAAGTAGCTTGTTTTACATAAATGTAATACCTGAATGGATATGCAGACTACGGTTCAGTCGTTCGTATATTCGTTATTGTATGAGCGATTTTGTCACAGAGTTTATAGATTTATCAATGTTTTTCCCAGATTTTGTTTGTATTCCGAAAGTTAGAAAATACAAAATTGTTATAAATTCGCAGGTATGTCCCATATATCACTCGCATATTTAACTAACCCATTTTATAATTAAAGTCTAATCTCGGTCGGTTGCCTGCTGTGATCTAGGTACAGTCAGCAGCATAAATATGTCACTTTAGTACATTGTCTTTTTTGTATTATTCTAGTTAATGAAGACTTTTGAGTGAACATGTCAACGTTATAGTAAAAAGGTACTAAAGTAATATGATAATATATTAATGCCACTATCTGTACATTTCTTTTCTTTAGACTGTAATATGGGGTTCTTCAAAAAGGGCATTATAAGATTTTTACAAGGTCGGCAACGCACAAGTGATACTCCCGGTGTCCCATAGGCTACGGTGACCGCTCAGGGCGGGCGGGCCGTAAGCTTGTTTGCCACCTTAGTAGTATAAAAAACCATCCGTATAGTAAAATACGAGGAAAATATTACACATTTTGAATAACATTGTAATACGAATACTCGCATGGGATAGGGGTGGTAAAAAATGCACAATATCCTGTGGATCGAGTTTCGTTGAATACGATTGTAAAACTTTGCCCATTCGGAAGTACGAGTCCGAAGTTTAACAATGTGACGTGGGAGCTCCGACTTTGCATTCGATTAAAAATTATGACTTCTCTATCCTGATCATTGCATATTTTTTATATGTATAAAATATTTCAATATTGATAAATTTCTAAAGTACTAGCGGCCCGTCCCGCTTTCGCAATAATTATTGCAAGGATCACCGATTAAAAAACTATATCTTATAGCTTCCTAAAACGGTGAAAGGTTCTTGAAGTCGGTCCAGTAGTTTCTAAAGTTTATTCGTAACAAACAAAAATACATTTTTATTTTTATTTTTATACCACACAGGTGGCAGACAAGTATACGGTCGGCCTGATGGTAAGCCGTCACCGTACCCTGTAGACTCTTGCACTACCGGGGGTATCACTCACGCGCTGCCAACCCTCCTAACCCGTAAGTGGAGCTCTGGAGACCTTACTCACCGTAGGAACACAACATGGACGAGACCAATGCTATTTGGCTACGATTTTCTATAAGGTGGAGGTCCTTCCCCAGACGGGCTGCTCCGATTTGGGCGGATTATCCGCTATGCCCTACCTCTCTTAATACAAATCTTTCTTATATATTGTAGCTTCTTTACTTAAATGAGGGGAAATGAGCAGGCGTGGCCTGCTGGTAAGTAATCACTTGTGACTCATGAATTTCAACAACATCAAACGAATCTTTGGGCCTTTTAAAGAGAAGTAGGTAAGTATACATTTTTTGGAGAAATAAAGAGCAAAGACACATTTCTCATATTATTGATAAGTTGCAGTTAGTTAAATGATATTTTTTTACAATTTATCAGCCAGATAGAGTAACTGGAAACATCAGGTGCCTCTGACTGATCTTAAAATTTTAATTATTCCTAGATTATAAGAACGTACGTTACTCAAGTGCATAATTTTATTGTAAACATTGGTAGGTATTGAAAGTTTTGGATATTGATATGACATCTCCTCAATTATTCCTGTTCAGCTTTTTTTATTGTGTTTACATTTCGTTTGTTTACATTTTATTTTCATCTTCTCTTCTTCCTCTTCTTCTTCAGCCTGTTGTTGCACCCAATGCTGAGTGTAGGCCTCTTGCATTGCACACCAGTATTTACGGTCTTGAACTTACCTCATCCATAAATTCCCCGCGACATTAGCGATGTCATCGGACCATCGCATCGGTTGTCTGCCCACGTTCCTACGACCAGTTCTGGGTCTCCACTCCAGTACCACTTTACCCCATCTCTCGTCGTGTGTTCGGCATATGTGTCCTGCCCATTTCCACTTTCTACGGGTTATGATTTTGGCTATGTCGGTGAGTTTTGTTCTTCTTCGGATATCTGTATTTCTTACTTTATCGCGAAGAGAAATACCTTACATAGCCCGTTCCATTGCTCTTTGGTTCGTTTCATTGTTTCTTCATATCTTGAACAAATTAAAGTTTCGTAGTGGCTTTCACATTTCCCACAATATAGACACATCTGACGTAAAAGACGCTTAACTTGATTTTATTCTTAACGCACTTCAACTTCTTTTAATAATTAAAACAGTAATCAAGAATAGCGAACGAAAAACTATTAACTCCAACAAGGCACTGACAAGATACCGACGTAATGTACACAAGTCGTGGCCGTTTGTGACATTAGTTTTTATTAGAACAGAAACGACTGAACTGCGGCAAAACTTTTAATTAGTCTCCTTAGTCACACGGCTTCATTCGACTTCCGTACGTGTTCGAGACTTGATATAACTTTCTTCTCGTAAAAGTATTTGAGTTATTGACATTATAATTTGGAAAGAAGTTGAACTTTAAACTAAGGTGTTTTTTTATCATACAGGAGACAAACAAGCAAGCAGGCCACCTAATAGAATGTGATAACAGTGGTTCACGAACATCAGTAAAATCAGAGGCGATACTGCTAATGCATTGACTGCAATAAAGAAAGAAAGAGGAATAAAAATGTAATTGTGATTCCAAATTTCTCACTCACCGCCTCACCTATATAATATAATATCAGCGTGAGGCAGCAATGCATATATTATATGCATTGCTGCCTGACGCTGATATTCTGTGAGAGGATGGTACTCTCCCAGTCGAGCTAGATTTCATAAATGCTCTACCACTCTAGTATAAATTTTTCTTACCACTTATGTTTCCTAAGCATTTCGTAATATAGAAAAATTTACTAATGCCTTGTCATAAATTGATTAGAACGAAGATTATGCAATAGACCTCAGGATAAAATTCGTTCCTTAATACTCTTTACAAATTTTAAAACAAGTTGTCAAAACCCCATCTGATACACATGTACAGCAACAATGCAGTCCAGAAGTGAGACCAATCCGCACCGCAATCAGAAAGTGTCATCACCGATCAGTCTCACCTTGTCGGCCTGAAAAAATCTCGGTTCGTTTGAAAAACTCAGAATCATATATAGATGAAAACACGACCTGACTTTATCAGGACTATATCGCCACAGAGGTGTCCACATACTTTATCGGAATAAAACCGCCAATCGACATAGATTGAACTATGGTCTACAATAATTATTCGAACCCCATAGAATTTAACGTAGCAGACTAATGGTGTCCGTTGAGAGACGCCATTGCGCCGAGTGGATGCGTCGTCGTCGCCACCAAATGAAATAATTAAATTAAAACAACATCACCTGGACTGTGCGCAGAGCGATTTGACGTGACTGTATGCATTGTCGATAAGCATGCTATTGATTTTCCGATCCCCTACTTCCTTTTACCAAACATTTTATACGAGCACGACCCGAATTGATTTTCCTTTAATTTTTCAAACACGCATCGCATTAAACTCAGTATAACATTTACCCTGAGACATTTATTACTGTAAACAACATACTAAATATTCAAGTTATGAGAGATATATTACACTCGCAGCAGAATGTTTGAATACAATCTTGAGATTAAACAGATCTAAGAAACTAACATTATTATATTAGCTATAATGGAATTACTCGCAACGTCAATATGGGTATTATTACGTTACAAGAACATAAAAGATAAAGTTTAATACTGACAGACAGTTTCTAAACGTGTGTAGTGTGTCAATAATTTTAAAAATAGTTTTGATCAATTCACCGTGAAACTGCCACTTTTACAGGTAGCTACGTTTCACTTCTATTTATCCGGAAGTGCTAAAAATTGGTATTATAAGACCGATCTATAAAAAGGGTCATCATACTGATTACAATAACTACCGACCAATTACAATATTATCTTGTATCGACAAAATTGTGGAACGATACTTAGGATAATGAAATCAACAATTACCTACGATGTAATCTTACAATTAACAGTAATCAATACGGATTTCAAAAAGGGAAAAGCATAACACAATTACTATTTAATTTTACAGATGAAATAAATCATTATCTTGATAATAAAATGCACGTGATCGCCTTATTCATTGACTTCTCCAAAGCATTTGATATGCTCGATTATTCTATATTGTATAATAAATTGACGCGGAGTGGTATACAGGGTCCCTTACTTAGTTTACTGCAAAGCTATCATAGCAATCGCTACACAACCGTGAGAGTCTCAAATGAGTACAGTAAGAAGGCGTTAACCATCAAAGGTACGGCGCAGGGCTCCATAATCGGCCCAACTGAGTATCTTATTTATGTAAACGATATGTGTAATATAATCAGTGAGGGATCTGTGTACCAGTTTGCGGACGATACATGTCTATTGGTTGCCCACAAAGATATAAACGAAGCTGAAAAAATCTTACAAAATAATTTTAATTTGATCAGTAAATGGTCACACGATGTAAAATTATTGATTAATGCCACAAAAACTAAGGCAATACATATTCACTCTTCACACAATAAAACATGTGTGCAGCCTACTATAACTGTTCACAGTCACGCACGACTGTCTCCATGCTGTTGCCGCTGCGGGCTGTAAGTGCCCTAATCTCGAGTTCGTGGACCAACATACGTATATAGGTCTTAAGATTGACAACAGATTAAACTGGGGTCCGCATAAAGAGTATGTCTGCAATAAACTTAGATCAATCCTAAGCAAAATGGTAATATTAAAACACAAACTACCCTACACATCACTCAGACTTTTGTACTTGGCACTAGCCGACTCTGTAATCAGCTATGGCTTGAGCAGTTATGGTAGGACCTATAAAACATACATTATGGACATATATAACCTTCAGTTGCGAATTCTTAAAACAATAATACCGTATAATGTAAAAAATAGACTAAATAATAATGAGCTAGAAATTTTTAAATTCTGTAACGTAATCAATGTATTCGATAAGGCTAAAATGCTTATACTTTCTGAATGTAACAAAACAATACAGCTAAATGTAAAATCGAGACCAAATCACTTAAGACAATTAAAGTCATTGAAATATCTGCTACCTAAATTTAATAATATTTATGGAACTCGTATTTCAAATTATCTCATACCTTGTTACTTAAATGAGACAGATGAACACATTCAATGCATGTTTTCTCAAGGCTATAATGGTGCCAAATGTAAAAAATATTTAAAAAAACTGTATGTGAGCGACCAGCCGTCGATAAGATAAGCCCTGCGTGGCTTAAGTCGTGCGGTAAATAAACTAATGTATTAAATTATTTTGGAAATAAAAAATAAAAAAAAACTTAAAATTTACAATATGAAAGGTACAAAATTTCATTGATAATAAAAATAAACCTGACAGCAGGTGCGGTCTTTCTCTTAATTTACAGTTAGTTAATCAATACGTCGAAAATGTGTCACAAAAATAAACGAACCAACAGCATGAACAGAAAGGCAAAGAGATATTGTATTGAGCATATGAAACTAGACTACAGAGCCTTTCACAAAACGACAAGCGCCAGTATTTCCATGTCACTTATTTTCAACATTGTTTAGCATTTTTATACAAAGAAGAATAGCAGATTTTATTCCATTCGGGTACCGTCGAGAGTTGGGTATTGTATGTTGAAAGTACGTATTTATAATTCGTTTGATACACGTAGTGCAAATGTAAAGTTTTCGCAGCCAAAAAGCTAGTTTATTTACCAGCTTTACCTGAGTTGGCGTTGCCGTTGGCTTGTTTAAGCTTCAACATTTTTTTTTATATGTAAGCTAGCGGATTATCATCGCACTTCCGTTATTTTCGTTCCTGTAGAAATTTACAAAAATCTCTTCTATGCTGTCGTTTTCGAAAATCTCTTCTGTGTAACTTACATCACATCTACGGATAAAAAAATATTCACATAACGTTCTCAATTAATTGTTTCAATCGGTCAATTAGTCATCCTATATTTTTTGTGAGAGTTCAGATGGAAAATCAACATTAGTTTATTTTATTAGAAAAACTTATTTTATTCATATTCTGCCTACTTATAGAATTCCGTTATACTTTGTAGATTTTGAAAATGCAAATAAATAATGAGTTGCCGACAGCTATAATTACACAAATAACATTTTACATATTGTAAACTATGGCTGACGCCGATGTATCTAAGAAGTATTTCAAATGAAATAGATTTTACAACTTATTATCTACGCTTTGTGGCTTATGTGGGCCCATTCCGCAAAAACCGCGACCTCGCCGTCCCTTTGTTCGCTGTAAAAATATTTCTGCCACAAAATCATCTTTCAGCTGTCTACGTAACACGCAAATACATAGGTACAACGAATACCCGCCATTGTCTATTTAAATCGTCTCATTTCAATAATAAAAAGCCAGATAAACGTAGTTTGCTTTATATCTGAATTATAGCATTGTTTTTTTTTCTACTCTGTGGAAGTTATTTTATAAATGTATGTACCTATATTTTTTGGTTATTTATTTATTCAATTTACCTACAAATATTAACTCATGCGAAACCTTTTTAATCAAGAAGTTTGAAAAGTGAAATTGCCTCCGATATATTTGCAAATATTATTTATAAGCAACGCAAACACGTATGTGTTGTACTTTACGGGTGAAAGTTATTTATAATTCAGTAACACTGGTAAATTACATCAAATAACTTACGAGTACTCTGGAGAAATAATCTTCAATCCTCAACAAATTTAATATGAAGCTGTAGGGGCAGAAAAGTCCCTCATTCTATAGTAATAATGGGAACACTTCAAAGGTGTCACAATGGAAATTGCTATGAGGAATGCTTCGTTTTGTGTAAATTTTGATTACTATGTCCTTTCAGTCACTCAATTAACAATAGCGTTGAGTGTGACAATCTAGAGTAAATTCCGATGTTATTCTATTTGCTGGTTCAAATAAAGTGACGCCTGTAATTTCCAAAGAGGTAATTCGAGTTCTAAACCGTAAAAATTGAAAAAAAAGTTTAGGCTAACCATTCGTCTAAAACACACAATCACAAGCCTAGCAGTCTAAGAGTCACCTTTTACGACAAGCTAGACAAGTCTGTGGACACTTTCCTAATTAAACCAAAATATTCTTAAAGTACATCAATGTGCTTACAGTATAGATAAATTAATAAATTTAATGTTTTTATTTATTTTATTGAATTGAGACTGATAACAACATTATTTTTATTGGGTGATAGTGTGGTAATAATTAAATTTTAATTTGAATGAGAACATCATATGACAAAAACCACATCCAATCGTGCGATGCGGAAAGAAATAAAGATAAATTGTTTATTTTGGTACACAGAAAATAAAATAAATTAAAAACAAATCTGACAAATAACATTTTGTACCAAAAAGGTCTACGCTCAGCATGTGCCGTGGTGTGAGCCACGCGGCGCTAACTTATGAAATTTAGATACTACTTAACTACATAATGATCCTAGCTGAATGGAAATGATTTATTTTATAAGAACGTGGCGTTCATGGCTTAATAATTGGAATCAATATAAATAAAAGTACACGTTGCTGAGTCATCACCATGATGATTACCAAATACAACGTTGTTATTATTATGACACAGACGCCAAACTATTTGGGGGTTGAAAATAGGACCGGTCTGCTTACGTCACAGTGACCAATCTATTCGTTACACTTTTGACGTGTGTGTGGTAGTATTAGGAACACAATTTACTAAAAATGTTCAGACTTAATGTTAATAAGAAGGCCACACACAAATTCTACACATTTTTTCCGGTGCCTAGTATTATAAATCTTCCTTTTTTGCCGGTTCTAATAGAAATTGTGACCGTTTAGCTACGCCGCAGGTAATATTAGTTAATATTGTTTAATGTAAACGTACATTCGTGTGGTTATTTCCACGGTACCACATATTTATATAAGGTAACTTGTTTAGAAAACAGAGTATTACTCAATATTATTAAATGTAACTATAACCACCCATATATCTTTAATGTTGACGACGAGATATTTCCGGGAGTCCTACATTGTATATTTCCTTTGTTTTATGCTATTCAGACTATGCAGTGAGTGATTTCCCGTGCGGAAATCTTAACTGTTACTCCAGATAATGGAGCTGGCATGAAGTACTGCGAACTAAGAAATCTGAAGACAACAATAGTGTAGTATATATGATACCCCAAAATGATCGGGGTCAGATTATTATAATCATCAGTTTACTAGAAGCCCGTAGAAATAGACAAAAAGAGGATTTTCTCAATAGCTTTTCTCGATTTTTTCAGTTTTCACAGGTTTTCAGAAGTAGCAAATTAGAATCGACAACAACAATAATATCACATACAACATACAAAAAATGCAGAGCTACATCACGCTTTGTGAATTTAGTGTCTCTTTCCGACCTATTCTTGAGGATAATGTAGCAATTTTAGATTTGAAGATACACGTAAACCAGACTAAATTTATCTTTATCCGTATAATCAAACCTATTATACGTGAAAACATCGTAACCCGCCGATAGCACTCGACCGTCACAGCGCAGCGGGAACGTAAACAGCGAACTCGTATATCGGTCTGTTTACTGACTCGTTAGGAACGATTCACTGAGACACGCCTTTGCCAGAACCAAACACCTATTAGAGGCATGCAACTTAAATTATATCAATCCACGTTTAATGTTTAGTAGGTCGATTTATACTGCTCAACATAATTATCATATACCTACACAAGTACCAAGATACATATCTATACTAATTTTAGGAAAAGGATTTTTTTTATTTTTATACCACACAGGTGGCAAACAAGCATACGGTCGGCCTGATAGAAAGCCGTCACCGTAGCCTATAGACGTAAGCAATACCGGGGGTATAACTCACGCGTTACCAACCCTCCCAACCCCCCAAGTAGAGCTCTGGAGACCTTACTCACCGTAGGAACACAACATGGCCGAGACCAATGCTATTTGACTACGATCTTCTGTAAGGTGGAGGTCCTTCCCCAGACGGGCTGCTCCGATTTGAGCGGACGCTGTGAAGTATTTTTGTTTGCAAATAAACTCAAAAATTACTGGGTCGATTTCAGAAATTCTTTCACCGTTGGATAGGTACATTACTCCCGGGTAAAATAGGCATATATTTTATTTTCAACAAAAAAATGAACACGTTCTAGTTCTACATATTTCTAAAGACTAATTTCGTTTGGGATTCTTATTCCAATCAAATAAGCTGCTTCATTGATGAAAGATAGATGTTTTTAAACGACCAGAAATCGTTTGATCGAAGTTTTAAAAAAAATATAAGGAAAACTATCATGGTTAAGCAGGCTCTACTATAGTATAGTTACCGAATAATAGCCAAGGAACTTATAAAATAAAATTTCTTTGAAAAAAACCTACAAATGACAGATTTTACTCATCTGCAAACAAGCATGGCGTATACGGAACTCTACACTGTGCGTGGCCCGACACGCACTTGCACACTTTTTTTCTTCCAGTTTTTTATCTTCTTTTTTTGTTCAAAATGCAGAATTTGACGACCTCCGTGGCGTAATAGTTGCCATGCCAGACCGCACCCCAAGAGGTCCCGGGTTCGATCCCCGGTCGGGTCCTGATGAAAAACGAACTTTTTCTGATCCTCGGGCCTCCAGCCTCGGGTCTTGGATGTTTATCTATATATGTATTTGTTATAAAATATAGTATCGTTGAAGTTGAGTTAGTATCCCATAACACAAGTTTCGGACTTACTTTGGGGCTAGCTCAATCTGTGTGATGTGTCCCTATATATTTATATAAAAAATAAAAAAAAATAAAAATAAAAAAAATGTTTTTTAAATAACGCCATCGTAATTAATGTGTCATAAAATCCCTATGTTAGTTAATTAAATTGATAACGCCCAAGTTAACCTTTCTTTTACAAATATAAAGTTAAAATAATTTCCTTTATTCCTTTTTAGTATTTAACACGTCCGTTGCTGAATATTAAATTTTTTCCTGAAACCATGAGCCAACACAAAATGTTTCAGCTTGACAGATCCGAATAATTACAACCTTCATTTACCGAAATAATTTTGAGCTGTTTGTAACATTTTTTTCATAGCAATTGAAGAAAATTGTGGAATTACAACATTCAAATTAATAGATTGACTAAGAGCCAACGCCCACTTGTGATTTTTTTATCGGCCGATAGTTGAATTCAGTATGGAGCTATGTAGCAGTGCGCCCATTTGACGATCAAAAATCGGCCGCTCAAACTATCGAAAATGACTGCGAGTAAACTATCGGCCGATAAAAAATCACAAGTGGGCGTTGTGTAAGTGAATGTTTTCTTCCTTTTCTTTATTACCTACTTAAGTTTCGACGGCGTCGAGGGAGCTTTTTAAAAACACAAAATTTAAAATTAAAAGTGTATTTTCTTTAAGAGAGCTTGTTACAGACTAACTTAAAATCTAACATAAGTCTACACAAAGGACTGCAAAATGCTAGTCCGCTAAAATGCCAGACAAAACAAAAGTGGTCCGATAATGCGTGGGCAGTACGAGGAATATGCACTAAGCGTTGATAAGGACCGTACGCGGTGGAGTAGCGCCGTGCATAACTCCTCCCTCACCAAGTTCGAGATCATCCCTACGATTATCTCGAATATTTTTCTTATATAATTTTTTCCAAAACTTATATCTATAACATAGAGCTATGAAAACTAGAGTCAGAATTATCGCTACATTTCCTATGCTAACACTTTTCACAACACCTTGTAGCTCTACACTATCACTGGTAACTTGTGAGCCACTTTTATGCACTAAATAGTTGAGAAGCTTAACATCGGTCAAATTGATTTCATCCAGGTTGATGGGTTTTGGCAGCTCCGAAGTATCGTTTACCCTTGGTAACTGGATTAGTGGTATTTTATCTCCAAACATTTTCTTTCCTTCTGTAATGTGCGTTTTCAGAATGACCCCTTGAATTTTCACAGAGCAATTATTGTCTATAGTCAAAAGGTAAGTTCCACAGATAGCCTCTTGGGTTATCTCTTCACCGCAGTGGTTGGTAAGTACAATTTCATTATTTGTATAAATTACCCAACGACCTGGTTGTACTGATTCTATTTTTACATCATTAATGACAACAGGAACAGGGTGGCAACTCGGCGTGCTGGTGGAAAACTGTAAAAGTTCAGCGACACAATCGTTATCATCAGGAGAGACATTATCTTCGTAGCACAGGAACCGGTCTTCATCAATTTCAGGACATGACTGAGAGAGCGGCGTTACTTTCAACCCCTTCACAAGGACATATGGATATTTTGGAAGGATAATGGAAGTCTGACCTTTATTTTCATCAAAAATAGGCAATGGAATTAATTTATAATAAATGTAAATTTCATTTCTTATCAATGGAATATGCATAATAAACTTTATCTGATTTTGTTTGATATAGGCCTTTATCTCCGTGCAACGTTCTATTTTAACAATATTTTCGGCAGTGGCAGAAAACACTAGCTTATCACTATTTTCTATTTCCTTTAATATTAACAAAAATTCATCAGAATTAATAATAGATTGGTGTAATATTTTAATTTTACTAAAAGCAACTGCGGTTTCTATTTCATTTAGATGTATGTAGATCATTTGGAAATTGTGTAAAAATGTTGTGTAGATATGTAAAACTTCATTAGCTGTTTCATCTAGTTTAGTTTTATTTAAGTAAAGATTTAATTCTCGTACGGTATTTCCGATTTCTATAAAGTTGCTTCTAGTAGAATTTGCAATTTTAGTGAAAGCATCCATCATTTCAGTGACAATGGTCATTTTAGCATTTAAGGAATCCTGTTTTGTTTTAATATTATTAATTGCTTCTTCATATCTCATAGCGTCATCACTATCCAAATTGCCAGTTATAGCTTTTATGAAAGATCCTAAGGGATTAAGCAAACCACGTTTAATTTTAGTTGAAGGAATTAATTGTCTATACTTCTCTATAGCTCTATACATAATATAATCAGTTTGTGACTCTACGTCGATAAAATCTGAATTAAAATTATTAATGCCTATATAACTATGACTATCATCCTTAAGGGCTACGTACCTATTTATATTTAACTCTATTTCTTCATTAATTTTTTCTAAATCTAAAACCTTAATTATAGTCCATTTGTCGTAGCTGACGAATGCTTGACCTTCCTTAACTGGAAGTAGTCCCGGATTCCTGTCAATCCGGTGCAGTAGAAGGGCCTGGCTTCGGATCATTTGGATGACCAGAAGTAACCACCTGTGGAGGGCGCTTAATGTCTTTAATAGGAACCTTAGTTTCACGATTACGTGTAATTATAGGCACAACATTCCTATGAATTGGTCCCGTGACCTGAGCCTTCTGATAGCGAGGTTTGTCCTTGCTACGTCTAGTATTCACCCCTTTTATAAATATTTCGTCTCCTGCCTCAATGTCAAAATGAACTTCACCCGGACGTTTAGCAATAGTAGATTGCTTCTTTTGAACAATCTTATCGGTCAAATATTCGTATAAATATTTCGTTTTTCGAACATGTTCTTTAACTAATTGTTGAGTAAATTGTTTTTCAAAATTTACTGAAAATGGATTATTAGATTCAGTGTGTCCAAATACCACCTCAAAAGGTGTTAGATCGGTAGTGGAGTGGATAGTATTATTATAGGACATAACTGCATAGGTCATAACGGATGTAGCGTCAGTGACCTTGCGCTCGTATTTAGCTATGCGATATATCTCTATAATAGTTGAGTGAAATCTTTCTACTAAGCCCATTGAATTTGGGTTATGTGGTGTCCCTACGTGAAGGTCAATTTTATAGAATGCTAGCATTTCTTTCATTAAAGTATTATTAAATTCCATACCGGGATCTGAACTTATTCTGTTGGGAATTCCATACAGGGAAAAATACTTGATTAAAGCCCTAACTGCTTCCGGGGTAGATTTGTTACTCATTTCTATGGCTTGGCCTAACTTACTGAAAGCATCAATAATTGTGAGGTAAATTTTTCCTTCAATTGTGAAAGTATCGATAAACAATTCTTGAAATGGTCTAATCTGGGTCTGTGATAGCTGCAGTTCTGGTTTTAAAGGTTTACGCTCGTATTTCATTTTTCGGCATATTTCACAAGAATTAATTATACTAGCTACAGTTTTATCCATAGAGTTCCAATAAAACTACGTCTGAGGTGAGCTAGAGTTTCTTTGACTCCCCTATGGCTAGTCCTACCTGTATGGTACTTAATGACAATATCACGTTGCTCGTTTTCATCATCAACGTTTATTACCCGTTTGGTACACTCGTAAAATTTTACAGTGCCCTTTTTAAATAGTGTCGCGGTTATTTGTGAAAATTGCTTGCGATGTAAATCACTTTCAAAATAAAAGAAATATTTAATTTTAGGTCTGGTGTATTCTTTAAGAAAACGTTTGATAAGATCGGGATTATCTTCAGGTAAGTGTATTTCTAATATTTTTTGCGATTTCCTAGATAAGTTTTTAACTGACATTTCATTTCTGTTCCAGGTGTGTACGAGAATTTGGTTTGGCTTCGTGTCTACAGCTTCCTGCAAGATAAGTATACCTTCTGTGTCTGAGTGCATTGCGGAATGTATTGTATCTATGTCATCACTGTTTTGATTTTCAGATGCGGATGCCGTGCTGCTATCTACTGATGGGATGAAATAAGGAGATCGTCGGCGTGGCCTTACTTCAATTATTGATTTAACCGAATCGTCGGAGGAAATTGATATAGGGGATGGAGAACGTGATCGATTTTTATCAGCTTTCTCGTTTTTACCTAATTCAGCAATTTCTCCCGTTAAGCTTTCTAAATACTGTTGTAATTTTTGTTCATTTTCGTCTAAATTAACTTGAGTTGATAAGTTGTCTTTTTCACCTAAAATGTTAACCTTGATTCGCGACAGTGCATCTGCATTAGTATTTTGCTTACCATTTTTGTATTCAATGTCAAAGTCGAATTCGGAATTTCCACCTAGTAATTTTGCTATTTGGTTCGTTTATATTTCTCAACCAAGCTAACGGTCTGTGATCTGTGTATATTTTAAATTTCCTCCCATATAAATACGGTCGAAAATGCTTTGTCGCCCAGATGATTGCAAGCATTTCTTTCTCTATTGTGCTGTATCGTGACTCAGCATCATTCAGAGTTCTGCTCGCAAATGCTACAGGCTTATCACTGCCAATTTGGCGTTGTGACAGGACTGCACCTAATGCGAAATTTGAAGCGTCCGTTGTAAGGACAAACGTGTCGAAATCCGGAAACTGTAAAATTGGAGCATTTGTTAACAATTCCTTGCATCTCTCGAATGCGTCTACATAGTTCTTATCTATTACAATTTTATTTCGCTTTTTTAAACAGGAGGTCAAGGGTTGAGTTATACGAGCAAAGTCCTTTATGAACCGCCTGTAGTAACCTACAAGTCCTAAGAAGCTCTTTATCTCGGTGACAGTTTTTGGTAGTGGATAGTTCAAAACAGCCTTAATTTTTGCGTCATTGGGTTTAAGTCCTTCGTCAGTAATTGTATGTCCCAAATATAGTACCTCCTTACATAAAAATTTGTCCAGTTGGACCTTTAAGTTAGTATGCCTAAGTCTGTCAAATATTTTACGTAATTTTGAAATATGTTCTTGTAGGCTTGAAGAGTACACGATAATATCATCTAGATATACCATGCAGTGTATGCCATGTAAGCCTCGCAGGACATTATCCATGGCCCTTTGAAATGTGGCTGGGGCTGTTTTTAAACCGAAGGGCATACGTTTAAATTCGTAGTGCCCTGACTGGGTAGTGAAAACGGTTTTGGGTATATCAGCTGCGTCGACCTCTATTTGATGGTAGCCAGACGCTAAATCTAACGTGCTGAAGTATGTGGATTTACCTAATTTGTCAAAAAGGTCGGTGATGTTCGGCAAGGGGTATTTGTCATCTACTGTCAGTTCGTTAAGTCGTCGGTAGTCGATGACCATTCTAAATTTGGTCTCCCCTGTAGCGTCCGGTTTTTTCGGTACCAAATGTACCGGTGCACTCCAAGGTGAATATGATTCTTGAATGACGTTATCATTTAACAATTTATCTATTTGTTTTTTAATTTCCTCATTTTGAGAGTGTGGATGTCGATAAGGGCGAATATGGATTGGGTCTTCGTTAACTGTTCTTATTTGGTGCTTTACCTGATTTGAGAAAGAGAGGGGAATTTTGTCACAATAAAATATGTCACGGTATTCATAACATAACCTGTAAATACTATCACGTTCCTCTTCATTGGTATGATCTAATCTTAATTTCGATAAATTTTCTTTTAACATATCATCAATGTTACAGTTTTCATTCATCATATTTAACTCACCTACTTCGTCCTTGAACACAATCACACTAAAAGGTTCGTCAAAAATAATTTTTTGCTGTTTTTCAGTAATATTCTGTATTATGGTTTCCGCAAAGAAATTATCACATTTCACTAAAGCCGTTGGCATGCGTACACCTTCACTGAACTTAGTGAAATTTAATATCGCCTCACCGTTTTGATAATTCGTAGAGACCTTCACCCTTGTTTCAGTTCGCGGTTCTAGAACTACCTGATATGGAGGTTTATAAATTATAGGAATCTGTGCGTTGGGCGTCTGTAAAACCCGATTGCCCATGTCTATGTTAGCTGCTAATTTTGTGAGGAGATCAGAGCCTATGAGACCGTCATATCTACCGTCAACATCATACACATGAAATTTATGAATAAGCGTACTCCTAAATGTTTTTGATAACGGAATACAAATTACTTCATAATGAGTGCTTTGAGCATGGGTGCTAACAACGGTAAAGGGTTCGTACTGCTTAAAGTTGTTAAAAAATTGATTTACTTTAGCTGGGCTAATACATGATCTGCTACTTCCGGTGTCTATGAGGAATTTCGAATTAATTTCCGGTAACTCTATGTGAGGTAATTTAAGGATACTATCGCAATAATTAAGGTTAATTATTTCACCTGATCGTCCGAGGCTGTTGTGTGAAAATTTTCCGAAGATGCGTTTTCATTGTCAATTGTTATTTCAGGATTTTCAGCATAATCATAATTAGTAGAGTCCTCTACATAATCAATATATGGTTCACTAACAGTGTAATTTAAATCAAAATTATCAGGATAATATTCGGAACTCGAAGGCGTTGGCTCACTATAAAAAGGTTGATTAGTAATCATATTTTGTCTTACAGGTGCGGTCCGCATAGAGACGTCTGTGTTTTCATTCAGTCTGGGCGGCGCTTGTTGGTTTTGGATGCCAAATTTAAATTGGTTGGGGTTAGACTGTTGTTGAGGGATCCCAAATCTAAAACCATTGTGCTGGAAGGGTGCACGGGGTTGTTGCATAGGATTAGGGTTGAAATTACGCTGAAGTGTATTCTGGTTTTGGGGTGGACCGCCAAATCGGTAACCTTGGAACGGCATGACTCTATTTGGTACAAAGTTTGGTTTAAAATTTACCTGTCCCTGATTTTGAGGAATACCAAATTTATAATTCTGCTGATTAGGTGTAAAATTAAAGGGACCATTAGCAAAAGGCCTTGAAAAAGTTTGCGTAGTTGGGCGTACAAACGGCCTTGGCTTAGTGTTCTTAGCTTTATATTGTTCTAAAAAGTTGACTTCCTCAGTTACTACACTTAGCGCATTTTCTAAACTAACACACTGTCTTAACCGCACTATACGTATCATATCCTCCGGTAAATTATATAAGAACACGTTTAACGCTGTATTATTGTAAATGATCATTTTTGCCGCTTTAATTCCTTCATCTTGTAATATGTTTACTTTTGCAAACAAAGAACTTTTAACATTCTGAACGCGGTGGCAAAACTGAATATATGATTCGCCATGTTTAATTTTTAAGCTTTCAAGCTCAATAGCAATGCAATCTTCAGAGCGCGGGTCGCCAAAATGTTGACAAAGGACTTCCTTAAGTTGTTCCCAATTCACTAAATTTGGATGTTCACTTAGTAGAGTCGCAGCTCTATCAATAAGCCTACTAGTTATGGAATGGAATAAATACATATTTTGATGGAAGTTTCCTTCCCTATAGAAAGCTCTATGGACATATTCACACTTAGATATAAACAAATTCAACAATTTTTCATCTCCATCATATTTGGGAATTATATTTAAAATTTCTCTAGGTATCATAGTTAGGTGTTCCATTTTTATTTATATTCTATTTATATATTTATTTAAATTTTTATTTATATTTTATTTATATAAAATTAACAAGACTCGATTTTCGTAGTGATGTTACTAACTAATACTATTTATAATTACTAATTAATTACGAATACTACGACACTTGTATCATACAAAATCAGATAGACGTAATTTAATTAGGTCGACTATTTGGGGTCGGAAAATGTGGAAAAAACATGGAATATATGAAAAACAGGAGTGAAGAGGTCTACTCACGCTCTGCTCGATCCCATGTCTTCCTGTGAGTCTGCTCTGCTGCTCGAAGCTCTCTCCCGATGTAACACTGAGTTTATAGTGTAATCGCGTCTTCTATAAGTTATTTATTTGGTTCGAGGATACCCGAATCCGCGCTGAACCGAACTTGACGTAAAAAAATCGATTTTTGGATTTTACAAGCGTTAGCTCGGCAGCAGGATAATGACGGATATCCTACCGGCTGCGCCACTTAAGTTTCGACGGCGTCGAGGGAGCTTTTTAAAAACACAAAATTTAAAATTAAAAGTGTATTTTCTTTAAGAGAGCTTGTTACAGACTAACTTAAAATCTAACATAAGTCTACACAAAGGACTGCAAAATGCTAGTCCGCTAAAATGCCAGACAAAACAAAAGTGGTCCGATAATGCGTGGGCAGTACGAGGAATATGCACTAAGCGTTGATAAGGACCGTACGCGGTGGAGTAGCGCCGTGCATAACTACCTACTACGACATTATTTATTTATCATAATATTATTATGTTGATGGTTATTTTTTTTCAACTTTTTTTTTTTTGAACTATTGATGCATAGTTATAATGACGTCATAAGTGATTCCTTCGTTTTTAGTGAAAATGTATGTCTAAATTTGACACCTGACCGTTATTTTAACCGTGGACAATCACTAAACCTAAATCTGCATATTTTTACTTATGGCCCACCGTCGTTTTAGTAATTGCCATGTCAACGACTATAGTTATTGCCCGGGCAATAACTGTCATGGGTTAACTTTTAATCGTAAGTAAGTAGATAGGTGGGTAGTTTAGTGTCTTTGGCATACTGGAAAATAAGAATTATAACAATTTAGATATTTATGCATAACGATTGGGAAACAAGTTTTTTAATTTTAAACACAACTTACTTACTTACGATTAAAAAATATCCCTTGACAATTATTGCCCGGGCAATAACTATAGACATTGCCACATGGCATATATATATAGATGTTTTTTATTTCCTAACGATATTTTCTAAAATAAGCAAGATTTAATTAAAAACTGTTGATACTCGATTAGAGTATTTATTCGGTTATAAGAAAAAAATCAATAAACTTTTGCTAGCTCTATAACTTTTATTTTATGCAGGCAATAACTATACGGTTTCCCTATGTGGTTTTATTGTGTATTCTTTAAATTATTATTCAAAATTAGTTCAGTTTTATTACTAATTTATGTAGGGGAAACCGTATAGTTATTGCTCGCATAAAGATTTCAATCACATTGACATCAAATAAAATAAAAGTAATAAACTTCTGGCGCTTGTTAATTAATTTAGTAATTTAAGTTAATTATATAATTAGTAATTAATTTAGTTAATATAATTGTGTACCTAGTATAAGTATTATTATAATAATGTGCTATTCAAGTAAAAAGAACCAAAACTGTAATACGCGAAATTAATGTATATTATGATGATTATTATGAATAAAAACAAATCTAAATAAAAAAGATATGATTTTGAATATTAGTGTAAAAGACGGTTATGTTGAGAAAATATAGGAATACAAATAATAGATCGTTATTGCTACTGACACTAGGAAGTTGAATGATTCGTAATATGAACATTAGAAACAGAAAAGTTAGGAGTTGCGATTGGTAGGATGAAAAAATTTAGGAAGAACATTTTCGGAGTCCCAATTATAGGAGTTGAAATTTTAGGTGAACTTTGGCGCACCCCTTGAAAAGATTGCTATTAGAAATAAGGCCGCCTTGTTGCTAATACACTTTTCTATAAGATTTCAATCAATTTTTCTTTGTGCTTTTGTATGTGTATTGCAAATAAAGTATATTCTAGATAGAATATACTTTATTAGTACATACTTTATTACAGATAGATATCTAAGTTATTATTACATTCGTGACCTGAAACCAATAATTTGCTTTTGATTAGTTTTTATTAATAAATACCTCGCATTCCTCATTAGTCCGTCGGACAACAGCCGCAGCTTGGCAATATAAGTTCCGTAATTTAGATAGCAATATGAATTTATGTATTTCATATACAAACTATTTCAAATAGATTTACTACGGGAAATGAAATTTTACAACGAAAACATTACTGGTGTTAAAATGTTTTATGATACATAACAAATTACACTGACAGTTCACTATAAATGATTGATTAATTTGTTTAGAAATATATCAGAAATGTTAAAAAAGTCTTAATTCATTTTAAAGAAATTTCTAGGTTGTGTAACTTGTGGATGTCCGGCAGTAGTACAATGTCAATCTTCACCAATCACTAACTCAGGTTTACATACGGAATTAACTTTTTATACACAAGGAAGAAGATTAACGGATTTTCTGTATTTTTACAGTGGTGGTGATCAAATTGTACGATTTGATAAAAATAAGACAAAAGAAAGATAACCCCGAATGTCGAAAGGAACAAGGGTGTATTCTCACTTCATGCACGCGTCGCGTTTGTTACTTTTTGAAATTTACTGGGAGCCACATGCGCTTCGTCCCCAGACGTGACAAGGGCCCTCCGCCTCCCTGTGTTAACGGGAATCTTAAATTGTACCCAGTACGTGTAAAGCGCAATGACAACGAGAACTTTTTATACCGTTTTCATAACATGTCGACACCCGTGTAAAACGAAATAATTGTGTTATTAACGGTAGAGCCAAAATGTTTCTAAACTAACCATAGGCAAGTTGCTTCTTTAATCGAAAATTTCAGCAGAATTTAGATCATTAATGTCATTGAAATATAAAGTTTGTACGGAAGTCAGATATCATAAAAAGATGGACAGAACAGACTGGGACCAGAACCGAAGTTGATAGGGCAAGTAAGATCCTTGCAATACTAGTATTATAATTGCAATGGTATGAATAGTTAATAACCGCGGGGTACCACTGAAAACCAGCGTCACGTTATACTTTTAAACAAATGCGCCAGTATTTAAAGTGAGCCGAGACCGTTTTCAAATGGAAGTACTAATGGATGCGAAGGTTAATTTCAAATAAACGGAAGAAACAAAAATCATTTCAGCAAGTCTGTTGTCTGGTACACCTAAAAGATTCGTTGATATCGATTTTTGTGATCTATCTTCGTCATATGCTATCTTGGGCATTTGTCGCAGTGTAGACTCCACTCACGAGATTCTAATATTCGAGGCGCCATGTAAAACGGTAAGTAAAATTGTTAAGATATATTTAGAGCGGCCTGCACTCAGCTGGGCGAGAGCTCAGTTAACGTCAGATTGAATCATAAAGCAACATTGACGTCAGAGCGTTACTCCACTGTATCAACTTTCAGGCGGGACGTTAGCGAAAGTGCCCGTAACATAAACAAGTAGCTTGTCAGCGAATCGAACAAACAATAAAAATTCATGTACCCATCGCGACGACTCGCTCCTACAGTACAATTGCGCAAAAAGTCCACAAACGGACATCAAAGTCAGTGATATAAACATTGGCATTTTCCGTGAACTTTTGTACCTGAATTAAGGCACAATTTGTTTGAAACAAGTAGGTAATGAGAATGTTATCCTTCCAATATTATAATAGAATGGTTTCCATAAATTAAACTTTTGACATGTTGTTTACAACAACCGACGTGTGCGTTTGAAGCCGTCAAACAGAAGTTCTGAATGATTTCTCCGCAAACTAACGTAATCGCATTTAGACAAACGAACTTATAATGTTTCAGTTAGGCAATTTCAGTCGTAATGTGTGTTTTCAGTGTATCGAATTGTTGCTTGGGAGGCCTTGACTTCACTACACCAGAACCCGTGCATTATTATAATCTAAAAAAAGGACGGGTTGCACTCCGGGAGTGCCGGCAGAAGTGAAAACTTAAACATCAACGTTGTGCATTTTTGAATATTTTGGAATGGTTAGGGAATCTTATGCTTTTTCGATCAGGCTACGGATCTGGCGCCAGTTTAATTTTAACATTTTTTTACCCATCTAAAAAACGTGCCAAGCGCCGCTAAAGAAGTTTTCACTTCAATACTTAAAACTTTGACGGGGAAGTCTCTACACCTGACGGAAAATTACAGACAATGCTCCTCTGTTATGTTGCCGTGAGCAGCGGGATTTTCACAAACATTAATTTATAGGCTCTAGCCACTTAAGAGTTTAGGAAGTATATTAACCTACTCATGGGACACGTAGTGAACTATGAAGCCAAGCCTACTGATTCGCATTTTCATAATGACGCACCACGATAATCACATTTCACGACCATCCCTACATTAGGTATGGTCGTGAAATGTGGTTGCGTGTTTCCTGTGACTAGATTAGACTATATTATATGTTTATTCATTAGAACACAGTGTTTAGTATAGGAAGTCAAAAATAAGGGTTCCTATACATTCTTGCTCAATCACGAAAGTATCCCTCTCTCAGAGAATATTGGCTTAATAGCTATTAGGTGACTAGCAGGTACTGCTTTTAACTTTGATCTACCAACAATATTTCTGCGTTACTCCATGGGTGACTGGTAGATAATGTCAAAACATTAAGTCCTTTTTTACTATTTTCCTACCTTAATTATTTTCTTGTTCCTTCCAAGCTTCCGTGTTCAAATATTAGTGGGAGATCATTTTTTATGTATTATGATCCGATCATTAATAAAACAAACAATGACCACTAGTAAATAGAACCCATAATATTCAACTAATTGATATGTGCATTACAGTTTTATCTACGTCGTAATATAGTTTGTAATAACATGATTCTGATCTAACACCGCGGTTACATTATGAACGGCGAAAGCTTTTCCATGTTAATTTCGAGTGCCCAAAACTAGATAAACTTCGCTCTATTTAATCTTTATTTCGAGTTCATAATGCTAGTAATCCGTAATTTCCACTTATTTTATACATTTAAACAAAATAAATTGACGTCGTCGCCCACTCATTGAGTACCATTTTTTTTTAGTAGAGTAGAGTTACAATAAATATGTACCTACTTTAAGTATTTCAATTTCTACTGTTATAAAATTACTACTGCCTTTTGCTTCAAATTGCTGTCTCTCACGTATTGTTAAGGAGGGAAGTCCTTTCAATACTTCCTACTCCGACTATCTTATTTCTGATTAAATTCGTTGTGAGTTCCAAGACAGCTGTAGTTTCTCCCCCGGGACGTCAATAAGCTTCATCGCTTATTGTCAATCTGAGGTCGTCGTTGTTGATACTGGCTACACGGGAGACACATCGAAATGAAATGAAATGAAATCGTTTATTTCAGAAATTAGACCTTCACAGGCAATTTTTCTTCATCGATGGGAATGTGTGGTGGGCTTGTCCTGATGCTACTGTAATTAAATACTCTAACCGCCAGTTTATGAAACGCATTTTAGACATTAAGTCTGAAGCTATGTCTTTTTTTCTTTAGTTTGACAGTGATGACTATAATTTAACGTGTCATTAACATTAAATGCGTTTTAGGTCAATTTATTAAACAATGCGCGAATTCTTATCCGTTACCTAAATCCTGTTTATTAATTCATAGTCATGTATTTAAGCAACATGATTCATTGGATACTTTTGTATGGGATTTAAAATCGCAAATAGAATGTTACTCAGTTATAATTGGTTATTTACATTTTAGAAGGGAAAAGCAAAAATATCAAGATTGAAATATAGTACATAGGCGTATAGAGTAGCGGAGGCTCTAATGAGACGCTCATACGTAGCACCAAACACAGGCTAACGAAGGGAGCAGAAATATTTATCACCCCAGAGTGAGTCCGCCAACGCCCTTATAGACCTTTTGTATGATAATAATGCGATTTCACAGGAAATAACATTGAACCGTAAAACCTGGAAGTAAGTAATCCTACGTGGATGTTATATTTATTGTCATGCAGATTTAATTTAAGTTATTTTGTGGTTCTCGCATTTTGGTTGTTGGTGTGTGTTTTCAGGACATCTCTCGGTCACTGACTTGGTTTCACGGCTGTCATCTCAATCTTGCCGATGCCGATTAATATTTTATTAGTGAAGCAGCAATGCGTTTCGTTCGGTGAGAGAGAGATCCGGGAGCCCAACTTGTTTCCCTTTCTCATTTTTTTATCTCTTCTCCACTATTACCTTCTTGTACTGTACTTGTCGTGCGTCCGCAAGCGGCCAACACTCGTGCGTGTCTAAAAAGTTTTTCGACATTGCCATAGAAAAGATTTCGCGGACAATACTACGGGCGTACTCAGAGGCGGATTAAATGTCGAGAGCGCCCTAGGCAAGCACCGCATGGGCGCCCCTAGCGGCCATGTTACAAATTTTAACTAAATACCACTATTAATAGTAAACATAGATGACTGTAGTTAGGTTTTTATCTGTCTCATTGCACAGCTGGAAGTTTTACTACATAAATAAAATAAAAATGGACGAATCACACAACGCCCTCTAGTCCCACTAATAAGCTTGTACTATGGGTACTAGATTGCTGATAAATATATATATACGTTTTTTTTTAAATGAATACTTATTATTATACTTGGAATCACCCAGACCAAGACAAACAGACATGACGTTGATGCACTCTTTGCCTTGCGCAGGATTCGAACCCGCGGCCCTTGAGATAAAGTGACCATTGTTAGACTCGACCGGGCCTGTCAAACTTGTCATTAAAGAAGAGGCTGTTACTATCACTCCAAGATAATATTAACGAACATAGAAATCCATTACATCATCATCATCATCTCAGCCACAAGAAGTCCACTGCTGGACATAGGCCTCCCCCAAACGTCTCCAGTGTGACCTGCTGGCAGCGGCCTGTATCCAGCGGCTTCCTTAGCGACTTGCCTAGGTCGTCTGACCACCCTGTGCGGCCGTCCTACGCTGCGCTTTCCGGTACGTGGTCACCACGTACCGGAACGCCGATGGGCCGATGGGCCATCGGTTCTGCGCGCTATGTGCCCTGCCCACTGCCACTTCAGCTTGCTGATGCGTTTGGCTATGTCGGTTACTTTAGTTCTGCTACGGATCTCCTCATTTTTGACCCCCAAGCATAGCTCGTTCCATGGCTCGTTGAGTGACCGTTAGCCTTCTCTCTTCGTTTCAAGCACTGAGGCATTTTGGACGAGAAGATATGCCGTAATTTCCCGAAAGCTGCAGCCGAGTTGGATTCGTCGATTGACATCTTTCTCGAAGTTGAACCTACCTAATTGGATGGTTTGTCCAAGGTACTCGTCAACAACTACGAGGATCGAGCTTCCAACTGAGACCGGGGCGGATGCGACATGGACATTCGACATGATTTTCTTTTGTCTTGTCCATGTTCATTTTTAGACCCACATATCAAAGTCCTTGAGACACGATATTCGCTCCTTCACTGCTAAATGCATCAAGGAGTCGATTGAGCGAAATAAAGGTTCGAAAGTGTTCGCAAGAGACACGTCTATTGGGCAGAGCCGCTGACTAAGCTTAAGACGAAGGATAGTAAACGACGGCAGAGGTGTTGAGGGAAGTCGAGAGGTTTTACGGGCAGCTTTATGATGCCTCAGTCATCAAACCCGTCAGTAGCAGAATTGCAAGGGACCCAAGAGCCACGCTAACCCAAAACTATATCGAAGACATCCCGGACATCAGCTTGTACGAGATTAGGATGGTTCTTAAACAGTTTAAAAACAACAAGGCGCCGGGCGAGGACGGAATCACAGGAGAGCTTCTGACAGCGGGTGGTACACCGGTACTTAAAGTCCTGCAGAAGCTCTTTAATTCCGTGTTGTTCGAGGCAAAACGCCTGAGGCGTGGAACAGAAGCGTGGTGGTTCTGTTCTTTAAAAAGGGCGATAAAACCCTCTTAAAGAACTATAGACCTATCTCGCTTCTAAGTCACTTCTAGAAGCTGTTCTCAAGGGTCAACATGAATCGTCTCGCTCGTAAGTTCGATGACTTCCAGCCTCCCGAGCAAGCCGGATTTCAAAAAGGCTACAGTACCATAGACCACATCCATACGCTGCGGTAGATTGTACAGAAGACCGAAGAGTACAATCTGCCATTATGCTTAGCGTTTGTGGACTATGAGAAAGACTCCGATTCGATCGAGACATGGGCCGTGCCGTGCTACAGTCTCTCCAGAGGTGCCGCATAGACTACAGGTATATCGAAGCGTTGACGTGCTTATACAAAAATGCCACCATGTTAGTCCGAGTACAGGAACAGAACACGAAGGCAATTTCATTACACAGAGGCGTGAGACAGGGAGATATCATTATCTCTGAAACTGTTCACGACCACTCTTGAAAATGCCTTCAAGCTTTTGGTCTGGAAAGGATTCGGCATCAACGTCAAGTATATCACTCACCTTCGATTTGCCGACGACATCGTGATCATGGCGAAGTCGCTGGAGGACTTTAGCACCATGCTCGAAGGCCTCAATCGAGTTTCCCAACAGGTGGAAATCCATCAAATTTTATGTAATTTTTTATTCGTTTAAAAATTCCACGCGCCCCTTTGTTACCTCGCGCCCCTAGGCACGTGCCTAGTTTGCCTTAAGGATAATCCGCCACTGCGCGTACTAGTTCACGAACGAATTAATTAATTACGCATTCATACAACAGTAATAATAATAAGTACACTATATTTAGAGTAAAATAATGTTTTTGATAAATCCCTGTGAACGGTACCAAATTTTGATCATTTCATTTTAGACTAAAATAATTTTAATTGATAATGTAAAACTGTGGCCGCAAAGCCCCATGGCAATGGCGGCGTAATTACCTACACGAGCATTCTATTATGAATAATTCCATTTTGATAATGCGACTCAAAATTTCAATAGAAATTCTCTTTCTTGACGCGTTTAATTTTTAATGGACAATAGAATTTTAACAATACTATTACGCAACGTAATATTGTGTCAAAAAATAAAACCGGGAGCACTTGCTTGCATGAAATACTTTTTAGGTTAGTATTAACAGAGGTTTTTGATGACGTAACTAATATTTATTTAAGTTCGTTCATTGTTTATCTTTATGTTATAAATAAATAGTGGTCATTGTAACATACAGTACGAATGAGACCTAATTAGTCCTCGGTACATTTCAAAAGCGAAAACTTGCTATACAAATGTTTATCTTTACTTTAAAAATCTAGGTCGATTCCCTTGCGATCGAGTTATTCCAAACATCGTTTTGTTGACCTTTTTACCGACCCGACAACCGCTGAAAATTTAAAAACCTAGTGACCCTACTATAAACATAATAAATTCATTTGTTGATACCATGTTATAAATGTTTCGATCATTCGACCCCATAATGCCACCCTAGGGTGCCCTAGGGGTGTGAAGTGAACCTGTACGATTAGAAACGATGATTTAAAATTAATCCATTTTGGAAACATAATTTTGTTGGGTATTAAAGAGGCTTAAATGTTGTTTTGGACAGAATAGAATAATAAAATAGGTATAATTAAGTACCTGTAGGTACCTACCGATGTTAAGCTTTAAGACTGTTTATGTATTTTTTTTAAATACATTTCTCTCTTTAATGTAAAGTATAGAACAGTGTAAAATGTTATTGATTAATGAATGTAATAGGAAAATACAGGTTTAATGAAAAATAAACAATTACAAATAATAAACAATAATTATTCTATAGTAATAGGCGGTGGTTCATATGTTCTTAGTCACCTTGTATGTTGTTATAATTCACAATAGATCTCAGCCATGGATACTCTGTCTATTTGCGTACAAGAGTAGAATCAGTTACAAAAATAAACGTACAGAAAATACGTTAATTCAAATCAAACTGGATTTGCTGAAATAGAACCGGAAAAGTATAAAAGCGTAAACAGTAAGGTTTTCTCAATGTATGTTATTGTGTTGTGGCGTCATCGTAAAATTGGTCATATTACAAAATAGCCGTTTTATTCGATATAAAATATTGATGTTCTATTGAAGTTTGTAGTAAAATACTAGTTAAGGGTTAAGGTTAATACGAGTTTGCCAGTCGGACTGCGACATAAGCATCGAGTTTTTAACACAGCGTCGTATCACATCGATATTATGTGAGAGGCTGGTACTGCCCACGTCTATCTAAAAAAATCTATCTTTTTTCTACCCGGTAATCAGAAATATTCATCAAGCGGAGTAGTGGATGAACGGTGAGCAAATAACTACCTGGAATTAATTAGAAACAAACATTATTTGCGTTTTCAGTTAGAGCCACTTACTAATTCTTCGGGCAAAATAGAGGCGTACTTAAATTAGGTGTAACATCAAATCAACCCTTAATTGTTTGTACTTTGTAATATACGTTATTAGTTGTATTAAGAGCTTCGTACAAACATAATTATCTTCCAAGAATACGATTAAATCTGTTTCGGTTTCTATCTTTACAATTTTTTGTTCGTCTCGGAGGCAGAAACTAGTTACAATGTATTATGAGATTAAACGGATTAAGTATAGTCTGGGTCGCATACGATGCCCAAAAAGGTTTGCCCTTTGGAAATTTGAGGATAAAAACCTAATTGCAGAGGTTTTATATGTGACGGGGGTACAATAACTCGAGTCAATGCGGATAAGCCGAATTGAGACGTGATACTGCGTGCTACTGAACTGTTAAAGACAGCCTTCCCTTGGTGAAACATAATACAAGTAGGTACGCAATAAAAGGACACATTTGTTAAAGGAAGAAAGAGACAATCAGCTCTAATAAAATACCATTGTGCGCCAAACAATTCAATGTTATTAAGTACTCAAGGAATTTATCCTTTTAAATAGTACATTAATCATTACATTATGGAGTATTAGAAAACATATGGCCAATTATGATTATGAGGATAATTAGAGATGTTTTTCTTTTATAGAAATAAAATAAAGGTATTTTATTGGATATCGTTTGAGAGTAAATAAATCGTTGTCGTCACAATGTGGTCATTGATGTAAAGAAAAGTGTAGGTAACTTTCATTGGACCTCATAAAATCCTTTATATATATAAATGAGCGAAACGACATATATACTTTACTGCATAGCTACTTCATAAAAAACGAATCGTTACTCCATTCAGAAAGTTCGGTAAAAGAAGAAAAAATAAAAACAAAACACATCTCTACGATTTCTATGCTGCGATTGGCTTCACGGGAATGAGAGCAGAAATGAATTAAGCGTCTAGAAATATTCTACAGTGAAAAGTTTGGACTCTTTATCACGGAAATGATCACCTAGGAAGTCATTAACGTGAATTGTGTAAAAGAAAGTTACTAAAATGCCGCAGCTTCATAATATAGTGCCTTTTTATGTACTTAACGATGTAAAATTCCTTTTAGCATTAATGTTATTTAGTTGTTAAAATAATTAACTAATCCGTATCTCGTAACTTTTACGATTCCTATAAACATTACGTTTTCGTGGTCAATAATATCTGTGAAAAGTTTTATTTTATGACAAAAAAAATGTTTTATACTTTATTTTATCAATGTTTCATGATTTCTAATTATTTTTATGGCTAAATAATTGTCCGGGTATTTGTTAAAATCACGCTAGCTGTACTAGTTGTGTTTGTATGTATTAGCTTATTCTGCGTCTAAATTCTATCGTCTCTGTGTAAAAACTATTTTTGGCTCTAGTCAAAATTAATAATCTTAATATAATAAAAGTGTAAAAAAAAATTGGTCTGTACATTGAATATATTTCCAAAAAAATTGTTTAGGGTGATGAAGAATAAGCAATAGAACAAGAATTTCAAAAAAAAATTGTCCGTCTGTTTGTATGTCTGTATGTTTGTATGTATGTTTGCACACGCTAATCTCAGAAACGGCTGAACCGATTTGGATGCGGTTTTCACTAATATGTAGCGATTATCTATAATATAATAAAAGTGTAAAAAAAGTTTGTCTGTACATTGAATATATTTCCAAAAAAATTGTTTAGGGTGATGAAGAATAAGCAATAGAACAAGAATTTCAAAAAAAATTGTCCGTCTGTTTGTATGTTTGTATGTATGTATGTTTGTGTGTATGTTTGCACACGCTAATCTCAGAAACGGCTGAACCGATTTGGATGCGGTTTTTACTAATATGTAGCGATTATAATTTAATAAAAGTGTAAAAAAAGTTTGTCTGTACATTGAATATATTTCCAAAAAAATTGTTTAGGGTGATGAAGCATAAGCAATAGAACAAGAATTTCAAAAAATTTTGTCCGTCTGTTTGTATGTTTGTATGTATGTTTGCACACGCTAATCTCAGAAACGGCTGAACCGATTTGGATGCGGTTTTCACTAATATGTAGCGATTATCTTCTATATATATAAAATTCAAAGTCCTGACTGACTGACTTAACTATATATCAACGCACAGCCCAAACCGGTGGGTCTAGAGACTCCAAATTTGGACAGTAGGTTCCTTACGACGTCTAGGGGTGTACTAAGAAAGGATTTTTCAAAATTCCTACGGGAAACCGAGATATACGCAAACGAAGTTGCAAGGGTGTATCAACGCACAGCCAAAACCGCTGCGTCTAGAGATTCCAAATTTGGCACGTAGGTTCCTTACGACGTCTAGGGATGTACTAAGAAAGGATTTTTCAAAATTCCCACGGGAAAGCGAGATATACGCATACGAAATTGCGAGGGGACGCACAGCCCAAACCGCTGGGTCTAGAGATGCCAAATTTGACATGTAGGGTCCTTATAAGGTCCAGACCGACCGGACCGGACCGGACCGGAACGGACCGGACCGGAACGGATCGGACCTGATCGGTCTGGAAGGAACCGCACCGTACGGGGCCGTGCCAGACCGGATCGAACCGGACCGGATCGGATTTTATTTCATAGATAAAATTCAAAGTCCTGATTGACTGACTGACTGACTTAACTATATATCAACGCACAGCCCAAACCAATGGGTCTAGAAATTCCAAATTTGAACTGTAGGTTCCTTACGACGTCTAGGGGTGTACTATGAAAGGATATTTCAAAATTCCTACGGGAAACTGAGATATACGCAAACGAAGTTGCGAGGGGACGCACAGCCCAAACCGCTGGGTCTAGAGATGCCAAATTTGACATGTAGGGTCCTTTTAAGGTCCAGATTGACCGGACCGGACCAGAACGGACCGGACCGGACCAGAACGGACCGGAACGGATCAGACCTGTTCGGTCTGGAGGGAACCGCACCGTACCGGGCCGTGCCGGACCGGATTTTTTTTCATAGATAAAATTCGAAGTCCTGACTGACTGACTTAACTATATATCAACGCACAGCCCAAACCAATGAGTCTAGAGATTTAAAATTTGAACTGTAGGTTCCTTACGACATCTAGGGGTGTACTAAGAAACGATTTTTCAAAATTCCTACGGAAAACCTAGATATACGCAAACGAAGTTGCGAGGGTATATCAACGCACAGCCCAAACCGCTGGGTCTAGAGATTCCAAATTTGGCACGTAGGTTCCTTACGACGTCTAGGGATGTACTAAGAAAGGATTTTTTAAAATTCCTACGGGAAAGCGAGATATACGCATTCGAAATTGCGAGGGGACGCACAGCCCAAACCGCTGGGTCTAGAGATGCCAAATTTGACATGTAGGGTCCTTATAAGGTCCAGACCGACCGGACCGGACCGGAACGTATCAGACCTGATCGATCTGGAAGGAACCGCACCGTACCGGGCCGTGCCGGACTGGATCGAACCGGACCGGACCGGTTTTTTTCATCTATATATATAAAATTCAAAGTCCTGACTGACTGACTGACTTAATTATATATCAACGCACAGCCCAAACAGGTGGGTCTAGAGATTCCAAATTTGGACTGTAGGTTCCTTACGACGGCAACGTCTAGGGGTGTACTAAAAAAGGATTTTTCAAAATTCCTACGGGAAACCGAGATATACGCAAACGAAGTTGCAAGGGTATATCCACACACAGCCCAAACCGCTGGGTCTAGAGATTCCAAATTTAGCATGTAGGTTCCTTACGACGTCTAGGAATGTACTAAGAAAGGATTTTTCAAAATTCCCACGGGAAAGCGAGATATACGCATACGAAGTTGCGAGGGGACGCACAGCCCAAACCGCTGGGTCTAGAGATGCCAAATTTGACATGTAGGGTCCTTATAAGGTCCAGACTGACCGGACCGGACCGGACCGGACCGGACCGGAACGGACCAGACCTGATCGGTCTGGAAGGAACCGCACCGTACCGGGCCGTGCCAGATCGGATCGAACCGGACCGGACCGGATTTTTTTTCATAAATAAAATTCAAAGTCCTGACTGACTGACTTAACTATATATCAACGCACAGCCCAAACCAATGAGTCTAGAGATTTCAAATTTGAACTGTAGGTTCCTTACGACGTCTAGGGATGTACTAAAAAAGGATTTTTCAAAATTCCTACGGAAAACCGAGATATACGCAAACGAAGTTGCGAGGGGACGCACAGCCCAAACCGCTGGGTCTAGAGATGACAAATTTGACATGTAGGGTCCTTATAAGGTCCGGACCGACCGGACCGGACCGGACCGGAACGGACCGGACCGGAACGGATCGGACCTGATCGGTCTGGAAGGAACCGCACCGTACGGGGCCGTGCCAGACCGGATCGAACCGGACCGGATCGGATTTTATTTCATAGATAAAATTCAAAGTCCTGATTGACTGACTGACTGACTTAACTATATATCAACGCACAGCCCAAACCAATGGGTCTAGAAATTCCAAATTTGAACTGTAGGTTCCTTACGACGTCTAGGGGTGTACTATGAAAGGATATTTCAAAATTCCTACGGGAAACTGAGATATACGCAAACGAAGTTGCGAGGGGACGCACAGCCCAAACCGCTGGGTCTAGAGATGCCAAATTTGACATGTAGGGTCCTTTTAAGGTCCAGATTGACCGGACCGGACCAGAACGGACCGGACCGGACCAGAACGGATCAGATCTGATCGGTCTGGAAGGAACCGCACCGTACCGGGCCGTGCCGGACCGGATCGAACCGGACCGGACCGAATTTTTTTTCATAGATAAAATTCAGAGTCCTGACTGACTGACTGACTTAACTATATATCAACGCACAGCCCAAACCGGTGGGTCTAGAGATTCCAAATTTGGACTGTAGGTTCCTTACGACGGCAACGTCTAGGGGTGTACTAAGAAAGGATTTTTCAAAATTCCCACGGGAAAGCGAGATATACGCAAACGATGTTGAGAAGGAACGCACAGCCTAAACCGCTGGGTCTAGAGATGCCAAATTTGTCATGTAGGGTCCTTATAAGGACCGGACCGACCGGACCGGACCGGACCGGATCGACCGGACCGGATGGAACCGTACCGTACCGGGCCGTGCCGGACCGGAATTTGTTTCTGAAGAAAGATATGCTAATTGTTACTAGGCCACGCGGGCGAAGCCGCGGGCGGAAGCTAGTAATTTAATAAAAGTGTAAAAAAAGTTTGTCTGTACATTGAATATATTTCCAAAAAAATTGTTTAGGGTGATGAAGAATAAGCAATAGAACAAGAATTTCAAAAAAAATTGTCCGTCTGTTTGTATGTTTGTATGTATGTATGTTTGTGTGTATGTTTGCACACGCTAATCTCAGAAACGGCTGAACCGATTTGGATGCGGTTTTTACTAATATGTAGCGATTATAATTTAATAAAAGTGTAAAAAAACTTTGTCTGTACATTGAATATATTTCCAAAAAAATTGTTTAGGGTGATGAAGAATAAGCAATAGAACAAGAATTTCAAAAAATTTTGTCCGTCTGTTTGTATGTTTGTATGTATGTTTGCACACGCTAATCTCAGAAACGGCTAAACCGATTTGGATGCGGTTTTCATTAATATGTAGCGATTTGCTCAACTTAACATTTAGTGTATGTTTCTTTTCAAAATTCCTACGGGAACGGGAATAACGGGATTAAACGTGTAATTCACTGACTACTGAAGGGATTATAATGAAATTTGGTTCACGAATAGAATTTAATCTGGAGTAACACATAGGGTATTTTTATCCCGAAATTCCCAGAGGAACGGGAATAATGAGACTGAACGTGTAGATCACTGAATCATTACGTGTTCTGAAACTGCAAGTGCTAGAAGTTTCCAATGTTTCTTGGAGGTTCCTTTCGTTATATTGCGAAATTCCCATGGGAAAGGGTATAATGGCACTGCACGTGTATTACCCGGGACGCTCAATCTAGCTGGAAGATTCTATCATCATCTATATATATAAAATTCAAAGTCCTGACTGACTGACTTAACTATATATCAACGGACAGCCCAAACCGGTGGGTCTAGAGACTCCAAATTTGGACTGTAGGTTCCTTACGACGTCTAGGGGTGTACTAAGAAAGGATTTTTCAAAATTCCTACGGGAAACCGAGATATACGCATACGAAGTTGCGAGGGTGTATCAACGCACAGCCAAAACCGCTGCGTCTAGAGATTCCAAATTTGGCATGTAGGTTCTTTACGACGTCTAGGGATGTACTAAGAAAGGATTTTTCAAAAGTCCCACGGGAAAGCGAGATATACGCAAACGAAGTTGAGAGGGGACGCACAGCCTAAACCGCTGGGTCTAGAGATGCCAAATTTGTCATGTAGGGTCCTTATAAGGTCCAGACCGACCGGACCGGACCGGAACGGATCAGACCTGATCGGTCTGGAAGGAACCGCACCGTACCGGGCCGTGCCGGACCGGATCGAACCGGACCGGACCGGTTTTTTTTTCATCTAAATATATAAAATTCAAAGTCCTGACTGACTGACTGACTGACTTAACCATATATCAACGCACAGCCCAAACCGGTGGGTCTAGAGACTCCAAATTTGGACTGTAAGTTCCTTACGACGTCTAAGGGTGTACTAAGAAAGGATTTTTCAAAATTCCTACGGGAAACCGAGATATACGCAAACGAAGTTGCGAGGGGACGCACAGCCCAAACCGCTGGGTCTAGGTCTATTCCAAATTTGGTATGTAGAGTCCTTATAAGGTCCGGACCGACCGGACCGGACCGGACCAGATCGACCGGACCTGATCGTACCGGATGGAACCGTACCGTACCGGGCCGTGCCGGACCGGAATTTGTTTCTGAAGTAAGATATGCTAATTGTTACTAGGCCACGCTGGCGAAGCCGCGGGCGGAAGCTAGTCTTTAATATAAAATTCAACGTCCTGACTGACTGATTTAACTATATATCAACGCACAGACCAAACCGCTGGGTCTAGAAACTTCAAATTTGGAATGTAGGTTCCTTACGACGTCTAGGGCTGTACTAAGAAACGATTTTTCAAAATTCCCACGGGAAAGCGAAATATATGCAAACGAAGTTGCGAGGGTATATCGACGCACAGTGTAAACCACTGGGTCTGGAGATTCCAAATTTGGCATGTAGGTAGGTTCCTTATAAGGACCGGACCGTCCGGACCAGACCGACCGGATGAGACTGAACCGGACCGTACCGGAATTTGTTTCTGAAGAAAAATATGCTACTTAATTGTTAGTAGGCCACGCGGGCGAAGCCGCAGGCACAAGCTAGTCTATATATATAAAATTCAAAGTCCTGACTGACTGACTGACTTACCTATATATCAACACACAGCCCAAACCGCTGGGTCTAGAGATTCCAAATTTGGCATGTAGGTTCCTTACGACGTCTAGGGGTGTACTAAGAAAGGATTTTTCATAATTCCCATGGGAATCCGAGATATACGCAAACGAAGTTGCGAGGGTATATCAACGCACAGCCCAAACCGGTGGTACTAAAGATTCCAAATTTGGACTGTAGGTTCCTTACGACGGCGACGTCTAGGGGTGTACTAAGAAAGGATTTTTCAAAATTCCCACGGGAAACCGAGATATACGCAAACGAGGTTGCGAGGGTATATCAAATTTGGCATGTAGGTTCCTTACGACGTCTAGGCATGTACTAAGAAAGATTTTTTCAAAATTCCCACGGGAAAGCGAGATATACGCAAACGAAGTTGCGAGAGGACCCACAGCCCAAACCGCTGGGTCTAGAGATACCAAATTTGTCATGTAGGGTCCTTATAAGGACCGGACCGGAACGGACCGGACCGACGGGACCGGACCGGACCGGAACGGATCAGACCTGATCGGTCCGGAAGGAACCGCACGGTTTTTTTTTCTGTAGGAAAATATGCTAATTGGCATGTAGGTTCCTTATCAGGACCGGACCGACCGGACCTGATCGGACCGGATGGAACCGTACCGCGGGCAAAAGCTAGTTAATAACTAAGTTCATACAGGACTTATATTCAAAATTTTATTTAAATACATTAATATTTTTTTGCGTGATTAAGAAACAAACATGTTTTAATATTATGAACCATATAAAATATAGACAAAGATAGTAGGTGAATTTCTAATACAATACAATATCTAATTACGTAATAATATTATTATTACATGCCATGGTTAATTAAAATAGAGATTTTAGAGATTGTAATGCGGGTGTGAGAATAAATAAATAAACAAATAGTATAATTAGTTAAAGGTAAAGTATGTGTATTTCTAATACAATATTTAATGACCTTAGTACAGAATATCGGAGCACAAAGTACACGAGTGCGTTAAAATTGAAAGCGCGCGTGTTGGATACAATAACATGACGTTTTTAGTTTAACGTGGGTAAATATTTAGTTGAAACGTTGCTCGTATTCTTTCCGGTGAAATTCAGAGTTATATTCAGTTTTATGGACGTTTAGTAGTAAAACATCATTCCACCTACGTGCGTGGCACTAAACTATAGTTATACATATCTGGAAATATTCCGGGCACGTTAAGCTGTCGTTCCCGGCTGTTGCCGAAGGGTGACAGTCGGTAAACGAAGTCAGTGGTCTTCAGGTGATTTGAAAACACTTGGCGTGGGATAATTATGGATTGATATGATATTACAAATATGGAAATAACCATTGGTGGTGATATAAATGATATTAGTTTCACTTTCAGAAGTTTTGTAATAACAGTAAAATAATAAAGTAGATGAAAAGAAAAGCCTATTAACAAATCGTAAGGAATCCCGCACGTGCAAGAAATGATGTCGAAATACGTGTGACCTAATCTAAGGAAGGTCTGTTTCTTGGTTGTGGCAAACTTTCTATTTTTTTTAATGACAAAGGAGAGCAAATCAACTGATAGTCAATTATTACCGCCCATAAACGTCTACGAGTCCAAGAGTCTTCGATAAGCCCACTTATGAAGGAAAGAAACGGTAAGAAAGATTAAACGAAAAAAGAGTCTTCCTGTGTTACAGGGTATTGGGCGTCACACACATATAACCACTATTTCACGTTAGTGCTACTGACGGTCAATTCAACACTTTCAGCCCATTTACCTACCACTACTAGTTTCATAGTTACATCTATATGAGTAACTACTAGCTAAGATCTATAAAAAAAACATATCTTTAACCAAATCCTCAGGATTAAGTAACGGATCTCAACCAATACCAATAAGTTCAGTAAGCGTGGTTTAATTATTTGCAGCCCTTATTCTACCTATACCATCGAAGAATATAAGTTTGTATATAGTCACGCCCGTAATCTGTTTTTGATGATTGATGGGATTTACCCCCATGTTAACAACGGACGGACACATTTTCAACGGGGTTTCCCTCAGATAAGTTAATGCATACCTAACGTATCTTTTTTTTTATACCACGAACAAGCATACGGCTTCGCTGATGGTAAGCAGTCACCGTAGCTTATGGACTCTTGCAAAACCTGAGGTATCGCACGTTGCCGATCTTGTAAAAATTGGAGCTCTGGAGACCTTACTCACCGTAGGAACACAACATGGCCGAGACCAATGTTATTTGGCTACGATCGTAGATGGCTACTGTCGTAAGGTGGAGGTCCTTCCCCAGACGTGCTACTTCGATTTGAACGAATTATCCGCTGTGCTCTACCTCTCTTAAAAATCTCTGAATGTAATATACTTACCTTATCATAAACTATGTAGTAGATACGCGACTTTCTTCGCGATATCACATTCAAATAGTTCCGTTTTAATAATGTAGTACTTAGTAGCATTCACATTTTTCCTATTTCTATAAGTAGGAATTTCTAAAGTAAAATAAGCTAAGTGAAAATCGGTCCTATTGTTGTGAGAATTAGTCGGAGCTTTATTAAAATTATAGAATGTCTATTTTTACATAATAATATACTTTTCATCATTTCAAAGTATGATTTTTATCAAATAATCTATATATATAAAATGCTTTGTCCTGACTGACTGACTGACTGACTGAGAATCAACGCACAGCCTAAACCGCTCATCGTAAAAATCTGAAACTTGGAGGGTGGATTGTTTGTATGACGTAGGCGTCCGATAAGAAAGGATTTTTCGAAATTCGAACTCTAAGGGGGTGAAAAAGGGAGGTAAAGTTACTATGGGACAACTTGATTCCTTGGTCCAATCTACTTCAAATTCTGCATAAAAATTGTTTAAGAGAATTGATGGAAGACGTGATTCTTATTTTATTGAAATTCTGGAAAAATATGTATTTTGTGTGTAATTTTCTTCGATTTGATATCAATACTCATACTCCTTAGTGCTTTTGATTCAATTACATTTCATTTTGACATATCCGTGAAGTGAAGTGTGTCATATATCTGTCATGTAATATTTTTTTATATTGTGAATATTCAAACAAAATGATTTCATAATGTCGTCGTACTATTTATTCTGTTTGTGATCTCGGAAAACAGCTAAAATTCTAACTATGTATAAAGCGGACTGAATCATATTCATCGATATTAAACAGTAAGTAATTAAATATTAAATTTATAATATTTGACAGGGTTTAAGTTAAATTAGTCAATGGTTAAATGGCATATTGATATTGTCTCTTTCTCACATATAGGAAATCTCATTACGTCGACTCGCTCTAACATTTCGTAGTGTTGTTGTAGGGATGGTTGTAGGCTGAGGTTGTAGGTATTGAAATACCCATATACATAAACATTTTTTTACGGAAGTGGTTGGAAAACAAGCTCACGAATATGGATCATTTGATATTAGGTGATTACCGTCGACTATGGAGCACATAGATTCTAGGGTCCCTGACCCGTCGCGACCTATTACAGGAAAAGACAGGATATATAGCGAGAAATAGTATAAGGAAGGAGTTAGATTTTTTTTATACCACAAAGGTGGCAAACAACAATTTCGGATATTTCACTCTCCGAACGAAACGCATTGCTGCTTCACATCAATATTCTGTATAAGGGTGGTAGATACTTCACCAGTCGGGCTAGCCTATTTCATAAACGCCCACTCCAAAGATTGTAATGAGAAGTATTTAAATAGAAAAATAATCATGTATACATATGAAAATGTTTTGTCTTGACCGTAGAGACCTGAAATTTGGGTGTGTGATGTAGGCAACCGATAAGAAAGAATTTTTTGAAATTCCCACGGGAAAGCGGGATAAACGCAAACGAAGTTGCGCGGGTTTCTCTAGTCTTTATAATAAAATTGTATCTCATGAAATTTTTACGGTGAATACTTTGATTCAAAATTTCTAACTTCACGCGACAATATAATTGTTCTATTAAAATAATTATACTAGAGGTTAATTTAGGTATGCTAACAAGGTAAATACCTGACTATAGTGTTGTTGCTTTACTGGGATATTTCCACGTCACGTCATTTGCAATATAACACAGAAGCTATGTTCACATTTACAAAGGGAACTATTGTTCAACGAGGTTTTCTATTTCTGTCTAAAGTTTTTTAATACTGCATTATTTGTGTTTACCTTTCCTGTCTCTTACATTGGGTTCCTTTTACATAATTGTTACTATAAACAATACAAATGAGTCCATACGACTCATGCGTCATACGACTCATACTCATACCACAGATAAGTTAAACTCATACGGTCTCTCTACTCTCGAACTCTTTTCCTTTTATTGAAAATAAATTATATAGGTATCTACTTACTTACTAAAATAAAGAATTAAAACTCTCTTTATTGGAAGCAGATACACGTTTTTTAAAAAGAACGTAAAAGTATAATAAATTAATTGAAAGAAAAATTATCAAAGATATTTATGTTGTCGGAAACACTTATCAATGGTCTGATCTCAAAACAAGTAATTCTTAGCATCTTCCTTATTACAAATTCGATTAAAGTTACCATACAGAACATTAATCTTGGATTTATGACAAAATTAAACTTTGTGGTAAGTACAATCTGATATAATTTACCGAAGACAGATCTAAAAAGTCATTAAAAGTAAGTAAAATAACACTGAAGGAGAATATCTAAAAAGTGGCAGTGGTAATACAATAAATAGATTACAAGAAATGGATTGTCAATAAAACAATTAACTTATTAATTTATTTACTCACCAATCCACGTGGTTTTGAAGTGTGCTTGTGGAGAAGGTCAGCCGGCGGAAGCAGATGCATGGTGTTCACACATCGCGTCTGTCGCACTACCACAGTTAAACTCCAAATGGTTTTAACTCGCGTAAAATAAAAGTTAGGGTAAATACACGTGAACTCGACGTTTCTTTAGTGTGGGCGCGGCGAGTGCTACGATGCACGCTCGGAGCCGCTGCCGAGACCGACTGACGCTGGGCGCCGCCCGCCCCGCCGCTTTCGCCCCGCGCACGATGCCTTAAATTCCTCACATACCGTCCCGCACTCTTAAGCGCGGTTAAGTGTTTATCGAAACTCGTGCGATGTGCTGAAAGACGTCTAATCGCACTCGACACTGATACAGATGTATTTCAGCGTTTTTATCTGAAAATTACGTCCTCACAAATCACTTACCAATTGTTTGGCCGATATTTTGAGTAGTCAATTTAATTTTTCCTGGTTAAAACCTGATATTTGTTCATTTTGGTCATTTTATACAAATTTAACAGATCTTAATATTGGAAAACTGGTTTTTCACCAGTTATTCAAATAAACTTTGGTTAAAGGATTTAGTAAACCTTTCTTTTTAAATTTCGAAGTACATTGTGTATAAATTTACTGCGCTATGTAAAACTTGAAAAGATGTTTTATGAACTACCTTCAAACTTTGAAAGTGACGTCATCCATGACGTGTACTCCAGTACATATTAAGTTATTTATCGAGCTGCGCTCCGCTACGGAATATGTAATAATTTAGCTCCGTTGATTCAGTACAGTCGGCTTCAAAATTAGCTGAATTTTTTGTTACTCTAGGTTGTTTAAAGTGTGTTAAACAGATTACTTAAGGGTGCATAACAAGAGTACTAGGGTATATACCTCAGATGTTTGATCTAATTGTGAATTAGTCACTAATTATAAAAGATTTTTTTTTCTAAAATATTGGAGTTTATATTTTTTTTATACCACAAAGGTGGCAAACAAGCATACAGTCGACCTGATGGTAAGCCGTCACCATAGCCTATAAACGCTTGCAATACCGGGTATCACTCACGCGTTGCCAAAAAGTGGAGTCATTTCTTCAGTGCTCTCAATTAAGTTATATTTATCTTTTAATTTAATTTACATTACATTGCTTGTATTAGTTATACATAGAATCATCAATTATTTGTATGTAAGTAAGTATCTATTATGTATTATGTTTATTACTTATGTATTTTATTATTGTATTATATTTTATTCGTTTAATTTAAGCCGCCATCGTGATTTTCTGCACTCCCAATGGTTGACTGGTAGAAAATGCAATTAGCATTAAGTCCGCCAATTGTATCAGTACTTTGTGTAGTGTGGTCAATAAAGTTATATAAATAATTAAATGTTGTATTGTCTAATACGCCCAAATTAGCATGCCAAGTCACTGACAGTAGAGTGGCCATAAAACACTATCACCAGGTAACTTGCAGTTTATACCATATCCGGGAAGCGAATATCACGAAAAGAAAAAGATCAAATTAGTCTTTATCAAATGAGGTCGACTGTATATTTACTTCGAAATATAAATTCAGCATAAATTATAATTTCGTAAATTTAAATTATTGATTTTCCCTTTAAAGATATCGAAGACTAAATAGCCACGTAAGAATAATAAATGGAGCGCTTATATTTTCTATTAATAATTTCTTTGAATCGAGTAATTCAGGCTTTAGGAGGGTTCGATAGCAATTTTAATTTTACGCATAATTTTATTACTCATTAGCAAGTAAAATCAGTTATCGAAAGGGTTTAATTGCGAACAGAAACCCATGAAAAATATTTTGAATGTTAATTTCTGTTGTGTTTCTAGATAACCACGTAGTTCTCTTGAACTAAGTTGTGGTTTGTACCGTTTAGATTTTTGTCACTAGACGACTGTGATTTTAATATGTATTTTGTATGGGATAAACAGTACTTACATGTTAGCGTTAGTAAAACCTGAGCCTCCAAATTAAGTAAGAAATAAGTTTTTCCAGGTACCTCCGTATTGGCGTACCTACATTCTCACAAATTTTTACCTTTTAAATATAAGTAGGATGAGCAATAGTTATTTGTTATGCAAGGCTGCAAAGTTGTTTTTTGGCGCGAGTACTTAAATTGAAACCTGAGCTAGCGAAGGATTCTAGGATTGAACCACGAGCGAAGCGAGTGGTTTCAAATATAGAATCCTGAGCGTAGCGAGGGTTTCAAAGGTACGAGACGACGCTTTGCTGCCGAGCGAAACACTAAATTTTTCACCTCACTACAGCGAGGAAAATCCTAGGTGCAAGAAAAACGCAAATAATATATTAAATAAGTGTTTTTTTTTCCATGCGGTGTCGTGCTGGCCAGTTCGATTATTCTAAAAATAATGTTGGCGCCAGTGCGCCAGTGCATGAAATAAGTATTTATGCATTTTCAGAGGACTGGCGGTATAAAAAATTAAAGAATAGAAAGGTTCGAATTTTAAAAATACTTTCCACGCTAGGGCACAAAATGCACTTTTGCGCTCAGATTTCGAATGACAAACAGATTCTTTCCGAGCTTGTGAGGTGAAAAATAATTTCTTTATAAGTAGTCATATTTTTACTAATTTGCAAGTATTACTGAACGATTTGAACTGAAGAACCGTCACTATGTATTGTAACATAATACTCTGACAGACGCGTCTAAGTATGGTACTGAAAGTAATTGCTGGGTTGATGCGGTACTAGGAAAAGTACAGACTGTAATAAGCCTGTAGCAAACGTCTCATAGACATAGACGTTTCTACTATTTAACGTATTATGTGAAGAAAGATGGTACAAATGAGGTCGAGGTTTTAATCAGCGCGGGCCCTGAGAAACAAGAATGGCTTTAGGCACGTCACTGCGCCAAAAGACCAAATTTTCAGAGTCGAAAAATGACAAAATAAAGTGTCACATCCCGATGAAAACATTTTGAAATTCAACCATAATATTTACGCAATAATTAAGATAGAAGTATTTGCTCTACCTGTAAGAGCGTTGCTTCTTATGGCCACAATGGAGACCAAGTACCATGAAATGATCTACAATATCAGTGCATCGTGGTTAAGATTCATGGTTACGAATATTTAATTGCATAATCTGCCAATGTCTGTCAATCTGTTGCAAGTTTAGTCGAGTTATTTATTTAGTGCTTTTGTTTTGTTTAATATTTTTGATGTTTTCCCGCAGAATTCTTTTCAAATATCTAAAATACAATGTTCCGTTTTCTATTTTACAACTTGAATCTCGTATTTTAGACGTAATTTAGAAAATCAGCAGAAGATTTTTTTAGAGTCTCGAAATTATTAAACTAGCTGCCAAGTAAACTGTACTGTTATTTTTGGGCATTCAAATTATTTAAACCGAAACATCTAAATCTTTAAGTACGATTATGTTAAATAAGTTTCTGAGGTCTCTCAGTAATGTTCTTAATCCTAATAAGCAACTCTGCCACGGAATAAAGAATACTAACTTTGTGAAGCTTAATACAACGAAGACAAAGAAAATGTTCCACTTAGGTTTTTACCTGAAGCGTAATATAAAATTTTCTGTGTTCAAGCACACTGTGCTGTGTGAACAGCCGATAAAAATGCCAATATAATTGATTTTAAATTCCACCTAAATTCAAAAGTATTTTAATGAATTTATAAAATGAAACCTGTTTCTAATAAATTTTAATATATGTAGACCCGTCATGAAATTGATCTTAAAAATTTTCCTTTATAGGTATTTTTGGTAAATTAAAATAAATGTTATTACTTGTATATGCAAGTATTGGCTTGACTTGGCAAAATATATTTCCAGAAATTACACAAATGCTTTTGGACTGTTTGGTACGGCCTGTCATGAAAGTGATTTGTACTTTACTGTTGAAATTAATTCAAATAATTTGTGGCTTTTGGTGTAGAAACATTAGGCCCGTGGGGTACCAGTGCGTTGTCCTTTTTTAGGGACATCGCAAAGAGGCTGCGACAAACCACTGGTGACCCAAAGGCTGGCAGTTTCGCTCAACGGATATCTATCGCCGTTCAGCGAGGTAACGCTGCTAGCATTTTGGGCACCCTGCCACAGGGACCATGTCTTTTTAATGCTTAGTTTTAGTTTTTATTGTTAGTTTAGTTTTTAATTTTTATTGTTAGTTTAGTTTTAATTAATTTTATTGAATTTCATGTTATTTAATTATCCATTCAAATAATCAATGAATAAAATGTAATTTTTTCAAGAATAATATAGAATCTGGATGTCATAAATTGGGAGATCGCCTTGACTTATGCAGAGTTTCAATCTGTGAGTGAAAGATTAAGAAGGCAAATTTCTTACATAATTTTCTTTTCGTACCCAAAATTTCTGTCTGCCCCATCTTCTAGTCACCCGAAAGAGGTGATGCACAACAAACGGGCACCACCTGGTAAAGTGTACCTGCATGCTGGGCATAATAAAGCGCTTCGTCATGCCTCTTACATAAAAAAACGTTTATCTATTTACTGTAGACATCAATTTAATTTTATTATATTTGCATGTAGGTTACAAAGCTTGGTAATGGACAATAACAGCTCTGGGAAGCGGTGCTCTGAAGCGTATGGTTTGCCTACCCCGGGGCGGCCCGCAACGCAGTGAATGTTACTCCATTCACATTTACGTAGGTACATTAAATGAATAAATATTTCTCTCTCGAACCTGATACTGGCAGCATATATGTTCCTACCCTGTCATGTATTTAATTTTCACGTGTAATTAATACGGATACAATCAGCTTCCACATTGGCTTCCATCGAGTTTTGTGGCGAATACTCGGGGAAAAGTCGGGGAATTAAAATAATTAGCAGTATTATATTAATATTACGTATTTGCTATGCGAAGAGAATAAAGTTTGATAAAGGTAATTAATATTTTTTAATATTTCGCATAGCATTCTTATAAACTAATGATAAACCGGGAATAAACCGGAAATAGATCATCGAATAAAGATGTTCCAGGATAAAAGAAGATTAGTCTCAGAATAAATGGTAAGTAATAGTAGTGATGCGATAACAAATAAACGTCCAATTGCACAAAAGCAAATCTTCTCATGCAACTTGCTCAAAGGCATACTTCGCGGGACATTCAAGCACTTATCATAGTTCCGTAACCGGCCATCTGGTTGAGAGATTGTAGACACTTACCTGAAAATAAAATGTTATTATTGTAGGTACGTTTGCTTTGCCAACCATTTACTTTGTAAACTTGTGATGTGGCATTAGGGATGTAAATATTTGCTGTGAGTAACAACGTAATATACTTTTCTATGTTTATTGTTGTTTTTTCTAAAACATTGGGAATTCTAGACCCTAGAAAACTATCACAAATTAAAAAAAATGTATATATTCATATTGAATATAGTAGTCACTTACATAATACATACAGTTGTTGTGTGAGTGAAACTAAATGAGCAGGCAAATTAAGCAAGACAGATTGTGAATCAGTTTTTTAAATCGTGACTCTACATTAAGCTGTCCCTACTCCCGACCCAACTGTTGTCGATAGCAGATGATGGTAAGATGGCCTGAAACATTGACACCAGCTAAACCGCCGTCGATACCATTTTGGACACGAAATAAATGAATAAATATGGTAGTTTGCCCATAAATTTAGTATTCGTCGATCCGATGACATTTTGTTACTATAATAAAAAAAAAAATTTGGTAAAAGTTATAATAGTACCTAGGATAAGAAGCCTGACAAAGGACACAGACTTTTTACGCAGCTGTCGCAAAAAAGGCGACGGTTTTCTTTAATAACGACTTCCATGCGGGCGAAAATGTAAAACGTCAAAACTTTAAGGTCATAAAAGAAATAACTGTCTATATTTACCGTTTAAAAAAAATTCTTTGCTTATAAACATTTTATGAAAAGGAAGGTTTCTTCACTCATTCTATAAAATATTAGTATAATCCCGCGTCAAATTAAATTCAATCCAAAAAATTATATCTTATTTCTTTTCTACATCATGATGGGAAGATCAATGTAAACATTTTAAGCTCCTTATGCCCCAGGATTAGTTTGTGCGTTGATCAGGAAAAAAAATGTAAAAAGTTATCCTTAAAGATAGAGAACAGAAGAAGAGAAAGAAAGAGATAAATGAGTGCTGAGTGGAGACTCATTTGGGACACAAATGGTCAAATAGTTTTAAGTTGAAAATATTGTTGTTTAGTTTTAAGTGTTCCGAATAAACATTTATTCTTTTTTCTTTCCAGATATATCCCATCGTGTCGTGGACTTTTCTGTGGACCTACACATTTCCACCGTAAATATTTTTTACACAAAGGGTTTCGACACCGTTTTGTATGAAAGCTTCAACGACATTTCAACTGAATTAAATACCTTCACATCTCATTTCATTTACATAAAACCTTCACAAATTATTTATATAAGTACCTACTTAAATCTTTCTCATGAATCACTCTATCTAATGTAATGTAATCTAATGTAAGTGTTAGATTACCGGAACATAGGCAATATTACGACCTCCGTGGCGTAATAGTTACCACGCCAGACCGCCACCCAGGAGGTCCCGGGTTCGATCCCCGGTCGGGTCATGATGAAAAACGAACTTTTTCTGATTGGCCTCGGGTTTTGGATGTTTATCTATGTATGTATTTGTTATAAAATATAATATCGTTGAGTTAGTATCCCATAACACAAGTTTCGAACTTACTTTGGGGCTAGCTAAATCTGTATGAATTGTCCCTATTTATTATTTATTTATTTAACATGTAAAAATCGTATAAAAGTAAAATGTACTACACGTACACTGAATTGATACTTTGACAGGAACTGGGTCATTTAATTGCTCAAAGGGAACCCTCATCAGTAGTCGTCAGTGCTAAACCTAACTTAGAATTTAGCAAAGCAAGCATCTACGATTTACTTACCGTAATTTATTAATTTAAGAGCACTTTTAATACTTCTTAGCATAAAAGAAATTTTCCTAATTAGATTTCGTAATGTTGAATTAACTTTTCAAATGCAAGAAGTCTGTACCATGTCGAAAAGTATGCTCTTCAATTAAATGTAATAGACTTCATCAAAATGTTGACTTGACAAAATTGATCAATAAAATGTTACTTCTTGCAGATGTAGACGGTGATAGTAAGCACGTGATGGTATGACATGACAGTGAAAGCAAAGACAATGATGCAAAGTGCTTGGCATCAGCAGTGGTGGCTGCCGAGCCACTTGTAAGCGTGTTTAACGAGAAACTCACTTTTCTTGTGTGACGTCACTCGGGAAACGAACACGGTAACCCAGTTTGGGGTCAATGGCCAATCTACAAAATACAAAAAATTCCAATTCAATTTTGTTGTAGCACTTACGATTAGTGCTTAAAACTGTTTCCGAAATTCCAATAATATTTAAATTTACTAAACAATTTAACTTTAGAAAATTTGAAATTTGCTCAACTTTGGCAGGGCACTGCCGTGACCTCAGTTAATACTTTAATTATGAATTTGAGATACTTAAGTGGTAGTGAACTTTCATATTTAATCTACTCTGTATTAATAATAGAATGAGCTATAAGATTAGCGAATAAAATATGGCAGACTACAACTTGGCAATGTTTAGTATTTACAAACACACCCATCATCTCCGTTTTGATGCGCCACGTCAGCATCAGCTGCCGAATCTGCCTCATCCTCCACACCATTACACCCTTCCACTACCACTTCAGGAACTTCAGTCATTCCAACGGCCACCGCACTAACTGGCTGCAACGGATCGCCCGACCGACCCACGTAAAGCCGATACGGTATACTGCCATACTTTGCCCTTGGTAAAAGATTATCATTACTACAAGTATTATTAAATTAAGCGAAGTCAACTTACAGACGATAGTAGCATAAGCATGCGCCGTCGACGGCAAACGGGTCACGAACGCATGCTTAGGGCTTCGCTGAATAATCCCTTTAAAGACTCGTTATTATGCCTGCGATGGAATGTACTAAATAATGTCACTGTAGCATATACTTATTGCGATTTGGAAGGGGTTTTATTGAATTTAAATGTTTAAAACTCTCGAAACTGTATGTGGATGCTCTTAACCGTTATAAATTTTAAACGCCGCAGGTGGGCCACGCCCGCTTGCTTTTGCACTTCAGGAAACTATCGCACTCTAGTTTCCGGAAGTGTACAAGCAAGATTTATCGCACTTTAAAGATATCGCACACTAGTAACCGATGTATTGTAAGTTTGTAACTATTACAAATATGATACTTTTTTACAAAACCGTACGTAATAATACAAAACCGTCATTAAGGATTTTGACATTGGAAATCCTCCGAAACTTAGTGTTCAGCATGCCAAACCGGCTCCAAGCTGTCATCAGAGCCCGAGGCGGCAACACAAGTTACTAAAGTGGGAACAAGGCCCAAAACGTAAAAATTAAGTTCTTGATAGGTCCTTCAAAATGGTTAGCTTTTTAGTGTTTTCCTAATTTTCAGTGTAAAACTTTACTAATGCTAAATAAAGTATTATTTTTAGAAAATTTTGTTAAATTTGCTATAAAATGACTTTTATTTCAAATCTCTAACTTCTATAGTTTAAGAGTAATTGCAATTTTAAAACTGTACTACTTATTTTTGACGCCCAGTGTATATTCCCGCTGCCTTATAAAGAAAGGGTCGTGCCCACGGGTCGTGCCCTCCGAAGCACGGAGAAGCTCAAGATAACAAAACCCATCCAAACGCTGGCTAGGGTCGATGTCGCTTAACTTGCGTGTTCATATTAGAGTGCGACAGACCACACAGCGACGCCATCGAGCTCCTCGTCCCTCAGCGACAATATTTTTTCGAATTCCGTAGATTCATTTCCAATGTGCACGATAGTCGTGTGAGGCACGAAATCTGTGAATTTTTTTAAAAAACAAAATACGTATATAAATGTACCAATGATAATCTTGTATACTTTTGTAAATATCTCTATCAAAGGAACAACTGCGTTGTATCATTATTGTGAATCGCAGATTTGATCTACGTAAACGAAACTAAAAAGTTGGAATTGGTGTTATATTTTTCCTGACTGTTGAATATTTTTGTTGAAATACCATAAATACCATTTCCATTTTGTTTGTTATCAAAATTGCACGCATAGTTCTCTTTTATTTGATTTGTCGTATGCTGTTTTGTATATCAATCGTTTGTCATCCAAAAAAAAACTATTACAACAACCTAGCAAATATTTAGCCGGAACGTAAAAGCCGGACATCGTGATTGCGAAGCAAACGTCCCGCCCGACGTTCGCGGGACACTTGCTCCATTAGTCCCGCGGGGTCGGACTGCAAATAAAATAAGCTGTTCAATCAATCTGATCGGATGGTTGTCCGCAAACTTTTAATAGATTGCCATTGATCGTGACCGCACTTACCGTAATGATATCGTGATTGTTTGCCTATAGCTCCATCCACTCGCTTGCGTCTCGGCAACTTCGTAATAAGTATCAAAGCTATCAATAATGTTCACATACACACTAAATCAATTTTGAAGTATGAACAGTCAACGAATTTCCTCACGAGACTCCTATCTTGAGCTTGCATGAGTTATGTACATACCCTATAAAAGGTAAACCAGTAGGGAATTTCGATATGAATTTATGTGACGCCATCGATGCTTGAATAGCTATATTTTATAAATAAGCCGATTGCGATGTACTTTCTCGTTATACTTGAATATGCCCGAATAAACATTTTCCAGCTTTTAAAAATGTTACGCTTGAATGAACCGATATGATTTATACGATACGAAATTTTTCATTTTTGTACGATCTTTTTTATGTTATCGCGTTTTTTTGAGGTTCGATGGCTGCTATTGAATTTGTCGAAGTTCAAATGTTAGTTTTAGTCTAGATTCATGTGAATCCAATCCAGAGTATTCGTTCTACTCCTCCTGATATTAACATTAAAAAATATTACTTATAAAAATACTACACGAACATCCTTCAGAAAGCAAACCAATTTGTCATTTACGAGTAAAAGTTAACACATTTTACGATTCGAAGAATGTTCAGGCCTCCGCCCGCCTCGCCCCGCCTGTAGCGGACCCGTCTACTAAGTACTTACGCAATTAAATATTCAGGTGACCCCAGTTGCCCGAAATAATGAGATAGCAACCCTCTGTCTAGAACCAAACTTTTCTGCTTGTGCACGTACAAATAGATAGCAACGAGAAATACTTTTCATAATAAGCACAATAGTTTATTGTTGTTCTTATGTCTTGGTTTAGACACTCACGAAAACTTTAATTTATTTAAATAACATATGTATAATTAAGTCAAAAGTCACGTACTCGGTCTAAACTATAAATTCATTAAACTTGTAACTTGAAAATAATGATTAGATATAGATTTAGACCTCGGTTTTACCTGTTCTCGCGTATTATTTTTGACGACCTCCGTGGTGGTCCGTGGAGGTCCCGGGTTCCAATCCCGGTCGGGTAATGATGAAAGACGAACTTTTTCTCATTGGCCTGGGGTCTTGGAGATTTATCTATACATGTATCTGTTATAAAATATAGTATCGTTGAGCTAGTATGCCATAACACAAGTCTCGAACTTACTTTGGGGCTACATCAATCTATGTGATTTTTTTATTATGGTGGTTTATTCCTCCTTTTTTTATCGTCCTTTTGATTTTTCCTATACCCATCTATATGTATAAAATTCAAAGTCCTGACTGACTGACTTAACTAAATATCAACGCACAGCCCAAACCGCTGGATCTAGAGATTCCAAATTTGGTAAGTAGGTTCCTTACGACGTCTAGGGGTGTACTAAGAAAGGATTTTTCAATTCAAATTCCCACGGGAAAGCGAGATATACGCAAACGAACACGACGAAAACGAAGTTGCGAAGGTATATCAACGCACAGCCCAAACCGCTGGGTTGAGATTGAAAATTGACCAGACCGCGCCGACCGGACCGGACCGGACCGAAATGGATCGGACCGAATGGAACCGTACCATACCGGACCGTGCCGGACCGGACCGGACCGGAATTTGTTTCTGAAGAAAAATATGTAATGTTAGTAGGCCACGCGTACTACATAGTATATAAGTATAACTAATTTTAACTTTCACAAATACAGCATTATAGTTTATCCAAGTCAGAGCAATGGCTCTGACTAAACAATCGTTCAGACTAAGTTTACGTTGTCCATTGGCGAAGTAAGGTTTACACAAAATTTGATATTGTTGACATAATAAACTATATCAAGCACTACATTAATAATTCATAGGCTGTAAGCCGGCCAAATACCCTGCGAAAACATGAACTGTTAAGGATATATCGCTATATTTTGTTCGGTAAATAATCCTTTGAAACTTCTTCCACGCCGCGCTGTCGTTACATAAAATGTAAAAACATCGTCATAATGGAACTATTGAAATGTTTTTGTAAATACGTAAATAATCCCGATGTTCTAATCTTTGAAATCCATTGATTGATTACCACGAGCAAAGATTAAGTATAATTCCTGATTTCATCTGACTTGTTTGCCTGTACATTAACCTAAAGGAAAAACTTTCTAAAAGCAAAATATATCCTATAAGTAAATACATGTAATCGTAAGAATCTTGTCTGTATGTTAACACGTCCACACCACCTGTACACGGTCTGTGCAGTAAGTTGTGATCACAGCTGGTGTTGTATAATAAAATACGTTAGAAAATAAAAAAATACGTAGTTTTTTTTTCTGTTTGGCTAATGACTTCATAATTTTTTTATACCACAAAGTTGGCAAACAAAGTTGACATACGGCCCGCCTGATGGTAAGCATCACCGTAGCCTATAGACGCTTGCAGTTGCAATACCAGGAGTATCACTCACGCGTTGCCAACCCCCGCCAGGTGGAGCTCTGGAGACCTTACTCACCGTAGGAACACAACATGGCCGAGACCCGAGACCAATGCTATTTGGCTACGACCATCTGTAAGGTGGAGGTCCTTCCCCAGACGGGCTGCTCCGATTTGAGCGGATTATCCGCTGTGCCGCTGTTAATTTTAAGAACTTGTCAACTTTAATTCCATTCTTGCAAGTATAATTGCTACTGACATACTACCAAAGTTAAACGGCCATCTCCAAGTGAAATACGAAATACGTACAAAACAAAGTTTGTGAGGACAAACAGCTCAAAGTATATGTAAAAACACATAGCTAAGCATTATCATGACAAAACTAATTAATTATTATTGATTTTTCTGTCACTGTCCAGATAACATATTCACAATACTCATTGCAAGATAACAATTTGTATGAATACCTATGTAGATTATGTTTATATGCGGTATTATTATTTTAATTTCTCAACTGCGAAGTTCCCAGAAAAAAATAACAAATATTCTGTGCAACACAAAAAAAAACATTGTATATTCTTCTATGTACAATAATTATACAAAGGGTTTTTGTGTAACACTACAAGAATGAGGAAAAATTTTTTTTGTGATGCTCACAATGATATTACACAATAAAAAATTATTTTATCAAAGTTTATTATTATGTGGTAAATTAAAGAATTGCGGTGAATTGTTGTGCTCTCGAATGTACTTGTTACATAACAAAAGACAACAATGACCTGATATTTGCTTATTGGGTATGTAGGTCTGAAGTCCTATAAGTAATTCTGCCTTACACAAATAAACACACACAGATTGCATGTATTTTAATGAATCACCTTATTTTATTTGTGAGATAAAAACAAAATGTTTTTTTAACAAGCTTCCTTAAGAAGGAGGAAACACAATATTAAACGTGGAACATTAAAATCGGGGGAAAGTAGGTCGGAGAAAAAATGAAATCAGCACCTATAACAAAATAACTTGAAAATAGTACGAATAAACATTACTCTTACTTGAATATTTTTATTTATCTAGCATATGTAAAAACATGCCGTTTATTTACAGTTTTAATATACAAATCGATTGTTTATGACAAAAGACCAATTACATCGAAGTTGGGCAGATGTGGGATAACCCTTCTGAAATCTGCTACAGTGCAGCAAAAACTGTAGCCAATGTCAATTCTGTCTGGTTGCCATCTGAGCCAGTTGAAGGCATTGTTGTTACGGCAACGGTCTGTGCAGAAAGTGAGTGCCTGCACTTCAGCCTGAGTGTAGTAAGGATTGTTGATGCTTATGAACGCTGTACCCAAACGACGAGAGGCATCGTACACAACCTAAAAGAAAACGTAAGAATAAGCTAAGCATACAAGAAAATAAGGTCATGTTATTCAAAACATAAAAATAGTCTCGAGTTTGAGATAGATTAAAAAATTGCAATTGAAATGGACATAAAATACTATAAAGTACGCTGTTGTTATGTTTGATTTTTAACTGCTTGAATAAAAATATCAAAGCTATGTAAAAAATGAAATGGAGGTACAGTAGTAGAACAGTTAGTAATCAGTTAATATGTAACAAAACAAATCTTTGCAACAAATTGAAAACTCCACTACAATCATCAAAAACTATCAATAAAAGCTAACTGAAAACTAACTCTAAAAATCAAAATAAATAAAACATACCTTGTACATATAAAGTGGCACAGGAAGTTGAGGGTTGTTGTTGGCATCGCGGTGCAAGTAGATATCAACCAAGCGGTTGTTCTGGTCACGTAGCTGGGTGACGCCGAAGGAACCAGTGTAGATGATAGTATTATAGCCTGCTTCTCCAATACGTGCGCGAAGGTTCTGTAACAATCAGTTTATTCATAGTTTCATAATCCTGGCTGAGTCCAAAAATCAGTTCTGATTGGTTAGCTTGGAGAATTGTGAAAGAAGTGGTCAGTAAGAAAGGGCTCATAATATACCAACATATATGAAAATATTTAGTTAGTTTGGGGTACATGAAAGGAGCTCCCCCGCAGCGCACGCTGGAAAACTTGGATACGGTAACTCAGATAACGCTGACTAATCCTGTCACCACGATGACCTCTATCTCTCAATAAAGATATTTGACTTTTTCAAATTTAAGTTCTTGCGCCAAAAAATACATATATTTAAATGAAAAGTAAACCCACTCAAAATATCTATATTATTTCAAGTCCTTCGGAGAATGGTACTTCAATTTATCATACAATAATAACTTTCGGAAATCGTTTTTTAAATAGTGTTTTTTTTTGTAATGTTTCTGTCATGATTTTTAAATATTCTAGAGTTTATTATTGAACGTACCTGCTCCAGCCAGTTCCAGTTGCCAGCATTGAAAGGTTGCCATTGTGGGATAGCGTTGATGAAGTAGAAGGTAGAACGTTGACCAGTTGCAAACACTTGATCACTCTTAGCAACGAGATGACCACGGGCGAGGAACTGTGAGCTTGTCACGTATTTATCAGCTAACTCTTGACCCACTAGTCCAGCAATAGTTGCTTTTTGTTGCACCTGGGTGTACAGGTTGTTGATTCCGATACCAGGGAAAAAACTGCCAGCTGTTGGATTTGAATTATTTTTAGTAAATCTTGACCAAAAAACATTTCATTGCGTTACTGACAAATGATATGAAAATGAATGGCTCATTTTGCATTCAATTATGTGATAAATTCAGGTCAATAAAAGAAATAGAAAAAATATTTTCTACCAGACTAAGATAGTGTTAGCTGAGAGTGCCACTAAAAGTATGTCATTCTTCAAGAAGATGTTGTCTGCTGTGCTGTTTAGATATCCTAATAATATAAGATTTATATTTACCTAGCCAACTGGGCCTGTCAACTCCGGTCTGGTGGATGACATTAGATTGCTTCTGGTCGTACCAGACGTAAAGCACCTCAAGACGATTTGGGTTAAAGCATGACCAAAAAATGGGGTGGAACACATTTTCAGCAATGAAACCCACGCTGAAATGAGAAAAACATTTAAACTATCTCGCATAAGAAGAAATTTTTTTTTGATAAATTGCCATGTAGCGAAACTACATGGCAGTTTGTCAACAAAGTTTTTCTATACAAGTAAACTATTTCAAAACGAACTATTGTGATCGGATCCAAATTGATGGACAAATGATTGAGTCGAAATCGTTAATGTCATTATGTGTGCGTTTTGGCTATAAATATAGTTACCAACGAATAAAACGGTTTGATTGATGATCTCTTCGTCATAAAAAAGCTCTAAATTAAATTGAATGTTTGTTAATCATTCATCCTAGTTTTACTTTGTTTTATTTCTTCTTATAATAATTCTCATCATTATTAGCCATAGAAAATTAATTATACATTACGTAAGTTAAGTAATCCTGTAGATTATGATCGACCTACGTAAAATATTAAAATGGATGATTGAAGATCAATTTACACTATTTTTTATGAAATATTAGACAAATCTGTAAATCAATTACCGAATAACACGGTTGTTATTGTAACATGTGCCGGTTGTATATTCGGCATCGTGGAAGGCGTGTGCCGAGCAGGTGAGCTGGCCAAATGCACCGTTGCCGCTCAACCATCCAGCGCCGGACACCAATGCGTTGTTGACGCAAGTAGCCGTCTGTAAATAAAATGATGTTACAATATTTTGTTGGTCTATTAATGGAATTCCACCATGACCGCGATCTTCAGACATGAAGGACCCACCAGAAAGAGGGATAATATCGTTAATCAATGAAATTAAATTGCAAGTTGTAAACGCAGCTTTAGATATTGACTCTATAATATTTTATAGACGTCTTCGCGGAAGACCAAAAGACGGTAGAGAGTCGCGTTCGAACCTCATATGTAAAAATATAGCTAACAGAGGCCGAAATGATAAAATTATATTTCTCTACGTCTTCAATTTGGGCAAGTTATTTACTAATATTATTCACTCTGTAAGTTGTAACACTACACTTGCGGTTTGACAAGTTATCTAAAAAAAATGCTTTAATATTCTATGATACGAGTCCAATATTAAAAATCGTTGAAACGAAATTTTCAATTGAACAAATTCAGCAACGTTCGAGCGGTTTCCGATGATGGAACTTTTTTGTATTTGCTTTCAGGTATTGTTTTTAGTATGACGACTTTTCAACAATTTTTTATTAGCTAGTAGCTAGTAGCTGGTACCTAAACTTCATCTGCACATTATACCCTTACTATCCTACGCAAATTGAAATTTAATTAATTTACACATAAATGAAAGAATATGTCATTCTCCAAGAAATCCAGCAAAATTCATGACTCTTTCGAATTTTACTACGCACTGTAGTACCGCATGAAATTATTTGTTCCCCGTTTGTTCCGTTCCTAGTTCCTATAGGAATTTCTATAATAAACTACCCGCCTCCCAAATTAAAGATCCAGTCATTTTCGAGATTTCATAGCTTTATACCATAAAAATTCCAAGACAAACAGAATAATCTTGACGTTTTGTTTGCTGTTTATATAAACAAATCATATTGTCTAGAGAAAGTAGCTTTGAATGCGTAGTCTTTTGACTAAATGATTTCAATTCCTTGTCGACCTTCGTCAGATATAATATTTTATCATAATACTTACCGCTGCTTGAACATTAGATGTAGCACTAGGATGTTGAATAGTACGTCCAGAGCCAGTGCAAACGACGCGCACTTGTTCACCAGTGTTCAAGTGAATCTGACCAGTGTTGCCTGTGGCTTCCATATATGTGTTTCTGACCAGGTACACCGGTTGTGGCTGGCCCAGGTCACCGTTCACTCTAATGGTGCACCCTGATCAAATTTCAATTATGCGAGTTACAGAGTGTACAAAAAAAAATGATAACATTTTTAAAATTGCTACGTATCTTGCTCTACACTCTACATAATTACCAATAAAATTAGAATTAAGAAACCTAAAGCCGAAACATAGAAATTTTTACGATTATTTATTTTTCTGATTCAACCAAAATAAAATTATTAGCACACGATAGCAGTCATAGCAGTGTTTATCAATTGGACACAGATTGTATATCTTATGCGACTTACCATTGCGAGGTTGGGCTTCGGCTCTCGTCTTGTTTACCCATTTGGGTTCTTCGGCCTCCAACCAGGTTTCGAGATAGTCATCCCAGTCCTCCTCATTGAGCAGTAGGGCCAGTTCGCCGGGCTCCGGCATCGCCGCCGGACGGTAGGCGACAACAGCCATAAAGAGGCCACTGAACGCCACCAACAACGCTAAGCGTGCCATCTTTTCCCAAAACACAAGATATGTCTCCCACAAAAAAATATTGGACTATGTCACGGTAGCACCACCGATTATTGTATTTATATGACAAGATTATCTTATAATTAAAATCGAATAATAATCAATAACTTTTAATCGTAATACAATCTATAACGTTATCCTTTTTGCTTTTGTGATTGATATTATTTTCATAGCAGAATATTAGTTTTTCTTTACAATGATCACATACACACACAATCAATATTTACGGATGTATTGATAAGATAGCAGAGTATGGAGATGACGACAGGTCAGAATAAGTATTTTACTGCAAAAAAATCTACCACATTTTCTTTTAAAGTTGCTAATCCCGATAAATTAAGTATAATAATGATAAAAATAAATCTATTTGTGTGTTTGTCATCACAATAAAAACAAAGCGAGTAGATTATGAAATTCAAAAATAAAATATTAAACATATAAAATTGGTTAGATATGAGTACTTACTTAATTTTGTTTATTAAAGGTTATTGTATTAATTACATTAACTAAAATCACTGATAAATTGATTCACCACCGCGCGCGCTGCCGTGCATATGACCCGTGATATAAATTTCATATTTCTATGGGAACGAGGATAACAAGATAAGCACGAATTCTAGGAAAAAACTTCATAAAAGCTGAACGGCAGATAGGCTCAGTGACTCTACCTCCGGCGCTCGAGGTCTTGGGTTCGATCCCCGCACAGGATAAACGTGATTGGTGAACGTTTGTCGTTGTCATGAGTCTGGGTGTTGTCATGTATCTCTCATGTAGTCATGTATCCATAATACAACCGTACCTTGTTTTTACACTGCACTTACACGATTAGTAGGTAAGTACTAGAATCATAAAACAACGTAGGTACGTGTCCAAAGTGCCCAAACTGTGTTAATCTTTCCCTAAATCACCTATTTTGTTGTGCAATGGGAACATTAGGTCCCACAGCCCACTATACTCGGGTCAGTAACTCATTAGCAATTTACGAACAGCAAGAACAATCTTCGTCTTTGTAATAAAAGTCGACAATAAAATATACCACAGACGTTATATTCAGGAGTAAGCTAAAATATTATGAGACTGAAATTAATGAGTGCACATTAAGAGTGCTTGCGCAATATACGTTGTCCAGGAATTATGATGACCAAAATCAGCGCGTAATGACGACACGAAAATTTGCAAATTTGAAAACATGCACACTAATAACGATGAAAAAATAATTTCCTTAGTTACAAACTTACATTACTTGTTACAAAAAAATTTGTAAAGAAATAATCGAAAATCAGAAAAATCTTAAGCTATTGAGTTCCTATCGATTCATTGTAATCTAAATAAAAGTATCTAATCAGTCATTGGAGTGAACATTAATTTATTTTAATGTTTGATATGGTTTTTTATCAGGGGCGTCACTCGTTCTAATCTCTACTTTTGGCGATATCTAGCTGGTAATCCTTGACACTCCCATAGTACGTGGGATGAAACGCGTGTGTCATACTGGCATCACGCAATGCTCTTTGTTCACATATAAGTTTTCAGTCCTGATATATTAATCTCCTAAGATTAATATATCAGGACTGAAAACTTACCTATACTACCAGTTAGCCGCGGCTTCGCCCAGTATTTTAGTCCATTTATTTAGTTAAATTTATTTGTGGATATCTTAGGATGGATGTGGGCAACAGCTAGTAGTATTACAAATGCAGATGTTTGTATACATGTAAAGATGACTGGATGTTTGTTAGACCGCGTTTACATCTGCAAGTTCTCGCGGAAGAACTCCCGGAAGTTTCACGTGAGATTATTGAAAACAGCTGCAAGTGTAAGAAATATACGGAACTGAACCTATATCAGCGAGATGTTCCAAATACGTTTAGATGTTTTAATAAATTCTTGCCCTACAACTTGTACTTTCATGAAAAGAGGTGACCGACGACAAAGCAAGGTGACCCAAAAAAAAACCCAACTCCGGCGCAAAAATTTTATATTCCAGATTTTAGATGATGTATAAATATTATTCTAAACTATCATTATCTCTATCGGGTGGCTAGCACTTTTTTGCTCATAAAGGTTTGTAGGCGTTCATATTAAAATCTTCGGGGCTACCATGAAAGTGTCCATCTGAAACAACGAAACACGTAGGTAATCCTGTCAAAAAAGACATTACTGAATAAGGTTCAAAACTACAACTTAGATGTAACGATCTTATTTAGGATTTTACTCTATATTATCCCGGATGTGAGTTCGGGAACAACGGAATTCCGCGGGTGAGGCTACCTACATGCACAGAATCTACATGCATCAGCTTCAGTTTGTATTCACATAATACTGAAATATGTTAGGCTGCTAGTAGGTAGTATTAATTCTAATAACATTCAACGCTAAAACGCTGTTTCCTGTGTTGTAGATGTTTAATAACCTAGATTATTATAACGATAAAATGCTTGGTACTGAATAAACAGGCTATTATACTTTTAATTACACATATATGTGATTAGATGTTTATAACTATCCTGTACACAGATGTGATTAGATGCCTAGTTTATAACTATCCTAATGTAATTAAGTTGAAGAGTTTATTGGTTAGAATGCAATCTCTGGAACCACCAATCGCATTGGAAATTAATCTTTAAATATATGGGAAACATAACATTCTAATGAAATAATGATTCGCCGGACCGCCACCCAGGAGGTCCTGGGTTCGAATCCCGGTCGGTTCATGACGAAAAACGTTCTTTTTATGATTGGCCTGGGTCTTGGAGCCTTGGATGTTTATCTATATAAACTATTTGTTATAAAATATGGTATCGTTGAGTTAGTATCCCATAACACAAGTCTCGAACTTGCTTTGGGGTTATCTCAAAAACTATGTAATTTGCCCCTATATATTTATTTATTTAATGCTGAAGAGTTTGTTTGGTTGAACACGCTAATCCCAAGAATTACTGGTTCCAATTCGAAATATATTTTAGTGGATACCCTATTTATCGAGGAAGGCTGTTAGGCTATTATTAACATCACGCTACACAGACAAACGGTTGAGAAGGCGGGTCGGGTCAGCTATAAATGCATGAAATAAATCTTAACATTAACTTAGAAGAATGTTTGCTCAAATAGTGAGATATGGGTTAGACAAGCTGATATACAAACAACCCTTCACCACAGTCTACACTAACCGGATTGTTCACGGTCACCGCACCACAGTCGCGGCGCCGTGATGCGACTGCCTCCCCTTTTTCTAGCCCTCACCCCCCTACTTTTCTACTGGAACGACTCTCAAGAGGATTTTTAAATTATCTATTATACATTTTATTGAGTTATTTACTTTGTATTTCCCTGTAACTGTGTTTCTTTTAACGGCATGTACTTATAAAGGTATTACAAAGGGCTCTTTGTATAATTAATTTTAAAACGATAATAATTCAATAAGTACCTACTTCATGTACAGAACAGATATTATTTTATAATGCTACTTTGTTTACCTAGTTGTCGGTGTAATTAAAATGTTGGAAGTTAGAATATTGGAATTCAAAGTTTATTTACCGAATATAGAAACGAAAGCAAGTACAGATATTTATGATTTCAATACTCAATATGTTTATTGCACCAAAGTTACATAGTCTTAATGCTAAGGTCTTAGAGCTAAGGTAATAACATAGGCCCCTGTTGGGCACTACAACATTAATGGATACAAGAGGGCGCTATTTACATTTATATAAGTACAATTTATTTTTTAAAAGCCAATATGTAAATTTCCTTTTATGTATCGACACTTTGACTATACTTATGTATGTAAATTCAAAACATAGTGGTGTTAAATTTGATATTGGTCAAGTCCTGATGGCCTGACACAAAAAACTTCAAACCCTTTCATAAATAAACAGCCTTCTCTTTCCGGCTCGATAGTATAATACAAAATTTCTCGAATAAACGGAATTACGATGGTGCCAGTCAACATTTTGCAAATAAAGCTGAAAAGCCCATATTTTTACCTTTAGTCCCTTCTCAGGATATCAATAAACTGTCAAACATTTGCTTAATATTATGAACGGAATTGGCCTCAAACTTGCTTTGCAATTTAAATGAGCAGTGTCTGAAGTGATGGGCGGACTCATTGTTAAATAACCGGTTGAAGGGCTTAAAACATAATATATATAAATGTGATATTCGATCTAAATTAAAATGGTATTTATTTCAGGTACGACTTCCAGTTGGCGGTACTTTTTTAACTTTGTCTAATAAATATAAATAAATAAATATTCTTGGACGAATCACACAACGCCATCTAGTCCCAAACTAAGCAACTTAGCTTGTACTTTGGGTACTATGTAGATTGCTGATAAAATATACTTAAAACTTTTTTTTGTAAATAAATACTTATTATACATAGAAAACATCCAGACCAAGGCAAACAGAACAGACATGTTCATGCACACAAATGTTTGCATTGCGCAGGATTCGAACCCGCGGCCCTAAGTTAGTAATATGATTGAAGAGAGATCTCTAAAATGAATACAGAAAAGGTTGTCTTCTTTTCTAATAAAATGTCATAGGAACGAGAACAACACGATTTATCGGGGAATACCGCGAGAATTCGCTAGTATTGTATTGTATATGAAATTAACAAACAAAATTTAAAGTAGGCCCAAGGGACAAGTTAAATGAGATAACGGGTATTACTAATGAATGTTATATTTGATTCGTGATTGATTTATTACTCGCCCAGTGTCTCAAAGTTTAAATTAATTGTTAGTTTAAAACGAAACATTTAATTACAGTAAGAACAACGGGTAACAACACACCGAACTAACTTGTTTATTTAATATATATCTAAATTTCAGGGCCTTGAAGCGGAGAGATTTAATTTACTTATAACTTCCATCAACTTTGCCTGTGCCCGCAGAGGCACTGTTGCCCAGGGCACGACGCGGGTTTATTTGCCGTTGAAGTAATTGTAAGTATATTAAATAAAATTAATTCTGTAAATAAAAATATTTATGATGTAGGCACACTTCCCGTCATAACACAATAACCAGAACCTAATAATGTACATAATATTATATTGTTTATATAAAATCGGGTCAGTGGATTTCGAGTCATTGTATAGCTTTAAAAAGTATTTTAATAAACACTCTATTTGTATTTAATTTACATAAATACTAAATGATATTTAGTTACTGAATATGTATAGTAAGCAGTAGGTGCTTGCACTGCTTGCTACTCAATAGGGGAGTAAGTACCCTTATTACTTACTTCAATTAAATGGGTAATGTGCTTTGCATAGGATGCGTCAGCTCAGATTACATCAAGGTACAGCAGGAACTTCTTGGGGCTGTTAACGATAATAATGCTGATGCTACTATTATGAAATTTCGAAAATTACAAGAGGCTGAAATTTACCATTAGGCACTATTGGCCAGTGTCGAGTTTTTCAAAATTCCTACAGGAAGGAGAAAGAAAGACTTTGGAGAATATTTCGCTGCCATAAAAAATAGGAAAGAAGATATCTTTCCTTCTCATTACTGGGCGAAACTGCAAGAACAGATAATGTATGAAATTAAAATAATACCCGCATAGCGAGACTCGTCCCAAAGCTGCCAACTTGAACAATAAGCCAATTACTGTATTATCACTGCTAGTTTACATCCTATATTACTTTACCGACTCGTTAAAATTTTAACCGTTTTCAACTTCCATCGAAACGGCAAAATGGGCATATTAAGAGATAAGCCTAATTGGCTTCCTGAAGTACAGACAAGTTTGAATGACCGTACTATTTGTGAGGGTATTAAAGTCACGAGAGCAGAGAGCAAGGCAACTCACATAAAAGTTTAAAAATTTTATTGTAAAATTATCTGTATACCGAAACTCTACAAATTACGACCTCTATGTTCCTACTGAACAAACTTTTTTTAAATATCTCTATGCTTTTTTATCAATTAGGTATAATATGATGAAAACTACTCACAATGAGGACATGGTAATTTTTTTACGGGATAAACTTAGTTTTAAAATAAATCTTTTTATTTTTCTTTAATGTCAGGAAAATGCATTGTAGTAGCATTTCCCATCACTTGAGGAATCGACGGGGAATCTGTCGGGCTCTTCCCTCCGAACAAAGGGAAAACACAAAACTTGCCTGTCTACCGGTTTTCACGATTTATTATCTGCTGGATGGTAAAGTTAGCGTGATGAAAAATTATTCAATACGTCTAGTAAAATATTTACAATACATTACATGAGAAATAAATTAAATTACTGTTTCACGACTTGCTTATTTATTTATTTATTTAACTTTATTGACCACAATACATAAGTACTGATACAATAAAGTTTAAATTGGCCTTTAATAATGTATTAAGTAGATTTAAACTGACAAAATTATTTTAGCTAACGGTTTTTGCGGTAAAACATGCCGATGCTTACTAATAAGTAAATAAAATTACATTGTAACCATCAAGCTTTTATTTTGAAAATGAATAGTACAAAAAATGAAAGAAATAAATATTCTTGGACGACTCTAGCCCCAAATTAAGAAAGACTTGTACTATGAGTATGTACAGATAAATAGATTGCTGACAAAATACACGTCCTTTTTTTTATTTTAATACATCAAGAACATTCAGAGATTCAGACCAACACAAACAGACATATTATTACACAAATAGGGAAATAGGTACTTACTTACTATTTTGTCTTGCGCGAGTTGCGCGTGATATTGCCACTTGACCACCGAGACTGTCAAAATAAGTCGATAAAATGGGTTAATATCTTAGTGGTCACGCACGGTCACGGTCATCCGAAATTACGGAGTCTAGGTACAAGAAATATTAAATAATTCATTGATATTCGGTCGGCAACAATGGCTTTCTTCACAAGTTTTATGCCTGCACACGTGTCCAAAAAGTTCGGGTCGGGCAACCTCAATATAAAACTTTCAGTACGAATACGAATTACCGTTACGTACACGACAAATAGTGTGACTTCAACACGCACTGCTAGATTCCTTACCAATATTATAAATATGAAAGTTAAATAAATAAATAAATATATAGGGACAAATTACACAGATTGAGCTAGCCCCAAAGTAAGTTCGAAACTTGCGTTATGGGATACTAACTCAACGATACTATATTATAACAAATACATATATAGATAAACATCCAAGACCCGAGGCCAATCAGAAAGAGTTCGTTTTTCATCATGACCCGACCGGGATTCGAACCCAGGACCTCTTGGGTGGCGGTCTGGCGTGGTAACCATTACGCCATGGAGGTCGTCAAAGTCAAAGTTTGTGAGGATGTATACTGTATGGACGTTTGTTAGATAGATTTCCTTGAAATTTGGTACACGAGTAGTTTATATTATAACCTGGATTAACACATAGGATAGTTTTCATCTCGGATATCAGTCCGTAAACGGCAACAACGCAACGGGATCTCTCGCAGGTAAACCGCAGGCAACAGCAGGTATCAAAATAATTTCTATTTATTTTTTATTATAGATCCTAATGATAGATATCTAATACATACATGCGTACTTACTTCCATAGACATTGATTATGATTATACCATAATCTTCATACCAAAAGGAAACAATTGCCATGGAGAATGGGGCGCTTCCCTGACTGTATGATTAGTATGATGCTCCGCGCCTTGCAAAAGAAAAGGTTTCTTTGCTACGCGATGGATATAGAAAATGGAACATAAAACGATTTATTTTTCTTAATGTGTCTACTTCACTGTTAGCGGACGTTTTGATTTTTTGTGCCAGTGACCTTGGTTAGTAGTGCCATAAAGGATTTTTGGTGCTACGCAAATTGTATGGAAATCGAAATGTGACCACAGATTTGCTGTTTTCGGACTTTTCCCTTTTTTCGAATATCCTGTACTCAAACTGACCCGCTTCAAAGTAAGATATTCAATTCAATGAGGCCGTCTAAAGCCCAGTTCTATAGCTTTCAATCTGGCAATCCTTTCAAACAATTTTAATCTATCTGAATACGTACTCTCAAACCGTTTTGATAAGTAGTCCCCTCGCTTTGTACTTCTTTCAGGAAAAAAGGGCATTCGGGTTAATGGAAGACTGCAAACTTTTCTGCATGCGTGCCTTTTCACTCAGATATTTTGGTAACAAAGAGATTTCTGATAAATTTAATAAATTAGAGAGACAAGTTTTTACCACGACGAGTTTGTGTATGGTATGAGTAGGGTAGAGAGGTAGGGCACAGAGGATAATCCGCTCAAATCGGAGCAGTCCGTCTGGGGAAGGACCTCCACCTAACAGAAGATCGTAGTCAAATAGCATTGGTCTCGGCCATGTTGTGTTTCTACGGTGCGGTGACGTCTCCAGAGCTCCCCTTGGGAGGTTTGGGACTATAAACAGCATTTGAATGTCCGTGGTCGAACTTCAGTAACATCTGCGAGCACCATTTCACCCGCCGCTTCTGCTTACATCAGTTCATGAGGGATCCAGCGACAACAAAGTTTTCGAACTTTTAATTCTTCGTGTAAAATTTTCTGAATTTGGCTCATACCGATCGCCAATAACCCTCGAATAGTCTCATAGGTGACCCGTCGGTTTTCTTCAATTGGCCGCTTAACATTAGCCACATTACTTTCTTTGATGGCAGTTGAAGGCCGCCCTTCACGAAATCCGTCGTGTAAAGAAACCCGACCTCTCTGAAATTCAGCAAACCATCGAGAAAGTACTGTCCTCCCAAAAGCTTTTGAAGACGACCAGCACAATCTTGAGGAGAGAGGGAGAACTTACTAAAATCTTTTCCGGTTAATTCCATTTTCACTCTGCACGAAGCACAGCACTTAAATGTGTGATAAAAAATAATTGACAAACGATTTCACGCCAAATTTTTTTTTCGAGTATTTATTATAAGAAGGTAACAATCTCGTAACAATGTTTAAAAAAATACAACATTCGAATTACAAATAGTTCCGATAATTTATTGCAAATAATTCCATTCTATCAAGTTAATCGGATTTCCCCTGACATAAAAAGTGTCCGGGTCTCACTTCGGACACTTTTTTTAGAACCTCACCCGGACGCTGCCCGGACGCGTATTGCCAAAATGTGTACTGTACGTACAGACAAGAGTTGTTCTGAAATAGCACACAATATGCTCTTGTCGCTGGCAAGCAAAGTGCATAGCAGTACAGACAGTGAAATAAAACACATTTTGCTCTAATCTCTAAGAGCAACAGACAATTATCTAACCTAATATTCACTTAAACAATGCCAACTTAGTTTATATTAGGTAATTAAAATAAAACATTTTAATTAATTTTAGTATAGAAAACTCAAAAAGTAATCATATTTTTCTAACTATTTATAATTTCTATAAAATCGAATTAAATCTCGGTATTAAAAATTTTTATTTAGAGGTGGTACTATCCACTGTATGTTTCTACTTCGTCGAAGTTTAGGTAAATATGCACTCGAATATCCGATCTCTGGTCATTATAAATAGTAATTTATATTTATCATCATCATCATGAAAGCAATAGCATTCAATTAAAATATTAGGCATTTAGGCAACCAAGCTACCTTTATATATGATCATATTTTGCTTTAGAAATACAGATTGGTCTGTATTCATATGAATGTCTAAATACTAGAAGAAGGGCACATGTCACATTTCTTAGGCAAAATACTTTTTTCGTCTTTTTCGCTTGGCAACACCTATTTACATAATTTTTTGCTAATTCGGCACTTGTCCGTGCTACTAGCTTACAATGGTAGGGCTGCCAATATACGGTTCTATACTAAAAAGGCACTTGTCCAATGACATGTGCCCTATTAACAATTATTACTAAACGCATCTGTCATTGTCAATGTCACGTAGCTTCATATTTTTTCGCGGATATTAATCTTGTGATTGTTTAAATAAAAATAACGTATAAAATAAGAAAATAATCTTTAAAAATGAATGAAAGTAAAAGAAAAAAAGGCGTCCGTCACGAAGACGACTATAAACGAAACAAGATAAAGAAGTCGAGGGTTTCTGGAGACAGTTATTGGAATTGGAAAGGTCGATATGTCCCTGCAAAAAAACATCCGGAATTTATTGATCTGAACTGGTAAATTACTTTTTGTTTTATTAAAGTATATAGTAATTCGGTTATGTAATAATATATTTTTTTTTTCAATAATAGATGGTTTTAACGTTTCAGTTGCAAAAAAAAATGTATCGAGAATGTTAATCCAAGGGAAGGACTTGATGATGTTTTAACCTCTTTCTATGCTATGGGATCAAAGAACGAACAGGATATTCATCTCCAGGGACTGATGGAACTCAAAGGTGTGCAAAGGAAAAGAGGACGAAACACTACATTGGTCACACAACAGAAACCTAAAACTAAACATGTTCAATATTATTTATTTATTAACCGTGTGCGAACTCAAGTATGCAAAAAAGGTTTTATAAATGCTCATAATGTTTCTTCCAAACGTGTCCGCCGTATAGCTAATTTACTGGAGTCAGGTGACATTCCACAGGACAGGCGTGGCAAACATCCTTGTGCAAATGCAGTCTCTGCTGATGTGTGTAAAAAGATACACGATCACATCACATCATTTCCCACTAAGGAATCCCACTATTTATCAGAGACACGTTTCTATTTATCAGCTGACCTATCAGTTAGAGAAATGCACCGACTCTTCGCACAAAAATATCCTGAGCTGGATGTAAAGTATCAGTTCTATTGGCAGTACTTTAAAACTAATTTCAGTTTGTCTTTCGGTCGACCTTTAGTGGATGCATGCACTGAATGTGAGTCACTAAAAGCCAAATTGCGCAATAAATCTTTAAATGACAATGCGAAAAGAACTTATGCTGCCGAACTTATGGTGCATCAGAATCGAAGTAAGAAATTTTATAAAAAAATTCAACAGTGTACCCAGTTGTCAAAAGAGAATGACAAAATTCTTTCTATTTGTTTTGACTATATGGCTGTTACAGACTTGCCCCGCATACCAGTGCAAGATGTCTATTATTTTAGACAACTTTCTGTTAATACATTTGGAATTTATAACTTTTGCAATGACAAAGTACACACTTATGTGTACCATGAGGGTGTTGCACGTAAATCACCAGATGATGTATGTTCCTTACTATTACATTATTTCCAAAATTTTTTAGATAAAGAATACGAAGAGCTCAACCTATTTTGTGACAATTGTGCAGGTCAAAACAAGAACCATGCAATGATTAGGTTCTTGATGGCACTTGTTGAAAAGAAATTTTTCAAAAAAATTAACTTGTACTTTCCTTTTCGTGGACACTCTTTTCTCCCATGTGACCGGAGTTTTGGGCTTATAAAGAGAAAATTGAAGAGACTGGACAGAGTGTATACTTTGGACGAATATGTTCATTCTGTAATCATGAAGTGTTCACAAAAACCAGACAAATTTGTTGTATACTTTCTGGCACAAGAAGACATTTTAAATTTTCAAGAGTGGTTTCCAAAATTTTACTATAAAACTAAACTATCCAAAACTGCTCATCGTGGCGAATTAAAAGAGAAATTTATGATCTCCAAATATCACGAGTTTCAATTTAAAGCAAAAGACTCTCAAAGTGTTGTTGCAAAAGAATTCATTGATGGCCTTCAGTCCTTCACTTTTGATTTGAGAAAAACTAATCAAAACGATTTTGATCTACCTTCACAGAATATGTATAACGGTCCAATACCTATAGCACAGAAGAAAATGATTGATTTGAAAAAGTTGGCAGAATACATTCCTGCAGAGCATGAGCCATACTGGGACATAATTTACAATTGGCCAGTTGATAATATAGTTAATTGATAAGTAGCGTACGTTGTGACATCTTAAGACTAAGGTTTAAGAAAAATAAATATTGATTTAATACATTTTCGTGTATATTTCCTCCTAATATTTTATTCGACCTTTCAACATTTTGGTGTTAAAGGGGCACATGTCCATGATAAACATCATTAATTACTAAAAGGTTACTTGTCCATAATTTTTTAATTACTGTATATCAAAATTTACTAAGTAAAATGCTATGCTTTTTGTTGAAATACATTGCTATCTACATTATTTAGTATCATATATCACAATAACATTTAAAACATTTTGGTTTTCAAAAATATTTAGTTTTTTCTATCTCCTGTAAAATTTTGATGTTGAGAATAATGGGTGACATGTGCCCTTTTAATATTTAGACATTCATATGTAATTTGCTTTAGTATATTCGTTATTCGAATGAGCATAAAGTGATCGAGTACAGACTATGGGTGTCTGTGTTGATATACATTTTGGCAATTATTTTCAAAATAAAGTATTTAAGTATATTTATCAGGAATCTAGTACTCATAAGCTTGCTTAGTTTGGGACTAGGGGCCTCACAAGATTCGTCAAAAAAAAACGCGCCACGAGCCGCGCACGGGTTAGAAACACTGCCTATGAAACTCAGAATATGGAACAAAATCAAATTCTTTATTTAATTTAACGCCATCTAGTTAGGGGGTTAAGAACTCACCTACAACAACAAAGTTACTCTTAATTTCGAATATTAAAATTAAATGCCAATAAATTCGATAAATACTTTTGAACGGTTTAAACGACAATATAAGCATACAAAACTGATGAATTTTATGGAAAATAAGCCGAAAATAATATTTACTCTATTTAAAAAGGCACTAAAGTGGATTGTCAAGAAAAACTCTTTGAGTGTTACCATTATCAAAACAGGGGTTATTTTTAGCACTTTTTAGTATATTTCGTACAAGAATGAAATTTAATATTTATGAGTATTTTTAATATTATTGATATATCTATTAAAATAAATTATTTCAAAATGAGAACTGAATGAAATATCTATTAAGTTGTAGTATTATATTTCTAATCACTGAAAGTTGTAATTTTGAAAATAATTTATTGTCGTTGGAATTAATTGTATTGTGTATAGTGGTAACACCGAAAATACAATAATAAATAATACTACGCATCTGAAATGAAATTTTGATATCGCTTATTTCACAATTCTCTTCTTTTCGGTCTGCATTTTCAAATCATCAAGCTGAGTTACAAACATATTACATTCTACGGACAGGCTTTTCCATTAGGAGCTTACATATAAACTACTAATTGGTAGGGTGTTAGCGCTACCGGCACCCTGCCACATGATCATACTGCGTCGAGTCGAATATATTACCTATATTATTAATCCGCCTTTGCATGTAGACATCCTGTAGAAATTTATGATATTGTGTGTGAGCCTAGGCGGCTCTTATTTTGATTAACCTGCTGACTAGATGGCGCTATTAGTTCGATCAGCTCTCATGAGCTGAGTTTCTTATCTATTTCAGTTTTTACAATATTAATCTATGATTTGCCGGGCGTGTCGTGTCGTGTCGTGGTCGTGTCGCGTCATAACCCCCACCAGTCGGCCAAGGCGCAATCGGCGGCGGCCAGGCCACTGCAGCCACTTTAGGCCAGCAGTCCGCGCCACGACAGAGCGATGCGAATGTGCTCCTAACCATATAAAATGTATTAACGCGATGCGATATGATTCTGGCGCGCCACGACACGCCCCGACACGGTAGTGTGTTATGGCTTGAGAAGTGAAAAAATAATTTATTCACATACATTTAGTTATTGCCACAATAAAAAAAAATGCATATTTATGATGATAGTGCAAGACACTGCAAGAGGCAACACTGTAATGTAATATAATCAGTTGTCAAACTTACGCTGGCTCGAAGATTGCATGCAGATTGCTTCATTGTTTTATTTTGTTGTAATTAATTTACAAACGTAGATAAAATTTATGTTCGTTTTTATTATTTATTAGACAATTGTAATTTATTGTGTATTGTGGGGAAAGGATTTTGTAAAGATGGCCGAAGATTTAAAAACTGTAAATGAGGATGATTTGAAACAGATAAAAGAACGGATGAATTTGATAGTAAGTGCAGATCCAGGACAGTACCATAACGATTTCTCATTGAAAAGATATCTCCGGGCATTTAAAACAGTTGATCATGCTTTTCAGGTACGTTCTATAATTTATATTAAATCCATAACATAAAAGTAAACAATATCGTAAAATCAATAGATTTTGTACTTGTTACTTTATTTAATGACGATGTTGTTTTTACATTTTCACAACCAGGTTAAATATAATAAACAGATAATGAGTCAGAGAGTTACTTTGGGATAGATATGTCATAAACTCTTACCATTTATCTTATCAACTTCTCAAATAAGATCTGTTGTTATTTATCTCAGTATCTGAATTCCTTTTATCTAATTTTAGTTGATACATTTTTATGTTTGGTTGCTATAAACGCGACTATAGCTATGTTCTGCTTCATGACACACCAGAGTAGATTGCCTTGCAGATGAAGAAATTTTAGTTAAAGCAACTATGAACTATTTGAAAGTAGGCAGTTACTTCAACCAAATGACCTGGTTTATGGTTGCTGAATATGTATGGCAATCTGTAAGCAACTCAAACATACAAAAGCAACCAATACAATTTATTAATTTTTATAAAAGAATTTCTTTCTATTTCAATAGTTGCTAGTTGTGCCCATTAGGAACTAATTTAGTCGGCAATTGCAACTGTTGTTTGATCATCGGAACATGCTGCTCAAGCGAGATACTGAGAGTGCAGACAGCATTTCGTACTGTTCTATTGAGATATTATTCACATAATGCACATATTACACCACCCTACCTAGGCACCTAAAATAATAGAGAGTTTTACAAATTAGAGATCGCGCCAAACTTCTAGTCCGCTCTGAAGTTGCTTCTACTGCTCCCCGCCTTCGTACCTGTATTTTGCTACTGCAACGCTTATCGAGCCATGTTCAGAGCGGACTATAAGTTTGGCGCGATCTGTACTTATTACTTAACGATAGTTAAGGTTTTCATATATTTCAGGCAATAATAAAAACCAACAAGTGGCGTGTTGAATATGGAGTAGCTGATTTGCAAAATGACAAGGAATTGATTGAGAAGTATTCAAACAAAGCAAGGGTGCTCAGACATCGTGATATAATAGGACGGCCTATTATCTATATCCCAGCCAAAAACCACAGTTCCAGTGATCGGAATATTGATGAATTAACAAAGTTCATTGTTTATTGTCTGGTAATGATACAGTTTATATTATTAAGTCTCTTTTTCTATACCAATACGTAAACACTTGTTAATGCGCAAGGAAGGATGTGGAATGTGATCTAAATAATTCATCTTATTTAAAAAGAATCGAAATATCAAAAATATTTTTTCCTTCTATACAATTTATACTATTATTTGCATTTGTATAATTTTAAAAAATAACAAGTTATTATTATTTTACTTATTATCTTATTATTATTTTCAGGAAGATGCAAGCAAAAGATGTTTTGAGGAGGTGGTTGACAATTTGTGCATTGTATTTGACTTAAGCAACTTCACGCTATCCTGCATGGACTACCAGGTGCTAAAAAATCTCATCTGGCTTCTCAGCAGACACTACCCCGAGAGACTGGGAGTATGTTTGATCATCAATGCACCTGCTTTTTTTTCTGGTTGCTGGACTGTGATAAAAGGATGGTTAGTACCTACATACAACAGTCATCTAGTAAATATCTTAATAGAGGCATAATAAAGTCCAACCAATTTTATAACAATGACAAGAGGATGTTTTAGCCATTAACTAAAACTGTGTTCCTGAAAACATTAAACTTTTTTTTTCCTTTTTTTTTGTTCCTGATAACATTAAAGTTTGGATTTAGTTGCAAATAATTATCTAAAATTACATGCAAAGTTTCTTTACCAAATTTTTATGCAAATTCAGAATAACATCATGATTATAATGATATTAAATATTCTAATTACTATGCTTGACAGGCTGGATGAGAATACAGCAGGAAAAGTGACATTTGTGAACTCTGAAATGGACCTCTGCCAATACTTGATACCAGACATCCTACCCACAAACATGTAAAACTGCAAACAGGTATAATGTAACTAAATGTATTTATTTGTAAGTCAAGTGGCTCAAGACAAAACCTGATAAGTAATCTTCCTTTCATACTACAATCCAACAAGCCTACATCTTGTAGTAAAAAAATCTTGTTCCTGTTACCCCTTAAACTGATTAAAAACTTATTTTTGATCGTTTTTCATACACCATTTGTAACACTTTGTCGATCGCTTCCGTGCTCTTAAAGTGTGACATAAATTATATAAAGCCCCTATATTGTTAATTTTAATCTCAATATCACAATTTCGTAACTTAATGGCTTTTGTCTCGGACCCTTCAAAGTACCTAAATATTAGATTTAAGTTAATTGTAATTATTTTAAAGTTATGTTATGACACATCCTGTAATTGTAATGAATTATGTTATGACACATCCTGTAATTGTAATGAATTATGTTATGACATCCTGTAATTGTAATGAATATTCGATAATCTGTATCATTATTTCTACATTCCAAAACAAAATTAAATAGGTATTGTGTCTATCCTTGTTAACATTAATACTCCGTGTATTTCATTTATACAAAGTGACACAATGCGTTGTACAAATATGTATACATTTGTGCATTCACATTTACACCTTCATTACCTTACTACATGTAATTGAGAACGTATGCATTTTCTTGTAGAAGAGTCACTTTATGGATTACAGTTAACATTCCAGTTTGTAAAAAAGGTCAATTATTTACTAGTCTTGTTTTGAAAACAATCGGGTTGTTTTGTTGTAATTTTACAATCTATTTTAAAGTTTATATTTGTTGAAATATATCAATAATTATAAGGTTAAGCATGCGATTACTTGGTTAATAGGGTGGCAAAAAGTACCTAATAAGGTATTTTTGTATCCATTTCAAAGCCAAAATTGTGGTGAAAGTTACAGATTAAAAATTGTCTAAAAAAATAATATTTGCAGTTAGTTATGTGATAAATAATTTGCTTATTGTGCATTTCCACGTTTTGTTAGTACTGTTCTAGTTCCATATTATGTCAGCTTACACTCTTAATGATCACTGAACTCCTTGAAGTAATGTCTTGCCATTCCTATTCTAATCATAGTCATTAATGTGTAGTCATAACACCAAAAGAACATATTTTCTAGTCTTTTAATTTTAGTATAAGTCGTTATTCTATTATTTTAATTGTACCGCTCTGTGGAGGCGAAGGGAAACAAATTTATTGATTGTAATCGTAATGCATCGTATTGCATATATTGTAATAATTTGTTCGTAACGTCACGATTATATTTTTTTGTGGTCTTTCAATAATCATTAATATAATAGAATCAAGTTTCAATCCTGAAACATACAGGGTATGCGATTCTCTCTTTATTAATATAGGCGCGCTATTATTTTTATGTTACCAACATTTATATAAAAATAATAATTTATTCCTTGTTGAGAAAAAAGATTATGTGATGTTGTTTCTGCTTTTGAGAACTTATTGCAATTGACATTTAATTTTATTGTGTTGAGATTTTATAGATATAATGTAATAACTTAATTCAATATGTATGTACCTATGTATATTATACAAATATAATATTAATGATGCAAACGAAACAATTTGTTTTTTATTTCCCTAAAAAATATATACTTACACAAATTGTATATATTTTCTGTTGGGTTTAGTTAAAAAAAAACAATCGCCAGTATTTTTAAAATGTTTACTTGCCTTATAGTTTTACAAAACAGTTATACAAATGAATATATGCTGTACAATTTTGAAGCAAATTATACTATTTGAACATGATATTTATATTTAGTAATCACTTCGCAAAGTACATGCCTAATGTATATTGTACTGTATAAAGTTTTTGAATAACTATAATGGATTACAATTTACAATGTATAATGTCGCAGTTATTAGTCCTCGGCTGCTTCGTCTAATATTACACTAATCGCTTAATACCTATTACTAAGCACTCGGAAAAATTATCACAACAAAAACATCTATAATAAAATTAACACTACATAAATATTTTACATAATACTTCCTGACGCATTTCTTATAAACCCTACTATAATGTTCCGAGGAAACTTCCTCGCTTCAATTAAGAAAAAAGAACGTGATTTCTTAATTATATTTCAATAATCAGTCGTAGATTATTAACCTAAATATACTTAAGACCCAATTTACACATTTTATGTCACCTGCATATTAACCCTGCAGTGTATGGTATTATTTTGTCTACTTATACCTAAAGTGGCTTCATGACATGACATACGAATAAAAACTCGGACTTACGTATTCTACAATATCTTTTCTGCGACATTAATATCTAAAATTATTATCAAGTAAAGAGTGTAAATCGGGAATTAAGTCCGAAAATTTGTGAAATAATTGGCACATTTTGTGTTGCGTCACTGCTGATCCGGGTAAGACCACATTCACTGTTGAGTAAACCTCGACTCAACCCAGTCACAACAAATATTCGACACTCATAATAATCATAAAATACTTTCAACGCCTTTATTGGGACGAAATTTACTCAACCGTTGTGAAATAACTCAATACGACCTGAGATATAAAATCACATTTTTACTTCTTCAACATTACAACAGTATAAATGCTGTTCTAATGCTACGCCACTAGCAGCCAATTTTTACATTATTTGTATGACTAGTCATTATGTATAAAGGAATGTAAACGTTACAGCCTTTTAATGAGAATGTTATTTGGAATTATGAATGATTGCTCCTAGAGCATAATACAAAAATGAATTTATCAGAAATAGCAGTGAAAAATTATTTTACCAGTTAAAAAAATGGTTACCTCATTTGAAGTAGCGATTCTAGGTTTTATATATACATTGTTTCTAAATATCTGATTGCTACAATCATTTATATACATTAGTAACTACGATAGTCAATAATGATATGATGATGAGAATGTATTATCACGGTGTGGTGTAGTGTAGTCATTGCGCTACGTTACAGTATGGCTTTTTTCAACAAACAGTACATGTAATAGTTTTACTGAAATGTAGTGCAGCGTGCGGATAGGACTAGAATTTTAACGGTGATTGATCTGTGTCGAAACCCGCACAGCAACGTATTTACATCTAGCTTCATTGTGCTATATCTGAACCTACATTACTTGTCTATAGACACGGTGCTAGCCTTAAGATCGTAAGGCAGAATAATACACAGCTCTTTGAGATCAAACAATCACCTGTGTAGTATAAAAACACAAATCTATATAAATATGTTGTTTACCAAACAATTGAAACTACTTTTTCAATTCCCTTCTTCAATTCCTAATTGGATCTGCTCAAATGGTATAAAACTTATTATTGTCTAGCTTCGATGTTACTGAGATCCACATTTTTAAGAGATTGCGATAAAAATACGTTACTATTATACAAATTCACTTGTTCAAATGTTTTATAGTAATATTAATGTGACATGACCTATTATACATTTTATTGTTTATATTAAATTCACATATCCTGTTAATTTAACAGTTTTATAAAATGTACAGCTTAGATATGTAAACAAATCTCTATGATCTAGTATATCATGTGCGCAGATTAGGTATCTTTATTTCGATCGTAGAGAATTTATCAAAAAAGATTACTATTGGCTACATACTTTTTTCAATCAGTGAAAATAAATTTAACACGGACGGGCACGCTTTTACTCACAAAGTTAGATCATTTTATCATCAATTTAAATGTATATATTTAATATTCTTCAAACTTTCCAATATATGGATATGTTCCAATTAAAGTGTGTTAAAATTTATAACGTAGTAGCTACAATGCTTTTTAAATTATTTTTGATAACGGATACAACCTGTCTCATACAAAATCGTTGTTTTCAAGTTTCTTAACACTTAAACCGTTGGTCCGTCATACCCCAAAAGCGAACTATCGAAAAAATCATATGTTAGGGTTATTTTTAGTGACTCAATGAAGAGATTGTGTAGTAAGACTTCATCAGTATAATATATGATGGGGTGAATTGATTGAAGCTGCCTTGGCTGGTGTACTGTCACGGGTAGCACTCTTGCGGGCTGGGCGCGGGGCGGCGGGCGCGCGGCAGCGTGTGCGTGGGCTGGGGCGCGGCGCCTGCGGGGCGCAGCAGCTGCAGCAGCAGGCGCAGTCAATCGGCCAGCACGCTCTGCGCGATGCCCGCCAGATCGTCCTTCAGCACGCGGAACGACGGCCGCTCGTCCGGCATGTGCCGCCAGCACTCGCGCATCACCTGCAAATAACACGTTATTGCACCTATTACGAAAAGATCTCTTCGACACTGATGAGCAAAATCATCGAAATAATGTGTTTTATTCAGTCTTTAACCTTTTCCATGCGGTGCCATAATTTCTTTGCCGCTATCTGTGTACTCAGGTCTGTACAGGGCATTTTTATCTACGGTAAACGAGCTATGAGAGAGAGATTTTATGAAGACGTGTACTCCACGTTTTCTATACAACACGTTGTACGGTCTCTATCCTTCTTATTTCTCTCTCATCCACACAGAATGTGCAACATTAGAGTTCAGAATGATCAAATAAGAAATCATATTTGATACTTGGAATATTGGTACTGAATAACGTCAACAATGAAGCAATTACTAAGACGTCAACGACATCTAAAATTGATACTTTCATTATTTAGTTATTGTTTATTATACTTACATTATATATTTCATTGAGACATCCTTTTGGTTTTTCGAGAACTTGCCCTCTCTGTACCATTTCAACTACTTCAGAATTTTTCATTCGTCCATACGGAATCTTGCCACAGGTAAACACTTCCCACATTAAAACACCTATAAACAATTTTATTTTTATGACTAATGCAATAATTAAAACAATTTCCTGTCATTTGTTCATGTTTTTTTTTCAAGTAATCTAGCGAGATTTACGCGTACCATTTACGATTTACCAAAGAAAGATAGGGCACAGCGGATTATTCGCTCAAATCGAAGCAGCCCGTCTGGGGAAGGACCTCCACCTTACAGAAGATCGTAGCCAAATACCATTGGTCTCGGCCATGTTCTGTACCTACGGTAACGTGTCGGCAACGCACGAGTGAAAGTTTTAACCAACATAATTTTGAATATATGACAGAAATTGTGAGTTTCAAATTTATAAAAGCATTCACATTATGTTTGTAACATCTAATGAAATCCGTACCAAAAGCCCAGACGTCCGATTTAGATGAGAACCTTGTGTAATTGAGAACCTCGGGCGGCGCCCACTTGATAGGGAATTTGGTACCACCAGAGCTCGTGTACTGGTCATCTAGGACGTATCGCGCCAATCCGAAATCAGCTACCTGAAAAACACAAAAAATGAACTTTTTTTTTTTAAATTAACTTCATGTATGAAATGGATATTTCAACCGGTAAAATGTCAGCTCCCGGAATATCGCGTAAAGCGTAACCGTAAAGCGCGTATTACACTACACGATATTTCAGAGTCTAACAAAAGAGATGGTGCAATACGAATAAGCGAGAAGCACTTACAACTTCTCACTACTTAGTGTTGCACCATCTCTTTTGATAGACTCTGAATATCGTGTAGTGTAATACGCGCTTAAAGGAACAATGCGTTTTCTCCGGTGAGTGAGATCCGGAAACTCAATTTCTTTTAATTCGTCAATGTTCATAGGAGACGGTAACAACATTCCATCAGGTGGCCCGCTTGCTTGTGTGTCTGCCGTATGACTTAAACATGCGCAACGTGGCCATCGGCCTCCTAATAAAATAATCTCTATAGCGCTTGTTGTATTGACATGAATACGACATTATTATCCTAATATTATTGCATTATTTATTAAGAATAACTTATCATTGAAAAAATTACCTTTACTTCGTTTCCATCCCCACCAACCAAACAATTTCTTGCAGCCAGATCTCTATGAATGTAGTTATGCCTTTCTAGATATGCCATTCCTTTGCAGACCTGAAAATACAGAATTTGATAATATAAGTTATTAGATATAACGAAAAAGATTTCAGAGTTAACGTGAGTAATTTTACACGTAAAGTAATAATTTGATAATATGATTTCAAGCCGCCAGAGTGCGCGTCCTATTGTAATAATTCAATTACAACTGATATAAATTTGACATTAGACGGTTATTTGTCAGTTGCACAATTATCGCAAAAATAAACGTTTTAAACCTAAATGGACTATGTCAAAATGGAACACAATGAAAATGTATAGCAAGCGCTTATTCATATTATTAATGACTATTTTGTGTAGAGCGCAATCAAAGAACAGGGTACCTGTATGCACATGTCCAACAGTACTGCGGGGCCGAGCTGGTCGGCGGAGGTGCGTCTCAGGTAGTTGAACAGCGAGCCGTGCCGCATGTACTCCGTCACGATGTAGATGGGTCGGTGCTTCGAGCACACGCCGTATAGCTGCACTAGATTCTGGTGTTTTAGTTTCCTGAAACCATTGTGTGGACCTAAATTAAAAACTATGTCATAGATTTAATACTTGAAAGAAAAAATAAATATTTGGAACGCTACCAAATTACTTATAACTAATTGTGTCCAAATCTCCACTCAGCGTACGCTGGTTTTCTGTGTAGACCATATTATATTATTACAGAAGTTCCCCGACATCGAGCAGACAATTATCATCATACTCATTATTTGTTTATTGTAAACAGCTGCAAGTTGCAAGATATTGTAAATCCGTTGAGATATTAATCATGTGCACGACAATTCACATGAACAGTCTGGCAAACCGTGGCGAGCGTAATTGCGTGAAATTTTTCTCTGGTGTAGACACGGCCTACGTTTCCGGAACTATATGATTTTACTCATGGATTTTTTTTTTTATTTACTTTTAAATGATGGCGGTCGATGCAACTGACAAAAAAGTCGATAGAGGTAAAAAAAAATGACTCTACGCCATGCCGCTCGCTATACGATATAGCAAGTTAATTCCTAGCAAGCCGCCTCCTTAATCGATTCCTGGTAGCACTCACGTCATGACCTTGGCCTCGTCGATGAAGTCGTCCTCGGACATGGTGCCCTCCTTCATCATCTTGACGGCCGTGTCGGTCTGCCCGCGCCACTTGCCGCGCCGCACCACCCCGAACTGGCCCGCGCCCAGCTCCTCCAGCAGCACCAGCTCCGACGGATCGATCTCCCATTTGTCTGTAAACGCAATTATCTCACTTATACTCAAGTAATAAGTTCTCTCTCTCAGAAAGAGCGGAGCGTCCAATCACAAACATTTCTTTGATTAAATGGAGGCTCCAGTCACTTGAAATATGAATAAATATTTTTCATTTTTCATTTTCATAGTCATGCGAAAAAGTCCAATTTTCTAATATGACACAATTTTCAGGGATCATCTCCAAGGGCGAGAGAACCGCGACGACAATATCGTCGTGTCACCTAATTATATACATTGTCTTAGAACGTGCCTCCACACGGCGATTTCATTACGGCGATTTTCATTCGGACTCGTCGCAATTCTCTCGCCCGTGGAGATGGTCCCTATGACTTTGGATTAGATATGTCAACAATGTTATAGTGTTAAGTAAAGTATTAAATTAAAGTGACAACATATTTATTCCACTACATATTTTTGAGAGATTATATTCATATAACTTTTATCATCTCTTTGCGTTTTACATTGAATGAAGGATAAAACTATGAATCACATTCTGTCATTCACCGACTGTTCTGCGGGACAGTGAACAGTGTCAATCTCATCTCAAACTCACGCATCTCGCGCAATTTCTATTTTGTATGAGTGAGACAGAGCTTGAGATTGATGAGATTGTACTGTTTTTGTTACGAGAATAGGATACCAACCGAGATAACTGATGTAAAACTTAGTGTGTGCATGAAACTTACCGTGTGAAAGTCCCGCTGTAGGTGGCGCTGGTCGATCACAAGGCGTGGTTTTCAGCCGCGAGCAAAGCCCGCCGCTGTTGTGTTTGTGGTAATTGATAAGGTCCGGTATGCTCGGGCAGCAGTGCTTATCCGACAGATAGAATTCGCCGCGACTATTTTGCTTTATGTGGTAATGTTTTGTTTGTGGGTGATTACTGAAAAATAAAAACAAATATGCTATTAATGTATTCTCTTAGGTAATATCGCAGTGGCGTAGCGAGTGTATCCAGAATATATAAACAAAATCCAGAAAGAAAGTAACTAAAACTTTTAATTTCAGTTTCAGTGTCATATTTTACAAATAAATTGAGTACCTAAAGGCTTTAATCAGAGTATATAATGTTATGAGTCGCAGATAACGGATAACAATTATTGTATGTACATTTTGTAAGCATACATATATTTTTAAAAGCACCCAGCCTTATGACAATCATAATTGTAAATCATGGTTTATTTTGTTGTCATATCCAGCAATAAAAATGTATACTTACACTTTGGTATAGAGCGAGAGTGTGTACATGCCCTTGGTGGAAGAGTTGCGAACGACGAAGCAACCCTCTTTGTCTTCCTGCTTGAGCAGAGACTCCGCGCGCTGCCGTGACATTTCGCCCACGTACCATCTGCAAATTGTTTATTGTAAATGTTTAGATAGGTATTACAATATTATTACAAAATATAAAACTAGCAGACCGCCCCGGCTACGCACGGATTTACTAAGGGTCCCTATTTTTTTTTAATATAATATATAGCCTATATAAATTACCCGAGGGTAATGTACTACATTCCCAATGGTGAATGAATTTTTAAAATCGGTCCAGTAGTTTTTGTGTTTATTCGTTTCAAACAAAAATACTAATCTTTCCTCTTTATAATATTAGTATAGATAATGAAAATTTTAAAAACTATTATTGCCCATGATATCCCACTGCTGGGAAAAGGCCATCCTACCTTTCTCCAGTACTCACGATCTTATTGCCTTTGGAGGCCATTCTTTACCCCACAGGTCTAGATCATTCCGCCATAGCCGAATAATTTTAATTAAAATAATATTTAGCATATATTTTAGCATTAAAGCCTCTCCGAAGATCTACCACCGAGATGGCCTAAGAACCGGAAAACGAAGGTTATTAAAAAAAAAAAACAAATAATAAAAAATAAAAATAAACTTAGTTTACTGAACTAGAACTTACTCATATTTTTGTAAGCCGATTGTTTCCTTTTCCTTTACGTAATTACTGGGTATATATCCAACGGAGCTGTAACGATATAAATGACAAATTAGAATTATTATAATTTATTATAAATTATGGAAAATGTCCTATTATCGACAGATATTTTGAAGGCAATTTTCGGGTAAGAAATTTCTATACACACTGGTCCTAACCACTCTAGGAGTTTTCCTAGTGGTTATTCTCATGTCAAACAAGTAAAGTTGAATACAAAGAGAAACAATAATAGTACATACCCATTTTCATCTTTGACTTTCCACCAATGCTCCTGGGAGTCATCAATAACTTCATACTCAGCGCCCTATGAACAAATTGAAACAAATTACCAATCATATTTTTACACGACAGTTTAATCGCGCAAATATTACAAAAAAATATCCCACTTTACTATAATATAAATAATTTCTGTGAAATTTCTGTCCCATTCAATCTAGCCTGTTCCAAGAGTAGCTGGACAAACAATATGAGTACGTAGACATATGCGTTACGTGAAATAATTTTGTTTTGACAGTGTTTATCAATAAATAGTTTTTTCACTTCTCATGCTCAGAAAATGCTTATTTGCGCAGGATATAGGCTGCACAAAATCGAATTTTGTGCACAAGGGCAAAAACGTATCTACTCATAAAGTTTTTTAAGTCATAAAAGATATTAAAATTTAAATTAAAGTACGGTAGGTTATTTAATTAATTTAAGAAAATAATTTTATTACAAAATTAATTTAATAGTAGGCTGTATAGGTCTGCAGGTGTCTGCAGCCCAAGCCTAATTTCAATGTCGTAAGATTTAAAAAAAAAAGCGGCGGGTAAGGGGAAACAGGTCTTGTTTTTCGTGCGTTTATTTATTTATTTCCTCGCAATCGAAGTGAAAAGCAGAGTTTATAACTCGTCCACAAAACCATTTCTATCCTCGACATTACTATCAGCCCTCGCCTTCGGCTCGGGCTGCTAAAAGTCTTGGATAGAAATGATTCGTTTTGTGCACTTGTTGTAAAATCTACTATATCATAGTTTTATATATTTGTAAGATTAAGGAACATGTCAATATTGCATTTTCATTCACTTTGAGATTAGTAAAACTCCCCCGGGGTCCAATACTGTTATGTCCAATTTGTATTCTCTTACCTTTTCTAATGAGAGATCTCCACTTTCTATAGCTTTAAAAGGGTAAAGCGCAACCACAACTTTGGTTCGTTTTTCCTGAAAATAAATAATTATTCATCGTTAGATTCAATGTATATTGGTTCAAACGTGTCGCATAGTACACGTTTTTGTTGGCCTTGCGATTTGTCATATAATCCTATTACTACAAATATCTACAGTCTATTTTCTATCTCTTTTTCATATTTTGTATGAGCGAGATAGAGCATGAGATCGAAACTTTATTTTAACAATTTTAGAGAATTGGCCCGCTTGTTAGCCAATAAGATTAGAAACTATAAACCACAGAAAATTTACTTTACCGCCTAAACAAAAACAAGACAACAGAAAAACTCATTACATAACATCAAACAGCAATAAATGTTGAGTTTTTTCACATAAATGTTTTTTCCTTAAAAAAGATTATTGCCTAAATAATTGCCGAATGTCAAAACCTACAACTTAATATAATACGTGACATTCTTTGGTAACTCCGTTTAACTCCGTTACAATCCGGCGGCCGATAAGGAATTGGATAATTATTGTTTACCATTTACCGTTAAATTATTAGTCACTGCGATACTTTGTATCAACTTACTTTATTTTTCTTTTGAGTGTATCATCGCTTCTATAAACCAATGTAATTTTATGTGTAAGCGCAATAACGTTTTGGTTCATTTTTAACCGAATCCGAAACTATTTTTTTTTTACATTTACTACATTGTTATTAACATTTCTTTACCTTTGGCTTTGCGGATGGAGTACCGGGAGGGGCGCCCCCTCCCCCTGGCATGGTGACCGCCGCTGTCACCGCTGTATTGAAAAAAAAATTACATGATTTACAAAAATGTTAGTTTGTTCCTCTGCTTTACCAACAAAAATGTTATTTTATTTATAAATGAAACAGAGCAACAAACTCGTTTCCGTAGTCGAGACACATAAAGTGGTAAGGGTGATTATATTCGGGAAGTTCGTTCAAATTGTACAGTCAGGTGCACGTCGAGCTTTACACTTACTACAATTTTGGCTCATAAGACATAGAAATTAAGAATGGTACAAAGTCCAATATGTAAAGGTCGACCTGCTCTTGACTGTACAGTCGGGTTCAATTAAATTCATTGTTCATAAGTTGGTGTAGTGAGGTCAAGTCTACAGAATTGCATGTGACTGCACAAGATGTACTGCGTGCGTGTGTATAATTTATAATACAACATTTTTTTCCTATTTCAATAACATATTTTTAGTTGTATTTAATTGTAGTGTATTTTTTTGTAATTACACAAAATGTTTTGTAATTATACCTAAATAATAATCATTGCCAAGAGGTTGCGTAATACCAAAAGTACGATAAATACATAAACGTACTCGTTTTGCACATACCTACTAAAGCAAGTTGTGTGATCATTTCATTTATTCGTATTTCGTATAATATGACACAAATTTTAATTTAGTCGTAATGAGAATTTAGCGTAATAATCTCGATCAATTCGTATAAATGTTAACCCGAACAACTAACGCATGGTGTAGCCAAATATACGAAAGCTGCTGATAGAGCTTAGATTTTTAATTATAAGTGGAAACTAAAAAAAATCATCGCAAAAAAAAATACACTTGAGCTAACATTTTCACTGCACTACGCGAATGGTCCATTTACATGGTTCGCCAGTGTATTTAGGTTCAACAATAGAGCTAATTTGAGAGATTTTCTCTTAAATTCGTAGTCTGCATATGACCTACTTACTTATAGAGCTATTCATTCATCATCACAACCTGTGCCTTACATTTTTACCATTTGCAGCTACTCATTTTATGACTATTTATGGTATGTATACATTATATTAATGTGACGATTATATTTCACTTTACATATTTAAACTCTTGTTTGATTATTAAATATGACATGTGACTTGGTTCATTCGCACATTTAATGCCAAAGTATTCTAAAAATTTATATGTCAGGATTTCAGAGAAATAGAATTATTTGATTTGTAATTATAAGGAAAAGCACCAGAAAGAGGGTTAACCCAAAAATGCGTACTGCACAACTAATTAAATTTACTTTTAAAGTCACAAAGCCACAAACATTAATAGATTTATATTAATGACCGTAATTTTATATCGTTTACGTAAACTATTATAATAATGCAGCTATTAATTTTAATTTACATGGAACTAATATGAATTATTTTTGTACAAAACGTGCTTAATTTGACAATCTCGATAATAGAGGTGTTTAGAATGGAGACGTATAATATAATATTTTAGGGTTCGTCTGAACAAACAATATAAATTTTTATGTAAGGACTGCAAATATTTTCTCACACTGGGTGTGGCACTAATTATGCCAGAGACAGAATAAAATACAAGTGTTAGCTCAATGTAAACGCGAGTGTTATTTTATTGAAATAAGAGTATATAGAGTTTAAATAATCATATTCCAATATAGCTCAATCACAATGTAAAGGTCAGAATAATGTAAATTTTTGAAGATAATTAATTTATGCTGAGAGGGCGACAGGAAGAAAATCCGAGGACATTTCGTTTAAATTATACAACCTTCGCCAATGTTACCGTGACAAGAATAAAACAGTTTACACTTTAAAACCTAATTATATGCAACTTACCTGCGTTCGCCAGGAAAGAAACAATTATAAAAACAAACGGTCAGACTCGGATAGAGACGAGACTATTAAAACCTACTCAGCAAAATAATTGCACAAATTAAAATTTCACGTTTAACATGTCGATACAACGTTACCTACTTTGGGGCAAAGCGCCGCGAACTATTAAAACGATGTATTTGGTATTCATTGTTATCACAGCTAAAATTAGAAACCAATTATGTTTCTGTTTATATATATATCAACATAAAACACAACCACCATCGAGGAAAATCTACTAACGTATAATTGCACACATAGATACGAAAACAGTAAAAAAAAACACATAGATTGTCTATGAAAACATGTATGAAATGACGCAAAAGCGACGACACAATACAGTAAACACTGGCCATAAACACTTGTGTTATCCGAATCACAAAACAATATCACTTTTGCTGACACTACACAAACTGTGTAAATGACACCTGACCAAGACAAGAAAGTGAGTGCAACGAGACGAGTGAACGCAACCGGTAGCGGCGAGGCCGCGAATAGAGGTCACCCATGTACCGTACCCTCTAGAGCTGGTAGAAACGACGACAGCGACAGGCATGGTATCTTGGACTTCTTCTTGGTGACCATTGGCTCGTCCCCAGATTTGCTCTGCAACATGGGAACGGAATTACGGCCGGACGTCCGCGCGCGACACCGTTCCAACTGCAGACTAACGTGACAAGTACTAACCGTCAAACTAAAGCCCGCTTCATACTAGAGCCTACCTGTGGAATTATTTTGATATAAATAAAGTTTTGATTTGTAAAGTACACAAATGTCAATATGCAATTAACATAATAACAGTTGGTTTCTCAGAAATAATGACTAATTAACGTTTAATTTGTAGTCGCGTAGATAAATAAAACACAAAAGAAAAGGTTGAATAAACTTCATTTTCTTTTACATTTTATTTTCGTTCAGTTATAGTTTTTATCTTGCAATCTGATCTAATCGAACTTTACATAGATCTTAATTTACTAGCAAGTTTTTACAGGTTAAAAAAATCATAATGTGCATAGAGCTTATGAAATAAACAAGTTTTTTATCCATGGAGAACGAGTCTTTATGTTTGCCGAGACGAGGTGGCGAGGGTTATAAAGATGGTCGCACGCGGCCTACATTCACTATTCGATGCGCGAGCGCAGGCGTTATTCCATCTCCCTTTCACTTACTTACGATGTCTGCAGGTAGAGTGAGAGGTGAAATACAGGTACGTCACGACAACAAATCGACTTGCCTATATAACTTTATGATTGCTTTCCTCAGAAGCCTATCGTTGCGTTAACCTGTTTATTCTTCATCTCTTTACAAATACAACAAATATGCATCAAGTGTTACCATGCGGAGTTTATTAAAAATCTAGACAAGATATTAGTGTAATTGGTTGATGATAAAAAATATAAAAATATTTAAAATACTTTCACTAAAATAACAATCAAAATTAAGAAAATTTACATTTCTATCGAGATTATCTGAACAATCTTTTGAAGATAATCAGTACTCTTCTAGTAGATAACATGAATTTTTGAGTCGGAGATTTATTAATTTTTATTACTTGTTAAACTGAAAACTAGAATTCTAGAAAGTTTACTGATAGAACTTACTTTGATGCCCTTTTGATGCCAACAAAATCTTCTTTGCCGCACTATTTTATTGTTGTGCGATAAAAGAAAGTGTTTCATTCACAAAAAAGAAGGTCAATATCATGTGTAGGTTTTAACCTACACAAGTCTATATTCGTGGCCTTCTTTAGTGATATCGCACAACATACCATCATTTATAAAAATATAAAAATGTGCGTTTCGAACGCACACCATAAAAATAAGAACAAACAAGAAATTTTAAAGAATAGGGTTGTTGCCAGGGTCAAAATAATTACATTATATTTAGTCCGTATTTTAGATTATAAAAAAATATTGGACACATATTTTTTCTTTTTTCGATTAAACAAAAAATAACAAAAATACATGGCATAAAAATTTTGGAGTAGGGGACCTTTGACGTCACCCCGTGCGAAAAGATGCCACACGGCGTGACGTCACACGTCACTTTAATGGGCTATATCTTTGTCATTTTTGGTCTAATTTACAAATGAAAAAATGAGTTGCCCTTATTTTTGAATAATCTAAAAGACGGACTAATTACATTTTTTACGGCAACGAGCATATTGTAAATAAAATTAAGTAAGTAAGAGATAGCACGTTGTTGTATCTATCAATGGATGAATACGCAAGTTAAGCAACGAGGATCCCAGCTAGTATTTGGATGAGTTTAACAATTTTGAAAGGGCATGTTAATCTGTCGGTCGCAACTATTGTCGATAGATGACAGTCGTCAAGCTATATTAGTTACGGTCAGATGCTATGAAAACACTGCAGTTGATACCAATTGCGCGATGCACAAGAAAACCCATAAAAGAAAAGTGATTGTGCGTTCCAACGTAACGCAATAAAACAGGAGAAACAATAAAGAGATAGAACAATACAAAATTAACGAGATATCACTTAAGTAACGAAGGCGTCAGTAGAAGTGGCTATAACATACACTATAAATAATTCGAATAGCAATATCTTTCCCGCAAGGAAGACAGACAAATATTTATAAGTCTTATAACAAACGGCTGAATTTCTGATGCGAAACCATAGCAATATGCCACCCTACCAAACTCTTTCAAAAAAGATTCTTTCAAAAATAATTCTCAAGTTAGTAAGATCATTTGTACAAAACGAACAAAGTTTGTATGACTTTCAATGTTTGTTGAGACGAGTTGGACGCAAAGGTACGGAGAACTAAGCGCCTTCAGGCTTCAAAGAACTTTAATCCGTACTTAGAAAGTTGCGGTTTGCGAAGTGAACTAAGTATCTTGTTAAGACTCTTCGCTACTCGACTCTTGGCTATTTGGCCGGCGAAAATTTGTAGTAAACCCTTAACGCAATATTTAGAAAACTTGAATCATATTACGACCCTGTTCATCTCTGTTATCCGTTGACTGGGATAAAAACATAGGATAAAAGTGTGTAATCACGAAGAAAACCACGAAAGTAAAAAGGATTTTGGTGGCTAATAAATAAAAGGAATTAAGTAGTTATGGAAAATATACGAACCTAATGTTTTAATTTCACTTGGCGCTGCGTAGGTATTGGTTATTTTGGTGTTTGTTGTTTTTAAATACCAAATATAAACAAACACCAAATAACATTAGATAAAATTCTTCGATAATTCCTCGAAAGAGAAGTATGTTTTACCTTTTTTAACGTAAGACAGAAGAATTATGTAGAGTTCTATTAAAATAACTAATGAAGTAATCGTTGCAATTACTTACATGTGGTGTCGCCTGGAGTAGTGTCTTGCTGCTGAGCAACAATCTGTATTTCGGGCTCCGGTAACGGCCAGACAGCTGCGAGGGCGCAGCCCGATGCCGAGCGGCGCTCCGCGTCACAGCACGACCAGCGCCGGGCCGCCCACGCCGCGGGATGATAAAGGGGACGACGTACGTTACACGTACACACTAAATCGAGAAAGACACTATATTTGAGAGAACATTTATAACGCAACACAAATATTGCGCCCGGTTCTATTCAGTTTAATTTACATTAAGGTCAAACAGAACGCAATTTGCGGGTCGGGATCCGGGATGACTGATGTACCTACAAAAAGAGTATTCCTTTCTGGTAGTCATAAGTGTCATAAGGCCGTTGGGATAAAGTATAGTGCTGTGTAAATTGTGAACACTTTATTATAAAATTATAAGTATAGCAAAGTATATTAAAGTCAACTTTGCTTGATGTGAAACGTAAGTGAAGGCAAAATACTAATACAGATTGAGAAACCGGATAACGTAAGCAATATAACACTGGTTTAAAAAAAACACATTCTAAAGTTCTCTGCATTTCTTCCTCGATAAGAAAATGACAACATGAGAAATACAGCCAGTTGCAGGAACGTAAAAAGTAAACAAAAGTGGCAAGGTATTAAAATGACAAAATATTTTTTTCGCTGACTGTACACCTACCTATACACGATTCTATGATTTTAATTGATAACTTAATTAAATGCATAGGCATACATTAATTCTCGCAAAAAATCCGGCGCAAGGGCGGCACTCTAATGAACCTAGTTAACCTTGTGCAGAACTGCATTTATTATAATGCACCCTTGCATGGAAATCGGAATTCTACACACTAACACATGGTACTAAAATTTACATTTGTCGCTTTTATATAAAGAAAAGACTTTCTGATGTACGTCACGGTCACGACGAATGACAAATAGGCGTTTTTCGAATAAGTAGCCGACAACGAAAGTGGACTAATTGTCACACAAAATAAATAAAAATTAAAAAATCATTTATTTTGCAAGTAGATTTACAGGAAATACTTTTGCACGTCAAAATTTTATTTCCCCAGCTATCTATTGTACGAGTATTTATGTACATTTGATTACTAGGGAAAATGCCTGCAAAGGCCTACTCTCTAATTAAACGTTTTGAGTTTTGTTTGTTTTTTTTTTCTTTCCTAATATATTGTGGTCGGTAAGCGGTAAAGAAAGACAGATAAGTAATAAAGTCAAAAGTCAAGAACATTTTTTTTATTCAAATAGGCATACATAGGTATTACAATACCTTTTTCCTACTATAGACTTAGCACTTAATAGATTACCATATAAATATTAAACTGGCATACATACATACCAATTCTTATGGCATGTATCCACTGAAGGCGCTCGGTGTGATCGGCAGCAATCAGGTATAATGTATAATCGGTGTTCTGCTCACTGTAGCCTACCTGTGTATCAAAGGAATATTAATTTGAAGTCAGTCATGTATATTGGAGCACAGATAGCATAAGTATGTTGTTACTTTATAACATGTTCCTTCAAATGACTTCAGTAATTAAATGATAATTATACAAAAGTGATAAGGTACAAATACCAATTTCTCTAACCGGCGTCAATGCCAAAGGGGATATCAATACCCACAAATATTTATTCACACCAATAAAAAGCTGAAATTACACTACACAGTTGTAAAGTGTAGTCCCACCCACGCTTCCTTAACATATTATATACCTACATAATAACTGTTACATTGTGAATTAGATTCACACGTAATCTATCCTAAATTACAGGACAACTACCCTAGGGCTACGACCTAGCTACCACACTCTACGGGATAATCTACTCTTCCCCTACACCATTTCTACGTGGCACCTACGGGATAATCTACTCTTCCCCTGCACCATTTCTACGTGGCACCTTCGGGAGACTACCCACTGCGCAACTCTACGCTGCGTGGAAGGCAATCGTGCGCCCCTACCGCGCCGTGCCGCTGACTGCTGAGCCAGCCTTCCCGGGAAGATCTACCCTTCCCGGTCTCTACGCCGTCGTCTGAACACCCGAAGAAGCCCTAAGCTAAGTGTCCCAAGGAATTGCAAGTGAATTCTCATAGCCCACACCCTGAGTCTATAAATAAACTTATTATTTCGTGTCTCTTGTTTCTCTTCTCTCTCTCTACTCTCTACCCTATCCTTGCCTACGTTGATCGGCCTCCCCGGCAACGTAGCATAACACAATTTGTCAATCTACGTCAGTATAACATACTTCGGATCCAAAGCTTACTTTATTATCATACATTACATATTATAGGACACTAGCATTCAGTATTAATACTAGTTAGTTTTATTATATAATTTTTTCACATATTCATGGCGGTACAAGAGTATTTGTTACCTGGAAAGGGTACCTATAGGTATGTCCCTTTTCGTCCGATTCCGGTATCTTGGTGAGCTCGCCCAGTTGCGCTTGCTCGACCGTGTGAATAGTTGAAGTTGCGATTCGTCCGCGCTCTTTCCGTTTCTGCAAGAGACATTAGGCGTAACTAGGGTTTCCTTTTTAAAATAAATATCATTAGTATTTTTATAACAACGTCATTTCTTGGAAAAATAAAAGTCTTGGATTTTAGAAGAACTATAAGGATGCGTTTTTTTTAAATATTATTTAAAGATCCCACAATGAAATGTCCTACGATTAAATATTATTAACCCAAGGCTTCCTGTACACGACGCCGGAGACGCGCCGAAACCGCACCGGCGCCGGCGCCGGAACGCAAAATGGTGTATACGAAATTGCGGTTGCGGCACGTAGGAAGCTATACATACATTTATTATTAATTATTATTTAATTTACCATTGCTATTTGTCATTACTCTGTGCAATCACAATTGTTTTTTTTATTTTATTTGATCATTCCTCATCCATATGGATTTCATATGGCATGAACGCACTCTATGATAGTGGTTTATCACGCTAAAGTTGAAATTCATTTACACCTCATAAAAACACAATATTGATGGACAAAAAAAGTAATAAATATTCTTTAACCATATCTTTTAACAGTTTTAATTTTGCTTTTAGTTTGAAATAGTCGTTGTTTACATGGTTGCCATAAAGTGTATAATGTTACAGTCAAAACTTATAGCCAGTCAAAACCACTTTTGACTGTAAAGGTGGTTTTAAAAGTCGCAGTCAAAAGTTGAAATTGAAATTATAGGTCTCTCATAAAAAGTTTGTCGGTAAAAATTACCAGGAAAATCATTTAAAAAGTTAGTGGAAAATAGTTAGTTGAAAAACAATGTTTAAGGAGTAATGTTTATGTACTTTGTGTATACAATTAGTCAAAAGGCATTGTACAAAACCTTTGAACTGCAAACACGCAGAAGAGTTCGAAATTTCAATTTCGAAAAACAATAAATCCAAAATAATGTATAGTGCACAATTTATAATATAAAACCAAAGAGCCACCTAGTTCACTTCACGGTACAATTGCCACTAATTGAATGCCGTAAAACTGCAGTCAGCTTCTGAAAATTGAAAATTCGATACGCATTCAGGCGTGAGAGCCATTTCGCGTCCATAAAAGAAAGAAAAACGATGAATACGTAAATTAAGAGCGCGCATTCCGTCCACTAGCGCCGCCATTTGAACGAGAGTGATAGCTGGTAAACATAGATGAAAAAGTAAAATAATGATAAACTAAAACGCGTTTTTAGGGCTCCGTAGTAAACTACAAGGAACCCTTATAGTTTCGCCATGTCCGTCTGTCTGTCTTCCGCGGTCTAGCGCCTAGACGCTTAATGCTAGAAAGCTGTAATTTGGTAATGTATATGTTGCAGTCAAAACTCTTAACCAGTCAAAAGTATTATTGACTAGCAAAATCAGGCAAAAGTACTTTTGACTGAACAGGTTGGTCAAAAGTGGTTTTGACTGAAAATTATTGGTTATTAGTACTTTTGACTGCAAATTTGCGGTTAAAAGTACTTTTGACTGACGCTCTTCGTCAAAAGTAGTTTTAACTGCAATAAAGCATCAGTTCGCCTGTGACCACGGCCGGTGCAACCTGGTCGAAACGTCAGGCAAAATCAAGGTATGATCGCGTTAATTCCCGTTATATTATTAATTTATGATAAAGCATCAGTCAAAAGTACTATTAACTCGTTAGATGTGAATAAAAAATATATTTATTAAATGTGACATCGTTTATTACGAAAATTTGGCATTACAATCACTACAAAGAAAACATACACTTAAAAATTGTCATTAAAATAGGTAATCAGAAAATTCACAGGTTATAAAAACTATCGCCAAAATTCTTTGCAAAAAGCGTTCTTTCTTTTCGTAGTCGCAAATTTTTGTTCTAATATCAGCACGTTCTCCGCTAATAATGAGTAATATAAAAGTTTATGTGCGTTTGTCGTTATTTTTAACGACCACCTTAACTTTTTAAGAGTTTTGACTGATACAATCAGTCAAAACCACTTTTGACGGAATCACTTAGTCAAAAGTACTTTTAACCAGCTCCATTGGCCAAAAGTACTTTTAACTGTTATTTCAGTCAAAAGTATTATTGACTAAAGCATTCGGTCAAAAGTACTTTTGACTGATTTTGCTAGTCAATAGTACTTTTGACTGGTTAAGAGTTTTGACTGCAACATATACACATACACATATTAACAATGACAACAAAGTGATGAAACAAAATTTTGAAAAATATTTTTTTTGTGTGCCTCCCCTGCATGTAAAGTAGAAATGATATTTTTTTTCGCGCCCACCCCATGTTGTGGTATTATCGTTAGATAGGTCTTTTCAAAACATTGAGGGTGTGGAAAGATCATTTTTCGATACAATGATCCGTTTCGGAATTATTTACATTTATCGTGTTAATTTTCGTTTTACACGCTGGTTCCCCCCCCCCTCTATCTCCGAAAGTCTTATGTTTAGAAATTTGAAAAAAATCATGGTAGTAGTCCTTAAGCTGAACCTTCAATGAAAACTATAACGGATAAGTAGGCTCTACTAGTTACCAAGTAATAGCCGACGAACTGATAAAATAAAATTTATTTGATGAAAACTTACAAATGTAATAGAATTTGATATTGGACTCAACGGAAAGCACGTAAAGCACAGCAAATACGGAATCCTACATTGTGCGTGGCCCGACACGTACTTGCCCGTTTTTTTTCTCAACTTGTTATTTATCGAAACAGCAACATTTAAAGCTACTGAAGTATATTTCTATCGTCTATTCTATTCTAATGCGTAATAGAACATTATTTTAGTTTACTTGATAAATGATGCATCATGTTTGTTTATTACTTTGTAAGTATGGATACAACTGTTTTTAATACCATCGAGTATGTATCCCTTACGTACAGAATTCTACGGTAAGTACAAAATATCATCAAAAATTCAAAACTACAAGAAAAAAAAAACAAAGGTAATGCCTCGACTCGACAGATGTTTCATAGGCACATTTGAATATTTTAATTGTCTTTATATATAACAGTTTTTAAATTTCGTCTATTTATTAGCTCTTCCGCTTTTCCTATTTTTGTCTACTTATACTGCCCAGCATTAGGTTAATAATTATAAAGCTCTTTCGAATCTACATTTCATACCAGACGTCGTGTATCTGCACTAAGAACAGAAAATTTGGAAAAAGTGAGTTTTTCGCTCTTAAAATGTTACCTACTTTATTAGTTACATATTGTGCGTTTTTACAGTAAAAACGGATGTAGGGAGGTATGTTACATGTTTATAGAGCACAATGAAGCGGTTGGCAAACTGCGATAAGAGCAGTGACATTTTGGCGTCAGGCCAGACCACCACTCGTCCACCGTGTCATATACAACACCAATTACCGTTTAAGTGACGATGTAGCACAGAATACTGTGTAGGTCCCACAACATTAATGTAAGTGAAAAAAAAGGGTATTTTTCCATGATGTATAACGTCAATTTGTATCAAACGTCGACTGATTTTCAATGTTCGCTCTGCTCTGGAGAGAGCACGATTGTTAAAAGTATGTAAATCATCTATTTATTCAAATTATAAACCAAAACGTATTAATAAATATTCCCAGTCTCCCATAGCTACTGTTATTTCTTGGTAAGGATCGTTTAGTTAGATAGATGAATAAAAAAACCGGGCAAGTACGTGTCGGGCCACGCACAATGTAGGGTTCCGTATTTGCTACGCTTTGCTTGCTTGCAGATGAGTACAATGTCATATTCTATGACATTTGTAAGTTTTCATCAAAGTAATTTTATTTTATTAGTTCGTCGGCTATTACCCGGTAACTAGTAGAGCAAACTTAACCGTAATAGTATTCATTGAAGGTTCAGCATATCTTCTACTACCATGATTTTTTCATATATCTAAATACAAGAATTTCGGAGTTAGAGGGGGGGCACCATGCAAAACGAAAATTGAAACGATAAATGTAAATAATTCCGAAACGGATCATTGTATCGAAAAATGATCTTCCCACACCCTCGATGTTTTAACAATTAACAATATGCCACAACATGGGGTGGGCGCGAAAAAACAATCATTTCCACTTTAGATGTAGGAGACAGGAGACACCCTAAAAAAAATATTTTTAAAAATTTTGTTCCAGCACTTTGTTAGCATTGTTAATGTGTGTATACATACCAAATTACAGTTTTATAGCATTAAGCGTCTAAGCGCTTGACAGCGGACAGACGGACAGACAGACGGACATGGCGAAACTATAAGAGTTCCTTGTACTTTACTACGGAACCCTAAAAAGCGAAATATTCTACTATCGCAAGCAATTGCGAATGAAAAATAATTTCCTTTGCCGCAACTGATTGCGTAATTAGGTTACTTAGGACGAGACGAGACGTCCGGAGCGACAACTGGAAATATCATGATTTTATTATCCCTAAGATGTTTTTTTTTTAAACACCTAAGATTTATCCATCCCAACCCAACACATCTTAAAATAAACATCGAACAAGTGTAATAAATATCATTTTTTTTGTAAACTAAACTTTTTATAAATAATATTATTTTTCTTTTCTTTTCGATTCTCTATTTTTATTTTCGATAATTTTCTGAAATACGTAAAACAAGCGTGAAAAATTACAGTACTATGTACCTTTATAGACGAAAATATACCTAACATATCGCGGGGACAGCTAATCAATAGCAGTCCTTACAACTAGTGGAATGGACCAAGACAATCAAAACGTCGAACACAAACTTGTCTATTACAATCTCTATACAAATGATGCTCAAAATTTGAATACTGTGTATTTGAAACAGTAACATAAACACGTAGCGTAGAGACTCGGTGAAGTGAGCCTTTTTCAAACAATTAGCACACGTCGCGCAATGTAGGGCTCTCCATTAAAATTGCTCACATAACGAGGGACCGCAGAACCGTCATGACTGCACATACATTAGTGAGCGCCGAGGAGGGTTAGTAACTCCTTTGTCGAGTGTGATTGCAGAGGGTACTACACCCTCCACGGAAATGTACGTTTTTATTTTGCTTTTAATTTAATTTGTTGAAAAGTTAGGCAAAGTCTAAAATAGTTCAGCATAGGCACTTTACAAGTTACAACATTGTAAACCCTTAGGTTTCAGACCAGAAATCGAAACGGCTTTATTTTTTAAAGCAAGAAATCTTGGTTAATCTTTAAAAAAAGTCTAGCTCTATTTATAACAATAATAAAAACAAAATAATAACATTTAAATTTTTTTAGGGTTCCGTGTTCCGTAGTAATCTACAAGGAACCCTTATAGTTTCGCCATGTCCATCTGTCTGTCTGTCTGTCTGTCCGTCAATTTTCGTTTTGCACGGTGGTCCCCCCTCTATCTTCGAAAGTCTTGTGTTTAGAATTTGAAAAAAATCATGGTAGTAGTCCATAATATGCTGAACCTTCAATGAAAACTAAGTATAACGGTTAAGTAGGCTCTACTAGTTACGGAGTAATAACCGACGAACTTATAAAATAAAATTTATTTGATGAAAACTTACAAATGCCATAGAATATGGCATGTACTCATCTGCAAGCAAGGAAAGCGTAGCAAATACGGAACCCTACATTGTGTGTGGCTCGACACGTACTTGCCCGGTTTTTTAGTTTAAGATATTGAACGATTTTGTTATTAACTGCGTGCAATTTGAAAGAACAGTAAATATTGATTTTCAATTTTAACTAGGCTGACACAAAAAATATTTTATACTTTCACATACATAATACATCTTGCTTGACTTATACAGTAATCTGAATAAATTTTAAAAACTTTGCTACATAAATGAATTAGTAAGTATAAAGGCCCTGATCGACGACGACGAGTCTATATCGCGGTTTTAAAGAACTCATTAGTTAGTGCTGATCGACTAGCGAGCAAAACAGTCGCGCCTGAATGAGAGAGGTAACATGTCTTGTTCCGAGTCTGAAGCTTTGTGTATCTCGCCATCTCGTTTTTACATGACGAGCCGAGTAAAAAACATAGCAAACATGACGAGCCGCGAGCCGGGCTCGTCGGTGTTTAAAACCGCGGGTTTGCAGTTATACACCGGCGAGCTTTACCGCCGAGCCATAAAATCGCGGTTTTACTCGCTCGTCGATCAGGGCCTTAACATGTTATAAAGTATTAATTGTAGGGTGTAAATAATTAGTTTTATTTATTTTTACACAAGCCCAACTCACATGTAGTTTTTCTGTATTCATTGCAATAATGTAATTTGTTTCGAACCTAAAGTTTACAATAACAACCCATAGTTTTAAAAAAATCCAAATGTAAAGTAACATCAACATGAACAGTTGCGTCAAATGTACAAACTATTTAAATATATAAATAAATATATAGGGACAAATCACACAGATTGAGCTAGCCCCAAACTCCCCAAAGTAAGTTCGAAACTTGTGTTAATATTTTATAACAAATACATATTATATAGATAAACATCCAATACCCAGGCCAATCAGAAAAAGTTCTTTTTTCATCATGACCCGACCAGGATTCGGACCCGGAACCTCCTGGGTGGCGGTCTGGCATGGTAACCATTACGCCACGGAGGTCGTCAAACCAAGTACAACAAATCATTATCTTTCAACAAATCGAGTCTATAATCTCAAAATAATGGCATTTTCATAAATCATCTTGAATCGGTTTCAAGTTTGCTCCATTCATGATCGACGAATTCTGATTGAACAAAAATGCCTTTGTAGCTATGAATTGAACTGATTAGGTTAATCAATCCGGTGATCTAGGTGGGTGAGTGAAGAGATTGACCAATAAGTACAAAATCAATGCCATAGGATAACCAGTTCGATTCCCACACGAGTTTGGTTCACGGAAGGTATTAAATATTTTGTACTTTTTGGGATGCAAAGATTTGTTGTGTCAGTCAGCGATTTATTTCTATTTTCATTAAATATTTAATACATACAGAAAGTCAGAATTTGGATAAAATATCGCTTGGTGCAGTTTGTGCAATCTATATAGTAAGTACTAACGGAAATGTAATCATTATGTAAATACAGAGTACCTGGAGCAATGATATCAAAATAAACATCGACGTTTCAACCCAAAAAAAAAAACGTAATAGATGGAAAACGAAGCGGATCAATTAAAATAGAAAAAAAAACCTTTTTAGATAGATCTCCGATGTCGTTGCGTAGGTGGATACCGAAAATGGTATGCGCACAAACCTAGAAGCCACATAGATAGAAACATGAAACGAATGTGTTTTATCAGAGGTGATGAATACTTCTATGTAAGCAGTTAAAGGATATTTGATGGTAATTACCGTGTGGGACGCCAAGCGGGCGAGGGTCTGACGGCGGACGACGGCCGGGCGGTGCGGAACTGCCGAATTGCCGCCCGGCGCGACGCCTGGCAGACACACCCAGTTCACGCATGCGCGTCCACCACCCACAATACTATAAGATCACCCTATGTCCTATGTTATCAAAGGACAAACGGAACCTGTCTAGTTTACCTGATAATTCTACGTCAAATCTTGGAAAAAAAAAACAATTATGATGTTTCTAGTGCATCGAAATATATTGCGTACAAAGTTGAAGGAGTCAACGACAAAATGTTCTCTTAGAAACTATTATGGAATTAGTATTCGTTTATGCTACGCGTATATCAACTCTGATACTTTCTACGAACTGCGTTTTTCTGTGTGTTGTAAAACAACTAATATACATAGATTTCTAGATATGGTTTAGCTTGTAAACTAAATATCCACAAATATGACAATATAAGGGCTGCTGACAACTAGATCAAGATAGGAAACCTGTGAATAGCTTTAGGGGAGACCTGAACCATGATACATGGCATAAGTATTTCATACATGTTGCTTACTAATAAACCGTCCGATAGTAGTCTTAAATAGTATCGTCTTAAATAATATTATTTATGGCCAGCCATAACGTTCCAGATAAACTTTCTGTAAGATAAATTGACGAAAAATCATACAAAAAAACTATGATGATAGATTTCTGGAATTTACATAACATTGTAAAAAAAATTGGTTCAAGGTTGTTTGTAAGCAAACTTTTTTTTGAGACTTATTATTATAAATGAATCACACTCCAGGATTCAACTTATTCCGCTACAGTGAACACCACCCAGTAATTTCGTTAATTCTATTGTTATAGAAACAGGGATCCCATGAGATATTTAGGGTCCGCAAAAATTATGAATCTTTTAAGTTTATATTTCAAGGTTTTTAGCAATTGACTTGTAAAAGGAAAATGCAATCAAAATGATGGTACCTACATATCTAAATATGTCTATGTAGATGTCATTATCATATCCCAGTAACTCAGGAAATATTAATGGTCGTTATCAGTGTTGTGGCCAGTTTCATATGCATATCTATCAGATATTTTTATACATATAGCCAAACTCGCGCAATTTCGTTTATCCCGCTTTCCCGTGGAAATTTCGGAAAATCCTTTCTTATCGGATGCCTACGTCATACAAAGAACACACCCTCCACGTTTTAGGCCTCTACGATCAGCGGTTTAGTACATATACCTAATTTATCATAATTTTACCAATATCTCGATCTCGGGAATGGACAACACGACAAAAAAGTAGTTTAAATAAAATTATCATTTCTAGATTAGCTCCGAAACAGTTCGAGAAAAACAGAAGTTTTTAAGTTATCCATTTTTAAAAAAATGTAAACCCGATAGTGACGTCACAAACGTGCATTAAGCACATTCACAATGAGAAGAGCCAATATATTTATAATTTATTTGATAATTATTCAGTAGATATATTGTATTTGTTGTCGCCTAATCAATTTTCACGAAAATTCTATCAATGATTGAGAAGCAATTTGTAAAAAAAAACAAAAAAAAAATAATTTCCCGCGCGGACCGTAACATACCTCCTCAAGTAGGTTTCGTTTGTTTTCCTTTTCAGATACAGTTTTTAAGAAAAAAAAACTAGAAAAAACTTTAAAATTTTACTTCTCACTTCCAGTAAAATAATTTCTCTTAACATTTTTCATTAAATAGAGATACAAAAATATGTAGGTATTCTCTTTTTTGCCCCTCTATTTATAAAGCACTTAAAAATGCAAAATTTTTGTCCCCTTGTAAATTTTAATGCTATTAATCAATTAATAGGTATCAGAATTTTATTTTTAGTTAGCAAATTAAAACCGCCACAAGCCAGAACAAATTTGCTTATAGTTCTATGACTGATTGCAAATATATATACAAAAAAAAAGTTAGGAAATGAGCCTGCACATCTGATGGTAAGTAATCACCACCTACCACAACCACATATGAGCTGTTGCTGATTGATGCATTTTGTTTGGTAAGCAATGGATCTGGAAGATAACTCCTTTTGCATCCCTTTTTGCCCTATTCCCACCTTCCTTGTAGAGAACAATGCATCGGAAGCAACCTAGGCATTGCTGATGTTTATAGGTGGCACTGACCACTTTCTATCATGTGATCCACTTGCTTTGCTGTCTGCCATTATGTTATAAAAATATTGGTATAGTTTACAGATAAATACAAATATTTTTTAAATTAATTAACAAAATTAAAGAATACAGACCTAAACTATAATTTATTCACACAAGTACAGATTTTCTTAGTTAGTTTGGGGGTTTAAACAAATTCTCAAATAATTATTTAGGTTGTGTTGTGAAATTAGAAAAAAGACCTTACCTGATATTTCCTTATATTAAATCCTACGCAGCATGAAACATTTCATATTGTACACATACATAATATTGTTTACAACAATAAAATATATCCAACTACACAGGTTTAGCCAACTCACGAAAAACATTAAGTATATTTTAAGCTATATAAATAGATGAAAATCCAGAATAACATGTAGGAATCGACAAGAATATTAAATGAATTTGGTTTTGTCTCACAGAACTCTGCTTGCTAATGCCATAATAAAGTCCATACACATAATTTTTTTTATAATGCAAGCAATCACCAAGCCAATACTTAAATCAATAAAACCCAGATATTTTAAATTTGCTTAAGAATATATTTGGATCTTATGTTTTAACATTTTTGTACATGAACGCAATCACATTATGCTAATATGTTATACTAGATTGAATAACTTGTTGGCATGTAGGTAATGTTTATTTTTCAAACATGGAAATGGAATGGAATACACATTATGGTGCTTACTGCCACACACACAGTCCAGTACCTAGTATTTAATTCCAAGTTTAAAAATATTGTAATATTTTCGGCATAGGTTAGGAAACGATTAAAAAATATTTACCTCAGCATCGCAATCGTAATAAACAAGTGCTCGACGAGACAAAACAATCCACCGCTCTTTGTAATTCACGGGAGTGAATAACTTTTTATTCTGAGATCTCTTGATCATATATGTTTGCAATATAACTTCGTCGTCATCCTTACCAGCCATCATACCACTAAAATAAAAGTCAGTGTGAAAAGAAAGAGTAAATTGCAAAGCAAAGTGTATGCAGGTAAGTTATAACAAATTCCGGCCATCGTATTCTAGGAAGCGGTACCTACCCGAATTAATTTTTAATGATGGTCCATAATATAAAAAGAAAGAACCATAAATAAAATGAATATTTTCTTTGACTCCACACATACATCAACAAACAAAAAATTATTAAATAAAATTCAACCACAATTTAGACCAACTAAAATTTCCAACCACAAGTTGTTGTTCCAAAGTTGTTCATTCACTCACTTCACTTGCTTTGCTTTGCTTTGCTCGTCTCGTCTCGTCCGTCGGTCAACTTCACTTCAGTCAAGTCAAGTCGTTCGTCCGTCACTGACTGACAGTGTTGCTACTTGCTACTTTATTGTTTTTACAAATTGCAACATCTCATATCGCCTCGGTTTCCATAATGTGTGTACATACAGCGCTGTTTGTCTGTTTTTGTTTGTATCTTGTGTTTGCCAGTGATCGGCGTCGGTGTCGGTTTTTGTACACAAATCAAAGGTGTTCGACAAACATGTTTGCAATGTATCCACACGCTTGTGAAGCGTCGGTAGTGTAGTGATTGCCAAACGAAAGATTTCTGTGAGTTTTGACCACTATCGTCTTTGTTTCTTCCTTTTTCAGATTTTTATTTTTATTTATTTGTCAAATATTTAAATTTAGCTAAGATAAACAAAGTTTTATGGTGTATACCACAGATATCAGAATACAAGAGATATGGTTTGTGGGCGGGGCGCATGTCGCCATTTTCTGCACAAATGTGCAGGAACTTGATTGTTCTAAGTCATTCACAAAACAACGCTTCCGCGAATCATACGTCCGTGAATGTCAACAAAAATGCCGGCTTGTGCTTTAATTACGTGCAAAAATCGCAGTGATACGATAAATTCAAGTAATAAAATAGTGGTGTTACTTATCATAGGTAAGTATAATTATTTTATATTTTTCTATATAAATGACAAATTAACGAAATATTTTTGAGGCATAGAAATCATTAAACAATATACGGCATAGTCGATACTTCCGTTACAAATATTGTCCATTGCTTGTTTTGGATACGCGTTTTTCAATGTTTTGCGGTATGCACGTACAATGGAATGCAAACGTAACGATAATTACAATGTTTTGAAAATATCGTCGTACCGCCGCTTGTAGCTTCCGCGATCTGTCAAAGTAATAATGGCCGTCGCACAAGCCATGTAGTGCTGCCAAAGGTAGAATATTTTAGTATCGATAATTTTGTATTTCTAATTTTTAAAAGTATAATAATTTGAAACTTTTACTACAGTGCATTCCTTGTACAGGGTGTCCCAGTCCCATAAGTATTGGATCAAACTCAAGGGGAAAGTAGCTCACCTAAAATCTCATTTGATTAGTTTTTAAAAAAATCGCTTGTTATTATATACATTTTTTTTTTAAGTTCTTTCTTTTAATTGGTTTGAAACTAAAAATTACTATTTTCCAAAAAATAAAATAAATAAAAACTAAAATCTTTGGTGTTTTTTTTTTTTTTTTAATTATTAAAAATTAAATAGGTAATATAGTTCATAGTTGTAGTCCGTAATAATTGTTATTGTAAAATATCGAGAGGTAAAGTTATCGATAATGCTTGTCGCCCTTTTTCGTTAGGTGCCCGTCACTATAATATACTTCTTACTTCTGTCAGGGGGGTCCCACTCCGCAGTTTAGGTACGATTGACCTTGGGACCGGCCCGGCCGGTTAATCTCAAGGCTACCACCACTCGGCTCTCGCTCGTGCCGCTAGCTAGACGCATCGCACGTCGGCCGCAGCGCGTGTCGAGTAAATAAAAATGACAAACTATACGAAAATTAGGTACTACTGTTGTGTGCCCGGTTGTTTAAATAAACGTCGATGTGTTTTTTGGCTCGTACCGTACACGACGTACACAACACGTACCGATAATCTTTAAGAAGTGCTACTATCATTGTTTACTTATACTTAAATACTTACCTACCTTTAGTAATACAGTAGTTTAGTACCTACATATTACTATTTATTGAATTAAGTGATACACATGTTATTTTTATCTATTATTTATTAAATAAGTAGGTACAATTTATATCGGCGAGTGAGAACCTTATGCTCTTGCATCGAAACCGATTTCAATTTAGCGCTATCCAAGGGAATATCTAAATATGATATTTTGTTATCTTCTTAGATTAAAGAAATAAGCACATACCTAACTGGTAATTTAATATTCAGATTAAATTCTTCTCTAAAAGAAGACAACCCTAACGTCGTCAGAAGAGGTAAAAAATACGCGATAGAAAGAGAGGCAACTTCTAGGTGAATATAACTGTAGGTTGTGTGCGCTGTGCGAGCTGAATTGCACCTTATTGTATCGTAGCGAAAGTCCCTATTTCTTTAATTGATTTTGCGGAGTGAATCTTCTGTACGTAGTACTATTATCTATTCTGTGCTTCTGTGTTCGTAATCGAACTGCAAATCACGGGCTTACGATTTGTGTGAGTGTGACCGTCGGAGATTATTCTATGAATGTGTTAAAATGTAACTGTGTGTGTAAGTGGCGACATCGGTTCCGGTACAAAAACGGTCTTATTACATTTCTCCTTCTTTCTGTGTTCTGTGGTGTATACATTCAGATAAAAGAATTACATTACTTCTAAAACTAAACTAAACAAATTATAATGAACCTAAAACTAAAAACCTTAAAAAATATAATAAAATAACTAAAATATATTATTAAAAGGAGTCCCTTTAGGCAAGGTTCCGAAGATACTGGCAGCGTTCCCCCTTTGAATAGCCAGACTAATTCTTTGTCCGAGGTAGCTGCCAGCTCTTCAGTCTCCTGTGATGTCGACTAACCTTTTTGCAATTTCCTCAAAAAGTTTAAGCGCTAGGACCCCACGGACCCAGGGTCTCGACACCGAATGGGACAAAATCATATTCGGAGCCTAGACCCCTGTATTTACAAGCTTTAGCTTTTTCAGCCGCTTCACAAGTCGCACCAGCTCTGTTGTTGGTTCCATGTAGATGGGAACGGGCCAGCGTGTCTGAACAGGTTGCATTCCATACCAGCACCCGGCCCATCTTCCATGGAATCAAACTCATACCGTCCAGTCTCTTGCCATCGTCTCTTGCAATACCAGGCGGCTCGAGTAGACTTGGCACCTTGGGACCGGCGTATGATATCGTTAAGTGCGGCATGTCTCGAAAAGCGGCCTGCACTTTTTTGGCATGACAGTCCGTGATGTAATAGCTTGTCGACATCACTGCCACAGAGACATTTATGAGGAACGCAGACCGGATCCCCAACCCGTAGACAAGTTGCGATTTGGAGCGTGTCAGGCTCAAGAAATGTTCCTGTATTTGACGCTTACGCGTGAAGCCAGTAGCCGGCCTCATGCACAGCCACGGTCAAAAGCCTAGCACGCGCCGAACCTGTACTACAGCTCAATCAAAGTTTTCAAATTATTTAAATTTCAATAAATAATTATCCGCTATTTATTTATTTTATTTTATATAATAGGGTATCTTATCCAATCTAGGATAATCGTTGTTTTTTTAAATTAAATTAGGAATAATTTTATTTATTGTTTCAGTTTTTTTAGGCAAGTGTATTTTAAAATTGATTTTTTGAAAGAAAAATTCAAATTAACGACCCTTCGATATCCGGCCGAGTGCTCTACTTCTAATTTCACTTTCCTTTTTTTTTAATAATATATAAGTCAAGCCAAAAGTAATCGCTGCTATGCCACCACAAGTTCGCCGTCCGCCATGTTTGCCAAACCGGCATATTATTATACTGGTACGTTCGCCAAGCGTGTGGATGCCGCGTTTGTGTTGGGTGATTGTGATCGGTGTTGGCATAGGTGTTTGGTGTTTTTGAAGAGGGAGTGCGCGGTGGCGCAAAGTGTCACAGAGTCCACTAAGTACGTAGTGGACGCTGTGGCACTTGGAGTGGCGCAGGAGGCGCGGTGGAGGAAGAAAACCTCGTTAAAAAATTGAAGAAGAGGGGCCGGCGGCTCGCTGAGCCCGGCCAGCGGTCGCACGTTGTTGCGACCGCAGAGATGGAGGGGACCCTTGCCCAGCCGAGACGGCGAGCCGGGGAAGGCCCGTCGTCTTGAGGGGGCAATGGTCCTCGGTGTCGGCAGTGCACCTGGATGCGGTGTGCTGCTGACGGGGCGTTCCGGGGAGAGCGGGTCCGGCCAGTGGCCGGACGGCCCTGGCGGGGTCGCGGATGTATCACAGTACCCGTGGCCCCGTCACTTAGGGGGCGAGTGGCATCCCGTCAGTTTTTTAGTGGTAAGTCCCACAGTCCCCACCGCATATTCCCCGGGCGGTGGGGCTGTTGCAAAGCATTTTTCTGACGATAATATAAAAAAAAAAAAGGTGTTTGGTGTTTGTGGCAAACACCATGCGTGTGGAGGCCGCTTATGGGTTGAGTGAGACTCGTGAGACTACATCGAAATTGACAGAATTATCTCTATCCCTTTCGAACAGTAATATTTTCTCTCAGTTGCGTCTAGCTCTGTACGCCAGTGTATGTATGTATGGGTGGAATCTTGGAACGAAAGAATTTTGCATGAAAATATGTAAATCAGATGACAATCTTTATCACAGTCGCTTTTACTGTCTGTGTGTCCCTATGTATGCTTAAAGCCCATACCACACAGGTGCGATCTTTCCGATTGCGATAATGCGGTCCGATATCTTGCACACAGCTGCGATATTACCGGCCGTTATTTCTTACGAGAAGAGCGTCTTGAACTTGCGATATTATCGTACCTGTGTGTACGGTTTTGCGTAATGGTTACCACGCTAGACCGCCACCCAGGAGGTTCCGGGTACGATTCCCGGTCGGGTCATGATGAAAAACGAACTTTTTCTGATTGGCCTCGGGTCTTGGATGTTTATCTATATATGTATTTGTTATAAAATATAATATCGTATAGTTATTATCCCATATCACAAGTTTCGAACTTACTTTGGGGCTAGCTCAATCTGTATGAATGTCCCTATATATTTATTTATTTATGTATCTCCACGGGTTTATTTAACTGGTCAGTAGTAGTTTATAGAATTCTCACGGGAAAGAGAGTAATAGGACTGTAAGTGTATTATCGCAGGTGCTCAACCTAGAAAGCTGGAATTTTGTATAGAGGTTCCCTTTATGATGTTGACAAGGATAAAGATGGGTTTTCATGAAATTCCCACGGGAAAGGGAGTAATAGGACTGTAATTGTATTATCGCAGACGCTCAACCTAGAAAGCTGAAATTTTGTATAGAGGTTCCCTTTATGATGTTGACAAGGATAAAGATGGGGTTTTAAAGAATTCCCACGGGAAAGGCAGTAATAAGACTATAATTGTATTATCGCAGGCGTTCAACCTAGAAAGCTGAAATTTTGTTCCCTTTATGATGTTGACAACGACAAACACGGGATGTTATAGAATTCCCACGGGAACAGGAGTAATAGGACTGTACGTGTATTATCCCAGGTGCCAGAGTACGCATGAATACGCCACAGAACGCAAGAGTAAGCCAGAGTACGCAAGAGTATGCCAGAGCACGCCAGAGTAAGCCACAGTACGCAAGAATACGCATGATTACGCAACAATACGCCAGAGTACACAAGAGTACGCACAATAAGCAGGAATACACATGAGCACGCCACAGCACAGTATGCAAGAGTACGCCAGAGTAATGAAGAGTACGCAACACTACTCAAGGTAGTTCTTTACATCTAGGAGTTCTTTACTACACTGGGTGGATGTAATGAACTTTCGTGCGTGGGCAATGACCTGTCACCCAGGGTGGATCTTCCACCACGTAATGTCTCCCTTTCTCTTCCATTTTTAAACATGTATCTTTCAAAGTAACTCTGTCTGTTACGCCTACACGACTAAACCGCAGAACCGATTTTGATGGATTTTGATGTAAAGATAGATAGGATAGGACCTTGGCAAAGAAAATAAACTACTCAAAGTACTAATCCTGAGCAGACGAAGTCGCGGGTACCAGCTACTCACGCGGGCGAAGCCGCGGGTACAGCTAGTACAATAGAAATGATAACAAAATTATGATATATCCGTTTATGTTCCGTTTCTCATACAAAACAGTTCCGACCGAAAACCTATTCAATACTATCTCAAAACAGCAAAATTACCACAAATACGTTCTTCAAATATTACAGGATGTCAAGAAAATCCTTTGATGTGTATTTTTCTATCGACATTAATAAATTTTTGGTCTCCCTCTCACACATTTTTATTATGATGCCCGGGGGCTTTAGGAATAATTATTTTTCTGAATGAGGTATTGTATTATGCGAAAAGGACCTTTTAGGCTTAGAGTAATAACAATTTAAAGAGGGAGTGTCCCTGCACCCGTTTTGATACACCTCAACTGGTGCCAGTCTGGCACCAAACGCCGAAATGTGCCGAACCGCTTCGTTGTTGTCGATGTGAAAGCGCGCCAAATTAAATATGGCGGTTTGTGCTATTAAATCGTGTCACAACACGTCTGAAAAACAAAAGAAATGTAATGATATCACTTTTCACCGGAAAGTTTTAAATATTTCATAGTAATTTTTAGTTAATTATGAAAAGAAATAATACGATTTTAGCGTGTTAATGGTTACCACGCCAGACCACCACCCAGGAGGTCCCGGGTTCGATCCCCGGTCGGGTCATGATGAAAAACGAACTTTTTCTGATTGGCCTCGGGTCTTGGATGTTTATCTATATAATGTATTTGTTATAAAATTTAATATCGTTGAGTTAGTATCCCATAACACAAGTTTCGAACTTACTTTGGGGCTAGCTCAATCTGTATGAATTGTCCCTATATATTTATTTATTTATAAAAAAAAAAAATTATTTCCCTGCTTTTTGGAAACTACACCTTGGCAACATTCCGCAAGAGTCAAGTGCATGTCACCGACATGTCATCGAGCGTTTAGCGATTCACTTTTGACAGAGCGCTTGTATGACCCCACTCCATCTAGTAAGTTATTAATCTAAGCCTCTACCACACAGGTGCGATATTTCCGGCCGGAAAGATCGCATGTGTCAGAAACTCCCCAACTATATCAGACAGTGTACCTAAGTGTATGTATGTATAGCCTGTTGTTACTGTTGCTAGTCGCTTACAGCTTGTTTATTACAATAGGGTATTCTACTCTGTTTGGCAAAGTACTATAATATGTTCGTTTCATCGTTAAAAGACACCAAAAAAAATATTTCGGCGAAATAAACCCGCTTTCATGCCATAAAAATACTTCAAAATTTTAAATATATTTATTCCTGCGAAAACGGGCTTCTGCGCTGTCCGCCATGTTTATGACGTCATTTCGGCATGTAAACAAAGCTTGACGTATAGAGTTTGTTGTAGGTACGAGTTGTTGTATCTACACAAAAGTTATTACATTCCATATTTATATTGTTGTTTTTTGATTAGCTGTTATTTCATTAAAAACAACATAATAAAGGTAATACTTACAAAGATGTTTTCACATTCCGGAATTCGGCAGAACAGAAATCTGTATTACGTGCAAAGAACTTTGCAACCATCATCGTGTCGATTTTTGGTAAGTTCGTACTATCTGCTTTTACGAAACCGGCTTCCATTTCGTGTTTTTAATAGTACTTAGCTTCTTTTAATTTAGTATTTAGCAACTGAATAATTTTGACGAAGAGCACTGACGAATCGAAAATATAAAGTTTACGACTGGGTTGACAGGTGACAGCAAATTATTATTGCCAATATGACGTCACAGCATGGCGGCTCGTGTTTTTAGTCACGTGATATACAGATTAAAAATATCAATTTTTAATTTTAATATTATAAATCAATCATGTAAATTTATGACTCAAAATAAGTTTAACTATGTTTATTTTTACATAGAGTTCATTTTGTACCGATTTTTATATTTTTTCATTAACCACCGAGAGTACCCTATTATATTATGGGTAATTAAGTTATCAATCCCATGAATCAACAGTTTATTGGTTCTATTACGGCTGTTGATGGATGACAGTCGTTAAGCCAAGTCGGTGGCCTTAGGGCGTTCTGAAAACACCGGCATCTGCCAATCCGCATTGGAGCAGCGTGGCAGAGTACACTCTAATCACCTTCGATTGAATGGGGACCCGTATCCCAGCAGTGGGATGATTACGGGTTGATATGATGAGGTACTATCAAGGGGAGTAAATATCAAGAAAGTAAATTAAACAAAATACTTAGTAAATTGTATATTTTTAGTAATCAATCCATTTTTAACATAAACTACTCTATATACTACTACCATTTCGGACACAAAGCAAAATGACCACCGGTAAAAGAAATGGCGAAAGAAAACCGGTTACGGCCTTTTTTTAAAGAACTTTCACAAATACATCGAAAATTATACCAGCACATTATTACAATAATTACGACCATAATAGATAAAGAAACAAGTTTAATACTTACTGCTTGTTGCTAGGTGGTAAGAATAAATGCCAACAACACGACTGACAGCTTATTAGACTATTTTAACTTTTACTTTGTTAAGTACCAGAGAAGAAGTGTCAGTTTAGAACTTCGTTAACTTCAGTGCGAGCCAGGCTTATTGGCGAGTCAACTCGTGTCGTCTTCGGGGGTAGAACTGTGTCTAGTCCGCCCATTCTACCGCTTATAAAACCTCTTTTCCCACTTCGCAACAGGCGATAAAATCAACTACCAATAACAATTGAGCAAACATTTAACTTGTTTTTATTCAAAATATAGAAACATTACAACAGTTTAATTATATTTTTTACATAAAATACAATGCAGAGTATCCTAGGAATTACATAAACATTAGAATAATCTAATTAAATCACAGTTTTTGATGAATAACGTCTAGCCAATAGCAATCAAGATCTGAAATCTAACTGTTAATCATATAAATTTGGCAAGTAATGAACTTTATTAACTTTAAAACAATCGTATTATTATGAAAACATAATATTAACTTATTTAATAAAAGTAAATATGAAAATAACTCAAATATTTGATCAGCGTCGCTTTTAAGCCAATCATAACATACTACATGCAGTTGATCAGCGACATTAACCAATCACGACAGACTTTGCTTTTCACAACACAACTTATAAAGTTAATCTATAAAATTTGAGAAGATACAACTTTCTAATTAACATATTATAGTAAATAATAAAACAACATGATTTATTAATACAATAAATCATGGTAATCATAACATAATATTTGGTGAACCAATTCTATCTAGCTAATCACACGACCTTCGGATTTCCGGTTTTTCAAAAGTCATAATTATTAATTTGAAATCACTACAGTTTTTAATTCTGTTATTACATGAATTTCAAATAATTCATAAAATTATTTTTAATCAATATATTGACTATATATAACACATGCGATATTGCGATATCTGTTTTCAGTACATTTTGTATAGGATGGCCTTGGAGTAAACACACTGCTGCGGTAAAAACGCAGCAATGGAAGCGTAGACCGGCCAGTCAACGCTGCGATCCTGGGATATTGCGGTAAGCGTTCCTAAACACACAGGTGCGATATTTCCGGCCGGAAATATCGCATGCGATATTGCGATATCTGTATTCAGTACATTTTGTATGGATGGCCGCACACCTGCGATAATAACGTTTGTACTGGTATGGAAAGGACGTAATTTGGTTTTAGTTTATTTATTCTTTATTGCACGATTGGGAGTACTTCTCTACCAGTCAACCATTGGATTGCAGAAATATTGTTGGAGGGACAAAAATTTAAAGCAAATTGTTACAAAACTAATATATACCTACGGCTATAAACATACACATATAAAAAATATATACCTATGTATATTATTAATAAACTTACTATACATACATATCATACGCACTTGACTATAGTTTACTTATGAATTTAACTAAATTGTGCCTGTTCAAACGTGTCAAGTGATAGGCCCCGCCCACCTACTTCACCGAAAATTAGAAAAAAATCCAATTAAGTTGTTAAGTAAACAACTAAATTTTGACTTACAACTTGTTAAATTCTGTGTTTACATGCAATCACTTAAAGTTAAGTTAAAATTTAGTACATATAATTAATGCGTGTAAAATCAGCCTTCTCTCGAAGAAATATCGGACGATAAAAACGCAGCTATGTGCAAGGAATCGGAACGTACCGCAATATCGCATATGCGATATACCGACCGGTGGAACGCAAAATCGTACACACAGGTGCGATAATATCGCAAGTTCAAGACGCTCTTCTCGTAAGAAATCCCTGCCGGTAATACAGCTGTGTGCAACATATCGGGCCGCATTATCGCAATATCGCATGCGATCTTTCCGGCCGGAAAGATCGCACCTGTGTGGTAGAGGCTCTAAGCTTTTAGGTAAATTTTTTTGGCTCGTTATTGGTCGGCTCATAGCAGCCATGTTTGGTAACATACCCTTTTTATTGTAGGTATGCCAATGCCAATCCTCTCTTTCTTTCTTTCTTTTCTTAATTAATGGCGTTTCTGTCGTGTCTTGACGACACATTGACAATTTCGCCAATGTCGAGTATTTAAATGAACACTTTTTATCAAAAAAGTACACTTTAAAAAAGCAACGTGGTACGGTGAGGATCCGAGGTCGCCATCTTGACGACCTTCGTTGACAAGGCGGCGATCTCGAATCCGCCAATCCTCTCTTTTTTTAAATCATTGCATGTCATATTTTTGACAGTTTTGACACTTTGTCCATAGATTAATTTTTGATTGACTTTTGACATTTTGTTTGACAGCGACTGGACTGAATGAAGTACAGGTTCATGCTAGCTAGACTGACCAAAGAGGATATTAATAATATAGGTATAGAGTGGCAACTCCGGGGTGAAATCGGAATCTATGGAAGGTGCTGCCACCTCAGGCATTGGTGGGTGAACTAAAATTTCAACTATAGCTATACATAGTATGTATACCCTTCCCCATAATTTCTGAATATATTTCTTTGTTAGCGCCTCAAAGAAGTCCCCCATCCGACGGAATACATCAAATTTTGAGTATTTAAGTATTCAACTTGTATTTTACTTACATTTTATGTAAATAAATAACTAAAATAAATAAATAACTAATAAAATAAATAACGTCAATGCTATCGAATGGCCCGTCAGACGATAAGTACAAAATGGCCGCCACTTTTTTTTAAATTTTAGTTCTTCCACCAATCACTCAAATGTCGCTGTTGCCTATGAAAATTGACGGTTATCCTAAGTGTGCTCCCCCTGAGACTGACTGACAGACTGACACTGACTGACACTATATTTATTCTGTTGTTGTTTGTTGGATTATATTGGTTCATTATTTCACTTTCACTGTTCTATCTAATAAAGTAAAATAAATGGTTTTCTAATCTTCTAAATTCTTCTATATTTTTAGTTAAGTACTAATACAGCAAACAAACATGTCTTCTGAAACAGCCCAAGTTAGTTCGCTCCCATTACCACCAATGCAGTACATAAATTTTTATACTGATGAAAATGTACGAAGAAATAGGGCTCCACTACCACCGCGGCCTATTCACGACTCTTATTCAATGTTTGGACATTCCTTCAATGCTGATGACACTATAATACGATCTCTGGAAAGTCAGGTAAAACTTGATATTATAATTCTTTCATGAAATATTGTCTAAATGCAAAAGAAACTGTTTACCGTCGTGCAAACACTGAACCGATTAGATGACAAATGACAATACAGCAGTTTTTAAGCGAGCTGTACATTACTTAATCAGCCTTTGACAAATTTTGCAGTCGCAGATAGCAGTTGTAAATTATAGCCAAATTTGTTAATATATATAGTAGGTAGGTACCTATGTACTTGTAAAATTCTTATTAAATTTAAATTATTTCCAGGGGTTTCGTAGACTTTATCCTATGCATTTTGAAAGAAGACGGGAATTGAAAAAATTAAATCATTCATTACTAGCAAACTTCTTAGATCTTTTGGATCTGCTTGTGCATTGTCCTGATTCTCCAAAGAGAGCCGAGAAGGTCGAAGATCTGAGTTTGCTATTCATACATATTCACCATTTATTGAATGAGTTCAGGCCTCATCAGGCTAGGGAAACTTTAAGAGTCATGATGGAACTACAAAAACGTCAGCGAGTTGAAACTGCCACAAGGTAATGTATATTTTTTATGAGTGTATCAGAAGTCTTACAATTGTAATTCTCAATAAATATATAATCATGTTGATATCTTATGCTTCTGTACACAACAGGGTCCTTGCACCTCAAATCACTAATTAAAAAAGCAGGTTGAACTGCACACTAATGAAAAGGTTGGATCAAGAAGAATTAAGCTTTATGTACTTTTGCAACAATTCTTTTGAATTCAGTTATTTTTGAATATTTTTTAATGGGGATGAGACTGTCGGCCAATTTATAATTATTATAGATAAGTTTTTTTAATTGTCACATTTCAAATCTTAGTCATAATTATTTTCAGATTCAAGAAACATCTAGATAAGGTGCAAGACATTTTACAAAACGCACTTCAAAGTCTTCCTGATCAAAATGAAATTGAATCAAATTTCAAGGTTCCCATAGAAATATTAGAACATATGGAGTGCAGTCCAACTGACAATGCTAATGTAGACCCATGCTATGAACTTGATCGTATTATGTGTAATGTTGTAGATAATATGAGGTAACTTGACACCATGTAAATAATTAGGTAACTAATATTTTACACAAGTTTTTGTACTTTAAGTTAATGTTAAAATAATAAAATGAGTCTGCTTGCATATACTATGTTTTCTTTCATTCTGCAAGAATGAGTCAAATAAGAATTCAGAAATCTGAATCTCAGTTCATTAGCTTCTACTAGAACTGCTTCTGTAATCTAGATGTATAAAATAATTTATGTTTAAATACACTAATTAATCTACTGTGGAGTCTAGGATTTAGCTTACAGCCAGTCAAAATAATTTATTCCTTTTTATTTAGCAGTGATGGCCATGCAACACAAGCATTCACTTGTAATGAATAATAATAATAGCATTATTCTTGGCTCTGCTCGTTCATTTGACAATTTTAAAAACTGCAAATGCTCAATGTTCTGTTACAACTGAATACTTGTCTATCAGCACTCAGAACCTTAGGTTGACATAAATAAAAAAAGGTTATCATGAAAATTATTTATTTAAGAAATAGAACTTCCAAGGTCCTTGTGGGTTAATTATAAAATCCGTTTACGGTGTACTTTCCTGCCTGGACAAAGTTGCACAAGAACTAGAATCTGTAAGAACCAAGTGCAAAAGAGTTCTTCATCTAATTAAATAGGTACTTATACTTACTTATGTTGCTTTGTATACATCATATTATAATGAGTTCCTAAAGTAATTACTGACTATTACTAATACTTACACACCCAAAATATTTTCTCTCCTTCTAATGTGCTAAATTACAATGGAGTCGTGATGTCCTTCATGCCCATTGGACCAATTATGTAACTAAATTATAAAAGATATTATTATAAACTCACCTATAACATGCTGTGACCCGATAAGAAGTATTGCTGCAACTTCTGCCATCTATTGCACCCCAGGCAGACAACACGAAAGAACTGTGCATGAAAAAACCTTTACCTGTGGCTTCTGCTATTGAAATAATTTGTAATACATTTTTCTCTCGCTGAACAGTCTTCTTTTGCTGTCAAACTATGAACACCAATACAAAGTCTAAAAATAATCATAAAAAACGAAAAACGTCGCTCAGTCTGCCACAAGCTGCTGTTAAAAAAGAACAACCTAATCTACCATGTTGAAAACGACGAAGTCATTTTTTTTTCCAGTTTGTTATTGTAATATTTGTAATTTTTTTAAATCATTTCTCCAAAATGATCGCATAATTGCAAATGAATATAAAAATCAATAGACTTGTACATACAGTACATGTCTCATAGCATTTGCAATGATATCAAATAATTGAAAAAGTATTGAAAACTTTTCAATTAATATTCTGAGACAGAGGATGCCAGCGTTTGTGGGTATACTAGTCAATCAGTTTAGTAGTTGCTACGCCTTCTGAATGGAGCCCCACTGTTCCGGAAGTCCCGTCTACCATAACCCCTACCCCGCCCGGAGTTGCCCGCAAATCGTCCACTGTTATTCAATCTTGAACTATATTTGCCAGATGGTGGAGTATACATTTTAATGTTTCTGTCGCCGCTTCGTGAGCGTTTTTCGGGCGAAGTTTTGTTTCCGTTATCAAATGTAATAGGGCGATGTCTTTTTTGACCAGGAGATTGTTTGCCTTTGTCTTCTGAAGTCTGTTCCAAAACTTTTTCCTAAAAAAGAAATAAAATCAAATTATTTTTAAGCTGGCAAGATTTACTTTACTTCTGTACAATTTGTTTAAAATTTATCTGACAGATAAGACTAACTGGTACTGCTACTGCCGACCGACATCACGAACTGTGGAACCGGCTCTTAATATTTTTTATATTCTGTTTCACTATACTTGGCAGAAAAGAAAGCATAGTCAGTTGATTGGAACATAGAATGTAATGTATGAATTTACTCACCTCTTTTTCAGCTTTTTTTGTTGACTGGAATGAAAGTTGCACTTTGCTTTTAAAACTAGGTGGAGTACGGAAGATGTCCCTAATCAATGTGTTAATATTTGATGTGGTCTTCAAAGCTGCAATCTTTAATTTATTTTCTTCCGAGTTAGCATCCTCTGACTTTTTACCCTAGAATAGTAAGAAATTGTGTGTTATATTCACCAGTTTTATTTGCATACTTTAACATGCTTTATTTCAATCATAGTAATTAGTTTACAAATAAATTATCTAAGTAGGTGTAGTCCCACTTCTGATTCAGAGTTCTGCCACATTTTCTACAACTGTTTCGTCTTCCCATGATAAATAAAATTTTACAACATGAAAAGAAGTATTACTATAGTTTTTAGATAATACTATAATATAATCACCTGTGTGACTTCCTTAAGTTTCTTAATGTAACCCTGGGTCAATCGGGCGGTATACTGTAAGCGTAATCTGAGATTCTTGATACGCGCCGCATCTGCGCTTAGAGCCTCTGGTGCTTTACGGCATAGGGAGTGGAGGGCAAACAATGCACATTCTACATGTGAAAACTGCAGTGATGGTACATTCTCTTCTTTCTTTGTATCATCGGCTTTTGGCTCAGTATTTTCCTCAGTTGACTCTTCTTCTGATGGAGCTTCAGGTAGATATATCTATGAAAAAGAAAAACTTATTGAAAGCAACTCATTATCACATCATCATGTTGGAATATTTGTTTCCCGTCTATTAAAGGGATAAACCCTTGTAAATGTGTCCTAAAGAAGCACAGAGAAGCTGAAAAATTTATTGACAACATGCCACCAATATTTGTCTGCAATATTTCAATTAATTTCAATTATTACAATAACAAAACGAAATGTTTGAGATACAAAGAATGGTTGTTTTATTATTTAAATACTTAAAAGTGGATTTATTATGTCCTCTTTTCATGTATTTTTAATTGTCTAAAACGGCCATAACTAGCTTTCACTACCAACATGGTATGGTAGGCTTCTAATTCACTTCTTTTTTCCACCATAATATCAGTCTGTACACTGTGACCAGAGAAAATTCATCTGAGGGCCAAGAACCTGAATAGATTGCAACTTACCATAAGTAAATTATAAACGGCATTGATCTTGTCCTGAACATTTTCCAAGTCACCGCAGTGTTCTGTTATCTCTGCAAATATTTTGAGCAGTTCCAATTTCGAATCGACTCCCTCAGCCGAAGTTATATCTTTCCAACACGGAAGAATATGATCACAGAAGAAATTAACAAACTGTGTTGAATCCACTTGCGCCTGTGAAGAGAGGAAATAGTTATTAGTTTACTTTTAAATTGTGGACCTTTATAGAAAGACTATTTTTAGGTTATTGTCTAAAGATTTATATAGACTTTCTTTCCAGATTTTTATTATGTTTCCTTGGTACAATTAGCTTTATTAAAAGAGAAAGTAAGTTCAAAATCATTTACAAAGGGATAAGCCAAAATATTTGATATTAATAAGTAAATATATTATATTATAGTAGTAGTAAATTTTAATATATTATATATACTTTCACACTAAATTCCTTGTATAAAAACGACATTTTATTTTATATAAATTGTACTATACAAGTATTTATGTAAGTATTGTTTTAGTTTTATATATTGATAATTTCTGTAATATTGTATATATACTTATTATGTATTATATAAATTATTTACATATTGAAACAATTACATTTTATTTTATATATATTGTACTATACAAGTATTTATGTAAGTATTGTTTTAGTTTTAAATATTGATAATTTCTGTAATATTGTATATATACTTATTAAAATATATTGTATGTATTATATATAATAATTTATTGTAGACTAGCTGCCCGGCCCGGCTTCGCCCGGGTACTGTTTCGTTTTTTTTTCAATCTTTCTGAGAGATTTTCTTAATATTTTTTTCCGTAAGAACCTTGTACAGAGTATTAGAAAACTACAAAAAAAAATCAGCCAAATCGGTCAAGCCGTTTTCATGTTATGTCGTGACAACGGAAAACGGGTTTCATTTTTATATATATAGATATATTGTTATGTCCTGCTGTTTATTATATATCTTACTAGCCCTGCCCACTTCATACAAAAATTCGTTACCCTAAGGTTGCCTTGAAAAGATTGCTTTGAGCAATAAGGCCGCCTTGTTGCATATACACTAGTTTGTAACTTTTACTGTTTAATTGATTGTGTGTTGCAAATAAAACATATTCTATCTTCTATATACCTATCTAAATATAATAAATACAAGTGAAAATTAAAGATGTATATTTCTTTGATTTTACAGTACTCTTGTAGGACCTGTTGTAAAGATTGACTCTTGTAGGACCTGTTGTAAAGATTGCATGTTGCATGTCAATTCTCTCCAATTCCTACAATCATCTATTCATTCATCCACAAGATATCCACTGCTGGACATAGGCCTCCCCCAAACATTTCCAGTGCAACCAGTTGACATTAATATTATGATCTATCCAACTTACCGAAAATAAAGGCAATGCATGTTGTGAACATTGTATGATTCTGTCCACATACTCTGGATCTTCAGGATGCCAATCATCAGGTGACAGCGCCAGGGCTCCCACTAGCTGCACAAGCTCCTTCTTACCGGCAGGTGTTTTGCCAAGTTTTGACCATGTCAGCAGTTCCATTATGTGTTCAAATTCTTCAGCCACAACATCCTATTATAATTTATATGAATTAATAACAGCCAAAACAGTCATTAAATTATTATTATATTAAGATTATAAATTATCATAAGTACTTAGTGTTAATAATTACTTAGGTATAATTACTTAATACAGTAATGTAAGTTACATTACTGTGTTAATTACTACCCAGGTAGTTCAGGAGTCATTATTTATACTATTAATTAATTAAGCACCATAAGTTCACATTAGAAGCAAGCATACTGAATTGAGTACCTATTATAAAAAAAACAAATGTAACAAACCTCCAAAATCTTTTTGCATTCAGCAACAATTAAATCCTCCGCTTCTTTGTTTATGACTTCCCTTCCCAATTGCTTTACTTTAGATGCCAAAAACTTAATACACCTTTCCCGTACCACTTCATTTGTCACTTCATTGTCCGTGCTTTGATGTATCTGGGAGAACAGACCCAAGAGGGCACCCTTGGGGTCTGTCTTTAATATTGCAAGTAATGAATTTGTTACAACATTTATTTCGGTAGCATCATCCGATTGTAATAACTGAGCTAATATATCTGCAATTCTTTGAGTATGTTCCTTATTGTCTTTGCATAGATTAGGCAAGTCCTTAATAGCTTGTTTACGAATCTGAAAGGTAAAATGTACAAAGTAAGATAAGGGATAATATGTGTTTAAGGTCAAAGAGTTGCCGTAGAGGCAGGTAATTAAGAGCAGTTCCTTTAAAAAAAGCATTATTAGATATTGCTAGATAAATAATCAAGAGAAAGATAGATGAATCTGCAAGTATCCTAGCCACTGAAATGCTTCTTCTAAATTACTAGTCAAACTTTATACATATATTATATTATAATGTAGTTACGTAGTAAAAGATTTTAATCATAGGAGTGGCTAGGTATTGAATTTTTTTGGTTTAAATTAATGTAAAATTATGACCTCATAAATGTAGAAAATAATACCACGGTTAGAATAGCGGTCAAAGATTTGCCTTCTGGGCTTTCGTGTAAGTGAGAACATGTGGTATTTTTTATTATTTACAGGAACATAAAAACAAAATACACATAATAACTTACAGCCACGTCATCATCCTCGCATAGATCAAATTGTGCCTCAAGAGATTGTTCAGCTAAACTAGGAAAGCTGGTGAAGAATTTTGCAATGAACTGTGATGCCAAACGTTTTTCCTTATCAGATCCCTTCACAGCGGCTAATATCTCCTGATATTCTTTTTCATGCTGTAATTATAATGTAAATGAATTACACGTGTATAACAATAAAATTCGTGTTATTTCTTTAGCAAAAATGTATAGGTTACCTTTGAAATGTCATCTTTAGCTTTAGCGTCGGCGAGTATGCCATAATTTTGATACAGTTTTTCTATATTATCCGCAGACATATTGAAACAATTACACTCAACGAATTAAAATGAATATTAAATGAAGTAAAGAGCACCGAAGTTTAAGATTTTAAAAGAAAAGCACACGACACGACACAACTAACCCCGTCCGACGAAATTACAAAATGTTATAGATTATTATTTTTCTTTCACCGACCGGATTGGTACTTGGTAGGCATGGGATGGCAACTTGGCAAGTGCGACCGAGTACTCTGTGCTCTGTGGCCAGGGTTGCCAGATTCAATTTTATGATTTTCCTCAAACTGACTTTTATTTTTTCCCCAAAATGATACGTTTTCAACAGAAAACCCCCAAAAGTTTTGTTACAAATAAAAGGGGTTAAAAACTGCCTTTTCCTCACTTCAGATGTCGTCTTTGTCTATTGTTCTACACATTTGATAGCTATCAGTCATTTTCCATACTATTTTTGTAAATATTTTTTTCCCTAAAGGCAACTCGGTCGGACGGTTCTTATGATTCTACTTTATTTCATACAGTAATCTAGTCTCCCTTTGAGCGGTGCTTGAAACCTGAACCAACATATAGTATGTCATTTAATGTCATATTCTATCTAAAACATTATTAAATAACAAGGGAAAATGAGGAAATCATGAATGTGTGGTTTGTTTGTTACCTTTTTGGCAAACTCTTGAATGTGTAGTTTAAATAGTGGTGGAGGATTAGTGCTGGAATTAGTATCTCTGAACTTATCCATGGTAGGAATTTCAGAAATATCATCCTCCAGTTCGTCTTCAACTCGGATAAGGTTTTTTCCTCTTTGGTTCGAAACGTTCAAAACAAAAGAGTCATAGACTAGATAGCTAGACTTTATAGAATAGTAGAGAGAGAGACACCTGCTTTTTAAATGGCTCTGGATTGATTGTTGCACTTTTAGCCAGGATGTTTGTCCAAAAAAGAGGGACTTCCCACTCGTCTTGGTTTCTAAAAGTGCAAAAAAATCCCTAAAATTTCCCATCACGTATTTTATTTCCCCAAAAGTCAAATTTTTCCCCAAAATCGCGAAAAAAACCCCCAATCTGGCAACCCTGTCAGTGGCGGGCGACAGGCAGGCGTCGGCGTCCGTCCGACCTACACAAGTTCATTCATTCATTCACACACTTCAGCGAGCCAGGGGGACAGTTCCTTAAGTGAATGATTTACAGAAGCATAAAGGCGCCACCTCTTATTTGGAGCTCTAAAGTCTAATAACTTTTAGTACAGCGTAGCACTTACTGCCCACAGATTAATAACGTTACACAATTAATAACTTTTCGAATAAATCTTATTCTAATACTAGAACGATTTTGGTTGATTATTTAATTAGTATAGAATTTAAAAAATATTAAAGCTTTGATTTGATTTATATTTACTATTATAAATTAGGCAAATATTTAAAACATATCACAACACGAGCTGTTACACGCGACTTCGTTCGCGTGAAATTTTCAGATAAGGATAACTCCTTTTCCTGTCATGCGATTTAAATGAAACAAAGCCTATATTCTGCTCCAAGCCGAGTTCTATCTTTTTGTGAAAACAGCATTAAAATCCGTTCAGTAACTTGCTAAGATGTGCGCGTTCAAAAAGACAGCTAGATAAAAAATTCAAAAAAAAAAATTTTTTCGCGTTTATTACCTTTCTCTAACTGTTTCCTCTCCATTTTTGACAAATACGTTCAGACATATCGAGGTCGACTACTGTTTTATTATATGTATAGATGTATGGATTTCAAAAAATTATTCAATAATAAAACTATAAAAATAAAAATAAAATGTTGAAAAAATAAACATGTCAGCAAAATTTTTAATGGATGTTAATAATTATACAATTACACCAGTTCCATACGCACCCAATTTTTGGGCCAATTTGATCTATTGTCCAGTTCTTGGTGATATCTAAAGAAAAGGACAGGTATACAAATTGGCCAATCAGATTGGGCCGTGTGGAAGGGGTGTTAAACAATAAATACAATATTATTTATATTTTCGACATGACTCTTAAGATGCCTCTTTGTCTAGAGGTTTAGGATTCCAGCTTTGGTTTGGGTGTCTCGGGTTTGAACCCCCGAACCCTGTTTTTGCGATTATTTTATCTTGTAGTGTAAGGTTCCAAATAATAGATGGCGCTTCAAAATGAGTTGCCGAAAAATTCCCCAAGAGGGCTCTCTTTTTCCGTATTTTAATCTATGCAACGGCCAACGAGCGCACGACTTACCACAGACAATGAATGAATGAAGGTTTGCTAATAAAGTTTGCTTGAAATAATGAATGAAAGAACGAGTAGGGATCTCTATAACTAGTGTTGCCCTGGTAGTCCGCAAAATAAAATCGAAACGCATTACGCTGCGCGGCCCAATGATCTCTAACCTAATTTTTTTTCGAAATTGCTACCGATATAGGGTCGCTTCTACCGAAGTGTATTTCCGTTTTAGCGTTGATAATAATAATTTTCATTTAATTACATTTACCGTAACATGTTTATGTAATAATAAACCTACAAAAACTTTTTTTTCAATGTGTTTACTTTCAGTATATACAAAGTACTATGTGGTTTACTACCAGACACTCCTAACAAGATGCCGATCTCATTCTATTTATTGTTATCCTTGTTTGGTTCATGCAATTTGGATAATCATACAATTCAGAATATCCACTCACAAAATTAATTGATTTTTCTTCGTCCATATTTTCTACCTAATTAAAACAATCGTTCGTCGGAAAATAGACACTGACAAGCAAAAATGCCGCGCCGCTACAGTTTAGACAACTGCAGCGGCGCGGCATTTTTGCTTGTCAGTCTAAATAGTTTATATTTTTTTGTGATATCGCTATTGAATTATTTTATATTAAAATAACGGTTACATAAATCGAAATAGAATACATAGTAGCATACTACAAGTCTGTGATAGTAGCAGCGCTTCTCTTTTGTATTTGTGACAATACATTTTTCTGCTATATTACTTATTGCTATATTGCTTTATTCTTTACTTACATTTAGAATTAAAATGATGATTATTAAGCAGATATATTGTTACTCGCAAATCGCATTCTTATGAATGTGCAATAAAAGATTGAACTTTATTTAAACAATCCTGTTTTGATAAGCATAATTTACATAATTTTATACATATTAAAAAACAATGTCATTGTTGCCCGCGTAGAGCGCATTTTCTAGATCTATGTTGTTTACCCTATTGTTACGAATTTGAGCGAAAACAAAAATTTGGATGGACTTCGCTTCGGTTTAGAGTTTAGTAACGTGACGCGAACGCGAAGATTGAAAAGTAACCCAAACTGTTACTTATGCTTTTCTGGCAACACTATTTGTATTTGTAGCATAGACAACATTTTTTATTCTATTCATTATGTACTGTACCAAGCATGGTTCGTTGAGATTACCACGCAGCATAGCGCGCTGCAATTTGAAAGTATTATCGATTTTTTCTCAAAATGGTGTTGATACGGGGAGAATCTTACTTGATGAACCGAACCACTCTTCCCAAAACCATTCCTAATTCATGACAATATCGTCTCTAAATCTTGCAATAAGTACATACCATCCCTTGACCTCAATAGTTCCTCTAGAATCTTTGATTTGATGAGCACCCAGCCCACGGCGGGTGGTGCGGTTGCGGAATTGGGCCGTTGGCACCAGATCGAAAAGTTCCTCGGAACATTCCCCATTGTAAAGCCGGTAGAACACACACAGGGAGCCAAAATCCCTTCGATCAGCCAGTGGTTCTAACTTGCTGGACAGTATGGGATTATCGACAAGTCTACCGGCACGCCTCTGAATGGAGTCAAGAGGATTGAGCAAGTCAGCAGTTTCACCGGCCCAAAGATGCGAACAGTACTCCATATGAGGCCGCACTTGTGCCTTGTACAGCAAAAGCCGCTGTTCTGGGGTGAAGTACCGTTTGGACCGGTTAAGTATACCGAGCTTTTTCGAGGCAAGTTTGGCCTTGCCTTCCAAGTGACTCCGAAACCGCACGCTGTCCGAAATGTCGACACCGAGGATCCCAATACTGTTTGAGATGGAGAGGGGTGTTCCTTGGAACTGCGGAGCTATGACGAAGGGATCCTTTTTGGCTGAAAATGCGCAGACTTGTGTTTTTGATGGGTTGAAATTGACCAAATTAAGTCTGCCCCACTGAGCAACTAGCTCCAAGGAGTGCTCAATATCTGACACAAGTCTAGATCGGCTCTCCGACACATCGGAACGAGAGGCATTTGCTCGGCCAGTATAATAAGCATCTCCCGTACTATCGTCCGCATAACAATGAAAACTGGGAATGCTCAGCATGTCATTGATATGCAGAAGAAACAGCGTGGGAGATAGTACTGAACCTTGGGGGACTCCAGCATTGATGGCCTTAGTATCGGAGCAGCATCCATCAACGACGACTTGGATGCTCCGTCCAGACAGAAAGCTGGAAACCCATTTGCAAAGCCCCTCGGGGATACCGTAATTCGGAAGTTTTGATAGCAGAGCCCTGTGCCAGACCCGATCAAATGCCTTAGCTATGTCAAGACTGACAGCCAATGCCTCCCCTTTGCTCTCGATGGCCACTGACCACCGGTGTGTTAGGTACACAAGAAGGTCACCAGCTGAGCGACCATGACGAAAGCCATATTGACGGTCGCTGATCAGCTGGTGATCCTCAAGGTAACCAAGAAGCTGGGTATTGATGACCCGCTCCATCACCTTGGAGAGCAAAGAAGTTACAGCAATCGGTCTGTAATTTGATGGGTCTGAATTATCACCCTTCTTGGGTATCGGATGCACATGGGCTAGCTTCCACGAAGACGGCACCATTCCAGATGTGTAGGAAAGCTCGAACAAGCGCATTAACACAGGAGACAGCTCGGGAGCACATTTTTTCAGAATAATTGCCGGAATGCCATCAGGCCCACTGGACTTCCGGATGTCTAGGGAGAGAAGTACACGCCTTATAGCTTTTTGAGAAAAACGAATTTCAGGCATAGTACTATCACACCGAGAGATGGATGGCGGTGCAGCTCCCCCATCATCCAGAGTTGAATTATGGGCAAAGAGATTGCCCAGGAGATCCGCTTTCTCCTTTGCCGTGTAGGCTAATAGGTCATTCGGCTTGCGCAAAGGTGGAAAGGTGGTTCGACAAAAATTCCCCTCGACAGCCTTGGAGAGAGACCAAAAAGCACGACTCCCAGAAGGGTAGCTGATTAGTCTCTCCCCAATTCCGCCGATGAATTTGAATTTTGCTCTGGCCAAAGTCTTCTTTGTAGACCTCGACACAGCATTGTACCTCTTCCTCAGGTTGAGGGCATCGGGGTTGTTTTGAGCCCGAGCAACTGACCAGGTACGAAAAGCCTCGCGTTTGAGACGAGTTGCATCGGCACTAGGCTTGTCGTACCAGGGCTGACTCTTTCCGCCGAGACGGACCACAGAGGATGGTATAAAACATTCCATTCCCTGCAGAATGACGTCTGCTACAGCGTCAGCACAGATGTTGGTGTCGTTTGAGGAAAAGCAAAGCTGAATCCATGGGTACGAAGCGAAAAATTCTCGCAATCCGTCCCAGTCCGCTGAACCATAGTGCCACACCTTACGTGACCCGCTGGGGCGACTCCCTTGCGGTATAGTAAGGGGCGCCTCTGAACGGATCAGGCAATGGTCGGATGTTCCAAGAGGAGCATTGACGGATACCCGATAGCCGTCAGGGCGGGAGGTTAGCAGGAGGTCCAACAAGGAAGGATCACGACCCACAATGTCCGGTAAATAGGTGGGTTCTGATACCAACTGCGTGAGATCATTGGCCAGAGAGAACTCGTGAGCAGATCTCCCAGCAGGGTTGGTAGGACGGCTTGACCCTAGCCACTCAGAGTGGTGACTGTTAAAGTCTCCTAAGACTACCAACTCAGCGGAAGGATACCGCTCAAGAGCCCTGTCGGTAGCGCTTTGAATGCGCTCAAAAAACCGAGTTGTCTCGCCTACGCCGTGACGATTGTTATATAGGCAAGCGTAGACACGCAAAGATCCTCCCTGTTCTACGCATACCCATACAACAGATTCGTCACTTACCTCAATGGCATTAAGACGCCGACAGCAGATATCACCTCTGACGAACACACACACACCAGCGCGGGGAAGAAACCTGTGTTCCAAATTGTATCCAGGGTAATTGAGATACGAAGTGTCGGCTGGAGGCGATATCTGAGTTTCTGTCAAAAAGAGTAAGGCGGGCTTCACCGTTTCTAGGTGGTGATGTACGGCGTTCAGGTTAGAATGTAAACCCCTGATGTTGCAAAAATCCTCTCGAAATGTGGAAAGGGGCGTCGCTGAAAAACCAAATCTTTTCTTTTTCTTCTTTGCCATTGTGGTAAAATAGTGTTTGTGTAAGGATTTTATGGAGTACTATAATGTCGGTATCCAGCAGGTCAAAAGTGAATTGCTGCAGGACTCTGCTGAAGGATGGGCAGTGTGAAAAGCTGGCACGGGGGACGGAAGGGCCCCCGATCCCCCCCGAAAATGCCTGGCGGGTCCACTCCGGTCTCCTACTCCGGCACGACAAGCACCCTCAGGATTTTTCGCGCAGTTGGCGGGACAGCCTCCTTGGCCGGAGATTAAAAAAAGTGATGCCCAGGTTCGGGTCCCCTACTGACTGGCGGGCGGCCAGCGACGAGCCGTTTCATCGGGTCTCCCTGGCCCCCGCGCCAACCTGTCACAACCAACCCACTTAGCATGCCCCATACAAAACAAGGACCTACAGAATACCAATATTACAGTACTCGGACGAGGGAAATATGGCTCACGGAGCAAACTGGCGGAACACAACCCAAAGGCTATTTGGCGCCAGACTTAGTTCCGTGGGTGGTCGCTAGCCATACGGCCCTACCACCAAGCAATTGCGGCTGCACTCTTAGCACCACCCGGGGATTACGTGTAGGGTCTCTAGGGTAAAAAGCCTACGGACGTGGTGCAGCAGAACCCCCAAAAGCAGTTGCAGTTACTCGAGCGCGACTCAGACTAAGATATAGGGGATATTTGATACCCTGATAAGTATCAGTAATCAACACCATACTTTCAACTCTTCCAATGGGGTAGTCATTAGTAGTTCAAAAAAATCGATATCTAGAAATACTCAAGCACATCAGATTAAGCTAGGTAGATATGTAAGTTAATTATATGCTGACAAATGTCTCTAAGTAAAAAAAAAACTGATTTTATTGCGACGTAAGGGAGAGTGGGGGAGTTTTGAATTTGCAAAAACAAACACCTTGGCAATCTCAATCGTGGTCTTTTTTTTTATTTTCACGTTTATAGTTCAAGGATAACTGGAAATAATGATGGATGGTATATAATCTGCAAATTTCGACGAGAAGAAGTAAGTAGTTTTTTGTCACTGATTTTTTTTAATGATTGAAAGCATATTGACGCTCCCCCCACTGTTGAACGGGAATACATCATATAACATTTTTTGGTCTCCTTCAGTGACTACAAATTTAGCATCCCCTACTATGTCTATGTATTACAGAGTAATTAATTAATAATCAACTTATATAAAAAATATAGGTACATAATGTTGTAGAAGTCGAATGTTGGAATAGAAACTCAAATTATACTGACATTAATATAATATATTCATGATTATAATACTTTAAAATAAAACCTCCAAATACAAATTATAACCCCATCCTCAAAATATAATAACCGTACTGATTCTCAGAGTCTGAGAATGTAATGAACATTTTTCTCAAATGTTCCCCTATTTATACAGCTTTTCAAACATTATAATATTCTACTAATATTCTAATGTCATCTCTAAATTTTGAAAGCATCAAATAACCAGCCAGTGTTCTGTCAATTTTAAAATGTCACAATTCCAAAAACCTAAACCTCTAACATCCCCTCTGAATTGTGTATTAATATCTTCAAACAAACAAAATCTTAAAACCTCTTAAAACCCATACTATAAGTCATAGCTAATAATGTAAGTCCACCCAATCATAAATTAACAAACAATCAAAAAAAATTTCTTCTTCAAATTTCCTAATCCTTCTTCTTCTTCTACTTCCACTTCTTGTGCCTCTACTTCCACTCCTTGTAGTTCCACTGGACCATCGACTTCTTCCAATTATTTGCAAATTGTCCACTCCATTGTCCGAAAACTCTCCTCCTCTAAATAACTTCACAAATTTCTAACCATCTCATTATTATAAATCCTCAATCCTCATTATCCTCAATAACTCTCTCAAGACCTTCATGTCTTATCTCCCATCTCACTATTTGCTTCATCGTCCAGTGAAAGCAACAACCATCAAAGATCTCTCTGCACGTTACTCCACTCCAATTTCATCTTTACCCGATACACATCATTTATTTTTCAATTTCCCTTTTCCCCTCTTGATGTGTATCGATCGTTATAATTTCTTTTTCCTCCATTTTGTTATTACTCCATTCGTCTATTCCAACATCATAGTTACTGGGCCCATAACCTTTTGTAGAAGTCGAATGTTGGAATAGAAACTCAAATTATACTGACATTAATATATTATATTCATGATTATAATACTTTAGAATAAAACCTCCAAATACAAATTATAACCCCATCCTCAAAATATAATAACCGTACTGATTCTCAGAGTCTGAGAATGTAATGAACATTTTTCTCAAATGTTCCCCTATTTATACAGCTTTTCAAACATTCTAATATTCTACTAATATTCTAATGTCATCTCTAAATTTTGAAAGCATCAAATAACCAGCCAGTGTTCTGTCAATTTTAAAATGTCACAATTCCAAAAACCTAAACCTCTAACACATAATATGTAGATTAATCAAAACAAAATAAGGGCCACCCTTATTTTGTTAATTATTAATGATCAAAGTAACTTACCTGTAAGCATAGAATAAGTCGGCCATTCTTCGATTAGCTAGATTTTGTGCGTCCGGGCTTGTATATTCGTATTATTATCAAATTCAAAAAGGGAAATATTTTTATATGTTAGTTAGCATCCATGTCTAGCTGGTAACAAAAACATAGGCCCCGATTTACATAGTTATCTGGCTAAATTAATTTCACAAACCTCTGTTGTCTAAGCACCGTGCCCTGTCCGCACCCCAAAATGTGGTTAAAACTTGCTTGTAACTTTTATGATGTACGGATTTTATTTTTTCCATTCAACATTTTAATGAGTATTAGGCAACGGGTATCACATGAAAAATTATCCACTCAATAAAATCAGTCTGTAAATAATTATCATTGAGTAACCGCATGTCCGAACTAAAGTTATAATTGCCGTGACGTTTTCTTTTCGAGGGTGCACATTCCTAATTACGATATTTGGCACATAACTAGTTGTACACGTCTCAAGCCCTCAGTTTCTGCCGCGGTCTTGCAGCAGGTGCAGGTCTTTTACGTTAGTGTTATAGTCAATGAAGCACGTTAGTATATAATTACCGTATCCTTCGTTCAAAACTTTTCTAATTACCGTGTACTTAATTTTATACTAGATTGGTTAAGATAGACTCTAATTGCTTATATAAATAGAGACAGAGCTTTGGTCTCAGTACAGTGTTGTAATGCAGTATTTCAATACTCTGTAGGTTTTCGAAAATTTTATGAAAAAATCGGCGTTTTCTAATTACCGTATACCAATTACCATGTATTTCTAACTACCGTTGTATGAAATTATTAAACTTTTGCTGTGCCGATTTAGTTCCAAACTCCTTCCATTTCCTCAGTTACTCCAGCTACTTTCATGTCATTTCTCACGCGATCACTCCATCTCTTTTTTGGCCAACCCCTGCCCTTCCATCCATCCACATTCATTCTTGGCACCCTCTGGGTCACATGACTGTCCAGACTGTCCACCCTGCGCATCATATGGCCAAACCATCTCAGTCTCTGACCTCTCTTATCGGTTACAGGCGCCACCTTTAAACTCCCCCTTATGTGTACATTCCTGACTTTGTCCCTTCTCGTCACTCCACACATCCATCCACCTCAGCATCCTCCAGCAACATAACCCGAAGGAATAAGTATGGACTGAGCGTTGAACCCTGGTGCACACCTACATCAACAGAAAAGCATTCTGTCGTACTGACGCGGGACCCGGTCGTAGGCCTTTTCGAGGTCCATATGTAGGTTTTTGTGTGCTCTTTTGTACTTTGTTGTGCCTCCATTATTTTCTCCCACAGCTTTAATGTGTGTGACATCAAGTTAATCCCCCTGTAGCTATGCACTCCTGGACATCCCCCTTTCTTTTAAAAATAGGTACCAAGGAACTGTCTTGCCATTCCTCTGGGATGACATCCTGAACCAACAATTCATTAAGAAACAAAGTGAGCCACTTGCATCCATAATCCCCTAGAACCTTCCAGACTTCTATTGGTATTGTGTCCGGGCCAACTGCTTTTCCATTCTTCATTTTCTTCAAGGCGTTCTTTACCTCTAATTCATTTACCTTAGCTATCATGCCTATATCTATGTCATTAAGTTTTCTTTTCCATCATAATCATTCTCAACATTAAGTAATTTTTCAAAATATCCCTTCCATCGGTCTCTAATGTCACTATCTTTTACCAATATTTTACCGCATTCGTCTTTCACACATTTTACGTGACAAATGTCTTTCGATCTTTGATTGCGCTGTTTAGCCATTCTGTATAGTTTTTTCTGACCTAGTTCATTATCTAATTCATTATATACTTTTTCTTCTACCCCGGATTTGGAACTCGCAACCACCACCTTTGCCCGTCTCCTCGCCTCGTTATACCTCTCCCTCAATTCAGTTTTCCTATGATCATGTCACGTAACTCTGCCATTCCTTGAATGCACTCTTTTTGATTTTTAATGCTTTTTGGACACTTTCGTTCCACCACCACGTTTCCTTTTCAATTTTCGCCCACCTCGTGTTTCCCCAAGGACTTCTTTTGCAGCAGTTCTTATTGCTTCAGCCATTTCCTTCCAATTAGCATCAACATTCATACCTCTTATCGTGTAGTTGTGTCTATACATGTTATACATGTCATTTTTATTATTATTTTAAATAGACATAATGATCTTTTCTAATTACCATTACATTAAGTAATAGATTTATCTAATTACCGTACCCATGAAATGTTTAAGTCTCAATAACTCGGAAACCGCTTTTAATAAACGAATGCCATTTTAATTGTTACATTCGCATGTTTCATGAGTTACATATTTCAATCCTTTTAAAACAAACTAGAGAAAAATAAAAAAGGGTACGGTAATTAGGCGAAGAACGCCTAATGTCGAGAATGACCGAAGTAATAATCTGGATGTTTTCTATGTAATAAGTATTTATTTCCAATAAAAAGTGTATCTGCAACATCTGCAATCTTGTGGTACCTACTCATAGCTCACTCAAGCTCACTTTGGGAGAATTGGTCGCTATTTTTGCGTAGACAGTTTTTGGTAAACAACACGTTTGATAGAATTCGTCGCTGTTCGTGCTTCAACTACGTATTGTCGACGAACGAATTCTTTGATAGATGTGTTACGTTCAAGAACATTTTATTTTTAATATTTTTTTTACAGGTGAACGCGGGCCACATAGTGACTAAATAGACACATAGTAAAAGATAAATGAGACGGTTTTTCAAGGATCGGCAAGATAGATGAGGAGGTTTTTCAAGGGTCGGCAAGATAGATGAGGAGGTTTTTCAAGGGTCGGCAAGATAGATGAGGAGGTTTTTCAAGGGTCGGCAACGCGCGAGATACCTGGTGTTGCGTTGTTGCAAGCATCCATAGCCAGCTGTGACTGCTTATCGCGGATCGTGAGTTTCTTTGCCACCATTGGATCACTCGCGCGTTGCCCCACTGTCCGGTGTCTCAGTAAAAAACCTGCGTTGCCGACCCTGTAAAAAGTGGAGGTCTGTAGACCTTACTCACCGTAGGAACACAGCATGGCCGAGACCAATGCAATTTGTTTACGATCTTCGTAAGGTGGAGGTCCTTCCCCAGACGGGCTGCTCCGATCTCCTATTTATTTATTTTTTAACTTTATTGACCACAATACTTACTTAAGTACTGATACAATACGCGGACTTAAAGCTAAATTGCGTTCTCTACCAGTCAACCTGAGAAGGGCAGATTCACGAATGCGGTTTACTTCTAACAACATTACTGAAATTAATACAATAGATATAAGTAAATACAATCATACGTACCTACACTGACTCTTACTTGATGATTACACCGATATTCTGTGAGAGGATGGTACTTCCCCGCTCGAGCTTACCTATTTCACAAATGCTCTACTTAACACTCCAAAATTTAGTTATCTAGGTATTTAAGAGAGCGACTTAATTTTTTATTAGAATTTAGCTACTACATATATATCGATGGAATTTAGGTCATCATTGGACTGGACTGTTTTGCTTGATTACTGAACAAGAATAATCATATCAACCCATAACCATCACAATGCAGGGATACGGGTCTCCATTCAATCGAAGGTGAAAAGAACGTTGGTAGGTACTCTACCCCGCTGCTCCTATGTGGATTGGCAGGGGCCGGTATTATCAAGTCGCCCTAAGGCCACCGATGACTTAACGACTGTCATATAACGATAACAGCCGGGACCGACGACGGCTTAACAGAGAAACTTGAGATAACGAAACCCATCCAAACGCTGGCTAGGGTCGACGTTGCTTAACTTGCGTCTTCATATGATAGTGTGACACACAGCGACGCCATCGAGCTCCTCGATGGGAATAATGGACTGGTAATGGAAACGAATATTCAATCCAGCACCGAATTTGAATCATCGATTTACTGGACTGTTAACAGAGGTGGTGATTATTACATTATTTCTGATCATACTTACGAATCTAGAAAGCTAGATTTGTACAATGGCATACAGTGATACCGTTTCGAACCGTGTCTTAGAAGGCGTTGTAAAAAAATATGCCTTTTTTTGTTTTTAGTCAAGAAAATGCATTACTGCATGTCCCGCCACTTGGGGAAGTGACGGGGGTTTGTCGGGCTCACCTCTCTAGCCAATAAAGGATACCGACTAAAAACCTGACTGTCTGCCACCTTCTCCGCCGCAGTGGCGGGGTCGCGGGAACTGGTGACACTTCCGCAACCTCACAGGCATGTCCGTGGGCCCAGCCCATTAGGGCACGGCTCTACAGCTCAGAATGACAATAAGCAATGAAGCTTATTGACGGCCAGGGGGAGAAACTACAGCTGTCTTGGAACTCACAACGGATTGAATTAGAAAGAAAATAGACATACTTCCTGTATTGAAAGAATTCCCTGGCAGCATGAGGCTGATCGTTTATTGACAGGCTCGGTGGTCAAGTGGTTTGTAACTACTACTTTATGTTATTTTATCCCAAGGGCCGCGGATTCGAACCCCGCTCGAGACAAATATGTGTGTGCATGAACAATATGAACATGTAATGTGTCGGCTGGCGTCACCAGTGCTGAAAACCCCGACAACAGAATGTGTTCGCTATATAATACCTCTATTAGCAGATTCGTATTCTGCCTTGTGAGTCTTGTGACGTCAAACCAAGCACGTCATAACAGTGACCGTATGAAATTTCTTGTTTCTGCTTATTTATTATAAGTAAAATATTTGAATACCATATTTTAATTTTGTTGTCATTTATTTTTGGTTAATTATAATAATTTATCTGTAATAATTTTAATTAAATCTATATTATTCATAGTGCCTATGTAAGAAATCGTTTTATTAATTTTCGTAGGTAATTGTAATTCTGAAGTGTGTAATAAATAAATTAATAATATTTTTTTATTTTATTTGAATTGCCTAAAGTAAGTATGTTTTTTTGGTATTGCTTATTGTTCGCCTTCATATAACGATAGAAACTAATGTTTAAAAATATAACCATACATGCATATTTCCTATTTTCCTAAATAAATAAATATGAATATAATGCTGATGGAATGGTGTTGGCACTACTAGTGAAAAGGTTTTGGAGATTAGCAAAACAAACAATAATACTCCTATTAATAATTTTATTTTCGTGTATCACAATCGCAAGTATCTCAACAAGTAAAAATTTTGATTTGACGATGCTATTTTTTTGAAATAATTAGTAAACAAACGAGTCGACCGACGACGACACGGGTCAGCCTGGAAAACTTTTTTAGATTAGGTACAAATTATAAAATGCATTTAATATGCAGGTAGTGCAAGAATATAATTATAATAAATGCTATGTTTTTCATTTTGTTTTACTGAAAAAGAAGAGAATTTAGTTATCAATCAATTTTTTTTTCCTTGTCATAATGAGATTTGTTACGTAAGTAATTCTTAAACAAATTAGAAGTACCATGTTAATAAATAAAAATAAAATTTTCCGTAATATATTACTTATTTTATAAAGTAGATTAAAAAATAAGCATTACACACCTAATCCATTAATTAGATGTACCTAGTACCTACTCAAAAAAAAATTGTAAGTATTGCTTGAGAAATAAATAGTTTCCATTGAAGGCATTGCTATGTTCATGTTTTTAGCTATTAATAAAATTAAGGTTATGTTGATGTATAAACATAACCATCATAATTAATCAGGTTAATCTATTTCACGTGAAATTAATTAACAATTCAAAATTGTAGTAAAAAAAATTATGCATGTTTCGCTTTGTAAGATCGACGGAAGAGGCCGACTTCATTAAAATAGTGTTCATTATTTTTGTTGTAATTAGGCAAATTATTATCAAGAATCAGGTGGTGCGGCGCGCGGCGGGCGCGGGCGGAACGCGGCTCGCCCGCCGCCGTCGCGCGTCGGTCCGCGCCGCCATTGGTCCCGCCCAGCCCGCCCTCCGGTACACAGTCAATGCCCCTCCTATATTGGCCCGTGGCGTCTAAGCTCGACTTACTCGCAGTCAGTGATAGCAACGCGTGAAGTGTGTTTCGTAGACTGGTAGATACTATACATACGTTCCCGCGCATTCGGTCGGCAGTGTTGTGACGGCGAGTGTATGTGGCGATGCGCGGACGGTGATTGAAGCATGGTGAATTACGTTAACCCGCTGGCTATGTACCAAGGCAAGGGCGGGCAGTACGGAGGTGGCTGGTACAGCTGGCAGCATCAAACCTTTGAGGACCAGCAGTGGTGCGCGTGGAATGGAGCGCCGACGGGACAAGAGTGGGCGCCGGACTCGCACCATTTCCCGAAAAGAGAGCCCGGGGAGAGAGAAATAGCTGATATCCCGTCTCCGGCGAGAGGAGACTTAGCCAGCCCCAGCGAGGGCTCCCCCGGCTCGAGGCCGTCGCAGCCGCCGGCACCACCGCGGTCCCCGTACGAATGGATGAAAAAACCCAACTATCAAACACAACCAAATCCTGGTAAGTTACATTAATAAATTCTACTTTACAAGTCATCATCATATCGGCCACAAGAAATCCACGGCTAGACATGATTTTCTAAGTAGTTCTACCTAAATGCAGCCCTGTTATTCCTGACAGCCTTTGAACGTTCTTTGCAACGAAAATACTTTTTTAATAGTAATATGCATTTATAGTAATATTATGCAGTTAATGTGCAAAGTTATTTGCAGTTATTTTTTCATTAAAGTAAGTATATTTATTGTTAAGTATTCTACGTCGATATGTTTATTTTATGAATGATCATACTATTTATGTAAAAGTACCCACTAATAAAGAAACTTCTGTTTCTACCTTCAATATATTGCCTAACAGGGTTTAGGTTTAACCCGTAATGTAATAATGTTATTAACATATTGAGTTTATTTACATAATCATCAACACTGCTAGCAGGATATATAAGTACATGCATTGTTTATAATTATTAGTAATTCGCTTATTTGTTTGTGTTTTTGAATACACAATAAAGTTAGAAAGCGAAGAAATTCTATACATTTATTACATACAAAGTCGCAGTCCGCGTTTTAGATTTTTTGTACTTGCCTACGTTTTAATTATCCACAAAGAACTTGAAGCTACGAGATTGTGCCATATTATATAGTAAAATAAAATAAAAAAATATTCGCACTTTTTTTTAGTATATAACTATCTACCAATAAATCAAATTATAGGCAATTCATTTGTACAGGCTTAAGGCCGTGCCGACGGGGTTGCGGATGTATCACAGTTCCCTCAAACCCGTCACATACTTAAATCAAATCATCTTTTATTTGCCAGAATACATAGTATTTTCAAGAGGTGTTAGTAATGTACAATTTTTAGATGGTGAATGTATATATAGCCTGCATGCAGGCGTACAAATATAAGCGGTTATTTTTGTCACATTATTCTACAAATGCCTTAATACTATAAAAACAATTTATCAATAATCTCTAGGCGGATAAAGTTGTAGTTAGTTAGGTTTTTAGTCGGCTCCCCAAGTGTCTTTAAGAGGGGAGAGACCCGCGTTACTTCCCCAATCGGCAAGACATGAATTTTCCTGACCCAAAACAAAAAAGGCCCTCCGTCCGAAGGGAACTCGTAGCAGTCTGCGTAGCAACCTATCTGCTACGGGATATTTACTTAGGTGCTGCCACTATAACTGAATAAATTCTACTAATATTATAAACGTAAAGTTCGTAATGATAAACGTGCCAATGTAGAATACTCTTTTACGCAAAATAGACAGATTTTGTTTAGAATTTGGTACACAGGTAGTTGATGACCTGGATTAACACCTATTTATCCCAAATTTCAGTAAGGTGTCAAGAAACACTACAAACAGTAGTCATGTACTTACAAACTTTATAATATTTTTGGTTGTCTCCCGATCTCAGACATGGGTTTCAGCCTCTTAAGCTTACTTACGGGCGAGATGCGACGGCTGGTGCATCCTAATGAAAGAAAACGCATTTCATTAGTTAGTTAATTAATTCAATAGACTATGGAATAATCTACCTGTTACGATCAGAACTTCAAAGTCCATTGACATTTTTAAAAGTCGGGTGAAAAATCATTATCTTCAGTAAATTTTTATTTTCCGTGCGCTTACAAATGTGCTCATCTTTATATATTTTATATTATATATTTATAAAAGGTATTTATTATTTTATTTTAATATATATTTTATAAATGTAAAGTATGTGTATATGTAAGTATAAGTAGGTATATATTTAAAATTTAGTGTTTTTTTTTACACGTAAATTAGTATTTTCTTCTTTTATCTATTGCATTGCTAGCCCTGCCCATTCCATAGCGTGATATATTTTTGTCGTAAGGTTGCCTTGAAAAGATTGCTGTCAGCAATAAGGCCGCCTTGTTGCAAAAATACTAGTCCGTAAGTTTTCTGTACTTATATACCTACTGTATTGTCTTATTTTTCTCAGTGTTTTGCAAATAAAGCCTAATTATTAAGTTTAAATAATCATCACTCTAACCGATATGGCGAGCGAAACCGAGGGTAATTTGAAGTACATAATTTCAGCAGTATTTATTAAGGTTGTCAACAAACAATTTGTTGTTTATTAGCAAACAAGCTTTGAATATCTGTATCACTAGGTCAATAAATTATTACATTACTACATATTTGTAAGTACAATAAATCAGTATAACCATTTTAATTCCAACATCAGTGCAGGTTTAGATGAGTTTCTTTTTGTATTATTAATTTATTCAGATCGTGTATCGCCTTCACGGGTACTTTTGTATCGCTTTGTTACAAGATATACCTAATTCATAATGTGTAAATAAAAATATGTCGTCAGCGAGCAACCGTTCGGTCAGAATCAGTGGGTCAGATCAGAAATCATCAAAGCGAATATTCCACAGGTAGGGCCCTAATACTAAGCCCTGAGGACATCCTTGTATGCCCTCATACAAGGATGTCCTCAGGGCTCAGTCCTTGATGGAGCATTGTTTAGTATGAGAAATATATTGCTATAAAACCGCTGATGATCGATTATTGAATTTGTATAACGTATACTACAAGAAAACAAACAATAGGCTGCTATATATGGAAAGTAACAGGAAACCGTCAGCGCCTGCATCCAGATGCAGAACGTTTCCAGCGGTTCCAAACAAATTTATGGTTATGGCCAGCAGCACAAATATTATAATACTAGCAGTAAACTTCTTACGAGATGATGATGATAATACATTATTATTAAACTTTTATAAATTAACTGCTTTAGCATTATTTGGGAATCAAGTGCAAAATTGTCACAAAATGCTCCAACCTTTCTTTTTACAATAACTTATTTGCGTTTTAAACAAAGAAATCAATAAAGACCGGAAAGTACCCATTCTATCATAATTATTTAAATGATAATGATAACACATTCATGTTCAGGTAAAAATCATACATATTTAGCTCACTATAACATGACTAAGTAATTTTACTTTCAACCTGACGGACGAATATTACTTTGGTGAATTGAATGCCTGCATAGATGGATTTAGATCTGAAAAATAATATAGACAAAATCCAGACAACCATATTATCGCTCGTGCGTGGCTCTTGAAATTCAATTTTGTGTTTGTCATGGGAATTTCGAAAACAAAACAAAAAAGAAGAATCGAATTACCATATAAGTAACACAAGCAAAGCTACTAATCTGATAGTGAAAAACCAAAGTTAAATCAATCCATCACTGCTAATGAAATTAGAAGAGGCCAATGAAGAAGATAGAGACAGACGGCAGACGGACATAAAATTTTGTTTGACACTTTATACCATAGCAAGATGTGCTTTACCATAAATTGACATGTAAACATTCACGAAAATGTTGATATTATAAACAAAGACCTCAATTTAATTCAAAGAGAAAAATAAGACATATACATTTTTGTACTTATAACATAGGTACCTATTTTGTAATCATTACAATCAATATAGATTGTCTTAAATATACCCAACCCAAAGGTAACCGCTAAAGCATTTTTATTAAGGTAAGTATTTTTATTACCTTACTAATTAATAGGTACCTATCTTAATTAATGCATTGTCGTTGAAAAAAAAAAATTAACAAAAAATTGCGGTTGTTACAAAAATTACACGTGTCTGTTTCCTACAATGTAGCAAACAATGTAGTCGAATGTTGGCTAACATCACACGAGCAACACCATTATTACTCAACACAGTCGCATAACATTGGACGTAGCTACATTATTTTAAACATAATGGATAGTATTGTTATGTCACGTACACATTATTTAACTGTATACTTCTTTATACCCGGTCTTTACTATTGATTAGCTAAATAAGCCTGCAAAATTTTTGCATCATCATAAAACAAAAAAAAATCTCTGCTAAAAGTTAGTAGTAGCACAGAATAGATAATAGTAGTAGGTCTGCATCGGTTAGATTCATCAATGACAAAAAAATGGAAACTTCTCCATTCCGCCATGATTCATTCTTGAAATATAATATGTATGTACCAATATTTACGCATTTATATATTTATTTCTTCCTATCCTTAATTCTTCTGTCACTTATGAAACAATAATATGATATAAAAACTTTAAAAAAAAAAAAAAAAGACTCGTATAACATTCATTCAATGGGAAAATTATTCATGAGCTGGCAACTCTGACCATTTTTCTGGGAGTAATGCTTTTGTCTCATTTTGACATAATTAGTTTGACTCTAGAAAAAAAGAGACAAATATAGTTTACTTTGGAATGTGCTCGGAATATGTGTCGGTTTCAAAGCTACGTCTTTAACACTCTAAAGTGGTTGCGGCTTTTTACGAATGCTTTGTATGACGTTACTTCTCTTGTCATAAAATATATAAAATCTCATTGGTCACAACTAAATTATTTATTTATTTTTAAAATATTTCCAAATCTTACAAAACACTTATAAAGAAAGACGATAAGTTGATATCCAATAATTATTATTTTTTGTCTTATACATTGACTTTAATACTGTAAGTTAGCACTTTTCTTCCTATATGAGACAATAATATTTAGGCAAAGAACCATTAACTTTATAATATATATTTGTATGTACAAATCATTGTTAGATATAAAAAATCTGTGAAACAAAGATAAGTATGCACATTTTATAAAATCTCCCCTTGGAGATTTTTTATTGTATAAAAGTTAATAAGAGCAACAAACAACATGATATATGATACACCCCATCAAGCAATTTTGTCAAACCGTTACAATTATCATTGAGCATAACATTAGATGTTACTTTGCATTTACTGAAGTGGTTGAGTGTTAACGCGTGCCCTGGGAGCTGGTGCACGGTGTGAGCAATTAATCCCGGGACGGATCGCGGGGTCGGGATGCCGGGATAGCGGGATGCTCCCGACGACAATCACGGACAACGGCGCCCCCGGGACCGCGGGAACAAGTTAAATCTTTGCCAAGTTCTAACCGCGTTTTGTCGACGCTCGGACGCAATGGAGCGCAGCCACTGCATAAATACAAAAACAATGGGGATCATAAAACAAAACAAAATGAGTTTGTTTAAAAAAAATATATATATAATTTTACAGTTTGATTTGCATGATTTGTATGGAGTAATTTCTATCTGAAACCATTGAAATAATAAACATGTACCAATTGGCGATAGTAAATAAAAAAATAAAACTCAATGAAGCGCATGGAAGTGTTTTTAAAAAAAAAGCAAATTAGATTTTTATCTGCTACTCTGGCATATCTAAGCGGATTTGCAAATTGCAATAGCCAACAAAATATAAGATAGATGTTTTGTAGATTATTAGATCATGGAGCCACATGGAGCGCTGTACCGTTTTCAGTTCATACCGTGTCATATTCACACCGATAGTGAAATTCAAGAAATATTACAACTTTGAACTCTATACCCCAAACATCTAAATTTATAATGCAGCGAGCGTTGTACCAAACTTGTCCGCCAGTATTTGTCTTCGACATTGTTTGCACAAACCCGGAGACATTCTGGGAAATAAATGTCTATTTGTTTATATTCACCAATACCATCAAATGGAACACCCCGGGGGGCTGCCTTCGACAAATCATGCATTAACGTTTTCTTTGTAGCGAAATTATTGAAAAAAAAGAAAGAAGTTAACATCGGTGTTGAAAGTTCTCACTTATTATTGCCATTGAAAGGATGCAAAAAACAGAAGTCAAACAGTAGGTGGATTATTGTTTGCGACCATGTCTAATTTGGTGACGAAGTTATCTCCGAAGACATTTCTACACGGCGTCACGCTGTTTAAGATTATTTTAGTGGTGTCAAACAAGATTAACGATGGACCACCATCTTGGCGTGCACGTAATTGTGACGTAAAAGAAGTGCTGCATCCGATCAATCAAATAAGACGTATTTTGTATAACTAGCTACTAATAATGAAAATCTATATGGAAAATTATCTAAGCGTTAGTTAGAGCAACAAGCGAACTAAGAAACTGTTTTTTTTCAATCTACATTGCACTCCATTTGATAAAAGTTTAGAAACTAGGAAAAGTTCAAAGTAGTAGTCAGGTGGGTAGAATCATGCGTTAACTACATACTAAGTAAAATAAAAGTAGCCAGCTTTGTTATATAAGGATGAAAGCGAATAACAAATCGTTTGCGAAATAATGACTGCGAATGTAGTGATTTTGTTTTTGAGCGTAATAGGCTAATTTCTGTTTCATTTATTTCACACTTTTAATAAGCGTGCTGTCGTCTATACTCATGCTAATTTCGAGATCTTCTGAATTTTTTGATTTTTGTAGGTTACTAAATACTCATCTTCAATCCTTTTTTTAGGTCTATGTCTTCAATATGTGATTTTTTTTATTAGGTAATAGGGCCCGTATTCCTGAGAATGATAACATAAAAAAATATTAAGTATTCGAAATTGTCATAATGAGTAGTAACAATCCAATGCAATCTTAGATAATGAAAATAGGATACAAATGTATCTAGTTATCGGTGCTAGGAAACGAACTATTGATTTTTTATGTGCACGATTAGAAACACAAAACGTTTTTGAATGTCGGGTTAGTTTGCAGCCCTAAATAGACATAAAACAACCCATAAAGTGTACGTCGTCGGTCGCATCGGCCCGCCCTCGCCCCAGCCCCGGCCGCCTCTCGGGGGAGTGTCGGCAGGTACCACTTCTATACGAATATTGTATAACTATAAATGTATGAGTGTTCTGCTTTTATATTAGTGTTTGCATGACGACATATAAGTATCTAAATATGATTTTGCACGATAAAAATGACTTAAAACGTTATCTATTGTAGTAGTAGGTACTACACATCTATTTTAAAATGAAAAATTTTCTTAACATTTACAAAGTGATAATATTTCTTTGATTCAGCAATCTTTGTTATCGTTCAATCTTTGGGAATCTGAAATCTCGTTAAGTAAGAATATAGCTGAAGTTTGCGTCTTGGAATCGTTTTATCATTCCGATATCGACCGCGCCCCAGTCCATCAAAAATACATTAGAAGCTTTACAAGAAGGTAAGCGCGATATGACGCGCGCTGAGTCAACACGTTCAAAGGCGCCGCGCCGAGCCACTATCGCCGCGACTCGCGATAATCGCGTATTAACTCAAAGCGGGATTTCGGCAGGCCGACAAAGTCGCGATAACGTGCCGATTAATTGTTTTCCTTCCATTCACGCCCTACACCATGTTCCACAAGTTCGACAAGCAATCCGTTCTGTTTGATACGTTATACACGTGTAATCGCTAAACGCTCGCCGGCGGCGATATCAAGGGTTGCTTCGATCTGGCGTTTCGCTATTGTTTACTGTTGTAGCTTGAATAATTTTATGGCCAACTTTTATTGTATTGAACGGTGTTTTGACAATTAAATTCGTCAAGATATGTATCACATACCTAGATTTTTTGCTGTTATTAAATTGTAAAATGTTCGTAGCGAAACGAAAACCTCAGTTTAAATCAAAACTCTACGCAATGAAATAAGAAAAGCTTCCGTTACATGGAGCTACGTATAAGATGTACCTACTGCTTTTTTTAAATTGACTCGTTTCATTAAAATAATTTAGTAAAATTATCATTAAGCACACTGATTGTCGTTTCCGAAACCTAAAACTTGAAACCCTGAATAATCTTATCTTTGATGTCAGTCAATGACAAAAGGTTTGAAGGCGCAGCATTAAATGATAAACATTATGTACCGATATTAACTATTGCTGTTTTGACACGCTCTATTATTTCACAATTACTGTGGCTATTATTTTCGTGGTGCGAACCGCGGTAAACCTATTATATTTATCTTCATAATAAATAAGTGAATGAGTGGCCTTATCGCGATTATGTATAGTCTATAGTGTTGTTATAGTTAAGTATTATGTTCCAAATCAATATACTACAACCTTAACGGGTATCTTTATGGTACTTACATAAGTATTTATTATTTCGTCCTGAAGTGATTTATTGTGGGAAACAGACAGTAGCCAGTAAATATTTATTCTAGTGCTGTAAAAATGTACTAGTTAATGAGTCTATAAAAATGATCGCACGTTTATGTTATTAGCGAATGGAAGGTACGGTTTTATCTTAATACGATACTATAATAGTTTGCTCTATATATAAATAAATTATTTTCATTTAACATTGAAATTATTTTTTAACTTGTCGGGTTTCTTTCGTTCTTTCGTGTAATTTCAAGGTTTAAACAGCTGACCACACCCAATTTTAATGATTCGGGCGATGCCTAGCATAGGGAAGATAGCATTCCTCCTCTCTTTTTCATCTATCGTTTTCTTTTTTAGTTAATAATTAGGAAAATGTATAGTGTAATGCCTTTTTCTCATATACATCAGGATTGGCGCAATCATCGGCGCAATTCGTTATCTATCATATCTGATCCGAAGGACTAGGTACATAATCAAATCAATTCTTGCGATGTGTTGTGACTTGTGTGACATCATAGATTTCCGCATCGCAGTTTTGTGTACAAATCCTAAAAATAATAAATGCTATCGCTTAGCATAGTTATAACCTCCCTTCTCTCTAAGGTAATTGAGCATGTGTTTAACACATTGCTGCTGAGATACCTAGAAGATAATGACCTTATCAGCGACCGGCAATATGGTTTCCGCCATGGTCGCTTTACAGGAGGCCTTCTAGTGTATCTCACGCACCGATGGGCTCAAGCCGTTGAGAGTCAAGGTGAGGCATTGGCAGTCAGCCTAGATATAGCGAAGGCATTCGATCGGGTCTAGCACAGGGGTCATCTATCGAAGCTGCCATCGTACGGACTGCCCGAGGAACTGTGCAAATGGGTAGCCAGTTTTCTGTCCAACAGAAGCATAAGTGCCATAGTTGACGGCAGCTGCTCGGACCGCATGGACATTAATGCTGGCGTGCCACAAGGCTCCGTTCTGTCCACGACCCTCTTTCTGCTGCATATCAATGATATGTTGTCTTTAAATAATATTCATTGTTATGTAGACGACAGTACCGGGGACACCTATTACACGGGCCGAGCTAGCATCCCGCGTTCCGTCGTTGAGGAGAGCCGCGAACGACTTAACTTAGTCCGATTTAACCCCATCAAGACACAGGTTTGCGCGTTTACCGCTAAGAAATCCCCATTTTCAGTGGCCCCACAATTCCAAGGGATACCCTTAACAACTACCGGCAGCTTGGGGATCCTTGGAGTCGAGATCTCAAGCAACCAGTTTCACAGTCATATAGAAGACAAGGTCAAGTTGGCATCAAAAAAGCTCGGTGTGTTGAATAGGGCGAAGCGGTACTTCAATCCGGGGTAGAGACTTGTACTTTATAAATCTCAAGTCCGGCCCCACATGGAGTACTGCTCTCACATATGGGCTGGCCCACCGGCAGTCCCTCAGTCTGCGGAGAGATTTACGGTTAAAGAAATTTATTCTCATAAAAGAATCTACAAAAATTCACTTACAATGAGAATTTAAAACTTTTAAAATGTAATTAATGGACGCGTACAAAAGGTCGGTAGATGAAAAATAGATAACACTGGTACCGTGCTGGCCGTGCGCGGAAACTTCCCGCATATCTGCATCTTCGATGCACAAGACGTCACAACAGCAGTGTGTCAATGTGTGCGTTGCGTACTGTCCATCATGGGACGGAAATAAGCGCCACTGGATGTGGCTTGCATTGCCAAGATGATTATTGTTAAGTATTTTTATTTTATTTATTTATTAATATTATGTACCTATTTATTTTTTATTTTTCTTGATATATATGTATTATTACAATTTTTTTAAATTATTTTTTTAATTGTTTTGCTATGGTTATTTATTAGTACTTAGCGTATTTATTATAGTTATGGATATTACACACAGAAAACACACACATTCCAATCAAAATATAAGGTATTCAGAGAGATAGTGAATTAAATAGTATCTATCTAGTAGGTAAACATTTTATTTTATTTTATTCCTTTCATAGTGTTTAGATTTCGCCTTCCTATGCGTGTTCTACCGCTTGTATAATGGGGTTTGTCAAATCAAATCAAATCAGTAAATATTCCGAAGAATTGTTTGATTTGATGCCTACGGCCACTTTCTACAATCGATCTGCTCGTCACCGGCGGGGAATCAAACCTCACACGCTTGAACCAAAAATGTCGCGTACTGCGCGGTTTCAGAGGTTCTTCCCGCGAACGCGAGATCCCCGTCGAGGTTTTTCCTTTAGATTATAATATGGGGTTCTTCAAAACGGGCGTTAAAAGATTTTTACAGGGTCGGCAACGTGCGAATGATACTTCCGGTGTTGCAAGCGTTCATAGGCTACGGCGACCGCTTACCATCAGGCAGGCCGTAAGCTTATTTGCTACTTGGGTATAAATAAAAAAAGTCTAATTTCTTCATAAGTTAAGTCTAATTTGAATGAAGTGTAATGTTATGGCAAAGTATATCAGATTATACCGTTTTTTGTACAATAAAGAATTAAATTACGAAATATTTTGTATAATTAGGTGGTTTTGTTTTATAAAAACCATAATTTTGTGTTTTTCGTGCGCTACAGTGGATCTTGCGCAGCGGGGCATAGCAATACTTTGTAACTTGTAATGCGCATAATACATTTATATTGCCTCGCCTGTAAGAGAACATTGACACTTGATTATTAAAATCAACTGATTAGTTGACTGAAAAATTCTGATTTCACACAAATTCGCTTCGCGTTCAATTAAACCCTTTATTGCCCTTAGTACAATAAATTATCTAAGAACTTCATGAATACAAAGTCCATCTTATAAAATATGTACTAGTAAAACCCTTGCAACTTCATTTGCGTATATCTCGCTTTCCCGTGGGAATTTTGAAAAATCCTATGTTAGTACACCCCTGTCGTCGTAACGAACCTACATTCCAAATTTGGAATCTCTAGAGCCAGCGGTTTGGGCTGTGCGTTGATATACATATAGTTATGTCAGTCAGTCAGGACTTTGAATTTTATATAGATTAAAATAATCTCACTTTAGGTTGAACTAGAAAACTGTAGAAAAAAGGGTGTCGTCGTCATGCATCATAGTTCAAAGTTAAAACATAATTTAAAAGGTCTTGACCTACTTACTTTTACAAAAAAATATCAAATAAAGTCTTGATTTTTTTGACAATAGTGTTCTTCTGTCGAACGTGTGAATATTTTAATAGTTTTGAAATAAAGGATTATTGTTAATAATACCGTACAAAACCTCTATCGACCCGTCTCTTTACATGGTGCGTATACCCACCTACGTGACCCGCGCCCGCGCCCGCGGCCTGTTTGCCCTAAGCAAACATTTCTATTTTTTTGTTAACTTGATAACTCTTGTATGGGTTATTTTACCTATTATCAATGATCATGTTTATAACATGGCGGCTTAATAAAACACTCGACCTTGTGATAGACACCATCAGACGTAATGTGACGGCTATAATGATGACGCCAGATGAATTATTGATATTGTTATAAACGTCGTAGCATTATTATTTCTTGTCATTTAGTTATTTTCAAATTATATGAAACCTGCAAATGGAAATGGATTCAAACCTACTCAAACAGTGTTGAAAATAAATGAAAAATCGGTTTCAGTTTCGGTGAGAAATTCTGAAGCTCAATTTCCCTTTTTTAGGGTTCCGTAGTAAACTACAAGGAACCCTTATAGTTTCGCCATGTCCGTCTGTCCGTCTGCTCGTCCGCGGTCTAGCGCCTAGACGCTTGATGCTAGAAAGCTGTAATTTGGTATGTATGCTAACAAAGTGGTAAAATAAAATTTTGTAAAAAACAAAAAAACAGGTAAAGTAGTAATGATTTTTTTTTTCGCACCAACCCCATCTTGTGGGGTATCGTTAGATAAAACATCGAGGGTGTGGGAAGATTATTTTCCGATACTTATTCGTTTGCGAATTATTTATATTTAACGTGTCAATTTTCGTTTTGCACGGTGGTCCCACCCGCCTCTATCTCCGAAAGTCCTGAGTTTAAAAATTCGAAAAAATTCATGGTAGTAGTCCATATAGTGAACCTACAAGGAAAACTATAACGGTTAAATAGGCACTATTACTAGTTACCGAGTAATAGCCGAGGAACTTATGAAGTAAAATTTCTTTGACGAAAAGGTACAAATGTCATAGAATATGGAATTGTCATCTGTAAGCAAGAAATGCGTAGCCAACACGGAACCCTACATTGTGCGTGGCCCGACACGTACTTGCCCCGTTTTTTTTCTTTTTTTTACCTTCCTTGCACCGGGAAATGTATTGGTATCGTCTCTGGTCTGGTGTCACGGATGTTCATGAGCAATTTTCATCAGGTGCTTGCTTGTTTACTTACCGTAAGACATGAAAAGACGTTCTAAATGCATTATAACTTGAAAGGATTTGTCACAATTTTCACGGATCATCACAGTATTTAAAAATAATGTAATTTTCTTATCAGTTTTGCATTACATTCTTGTCACCAAGTCTAAATATTTCTGTTTTACGTGCAAATAAACGGGCGAGGAGATAGTACACGGCTATGTAAAGCGATGTTCGCGGTTGTACGAGCGACCGGCGATTGTTTGCGTTCAAAATTAACGTCTGCTATCAAACGCATCGTCTATAGATAGTGCATTATGTTTACTTTACTAGTTCGCTGCCATCTACATTTGTTTGCTGTTCTAACAGGAAATTTATTTAAGTTATAATTTTCTGTCATTCTTCCACTCAAAGAGTTTATCTTCGGTCTACAATTTGTAGTCACGTATGAAAACATGTCACATTGTTGACTTTTGACCTTTGTTAAAAAATGTTTAGTATGTTTTGCATTGTTAAGTATAATCCCTTGATTTGCAATGTTCAGTTCACTAAATTTAGATTTTTTCCGGATTTTATATGTAGAGAATGTAGAGTTGTTATCCAATTTCCTTGAATATTTTACTAAACTATGTCTTCTTCTAAGGTTTGAGCAAACAAAGGCTGCCTTTTATTATTTGACAACTAAAAATGTTTTGCAAATCAAATAAATTCTTGAAATCATCATGAATCATCAATATTTTTTTTCACTAACGTTAGGTACTTTTCTATGTTTTGCATTGACTATTTTCTTCTGCACACTTATATTAATACCAAAAGTCTCATTTTTTACGTCACTTGCTGTGTAATTGGATATTAAATTAACAAAGTGATATACTTAGATGATAAGTATAGATTGACAACTGTGTTGTCTTATGTACTTCTGATCACCTATTTGATAAGTTACTGACTACATTATTCGGTACAATGATGACAGAATTGATAACATCGATATTCAACAATACTACACTAATACGATAGCAATCATTATTACATTATTTATTATCGATATACTTATCAAAAACATCTAAAACCTAACTATATCGTAAAAGTTTGATGATTACCGTAAGGTGAATAGTGACTTTCGACTGATCAGAATTGCGTTGTACGTACATACATACATTACATTGTACTGTACCTAATGCAGGAATTTTTACTGCACACGTGTGTTAAGCTTTGCTTTGCAAGAGGATGTACGTGATTGTTTCCACTGCAACCCATGGACACGTCAACCATCAAGTGACGTCATTGATACACGCGTGGCTTGCTCAACATAGCTCAACGCTGTCAACGCGTGCATGGCCGCAGTGAATGCGGTACACAGCTTGTTCCACAAAGCGTGCACATCGCTGCGCACGCTGTGCACCTGAACACGTGGGCCACGTGGCACATTACAAACCAAAAACAATGACAATCAATGCGTATCCTCTCCGTGCGCCGTGGTGGGCCACGCTACAGCTGTACGTAGTCGTGGTTTTATATTCGTGTATAGCTTGTACTGCAGTGGAAACGTAGACCCACGTAGTCATCCACGCAGCTGTAATGTGCCACGTGGCCCACGTGTTCGTGCGCAGCGTGCGCAGCAGTGGGACCGCGCCTTAAGACCCACGTGTAATACAATAAAACTAGCTTGAGACTAGATAATTTTGAAGCGATTTTCCTTTTGGTTTTTCCATTTTTATTTTTTATTGAGCCGTTCGTGTTCCACTGCAGGGCAAAGGCCTCCCCCCAATATGGATTTACTTTTATATTGTAAGATAAAGTGTCACTAAATAGCAAAAGTTTTACTTACCGGTGCCTGATAGAATAATTTCTGTGTATTATTAGTAAAATAAACAACACGTAAGGTATTCAACAGTTAATTATTGTTAACACGCAAATAAAGTATAGGTATGGAAAATTGGAAACTAACAGAGATAGCACGAGGACACGTCTGAATGTTACGTAAATGTTTAATTCCACTCTGATTCTCACTCGACTGACAAACATAATTTATGAAGATCTTAATACCAAGATAAGGAATATTTGCTCTCCGAGTAAACACGCAGACACCTCACCTCTGTCTTAGTGCAATGTACACAGATATACGTGTCTTGGTAATTTTACATGTTGAGAAATCTACAGACAGATAAAAATTGTAAATAATGGTTACGCTCTATTTCGACTTATGGCGTTAGTATTTTCCCGACTTTACAACGCCCAGATTTAGAGATTAATCTATCTATCTAGAAAGTAATCATTAATCGCGTGTGCAAAAGATAAGACAGTATTTCAGTGTGTATGATTTTGCATGTAACGTTGTAATATGCGTCTTGCTTTTACGTTTTGATGTATTAATTTATTGCCTTGTAGATTTCATTATCAATGTTGGGTTGTTGAATTTAAGTTTAAATTAAGTTGATTTGAATTGTTAAAAAAAATCTAGTCTGTTTTTTACACTGTTAAACGAGTAGATACTGAGTATGTCCCTTGCACATTTCCTATATTGACAGAGTGAGATGGATCATTGTTGATACAATGACGACCCAATCAATAATCAACCAATCGCAACGCTTGCAATCGCAACGCAACCAATATCAATGATTACGTGGACCAATTGCAACACAGTTAACATTTTTCGTATTCGTACTGGTTTGTTAAAAAAAAAGACAGATCACTATTAGCAGAGAATTAATATTTAACAAAGTAAATTCAATATTTATGAAGAAACAATAATAAAATCACTCATGATAGTGAGGTACAGTGTATGCAAGCATGTAGTGCTCCGGGCCACACGGTGTGGTCTATGATCCCGCGCTAAGCCTCGGCCGAGCGGCGTCTGTGTTCCCCTCGGCGGGATTTACCTTATCGAGCCCTGGGGATCTCTCCCCTTTACATTACACGCCTATATAGCGTTGCTCGTTACGAGAATATAAAAGACTTTTCAAACGATAAACCTTCCTAAAGCAAAACATTGGTTTGGAGTTGGTTATTTAGTTTTGCCTTTAAATCTTTTTTAGATAATTTAATCAGATAGAATAAAATTGAAAGTAAATATCAATTTTTAATAACAAAAAAAGCCTCCTTATAAAGTCTCTATTATTTTCTTTTGAAGTTGTAGAGTTTTTTTTTAAATCTAGACGTTCAAGGTGCAATTCAATGTTATGTAGGCATTAAATCGCAATAAGTGCATTTATCGAAGAATAATTTTTCTCATTGTTACAGGTAAAACGCGGACAAAAGACAAATACCGCGTGGTGTACAGTGATCACCAGCGATTGGAGCTTGAAAAAGAATTCCATTATAGCAGGTACATCACTATTCGGCGGAAAGCCGAACTTGCCGTTAACCTGGGACTTTCTGAAAGACAAGTAAGATTTTATTTCATATCTCATTTTATATATTTAAAACTTAAATGTGATCGAGCGACTATTAAATAAAAATAAGACGAAAGTAGAGATCGCTGCACGGGATTGAACGGTCGTAAATAATGTGCCAAGACGAATGGTATGGTAGGCAGATAGGTAGTACCTACTAGGTACTGCCGATACCACATGGTCCGGGTCTACCCTCCCCCTTAACTGAATTCTCGCTGCGTCTTCAAAATGTGTCCACGAGACACGCGTGGGTTAAATAACTATTTTGTATAGTTGAATGAATCAAAATATTTTTACATGGTCGATTTTAGAACAAAATTTTAAAACATGTTCTCGTTCTACAGGTAAAAATATGGTTCCAAAACCGACGAGCCAAGGAACGAAAGCAGGTAAAGAAACGTGAGGAGGTGGTCATGAAAGAGAAGGGTGATCATGTGTCACTACAACAGCACGCACAGTTACACCACGCCACCATGTTACATCATCAACAGATGATGAATGGGATGATGCATCATCATCACTACCACCAGGGGGTGCTGCAGGGCGTACCCGAGCCCCTAGTGCCTGGGGTACCGCCCGTACCACTCCTGTGACCACAGCAGCAAGACTATTGTGCCCATGGTGACTTTGGCATTTAGTGATTTTGGACACTTGCCACAGTAATCAGTGATCAGTGGATCCAGTACTATTATGACAATTTACATAGTGTATTCATATTCATTCACCTTCGACATGACCTTAAGAATTTGTGATAAATGTAGTGCAATTTTCTTACGGAATATTATTGTATAACGTATGTGTCGAAGCCTTATTAAAAATAAATTAAAAATTGATAAATTAATTCGGTAGGTACCTATTGTGCATAACAGAAGTATGGACTTCAAGATCCCGCATCGAAAAAAATATAGCACTCCTTTTGTATTCATGATCGCATGATCCAGATAAATAAATAATTTATTTCTTAATGCCTTCAGCTTCAACCATAATAAAACATGACTTTTATAAGTTCAAGTTGAATTAAGTACATGCAAATTAGCACAATTTATTCCCCCTTATGATATGATGGATGACTTTAGATACCTACCAAGTACTTAGGTACGCCTCATGCTGTAGTTTTCAAATTCGAAGGTGTGTAAAATATTAGGTGAAATTTTTATTAATCAAACTATTTAATCATTCATCGTGAAAATTGTGGTGGCTAACAATTTTTTCTTTGGCCGACGAAGATTCACCCTTTATTTTAGATCTATTTATGATACAGTAAAAATTGTCTGGAACCCCAACTTTCATCGTTTTCGTCTAAAACACGATCCGATTGATGAAATTTCATCTCATAATTTAAATAATTTTTCCTTGTAAATATATTAGATAATAATTATATATTTTTATATTATTGTAATGTTTAAGATTTATTAATTATGCTACAGGTGGTTGAGTTATTTCTCAATGCTAGAAGTACATTTGATGCGGGCGTAGATTTAAAAAAATATAAGTGAATTTACTGTATTTTTATGGTAGACATGTATACTCATGGGAAACACAAGTGCAGCATCTTCATACCATTCCCAGAGGTACACATACACAATACTTTGCCGAGTAGCGGTTTAATGTAAGTTAAGTTTGAGACTAAACAAGTAAAAACAATAAAACGTAAAGTAATTGTTAAAATAAACCACTTAAAATAAAATATATTCAAATGAAACTTAAAATCCCAGGGTCGTATGTTTTGACAAATCTAAATCATATGTTTAAAATTATATCAGCCTCTTCAGCCTTTTCTCATTATATGAAATTGACAGTCAAGTTTCGATCTCAAACGTCGTTTGGCTCATTCGAAATATGAAATAAACGAGGCAGAGAGTGAGTTTCAAACAAGGTTTTAAAGACCACAGGAAAAGCAAAATAGTCAATAATGGAGATATATTTAGAAAAAGAACAATAAAAAAAAGTTTTAATAGGTGCTATAATGTGTAACAGAATTATTTATTAAGAATCTCATTAATGAAAACAGTTTGCTAACTGTATCGTAAAGAAGCAAGTAAGTAGGTAGTGTGCTATCCGTTCCAAATGAGAATAGGAATGAGAAGATAGAGAATAGTGTACATTTACATAGTAAAAAATATGTAATTTTAATTAATTAACTAGTTATTTTGTACACTTTTCTCATTCTTTTCTCATTTGGAAAAATACACGTTGTTTTTTCACACAAACTTGTCCTTTTCTTGTAAAAACAACCACGTGCCTAATAAAATCAATTCATAATGCACTGATTCTAAAATATATGAAAAATACCAAATGTCTGTAACATAACCTAGTATTTAATTTTAACATGTCTTAAAAATTTCACTGAAAACCATAGTGAAGCGTCTTATTTGTTTACCGAAAAAAGGACAAGTCTGAAAATACTAAGTATTGGTACGTTTCGTTCCGTACGTATGATACGTATTTTTCTGTACGTACTTCATTATTTTAGACAACTATTTGTCTAAAACGGGCGGCAGCTACAGTTCAACCTATTTGAACACTCCTTTGAAGACTTTACCAAAGGCTTTGGAAAAGTGTAAACTTTTGTTCAAATGTTGAACAAATCCCGTATGTGTCATATTATAGCAATCAAACCGTTCAAATTAGTGAAGCTATTATTGACACAATATTATTTTTAATTATTGTAGTGAAAATTTTATTCGAATTATCTAAAACCATAATCGTATCCAATATATTAATTTATTTTATTGAACTCTTTTGTGATTTGTGTTTTTAAAAATCATTTTTGTAATTGTGGCATTGAGAAATAATGTAAGCTGATTTTTTTACGTTGAATGAGATTATTTTTAACTAAGTATATTGTTATTTTGTAAATAATAGCTTAAGTTTAGATTAAGTATTCAGATACCAGTTTCCGTAACATTTCGTCAATGAAGTAATCGTTTATCTAAAAATGTAATTCATTGTATTAAAATCTATTTTATTACATTTATTATAAGTAATAAAATATAATTTCAGTATTAAATTATGTTACAATTTATTATGTTCACGGAGAATTGTTTTTTTTTGATACAATGTAAAATAGTTGTGGTGCTAATAGTATCTTTTCTACTTAAATGTAATTCCTAGTGACTTCTTTATTAAATTAAAGGTTTTTTGTATGTCTGGGATGAAGCTTGTATAGTTTTGTGCTTGTTGTAAGATGTTGTGTTGATGTTTGAGATTCGCTTGTGAACACGGGACTTGTTAGTATTATGTATGCAGCACTATCACGAGACACACTTGATAACTAAATAAATTCATGTTAAATTAACTGGACTTTCAACTCTTTTCAATGTTTTATCTCGATCCTTCCTTGGAAACGTTTGGTGGAGGCCCATGTCCACCCGTCGACTTTTAGTCGCTAAGATGATGTTCCCATACTTGAACATTGTTTCATAATATGGATTCTAAGCTTTGTCGAATTTGAAAGCACTTTATGTCTATTCGATCTCGAAGCAAAAATAAATACCTAGGTACCTCAAATAAAATTATTTTCATTATTTGTAATTAAAATCCTGATTATCCGGTTTTCCATTTCACCTTTGGTATGCAAAATTAATGTTATACTGTGGTTTAGTACCCGACTGCAACAGGAAGCAGTAAATATTGACTGATTTCGTAAATCATGAGTTTAGATCTAAATTAGTCTATTATTGCAAAGCTAAACGTTTCGATCAATATTTGGAATTGAATTCGTGCAGGCATGCCACTAGTAGGGCTGTCGCGTTATAGCCAATATCTTGGTTGGTCGCTGCTTTATCTGCACTTGAAAAAGAGCCATTGCTGGTGACCACTGAACTGGACTTCCCATGAAATGCGCATTAAATTTAATCAGAAATGAATTAGAAAGTAAAGGAAATGTTGAAGTATATACTTTAGAAAAGGTGAGCAAATGGAAGGAAGATTAAGAAAAAATAGCTTATGTACTTAAAATAACCCCTGACGGTTATCATGGTCGCTTATGTAGTTATTGTGAAACTAGGTCTGGTCTACTATTGTATTTTAAAATCTAATAATTTCCCTAGCTTGCTAATTGTCACTACAAAAATTGAAAGATGTTTAAAAAAATTCAAGATTTATAAAGCAAAAGAGCTACGTACTCCTCGGTGACGATTTAGTTTGGTCTATACATCTTGTGTCAGCCCTACACTACGGTGCAGGAGAAAGAAAGGCGCGAGATGGAATGCCGTTAAATGTTGTGTAAACTAATGCTTATTGAGGGCATTTCGAGGACTGATTCAAAGGTGCCGCCACTTCGGATCTTGCCGCCCACCGGACATCGTCGTCTAGGTATCCCTTAATTCCCATAACATTCCTAAAGGAACTAAGTATTAGCATAATTACTACAGTATTGGATTTGTTAGAGTAGGAAATACCATTGGGCAATTTGAGCAATTGTTTTACGGGTTGTAAACTAGGTACTTATAATTTTTATGGTAATAAAGGAAACGACAAAACTACCTACTCCCGTCGCGATATATAAATTGAGGGCCGCCAGAAAACATCGGTTTGCAAACTGTGGGGACTATCAAAACTCTTTTTCGTCGATTCTTCAAGGCTGAAGGTCGTGAATATTATGTGTTACGTGTGTCGTTACGATCATCATCAGCCTTCATCGACCCACCGCCGGCGCCGGGCCTCCTTTCGTCACGACACTTGGAGGAAAAGATTGATCTGATTTGAGGAAGCCATAGAAGTGTCTGGACAGTTGCATTTAGATTAGTCGCCGATTAAAACCTAACTCATTGGAAGAAATACCTAATCCGATTTAAAAAAAAATCGAAATGTGTCATTTTGTAACGTTAAAGTACTGCTAAGCTGAATATGATCACTTGTAAGAGAATATCACCGTTTTTAAGTTGTGAAACTGAACAAAGAACAGAGTCAAGCATAGAGCCAAACATCGCTACATTCGAAGTCAAATTTACTTTCCTATCTCTAGAATGCTCGCTAAAATGCTCCTGTTTCTCCTTCATTAGAATGCTTATTATAAGTGAATGCTCAAGTCTATTAGCACCTTTAGAATTACTATTTTATAGAAAATTCAAATTGATGTGTGCTTTATGTAGCTCTGTGCGAAATACATTATTATCTAACAAAAAGCGAATACTGACTAATTTCAAAATGAAGTAATAGATTATATTAATGATACAAAACTAAAACGTGAAGCTTAGCCGCAGAAAATGCGACCACCGCGGCGCTTTGTTGATCACACAGAGGCTCGGCTCACAGCAAACAGTTCATGTGTTTACCTTCCCTTGTTGTTTGTCCTTTGACAGCAGTCTCACAGGTCGTTAACACATCGCGCCTAAATGCAGGACCGAGTCAACAAGCTATAGTTTCAAGCATGATTAAATCATCAGAAGAAACATTACTGCACTTGCAAACAGTATGAGAACACAGGAAATCCTCCGCATCCGTGGGTGTCTGATTCAGAAGTTGAATTAGATGTCATCTGTGACGCATTTCTACAGTAATGACTATGCCTGTGGGTATCATACATAATACTATATGAAAACTTTCCAGTTCTAATCGAATGGTTTCAGTAAATTATAAAAAATGTATTTTCATTAGAGAAGAGTGTATGGCTGGAGTGAAGCTGTGAAATAATGTTGATTTAAGCGATGCAAGGATAGGTATGAAAAGGATCCACTCGTATATAAATGTTTCATGATATAATATTCTTAGTGTATTTTCAGTTTAACTACATTGTCTATATTTTATATGATATGATATTTAATGAAGGGGTAAGCCAAGGATGCGATGGTCGGATGACTTGACTGCCTTTTGCGGAGATTGGGGGGAACTGACAGACAATAGTGAAGCTTGGAAGCGTAAAGAGGAGGCTTTTGCCCAGCAGTGGGACCTTAATAGCTAATAATTTAAAAAAAAAAAAACTAGACGGTGTCTATTCTAGTCATCGAAATCGTTATTCTATTCCTCCGTCGCGCCGCCTCCGTGCGCCAACCAGCTCGTGCAGTACGATGAAGCTAACTCTAATCACAAAGTCCTTCGCTCTACACATCTTTTTTATAGATAGATAGAAGAATACTCTTTATTTGCATTACACACAGGAAAAAGTACGAAAAAACAAACTTACAAACTAGTGTATTATTGCTAAAAAGCAATCTTTTCAAGGCAACCTTAAGGTAACGAATTTCTGTATTTTTATATGGTTGATTGGGAAAATTTGAAATTATTTTACATACCTTCATAAACAATGACATAGGTGCTCAACATGATTGAAACTAAAGATTTTATTGCAATTGTACATATTGACGTATGAATTATATTAAAGCATAATACTGTAAATATTGATAAATACATAGTTTCTATTACAATAGTATAAATAATGGCAAATAATATAGCTTAATAACAATCAAAACAGGACTTATTCATTGTCACATATCTGCATTACATGAAAAATATTAACTCGACAAACGTACTTAAACGGGTAATCAGTTGTTATCGCGTACATTCTATTTAACTAGGCTGCTAATCCTCTTCATTTGATATCTAGATAAAGTAGGGATTATCGGCGAACATAAAAGAGGCTAAATTAATTTTTAATCCCACTCTCCCTCCGTCACTCGTGCTATCTTGCCTTCGTAGGCACACAAGCCGTTGATATCGTTTCGTCTGATATCAAGATGGCCATACGTCTAAGGATGCTAAAACGACATTGTAGTTATTTAAATGTTGTCAAAGTTCCTATATTCTGTAAGTAGAACAGCGGAAAATGAAGTCGAATTGAAATTAAAATGCCATGAATCTATTAATTTCCGACATTATTATTTCCGAAAGTTGTAAAGAAAACATTCTCATCAACGTCTTCTTTTCTGTTGCCCATCAAATGTTTATGGTATTTGTACCTAGATATAAATTTAAAATCAACTAGCCAATGGAATATAAAGTAGTAGAAAGGAGCTGGATGCAGGTCGCTGCCAGCAGGTCATACTGGAAGCGTGTAGGGGAGGCCTATACGCCTATAGGCCTCCCCTACAATATATAAATCTCAGTCCGACCCCACATGGAGTACTGCTCTCACCTATGGGCTGGAGCGCCGGCGCGCGTACCAACTTGGACCTCTTGACTCGACTCAAAGACGTGCTATGAGGATTGTCGACGATCCCAAGCTAACAAGCGGTATCGAGCCCCTCAGTCTGCGGAGAGACTTCGCCTCCCTATGCGTGTTCTACCGCTTGTATAATGGGGTTTGTTCCGAGGAATTGTTTGACTTGATGCATACGGCCAGTTTCTACCTTCAAACTGCTCGTTACCGGCGGGGAATTCAACCTCACACACTAGAACCAAAATGGTCGCGTACTGCGCGGTTCCAGAAGAGTTTCCTCCCGCGAACGCTAAGGCTGTGGAATGACATCCACGCCGAGGCCTTTCCTTTAGTTAGACTGTATTATAATATGGGGTTCTTCAAAAGGGGCATTAAAAGATTTTTACAGGGTCGGCAACGCGCAAGTGGTACGGGGGTGTTGCAACTGTTGCAAGTGTTCATAAACTACGGTGACCGCTCACCATCAGGCGGACCGTAAGTTTGTTTGCCACCTTTGTGGTATAAAAAACAACAACATACGAAAGGGAGCGAAAAATTTATCCCCACTTTACGTCCACTTTAGCATTAGCATAATGTGTTTTTCATTAGCAAATGTGCAATATGTGTAAATTTCCCAAACTACACATTTCCAATATTTAGAGTCCCGAAGCTTCATTCATTATTTAGTAAACGAGGTAAAATATGTAGAACTTGGTCAATAGATCACAGTAAAATACATAATCCTATGTGTTCAGGATTAAACCAAGTTGAATTCAGTTTCACAACGGATTTGATCAGTAAGTTTTTTATTTGTGATCAAAGGTAAGATTGCACAAAACTATATTTTATAACAAAGTAAGAAATATCACAGAATTAATGAACCACTATTATCTACACATTTGAAAGCCGCAAACTTCTTTAGATATAAAATTGTTTCGCCATTTTTAATAATCGGTTAATCTTTTGTTTCCTTTCTATAATTCTGTATCTTTGCTTTAATCCGTCACAGTTAGAATTTAAGCCTCCGCGATTCATACTAAACCAAGACAACATTAAACTTTTGCCGGTTTCGTAAATGGTCTCGTGAAATAACAAAATTAACACTGAATATGTAATATGTTATTTTGCAAGTATTATATTTTGCGGCATCTTATTTTATTAATATAATCCTGCCCACAAACCCAGAAAAAAACTGTTTGTTGCATATTAAGTTGAATAAGGGGTAGGACAGACCTAAGATGTTAAATTAACCGTTTCGTGGCTATGTTTCTTGGTCACTATCTATTTTATTTTCGTTATGTAGCTTTTATGAGAATACGTTATTCTAAGGTTGCCTTGAAGAGATTGCTTTTAGCAATAAGGCCGTTTTTGCGAATACACTAGTCTGTAAGCTGTCCATGTGTACTGTAGTGTATTGCATTGCAAAGCATTTTCTGACTATCTATTTATTTCTTTATCTGCTGGGAAAAATATATTCTCCAATTTTTTAAATTGTGTATTTGTATTATTATTGTACATAATAATATTATTGTTGAATAAAATAATACTTTACTAAATTCTTTCTACTTCCTTTATTTTCATTCTTAAATACGGTTTCTTTCCTTATTCGAATTTTCACGTTTACGTGATGCTGTTCAACATTTAAAGCTTGATATTTAATGATTTCTTGTTACGTCTATCCGCCTCCTTATTTCGCGATTCATTCGATGACTGAATTTTATCATAAGAAGACATAAATAATTACTTAGAGCGGTCGTCCGTGACGAGTTTTTGAACAGGCAAATTCATGTGTGTGCCAAATTTTGTTAAAATAAATTATGAGTAGATTTTTAGCTCATTTCCCTGTGTTATGGCGACATAAGCAATTTAATTAGTAACGTTATGTTTAAGAATAACTTGTCTATTTTGTGTTTAAGTATGTGTACCTCAATCAAAAAATCATGTAAGTAATTAAATTATACTTTGGTCAATATAAACGTCGCAATACATACGAATACCAGGTTTAGGATAGTAATGATGATGATAGGACATTAAAGGTAAGTATTTGCACTTGCCTTTATAGGCAAGGAAGGAAGGATTTTGTTTCGATCGAATGTAATGTAAGCGGAAGGACGAAGTAAACTAAAATCTTGTGCACATAAGGTGTACTTTGTAATGATATATATGATTTTCCAAATTTTCCATGGAAACGGGGAAAACGACAAGAAATTATTTAGAAATACTAGTTTTAGCAATAGTGCAGCAATGTGGATCGTGTGTAGGCGCATGCAACGTAGGCATTATAAGCCTATTTTTTATATTTTTCATTCCACTGAAGGACAGAGCCCAAGTAATTTTAACTAAAAGACTAACGTTACGTTTTTAACATTAGAAAAAAGACTAATATTTTCATTGAAAGAATTTTTCAAATGGCGCAGGCCGCAGACCATTTGACTTTTTAATACCAGACCCAAAGCATGAATATGTGATGGGATTTGACTGATTTATATTTATGGTGGTTCTAATTTATATGCTGTCATAAAATACGTCGAAAGCCGTCGATCGTCGTATACCTATTTACTTTGCGTTGATTACTACTTCTGACGATCAAAACCAAAAAGATAATTGTCGGTAATTTCAATGACAGAAAATTCTGTTATTATGATCTTCTAACGGAAAATGTAGATTGATCCATGATCATGATCAGTGACGTTGTTCTGTGTGATGTATCTGTGTGGGATTGACGGATTGAACACACAATCAATCTGGATTTTCTGGATCAATCTGATCACTCGATCTAGATTGATCGTGTAATGGCTGCGTAAACGGGTAGAAATTGTACAGATTTGTATATAACTTTATAGAATTTCGTTATGGATTACATAATAAATAGTGCATATTTGTAAAATTCTGACTGTCTTATACATCAACAGCCTACACAGGTTCTAGATAATTTAACCCCCGAAAAGGGGGAAATTTGGCCAAAAATCTGAAAATCAACATGGGTATTTACATATTTGCATGGATTATCGGGTTTCTGATCATGAAACAAACAACGATTTAAAAATCTTTGCAGTGTCTTCATCTCCTAGGTCATATTAGGGTTGAAATTCTGTGATAGAATTATGTTATATATATTATATTATAAATATTATATGTAATGTTTATATTTTGATTACCCTTAATACGAGTTCAAAGCAACATCATAATATTTCTGTCATCATCATCATATCAACCCATAATCATCCCACTGCTGGGATACGGGTCTCCCTTCAATCGAAGGTGATTAGAGCGTACTCTGCCACGCTGCTCCAATGCGGATTGGCAGAGGCCGGTGTTTTCAAACCGCCCTAAGGCCACCGACTTGGCTTATCGACTGTCATTCATCGACAACAGCCGGGACCGACGGCTTACGTGCCCTCCATATTAGAGTGCGACACACAGCGACGCCGTCGAGCTCCTCAATATTTCTGTGTGAAGTCGATATTTGATCATCCTGGAACTACGAAAAACGGAAAGACTGAAGATGAGCTTTTCATAACTCGCTTGAATACATAACAAAATAATAAAAAATCGAGTAAATTAAAATGATTCTCGACGTCGAAACAGAAACACGGGGATAGGCAAATGGGTGATCTTTTTGCACGTGAATAATTTTAGCAAAACGAATAACAGGCGGCAATTATCAAAGCGGTATGGTTCGTTTTGAAGATCCAGTCAAAATATGTACAAACATTGGGTCGTAATGGGCTTAACATAAAAAATGGATATCTTATTTAAGTATTAACAATAAGTTGGTCCGCATTTCGTGCGGGGCTGGCCGGCACAATAGTAACATTTATGATGTCGTAAAACCAGCGTCTTTGTCCATAGCTCGGTCAATAAACGTAGCTAACCGGTGCCGCCTTCCTACGTAAAATAACCGCTCGCTTAAATAACGAACTTAAGTCTATGTATTTTATTTAAATTCCTTTTATATTTACATATTTTTGAATTTATTCAACAGTTAAGAAATACAGGTAACCAAATAGATGATGACTAGACGTAAACAGATTTAAGGCCTAACATTGGCTCTGCAAAACATGCCTCCAATGATCTCCGACGATGACTATTGATGACATTGTCCTGATTGATGAGACGTCAACTGGGATTCAGAGTAAGGTGAACATTTGAACAAGTGACGTAGGTAATGCATTAGAGAAACATTTAAAAATCAGTAGAAACAATACTGAATATCCTTTTCGAGATTTTTGCGGTTTCTTTACATCACATATACATACATCTATGTATATGTATATGCTATTACCTAATTAAATCTGTGCCGACTTAACTGGTGAAATAAATGCAAATACTACTTTTGTGGAAAGAAATAAATTAAAAGTAAAAAAAATATATTTAAAAACAAGCTTTTATTTAATTGCGCTAAAAAGAATAAAATAAACTTTTCTTTTAAAACTTTAACTATCAACTTATAACGTCATTACACAATTTATATGACTTATAAGCTTGTCGCGAGATTTAATTACTAACATTTATTCGTAGTACGAGTAAATGTTAGTTCGATAACTATGTTTTCTTATACAGGTAAATCTCGCGACAAGCTTTTATCTATATATATAAAATGCTTTGTCCTGACTGACTGACTGACTGACTGACTGACTGACTGACTGACTGACTGAGAATCAACGCACAGCCTAAACCGCTCATCGTAAAAATCTGAAACTTGGCAGGTGGAACTATTATAAGACGTAGGCGTCCGATAAGAAAGGATTTTTCGAAATTCGATCTCTAAGGGGGTAAAAAAGGGGGGTAAAATTACTATGGGACCACTTGATTCCTTGGTCCAATCTACTTCAAATTTTGCATAAAAATTGTTTATGAGAATTGATGGAAGATGTGATTCTTATTTTATTGAAATTCTTGAAAAAAATGTATTTTGTGGGTAATTTTCTTCGAGTTGATATCAATACTCATACTCCTTAGTGCTTTTGATTTCAATTACATTTAATTTTGACACATCCGTGAAGTGAAGTGTATCATCTGTCATGTAATTATAAATTGTGAATATTCAATCATAATGTCGTCTATTTATTCTGTTTGTGATATCGGAAAAACAGCTAAAGTTCTAACTATGGATAAAGCAGACTGAAACATATTCATCGATAATAAACAGTAAGTAATTAAATATTAAATTTTATAATATTTGACAGGGGTCAAGTTAAATTGGTCAATGGTTAAATGGCATATTGATATTGTCTCTTTCTCTCTTATAGGAAATATCATTACGTCGACTCGCTCTATTATTTCGTAGTGTTGTTGTAGGGATGGTTGTAGGCTGAGGTTGTAGGTATTGAAATACCCATACATACATTTTTTTTACCGAAGTGGTTGGAAAACAAGCTCAGGAATATGGATCATTTGATATTAGGTGATTACCGTCGACTATGGAGCACATAGATTCTAGGGTCCCTGACCCGTTGCCGACCTATAACAGGAAAAGACAGGATATATGTATAGCGAGAAATAGTATAAGGAAGGAGTTAGATTTTTTTATACCACAAAGGTGGCAAACAAGAATTTCGGATATTTCACTCTCCGAATGAAACGCATTGCTGCTTCACGTCAATATTCTGTAAAAGGGTGGTACTTCACCGGTCGGGCTAGCCTATTTCATAAACACCCACTCCAAAGATTGTAATAAGAAAAATTTTAATAGAAAAATAATCATGTATGCATATGAAAATGTTTTGTCTTGACCATAAAGACCTGAAATTTGGGTGTGTGATGTAGGCAACCGATAAGAAAGGATTTTTTGAAATTCAGTAAGTCATAAATGTTAAGTTGCGCGGGTTTCTCTAGTGTCATATAAATTGCGTAATGACGTTATAAGTTGATAGTAAAAGTTTTAAAAGAAAAGTTTATTTTATTCTTTTTAGCGCAATTAAATAAAAGCTTGTTTTTAAATATATTTTTTTTACTTTTAATTTATTTTTTACTTTTTAGTTATCACTGGTCAGGTTTCGCAGTGCCATCTATTGTCGAAAGGCGGTACTAGTCTAATGAATTTATTTGTTATAACTAGCACCAGCAATTAGAATACCTATATAATTTCCTGATTTTACTACAGTCACCCTGCGACAAACTAAACGGGTGTATGTACAGTCAAGAGCAGGCCGACCTTTACATATTGGACTTTGTACCGTTCTTAAGTTCTATGCCATAAGAGCCAAAATTGTACTGCAAGTGTAAAGCTCGACGTGCACCTGACTGTACCCATCAAAAATAAAATACCGACCAAGGGCAAGTAGAACTCGCGCATGAGGGTTCCTTCCCATAATCATACTAGTCATACTATCATACTAATATTATAAATGAGAAAGTGAGTTTGTTTGTTATTCCTTCACGGCTTGACTAATCAGTTGATCATTATGAAAATTTGTATATATATTGTCAGGGGTACAGAGCCCAACATACCTTTTTACCCGTGAAAGTATGTCAATCCAAAGGGAAAGTATTTTTTCTACTATAGAGGGCGCTGTATGAGATGCTATCGGCCAACAGATGGCGCCACAAGTCGCGCTATGGATTGTTTTGTTGTCAAACGAGATCTATGTCATAAAATTAACACGAGCGAAGCCGCGAGGAAAAGCTAGTAGTAGCTAAAATACATTTTAATTCAAAACCGGTATAAAAAGAGCCATATACCAATGTAAAATGTACCAAGGGTAGGATCACATTATATTGGTTGTTTAAAGAAGAAGAAGTAACTACAAATTTACAATTTTCAGATTTATTCCTGTACTTGTGCTACATTATCTTGCTTCTTGCCAAATTTCATGATTCTAGGACAACCGGAAGTACCCTATAGGTTTTTGGTCGGAACGGTTTTGTACGAAAAACGGAACACAAACGGCTGTATCGTAATTTTGTTATCATAATATTGTATTGTCATCTGATCTACAGTTTTAAGCAAAATTTCAGCTCAATCGGTCTTCGGGAAGTGGTTCAAATTTTCGTTCCAAGATTCCGCCCTTACATACATTCATACATACATACATACATACATACATACAAGTCAAGTTAAATAAAAGCTTTTAAAAACAGATATTGGCGAACCCAAACAAGGGAAACGGCAGGGACGTAGAAGAAGTGTTTCTGCAATCTGTCTATGTGCAAATGGACCTGTCAAACCTAACTTATTTAGCTAAGTCTGTAAGTACCTGTAGTTGTTTTTTTTTTCTAAGATTAGAGTGATTAATTTAAGTTTTATCTAAAGAAATAAATCAAATAGAAGACTACGAAAGATTTTGTTTCTAAAAAAATTTTGATATCCATAAATGAAAATTAAATGTTGAAATGATTATGCAAATTTTTATAAAAGCTGTGAATGTCAGTTACATGAAAGTTTTAGCACATTTAAATTCTTTGCTATTTGCCTAGTCATCTAGTCTAGATAGATGAAAAGTAAAAAATACATTAAGAAAATGACTCCGCATTATGTTAATTTTGAATATAATTTACTGTAAATTCGTGAATATTTTTGTTTTAGAAATATGAGGAGAAAATTAGGAGTTAAAATATATTTTGAAAAAGTTACTTCGGGTCAGGTCTTTATATCGCTACTTTGTATGTAAGTAACTTCTAAGTACGTATGTACTTCCAGATGTGCGGAGCAGATTGTTTCTCTAAAAGCAAAATATATAAGTACCTATTATGCTTTCCTAGATATATCACTCTTTTTCTCATGAGTGGCCTGCAGGCGGAGAGGATAAGAATGATTCTTCTATAAATTTTTCTTTGTTCTTTTTTTCTATTAAGATATTTTTATTAAGAATATTTTTTGTCATGACGGACGCTAACCGCGCCATATGTGATAAGTATAGAGAACTAAGTATATGAGCAAGAAATAAATCTTGTCAATCACTTGTTCGATTGCAAGTTATTGTCCGTTTCACAACGTTTACACGAAATATATATTATATAATATTATGAAGCGTCAGCACAAGATGCCGGCGGCCCCCATGCAGTCCAACCAGAGTCGCGCGAAAAAATCCCTCGTAACTCGTAACATAAAACGGCGCCCATAGGAAAATCCCAAAACTTGAGATGAGAATTCTTTGTAATAACATAATGTTATTGTTTTTAGAAATTTAAAAATGAACGTGATGTTTTGCTACCTGCGTTACTCGGATCGCACCGACCCGCAAAGAGTTTCGGGCAGTTACCAATTGTATAGAACAATTGTTTAAACTATTACGACCAATGAGATTTTATATATTTTATGACAAGAGAAGTAACGTCATACAAAGCATTCGTAAAAAGCCGCAACCACTTTAGAGTGTTAAAGACGTAGCTTTGAAACCGATACATATTCCGAGCATATGCCAAAGTAAAATATGTTTGTCTCTTTTTTTCTAGAGTCAAACTAATTATGTCAAAATGAGACAAAAGCATTACTCCCAGAAAAATGATCAGAGTTGCCAGCTCATGAATAATTTTCCCATTGAATGAATGTTATGAGTCTTTTTTTTTTAAAAAAAGTTTTTATACCATATTATTGTTTCTTAGGTGACAGAAGAATTAAAGATAAGAAGAAATAAATATATAGATGCGTAAATATTGGTACATACATATTATATTTCAAGAATGAATCATGGCGGAATGGAGAAGTTTCCATTTTTTAGTCATTGATGAATCTAACCGATGCAGACCTACTACTATTATCTATTCTGTGCTACTACTAACTTTTAGCAGAGATTTTTTTTTGTTTTCTTCACCCATTCTGGGTAGGCAAAGGGAACTATGCCCATACAGCCAAGTCTTCAGTAGATTTTTTTTATTGTTAAGAAATGAAAATGAAATTTAAATAAAATAAAATAATAAATTTAAATAATTTGAATAAAATACAACATAAAACAAAAAAAACTATTGTACTCAATCGAACATTTGATAATTGCAGAAACAATTTAAATTAAACACCGTTACCACAATGAAAAAGATGAAATTGTTACTTCACTGTCATAGTAATAATATCATTATGTCAAATGTCAGTTATAAGCCATATCAAAAAGAGGAAAATGATTTGTTTTTTCTTGTCTTGACGTGCGTAGCACTAGCGATTGATTTTAGTATCAATCAATTCTAAGTAAATAATTAATTCTAGTTTGAGCCTGGTTGTAGGTTTACTTCTACTGTGTTACTAATAATGATACTTATAGGCGTATGAGTTCGTCATTGACTAAACTCCTAACATTTGGGAAACTTAAAATCGTTTTTACTGGCAACACTGTTGGCAAAAACAATGCGTAATATATTAATTTCGATTTTAATACTATTTTGGTATAATTTTAACATAATTAAGCATTCTTATTTGTGAAAAGTGATACCACTTGCTTTGTTATTAGTTTGGGATCACGACATACATGTTTTAACAGTGCATTTAACCATTTTTGTGATATTATTGTGAGATACGCATTCACTGAACGTCAAACTACGACTAAGTCGGAAGAAATTCAACTAAGGCTGTGGCCTCAGTCGACGTGGCAGCGGGTATGTGTCAAACATTACGAATCTATAGTAAATAACAGATCACTGATTACGACTAAAGGAAAACCTTCAACAAATATAAAACATTTAATTGTATTATGTTATCAAAGAAAGCCGACACAATGGCTGTCGGGGAAGTCTTCGTTATCGACGCCAAAACAGATAATTGAATTGTTTGTTTGAATACCTACGCGTGTTCAGGTGGACGAAGAACAATTGAAGTTGGTTGCTTTGATTGTAAAGAAATAACAGCGTGGTGGTTTTTATGTTCACACATTAGCAACAATTTTGACCCCACAGAAATCAGGGATAGGACCGTCTCTTTTGAAGATATGGCAATAAAACCTGTATCTATCTAGGTACTATTGATTTATAAGAAAACATTCTAGGTAAATATTTAATACTTATTTAACTGAATGCAATCAACTATCACGAACGAAGCGGGTTATTTTAGTTCATTATGTAACTTAAACTTTACTGTAAAATACAGAACCATTTATGGGGGCAAAATGAGTAAAGTTAGGAAAGGAAACCACTTAAGTTTTAATAAGAGCAGCGATTATGTGTCGTAAAAAGCAGTAAATATGTAGTTAGCCGGGTTCCCTGGCGCAGCAATTTGCGATCGCCCCGGTCGCCGCACCGCGCCGCGCGCCGCCGACGACGAGCATACTATACCAGTTACCACATACCACAGCCATACTATTATGAGTACGAACACTGTTTTATCACTACAGGCAGCAAGAATCATTAGCACAGCGTTATAATATTTACAGTGAGATCAGCTATATTAATATCTAGCAAGCTATGTGTGCATAACATTGTTCTATAATGATTGGTGCTGCACAAGATCTATTGATATAAAATAAATGTTGTTATACTTTGATCTATGCCAGTAGCGTTATTTATGAACTACTTAATGAGCATAGATAATAATATGTTTTATTATATTATGAATAAAAAATCTTTAAAATGCATGTACTAGCTAGATGATTAAGCAATAAGACCGCCTTGTTGCTAGTACACTAGATTTTAAGATCTGTTTGCTTTATATTTATTGTTTTTTTTGTCTGTATTCCAAATAAAGCATATTCTATCTATATATGGAATTTCACGTTTTCCTATTTTTTTAAAAAGAGACTTCTATTCGCCGAATGTTAATTCAGTATGAAGATATGTAGCAGTAAAGTACTAGCATTGCATCTATCATTATTATCATGACTCTACGAATCATTCATTCATATAAATAGTAGTTATTGTTTTAAAAATAGCGGTTAACACGATAATGTTTTAACATAATCATGTTATTTTAAATGTGACGTCAGTTTATAGCTCAGGTTATAAGCCAAGGCTCAGGAGACTTTACAATACTTCGATATCGATAACATACTTTGCATATTTTATATAAATTACCAAGGATGACGACCTCCGTGGCGTAATGGTTACCATGCCAGGAGCTCTTGGGTTCTCCCGGTCATGATGAAAAACGAACTTTTTCTGATTGGCCTGGGTCGCATATGTATTCGTTATAAAATATTAGTATCGTTGAGTTTAGTCTCGAACTTACTTTGGGGCTAGCTCCAACTAATTTGTCCCTATATATTTATTTAGGTTTTAGTAGAAACTCTGGCATCTTAGTTATCGGCCAATGGGTCAGTTGTAATAGGTAAATAATTAATATTTAATAGTATACTTTTTTACTTTTGTTTATATTGTTTTCAGAAGTTCTGGGTATATGGCAATTTAGGCATCAATCGATTCGTTTGGGTCACACTACTGACATTGAATTTATGACGGTCAGCACAAGAACATCGACCAAATAAATAATTTAAAACTCAATACTTATTAAAATCATTCGATCAATAAATATAGTGAAAATAAAGCAATAAAAAAGGTTTGAATCTCGACGATTCGATGATACGGTCGCGTCCCGTCGGAGAGAATAAATCATTTTGAGCTTCATTTTGAGGCAAAAAAGTAACATGGAATGAAGCGACTCAATTTTAGAGGTGGTTTATTTTGCTAACAGAGAATCCTGTTTTGAGTTCACTTCCACTCGGGTGGTTATCTAATACTTACAATATATTATCATTACACACACGATGTCCACGTGAGTGTTGATATATAGAGGGTAATATTACACTGCGGGCAACAAACAATAAGGTGCGATAAGTAAGTAGATTCGGCGGCGCGTTTCATGTGTCGCCTTTGTCCGAGTTTAATCCACCGCCGCCGCCGCCCGCGCCAACCGCTCTCCACTCGCCGCGCCCTTGTATATTGGGAACTGCCCAAAGCCGTCCCGCCTACGTGCTACGCGCCGTAGCGGTAAGATTCAGTCTTATTAGACGACGACATTTAATTTTATCCCTTAAATTATTCAAGTTTATTCTTGTGTTTTACAAGAAATATAGCTATGTGATCGATTTGAGAAATCAATTCAATTAAAAAAATATATACCAAATTTTGTTCCACTAGGTTATGTACCTTTGTTGTCTTCACACATTTTCTACTTACTATAATATAATAAGAAACATATTACGTTTTATTTATTTACTATATTTTATCTTTGTTAAAAATAGTATGCAATTATGCAATGTAGATCTCATAAAATACACAAAATACGTAGGTGGGTGATATTTAATTAGTCAACAATTTATTACGTAACCGGTTTCACGTGTAAATTTGTTGGTGGGTATGTTTATGTGCTCTGGCCATTTTTATTGCGATTTAATTAACATCAGTGCGTCAACGCGGCCATCTCTTAATGGATTCGCATAGACGAGATTGTAACAAATGATTTGTGTCAAGGCAAGTCCTCCGTTGGCGCTGAGCAGTCCAATATCGCTAAATCCCAATGAAGCTCATTCAGCAATTTCACGGCAATTAGTTTTGACGGTCCATCGACTGATTGTCTCAAACTAGGCGAGTTCCAAAGAACAATGATTGGTGCGTTTAGTGCGCGCAAGGCAGTCCATAAAACGAGGTGACGCTGTTTTGTTCCGAGCTGGCTTTTTATTGTGTACTGTATAAATTTATGGAATCATCATCGAGTTGTATGGACTCTCTATTCGTTCGCAGCGGGTCCATAACCATTACAGATTGTATTTTGATACACTTTTATTTACACTTGTTAAGGCTTTGATGGTAGTTACGGTTGGTTATTATACCTATTTGTATTTTAGCTACTCTTGTGTAAGGAGTAAACATTTTTTAATCCCGAGTAACAAAAAAATAGTAGTTCATTCTGTTTTGTCATTTTCACTTGTTTTATTTAGATGACTACGATGCGAAAAAAGTAGGGAACATAATTGTATTTAAAGAAAGCTCTTCGACCATATTGGGCAATGATATAACCGGTCCATAATCTGTTTCTATTTATCAGAATACTTACGTATTGCTACAATATGTGCATTCTCTTCGACTCTACCAAATGTGGAAATTCTTGAATAGGTACGATTTGAATTCTATATTACGGTATTGGTCAATTTAAGGTGCCTCAGGTTCAAATTGTACGAACGGTAGCAAAATTGTGATAAGTGTAAATATTAGAATATTTACTCGAGTGTTAACTGTTCACAAATAGCGTTATTGGAGGTGTGCGAATGGGCTGACGAATTGCCGCGTCACACACAAGACATAGGCTTTTATGACGATGTTTATTGCTTGGTAAATTGCATTAAACGCTCTCAGTTTTGGTCATAATACTGTGATCAAATAGAAGACATTCATTTAACCAATTATCTTGTTGTTTTCCGACGTGCATAATCAAACAAAATTATCGATTAGTTAGAACATAGAATAATGGAAATATAAATGGCATGACTGACAGTTGTTAATAGAAAGGAAAATGTAGGGAAAAGTGATCGTTTTGTTCAACAGCTGTGGGATTTAATTGATTGTAACGCCTACAAGTACTACGAAATATACATGGTTAATATTTTGTGATTGGTCAATAGTTTTGTAAGCTTTATGAAATATGCATGTCATAACCTAATTACTTCTATTTCTTTTATTATAAAATTTTAATTGCAATATTGTTTCAATATCGTCATTGAAATAATATTGCAATTAAAATTTAATGTGGATATTTAACGATAATTACAGTAAACTAACAGATTATCTACATCCTTACAAAGAAACTAACGCTTAATTAGTCACGATCACGATTGCGAAGTTATATCGGAAAAACTTGCAAAATTATTATTTTATCAAAGATCAACACAATGTAACAAGTAGTTATCGACCTTATTGTTAGCAATTGACTTAAAACCGTTAGCGTAAGTAGGTATAATCTACCTGTATATATTCGTGTGCTATAAAAACCCTTCACACGGCAGCTGTACATAGGGCCATGTGCATCGTATATGTATAGGAGCGAGCGTTCCAGGGGCCAGAGCTCGTTATTTTCTGGTCAATTGCCGGTTTACTGCGCCCGCGCATCCTCGCTTCCAATTACTGCCCAGCCGCCAACGCTATAAAATTCCTAATCTACGTTGATATGTCTTATATACTGCGTGCATCAAACAAAATCCAACCTTACGAAGCTAACCGATATGTTTAATTTGAAACAAAGTTGAAATTCGAAATACGGCTTGATATTGGAACTTATGCAAATTACACTTAGGTAAAACGTGTTTGTTGTCCGTCCGGAGTTTTATTTTTTACAATTATATCGGCTCGGTTACTTGGAAATGCATTCAAGAAAGATCCAAGAGGGTTTCGTGATGTTTAATAGGCTTAGATTAGAAGTTAAAAGCCGAGCCGTGGGTCGAGGGCCCATTAAAAGGTTCTCTGGAGTCATGGCTTAGCTCTCATTAGACGCATAACTCCAAGAGCAAAAAAAGTCCTTTATTTTCTAAGTTGGCTGACTAATTGACGATATTTGGTGTAACTTTAATGACATTTTTTTAAACTCTGACGTGGGTTGGGTTTAGGTTTCATCATCCATAAATAGATCTTTAAATAGGTTCCAACTCTAAATAGGCAGTAGATATAAAGTTGTTGTTTCTACGGTACCTTTTGCTCAATCACGGTGTATTGTGATATGATTTTCATGGCCAGTTATATAGTTTTAGAACGGGAAGGTAAAAATATAGATATAAACGGGAAAATTTGTATGGATGGATGTTTGTAACTCTTTCAGGAAAAAAGCACGACTTCCATATTAACACATTTATGACTTTTATTCATTCATTTAGTTAGATGGGATGGGACGGCTTCATACTCTGTAATAAAACAATATGTATTTTTTATTCACATTCGATCTAAATGATGCGAGTTGAACGCGGCTTGTTGGGTAAATAATTGTTTCTAAGGAACACAATGAAATTGTTACAGATATAATGAGAAGAATATGATGATTGGTCAGTAGAATTCGCCATTCTACTTATACAGAAACTAGTTATTCTAAAGTAACTTTGAAAAGATTGCTTTCAGAAATAAGGCCGCCTTGTTGCATAATATACTACTAATCTGTTACTTTTACTGTTTCTATTTCACTTGTTTGAGTATTGCAATAAAGCATATTGTAACGGTTCGTTACTGTACTTTAAAGTTTATTTTATTTTTATTTAATTGAAACAAATTATAATAACACTAACTTAACTTAAATTTAACTAATATCTAACTACTATATTAATACTAATAATTAAAATTAACTTATACTAACTATACTAAATGATTAACAACTAAATAAACAAAAATAATACCTAACATAAAAATAATTTAATCTATCTATCTTACCTTAAAAGAAATTCAGATACTATCCTGTACATCTGCGCTCACAAGGCGATCGTGAATGAACGAATTGACTGACTAAGGTGAATAGCGGCTAACTTCTTGAGATTGGAGCTTGAGACACGACTTCACTTCATATTAACGTCTCACGATCTTATTTTCCTATTATTTAAATCCTATTACATTTAAATAATTAATACAAGAAATATTATATTATTAGTGAAAAACCCCGAGCTACAGGGTGAGTGTTGTAAATTACTTATTATCTTTTTTTGAGTAAAACCAAATCTAGTGAAGCATATTAGTTACCTACCTACCTGAGCTACCTACATAGTTAAAATGTATTTTTAATTTTACAATTTAAGTTAATTTATTAGAGTTTTAATTAGAAATTATAAAGTTTGGGATTACTAGTTATGACGAAATCCATTGTTTTGATAATTTAATAACTAGTTTTCGTTACAAGTTCATGGTTTCATCACTATCTGTCAGTTACATATAACTTTTGATTATGCAAGTATTTTTCTTAATTTTACTATGCACCGTAGGGATATTTCGGCTGCCACATCATTAACGACTATTAATTGTCTAAAACTAAACCATCCCAACAAGTTCCTTGGGAATGATTCTGTGATGTGGCGGAGAAAGAAATGTGAAGTAGGAATAACTACAATCTTCCTGTTTCCGGGATTCCAGGGTTCCTCCTACCACTATTACATCTGGCGCAGGCTACTCGACACTCCCGGACGGCTATTCCGTTTCATCATCATCGTGCTGAATTATTACGAGGAGTCGTATTGAAGAACCGAGCTGCCCGCTTATCACTGATACTATCGAGGAGGGGTGGTTTGTTTATAATAATCACGGGTAGTTCTACGGGGCGATTTATTAAAAAACCACGACCTGAGACTAAATAGGCTATCAGTCAATTGTGGCTGATGCAACATTAATTATACTTAGTCACTTAATATATCCTAAATTAGAAAATTGTTTTTTATTTATTTTTTAGTTAGCCTCACTAAAGGTAGGTTACATTGGCGCCCAATACAGGTTAATCGCATCCGTAGCGTTACCCGTGGTTTTAAGACAATTAATATTTTTATTTGATGTTGGCTCGCTTAAACTTTTCTCACTCAGAGTACAAAATTTTCATTTGCGTCCTTATACCTACTCATTGTAAGTTTATTTTACAACACTCACTGAGTATTTTTTTTAATATTATTTTTTCACGATGTCTTACCCTATCAAATTTTTGTCTTTACAAAAATCTGAATTAGAGTACGAAGTTGAATTAAGAGGAGGTTCCGGTGATTCAGTTGCAGAACTAAGGAAACAAATAGTTAAATTAGGCCAATTGAATGCTTCCGAAGATATTCTTGAATCCCACTTAGAACCAAGTGACGATTTGAAAAGTGTTAAAGAGTCTCTCCTCAAATCTCAGAATGCAATAATTTCTATAAAAACAAAATTTGACAAAAACCTATTTTTGAGAACTGAAACCTTACTTAACCATCTATATCATCGCATTAATAGAATCAACAACATTCCGGAAGTTAATGACGTATATAAAGTATGTGTCTCTAGTTTCAATTCGCAGCTTAAAGAACTTGTTTCTTTGAGACCTTCCTCGGTTCAAACTAAACCTACGTCTGTATCTACAAGCGACGCTGCTGTCGCGGAAACGTCTACCATCTCCGTCTCTTGTGAGCGCAGTCTAACATCTGATATTTCAAAGTTGAAATTTTCTGGCAAATCTTGCGTCCATTCTTTTATTCTCAAAGTGGAGGAATTTGTACAATCACGCGGAATAACCTTTGACAAAATTCTTTCGCTCGCCTATGAAATTTTTATAGACGACGCTCTACATTGGTATCGCTACAACAAGGATCGTTTTAGTTCATGGCAAGAGTTGTCCGAACTTCTTAAAAAAGATTTCAGTGCTAGTGACTACGACTACCGACTAGCAGCCGAAATACGATCCCGCACACAAGGCGAGCGAGAAAATATTGTCATATATATTTCCATAATGCATGGACTATTTTCGCGTTTGAACAAACCATTTTCCGAAGAAGATAAATTAGAAATTCTTCTTCATAACATACGTCCATGTTACGCAAACACCCTAGCAGCCTCGCCTGAAATTAAGACTATTGACGGACTAGTGTCTGTGTGCCGTAACTTCGAAAACATTCAGGCTAGGTTTGCTAGTTTTCATGAACCTCCTACCGTATCTAGCAACACTCTTGCTGTCGATCTTGCCTACAAATCTGAATTCTCTAACAGTAATAATAATAAGCATACTAATAATTACACTTATACTAATACACAACACAAACAATCTACCTTTAATAATAAAACAAAGCACAATACAGAAGTCAACGCTCTAACGCAGAACATTGAAAAACCTGTGTACTGTCCAAGATGTAGATCATATGACCACTCGCTAAGAAACTGTACGGCGGAACGTATCATAGTTTGTTTCCGTTGCGGCTTGAAAGATTATCGCTATCCAGATTGTCCTACTTGTATTAAAGCTAGCGATAATAAACAAAAAAACTAATTGGGTTGGATTGGGGAACCAGTGTTACTAATCAGACTAATAAATCAAAAAAATTTGATGCAGTTGATTGGCAAAAGTGGTTAAGTTTTGTTTCCGCATTTACTGCATATAACGCTGTCTCTTCAATCCGCGATAATTATTCTAATATTGATGTGTCCCGACCCTATGTTTCGGTCAACATTAGCAACCATACACTTGTTGGATTGCTCGATACTGGTTCTTCTACTACTATTTTAGGTAATGGCTGTCATGAATTATTTTTGAATTCAGAGTATAAATTAAATAAATCTGACACTGCTCAATTCATAACAGCAGGTGGTGACAGACTCGATTCTCTTGGTATCCTCTATCTGCCGGTGAGTTTTCATGGTCAAACTCACACACTTAAAGCGTACGTGGTTCCTAGCGTAAAAAATCCTCTTATATTGGGGATGGATTTCTGGAGGATTTTTGAACTTTTTCCTAAGTACATCGACCACATAGCTTATTACAAGGACAATGATCGTGTGTTTGCTACCGGATTAGAAAATTCAGATCCTCATAATTTGTGCTCTTACGAACATTTAACCGAGAAACAAAAAGTTACTGCCGATAAATTGATAACTCAATTTCGTAACATTTCTTATGAAGAACGTGGTTTAGGTCGCACTAAATTAATTACTCATTGCATTGACACTGGGGATGCTGCCCCCATTCGTCAACGCTACTACAGAATGTCTCCCGAAAAGCAACGTGTTTTGGTCGAGCAACTTGATGAAATGTTGGAGGAGGATGTTGTCGAACCGTGTGAAAGTCCATGGTCATCTCCTGTTCTCTTAACCCCTAAGAAAAATGGCCAACTACGTTTCTGTCTTGATAGTCGTAAACTCAACGCGGTGACAAAAAAGGATGCATATAGCCTACCCTATATCTCCGAAATTTTAGATAACTTACGCGACGCTAAGTATCTGTCAAGTTTAGATTTGTCAAAAAGTTTTTGGCAAATTTTGATTCGGGAGGAGGACAGACAGAAAACAGCGTTCTACATTCCTTCACGCGGTACATTTCAGTTTAAATCTATGCCCTTCGGGTTAACTAATGCACCCGCAACCCAGCAAAGGTTAGTAGACGCCTTATTCTACGGACCTGAGTTTGAACACCGGGTTTTTGTTTTTATTGATGATGTCATAATCGTCTCCAACAACTTTGAACAGCACATTTCTCTACTGACGCGCGTCCTTGAGAAGCTCAAAATGGCTAACCTTACTATTAATTTTGAAAAAAGCCAGTTTTTTAGGAACCAGCTCAAATACCTCGGCTATGTTGTCGACTCAAGTGGGTTGAAAGCTGACCCTGAGAAAATTGAGGCCATCTCTAATTACCCTACCCCTACTAACCGCAAAGAAGTTCGGCGATTTTTAGGTACAGCCTCTTGGTACCGTAGGTTCATTCAAAATTTTAGTACTCTAGCAAGTCCCTTGAATAAACTGACTTCACAAGGCAAGAATGCCCCTCCTTTCGTTTGGTCTGCGGAGGCTGACTTAGCCTTCACCACGCTTAAAAAGTGCCTCTCCTCGTCACCAATTCTCTCGTGCCCAGATTATACTATACCGTTTGAAGTACACACCGACGCGAGTGACTACGGTATAGGAGCCGTACTTACTCAAAATTTTGATGGTAAAGAACGAGTAATAGCTTATATGAGCAAGTCTTTATCCCAACCGGAGCGTAACTATAGTGCTACCGAGCGGGAGGCTTTAGCTGTACTTACCGCAGTTGAACACTGGCGGTGCTATTTGGAAAATGGCCTTAAATTCACCATTTTTACAGACCATTCCTCGTTAAAATGGTTTCTTAACTTAAATAATCCTACTGGAAGATTGGCTAGATGGGGAGTACGACTTTCTGCTTATAACTTTGATATAAAACACCGTAAAGGATCCGAAAATGTAGTGCCCGATAGTTTGTCTCGTGCAGTTCCTATTTCTGTTATTAATGATGCAGACAACGACCTACAAAATACTAATGACTCTTGGTTTTTAAATTTGCGTGACGGCTGTATTAAGTCCCCTACATCCTTCTTAAATTATCGAGTCGAAAAGGGAAAACTATATAGATACATGAAGTCCCTAAATCCTCTCACAAGGGAATTTGAATGGAAAGAAGTAGTTCCTTTGGAATACAGAAGGGATATTATTGCTAAAAATCATTCAGAACCCATTTCTGGTCATTTTGGTATCTTTAAGACTCACAAACGTCTGAGCCTTAACTATTTTTGGCCTAATATGCACCACGACGTGACTAACTTCATATCTACCTGCGAGGATTGTCTTTCACATAAATATCCTAACCATTCTACGCTTGGTGTGATGGGTAGACCTAAGGATTGTTGCCGGCCTTTTCAAATGTTGAGCATAGACCTTATGGGACCGTTGCCTGTATCTAGAAAACAAAACGTGTTTCTTTTGGTAGTAACTTGTTGTTTCTCCAAATACTGCCTGTTATTCCCTATCCGCCGGGCTACAGCCGACATTATATCAAAAATTATGGAGGAGGAAGTTTTCTTGGTTCATGGTATCCCTAGTACCGTACTAATGGACAATGGTCGACAATTTATTAGTGCGACTATGAAAAATTTGTTCCAAAATTATAAGATCCCTAATGTTTTTTATACACCACTATACACCCCGCAGATAAATACAGTCGAGCGGTATAACAGGACTATAATTACTTCTATATCTACATTTATTGACAGCGATCATAGGGTCTGGGATACTAATATTTCTAAGATACAGTTTGCTCTCAATAGCGCGGTAAACGAAGTGACTGGATTTTCACCTTCATTTTTGGTCTTTGGACGTGAGCTTGTAAGCTGTGGCTCTCATTACGTTGACGCCGATTTAGAGAACGAAATCGTTTTTACTCCTAGAGATGGTTACGCGGAAAACGTTGGTGTATTGAGTAAAATATTCGACAAGGTTCAATTATCGCTGATAAAATCACACTCTAGAAATTGCACAGTATACAACTTGCGTCGTAAAAATGTTGAATTTAATGTGGGCGATATTATTTGGAGACGAACATTTTATCAGAGTGATAAAGAAAATAAATTTTCTAAAAAATTAGCTCCCAAATTTATAAAATGTCGAATTATAGGCAAAAAATCCAAACTTGTATACGAACTGGAAGATATGTCTGGTCAAAATCTAGGAACATGGCACGTAAAAGATTTTAAATTGACTTAGTTTTATTCAAATAATAGGATTTATATAGGAGCGGATTTTATAAGTAAAATCCTAATGTAAAAAGGGGGGTATGTAACGGTTCGTTACTGTACTTTAAAGTTTATTTTATTTTTATTTAATTGAAACAAATTATAATAACACTAACTTAACTTAAATTTAACTAATATCTAACTACTATATTAATACTAATAATTAAAATTAACTTATACTAACTATACTAAATGATTAACAACTAAATAAACAAAAATAATACCTAACATAAAAATAATTTAATCTATCTATCTTACCTTAAAAGAAATTCAGATACTATCCTGTACATCTGCGCTCACAAGGCGATCGTGAATGAACGAATTGACTGACTAAGGTGAATAGCGGCTAACTTCTTGAGATTGGAGCTTGAGACACGACTTCACTTCATATTAACGTCTCACGATCTTATTTTCCTATTATTTAAATCCTATTACATTTAAATAATTAATACAAGAAATATTATATTATTAGTGAAAAACCCCGAGCTACAGGGTGAGTGTTGTAAATTACTTATTATCTTTTTTTGAGTAAAACCAAATCTAGTGAAGCATATTAGTTACCTACCTACCTGAGCTACCTACATAGTTAAAATGTATTTTTAATTTTACAATTTAAGTTAATTTATTAGAGTTTTAATTAGAAATTATAAAGTTTGGGATTACTAGTTATGACGAAATCCATTGTTTTGATAATTTAATAACTAGTTTTCGTTACAAGTTCATGGTTTCATCACTATCTGTCAGTTACATATAACTTTTGATTATGCAAGTATTTTTCTTAATTTTACTATGCACCGTAGGGATATTTCGGCTGCCACATCATTAACGACTATTAATTGTCTAAAACTAAACCATCCCAACAAGTTCCTTGGGAATGATTCTGTGATGTGGCGGAGAAAGAAATGTGAAGTAGGAATAACTACAATCTTCCTGTTTCCGGGATTCCAGGGTTCCTCCTACCACTATTACATCTGGCGCAGGCTACTCGACACTCCCGGACGGCTATTCCGTTTCATCATCATCGTGCTGAATTATTACGAGGAGTCGTATTGAAGAACCGAGCTGCCCGCTTATCACTGATACTATCGAGGAGGGGTGGTTTGTTTATAATAATCACGGGTAGTTCTACGGGGCGATTTATTAAAAAACCACGACCTGAGACTAAATAGGCTATCAGTCAATTGTGGCTGATGCAACATTAATTATACTTAGTCACTTAATATATCCTAAATTAGAAAATTGTTTTTTATTTATTTTTTAGTTAGCCTCACTAAAGGTAGGTTACAATATTATATGTAAGTATTTAGAATTTATTGTTTATACTTGGGATCAAGTTCTGTTCAATATGCAATGAAAGATTGAACTGCAATTTGTTTAAAGTGGGAAGAATGTCATCTATTCTGGAAATTCTTAAAGCAAAACGAATATTTTCACTAACCAAAATTGCTGGTGAAAGCTGATATGTATAACCTTGAGGTATGTTATTTTTCTAAATGCCCATTCACATTTTTTATCTTGTTAAGTACCAGACCGTTCGCGTTTAAATGCTTTTGCTTAAAAATGTACCATTTTTTTTTTACTTTTTGCTGATAACGGACAGGGTTATAAAAATCAGTTTTGCAAGGGCAATTTAGCCTGGATGCCGACAAAAGAGTGTTTGCCTTTGAAGTCGCCGACAAGCAGCATCCGCTTTCTCCTTATTGATAAGGCCGGATGTGACGTGGCCTTGCGTTTGGAGTTGGTGCATAGGGTTGTCGTTGTCGTCCAGCAACCCAGGACCAGTATAATGTTCACGTGTCATTTACAACAGTCGGTCAAGAGCTTTGAAAGTCAAGAAAGCAGTTTTCCTCGTCGAGAGCTTTCATTATTTTAAAACATGGATATGCATTAATGTAATAAACTTTTAAGTAGAAAGCGGAAATGCAGTACAGATAGACATTTTTTGTTTCGTTGCCATTAACTTAAATAAAAAGCCGGATATTCCAATATTTGGCCGGACAAAACCCAAAAAGGCGTGTCGCAGCCCTATCCGCGCATCAAGAGCTTTTCACGATTACTTGACAAATTCCTGCGCAGGATAGACGTGTGTCCATCCGTTTGCACAAGACCCAAGAATAGGAGCGTGATTCATCTAACGAATTAAAATTAACTTCTTGTCTCTACAACTTTGCCTATTTGTGTGTCCACTTTACATTTACTGTGTTTACCGTGTACACAGATTAACGGTGACGAATTTATGTAGTTACCAAAACTTCCTATTATTTTATGATTCATAGGTCATAGACAGAATTCTTCAAAAAATTTCATGCTACCGAATGCACCCGACTGAATTTACAGCGATGTGAAAATACGCTATCGGTTTTACGGCGCATTTAAAATTGTGCAGTTTTAGCGATGCATTCTTTGAATATAACTTAGCAGCTTTATAAAAGGAGGTAGGTAACTTAAAAGCGGGGGAGGTGGAAGGCGGGCAGTGGAAGGGGTGCGGGGGGCGTCTGTAGCGAGCCAATAAAGGCGCGCAGTAAATCCACGTAATTTAGAGCGGTCATAAATTAAAGTTCCGCTATAAACGCGGTCCGGCCGCGTACCTGCCGCGCCCGCGCCGCGCTGCCGCCAGCCACTCACGCCACCGGCATATAAATCAACTACCCCGTGTGAACTCGGCATATGTCCTAGCCCTGAGCTAGCAGAGTCGTCATTAGCTACTACAGATGGAGTTCGTGACTAGCACTTATCTAGATGTCAATATGTAACGTGTAATTAATTTGAGAAATTACAAATGATAGCCTTTATTTATTACGTCGCTCAAAAATATTTTTAAGACGAATAGAACTTCGGAAAAGGCCATCGTAAATTGTACTCCGCACTTCATTTTATGGTTTAGGGAAAAAAGAAAAAATAAAGACCAAACGGGACCAAACTTTGGATATGTCAAGTTTTATAAATAAATTCTTCACAATTCACACAGGTCTCAAAGTAAGCACCCCAACGCTACTGGCCTGTCCAATTTTCTCGAAAACCGTAGTTTGACGAAAAATGGTACAACGTTTTTGAATGCAGTTTCTCAAAACACTTTTAACTTTGATCGGGACTAGTGGATGAAATTTTCTTTTGTGGTTAACAATAAAATTCCAGCTTTGTCCTGTCTTTGTCTCTGTTGTATGCGAAATTATAATATACCATTTTTCGAATGTGATATTGTGCACCAAATGAGAAAAATGTAAATGTTTAGAAGTAGAAGGAAATATTCGCATGTTTTTGTTTTGCATATAAATAATGTTTTTAATTGATACAAAGGTGATTAAAAAGCGCTGATGTAGCAAAATTTTGAAAGAATGCAATGACATTGCTGGCTGCAACAATAAACCGGTAACTTATATCTGAAGTGTAGCTGATCATAGCAGTGATTTCAAAATAATCTTTACATAGTATAAAATGAAGTCGCTTTTTCTGTCTGTGTGTCCCTATGTATGCTTAAATCTTTAAAACTACGCAAAGGATTTTAATGTGTTTTTTTAAATAGATAGAGTGATTCAAGGGCAAGGTTTTTAAGTATAATACATTCCAAAATTCCCACGGGAAAGCGAGTTACACGCAAACGAAGTTACGCGGATAGAGATCCATAGTAGGAAAAGGTATTCTCTTTATTTATAACTAGCGAAAAGTTATGTATAAAGAGGACCTTTTCCTACTATGGATCTATTTCCTTAGTTATTAAACCAACCTTGTCATACAAAATAGTGTGTACGTGCCACACAAATCTTAAAGATTTTAAAAATAAACATTGTTGAAAAATCCCGTAAACGTTGGTAATCCCATTTCGTGTCCTTCATTTACACACACGTATAAATACCCAACATCAATTTATTTACACAAGGCTTGGTTTTTACTACACGAATTTTGATAAAGACGTTTCGTGATGTGCTGTAAATCTAATGACAACCTTCTACAAATATCATTTAGTTTGTGACGCGATCTCGCCGTATGGAGCCATTACGGTCAACCCTTCCCGAAAAGATTTAAGGTCCAAACAGAATAAACCAGGCGCAAACCCCACGGCGACGCAGTGGACCGCTCCACTTTACGATTAGACGTACAACATAAAGAGACACATTATCTGTTTTATCTGACCTGAAATTCCCCAACAAAGAGATAAAGGTCGTAGTTAGGCCGTGACGTGTAAATAAATTATATGGGGTATTGTGCATCGTCACATTGGGATTGTCTAAAGTAAACTTGGATGTATTGTAGCTCGATCTCGGCTGTAAATCAACCAGCCTCGTAGACTCGTCGTGTTGCGTAAAAGGGTTTTATTTATTATCACCCCATGACAAATCTGATAAGGGAATAAAAAGGAACGCGACATTCAATCAATTTTTTTGAGTGCCTAGACAAGATTTTGTTTGCGTTCCACAAGGTTGCATTCTAGGTCCGTTACACTCAATCGTAATGTTTATATTATTTGTGTTTTCTTTTTTCAGATTGTACAAACATAGTGCATTTTGTAAGACGTTACTGAACAACTTATTGATGGCTACTGGAAAAATTGGTTTGAATTTCACTCTTAGATGAATTAAAATTACTCCTTTTGGATAATTTTATAAGAGATAATTAGGGGAGGCTTTTGGTTTGCAGTGGGACGACATCACTGGTTGCAGTTGTTGTACAGTTTTAAACTGAATAGTAACTAACTAGATAACCTGCTAGGTCATCCTTAACGACGCATGACACGGTTATTGATGAGATATTTACCGTCAGTTAGATTTTTTTTAGCAAAGATCTAGTGAATTGATTATTGTAATACCAATATAAATAAGATTTACTTGATATGTTTTAATTTATGAAAATTAACCAATTATTTGGAACTGAAATTTATAAATTCCTACCTACTTTCATGACTAACAAGCAAAGATAACAAAAGCTCAACACTGTATTTTTTTTTCGTGTTCCATGATAAGTTTTATCTAGATTACCTATCAGGTATTTTCTTATATAATAGCAGATAAAACATAACCGAAGGAAATGGAATTACCCGGAAAATATTTGATTAGTGATATTCAAATTATTTGAATTAAATAGGTACCTACTATACATACATACATGTACCTACGGTGGGCTACAAAACAAAATTTAGAAAGGTAAGTTATTTATTCAATAATTAAGTCGAAGGCGCTTCTACCTGTTTATAAATTTTTTGGTCATTATAATAATGATAATCAGACACGATTCTGCTTTTAAAACATAAAAGCAGATTACTCAATGTTTAGAATAAAACGTTAAATTTAAAAAAAACAAAAAAATATATCCACCATTTCAAAGTAATTTTACCTCTTATAATGGATCAGTTCCCGGTTGCGTTGTTAAAACTTTACTCTAAGTTAATACTTATATAAGGTTTCATTTATTCAAATATCATTTTTAAGTTGTGGAAATGTACATTACTACCTATCAATTAAGTTACATATTCATAACCTTAATTTTAATTTATAACTTTTGAAAAATATATAAGGAAGTTAAATCATTTTGCACATTATGAAAATACAAAAAATGGCCTGCATTATGTATATGGTACGGTGCGGCATTGGCACGAGGAGGCGGGTTGGCGGGGCGCTACGTGCCAGGCACGGAGGCACGGATCGCTGGCATGCAACGCATTCGGAGTCGAGCTTATCTGCGATCGAGGCCCCGCCCTGGCGGCGGCGGGCCGCGGCCTGCTGGCCATGATGGCGGCCGGCGCGTCGGCCGAGCGGCCCGCCCGACTTTATAGACCTAATGAAAACCACTTTAATTAATTCACAGCAATCACATGCGCCATGCACGGCGCAGCTTTTATGTTTATTGTTTCCATATCATTTTAAAGCACCACATTTTGATTTCTCCAGAGTGTCACTATCATAATGTTTTGTTTGGTAAATGGTCGGTGTTTATTATTGTGTGTATTACGATTATTTAATTATTACGCAACTTTTCGCTTAATATTATTAACTCCGCGCCATAAAGTAGATGACTTTATTGTTGTTTTTATTTATATCTTTGTCCGTTCTGTTCATTAACGTATCTAATTTTGACAGTAACATAATCAACATGCCAAATCGAGGAGTGTAGGAAATGGGATGGGCATTGGGTAAAATTAAATGTTACGCCTATAGTAACGTATGTACGTAGGAATTAATGCCAAGTTATTTATAGAAACATGGTAATAATCGAAAGTAGGTAAGTGCCTGCTTTAGGGACTAACTATATATACCTATTCTTAATTACTTAGCTCTATTCAGCGTTTGTCCATAGAAAACAACGATTTCTTAGAGCTAAGCAATCCAATCATATCAAATTACCTATAAATTGCTATTAAAACAATTCACGGCGTACTCTTTTATTATGATTCGCAGATATCTTTCCATAATACTATGAGCGAATCGTTAGTGTAGGGTCACCACACCATACAATATTATCGGCGGTGAATTCTCCCGTTTTAATTTTCTTCCCATAGTAAAACTAACAAGCAAACCCATAGTTTCGCCATGTCTGTCTGTCAACTCCGACTCCGAGACGCCTAATACTAGAAAGCTCTAATTTAGCATTTTTAATATGCTAACAAATTGATAGATAAATAAAATAAATAAATAATAAACATTACATGTATGTAGGGCGCTTTGGTCATTCCATGCTATGCTTTTAACATTGGGGGGTGGGAAGATCATTTTTTAAATTCAATGATCCGTTTGCGTATTATTCGCGAATAATTTTAGTCTAGCTAAATCACGACAGAACATCAAACTTTTAACCAGAACGCTATTTTATGTCATTAATGTAAGTTTATTTTTTGTTTCTATTTAAGTTTAGTTTGATAGTTAGCTTGATTGCTTTTAATTGTTGTAAGTATCACAAATTAACATTACTTCAGAAATTGGACAATTACTTGACGCTCTATCAAAATGTAAATCAGAAAGGGTTGTATGAGATGGCAATACTGTGGTTGTACCTAAGATAACTTCGACAGGTTGTGACGCTTGTGTGGAGAAATTCATAATAAAACATCTAACTATTACTACACCGAAGATCATTAGTGCATCGAGCATACTTTTGATTTTCCATTAGATATGTACCGTATACTTATAATAAAGTTTCTATGTCCTAACGAAGTACTTTACCTGTAGTGGTTAGTGGTTACCTACAATTCGTCTTTTATGTCGCCAAGTCGCTACACACTTGACAGAGTGGTCGTGTTAGTTGGCATGGTTCGTTTTACTATCCGTCGCCATTCCGCAATTCACACAAAATCTAAATACCTACCACCCACGAAAAGCCACGAATAAACATGAACTTTTGAACAGGAATTTGTTGAATTTTTCATAATTTGAATGCATGGTAAGTAAAATATCCAGAAAACAGCGAGTTGATGGATGACGCGTTTGCGCGGGGAATCGTCCCCAGCGGCCATTTGTCGCAGGGCTCTCCCGGCGGCCTCGTTAGAGGCATCCCGCGTCAACGCGCTTGCTGATTTATTCACCTCCCGTCCTACCATCTCGCTCGATACAACTGACACATAAATGTCGCTTTTGTTTCCCTTTACCACGAGATTTAGTGTCGCTATGTTGACGAGGGAAAACGACGCACAGCGACGCGTATTCCTACGTGACTCTATATACATATATCAACGCTTTAATTTGTCCCGTATTTTTTAAGTAAACATGGTGATCTCTTTGGTTTGAATTGTTTAATTTTATTTCATGTCATATTTTCTCATTGTTACGTCCTACGGATACCTATGGCGACTCTAGGTTTTCTTTTGAAATGCATTCACAATAAGCTTCTACATTCTATTGGATCTAAAGCTAAATACAGTTAAACAAGAAATCGCCACATGTAGTCAAAACTATCAGCTAAAACTGACCAACCATGTGAATGCTCTAGTTTCAAAATTGTCAGGAACAGGAAGTACACACAAGACTAGTGAAGAGAAATAGTGTTCCAACCCTAAAAACTCGATTTTCAAAGGAATGAGAGGACCAATGGGTTTACCGTCACTATACATTGACAGTTCCGGACAGTGGTCAGACAAAATGGCATAGATAAATGTGAATGTAAAGATCGCTGTGATGCAGGATATAAAAGAAAAAAAAAAAAGGTTTTGTTTATATCTAGCTTTGGTTTCCTCCTTGCCGTACTGGCGCTGCCAATAGACAACGTTGACGATGCTGACGGCCTGACGAGCATTTCACCCACCCGTTCATTGAAACCCAAAGACCTGTAAAGCAATATCTGGGAATGGAGGTCTGCACATGGCAAAAACTCAAATTAAAATCGTTTCTTCAGAGAGTAGGCCTTCACATGCCTTTTCTCTAGTTATAGTGTAATAATGTAGTAATAATGTAATTATTCTACTCTACAAGCTATCACGATTGCGGAAATAAAAGCAAAATGATCACTGGTAAAAATGGCCTTTTTGTCAATTAAGTACATCAACATTTTTATAAAACTAGGTTACGCGGAATGTCAATTTAAATGACGCTTTAAATATCTAGCTCCAGATAATTATGGATTGTGTGTTAAGAGATTTATTTAGAAATGCGACAGATATTTCGGACCACAAAAAACATACTTATAGAAAAGGTGTGCTATTGCTAACAAAGTTAGGTCCAGTGTATCGTCTTGACGTTATACAGGGTTTGTAAGGTGGGAAAATGTGACCTTTTGCTACTTGAGCAACTGCGTTTGAACCAGGTCTTGTCTACGACTTGCTTCATGTTGTACCTATAGTAACTATATAACGATACGTATAATTTATGATACAAATTACGAACGTAGATACTTGGTGCAACAAATTACAGGCATCCGCGATTTCGCCAGTGCGAATAGTGAATATTTTCGGACGTCGCCGTTCGCTTTTCTTGCTCGGTTTTTCATGGTCGCAAGGTAACCTTTCTTCTAAGCCAGGAAAATGAATTGCTGTAATATGTCGCGCTGCTCGGGGTAGCGACGAGAGTCTGTCGGATTCTCCAGGTGGACAGCCTGATAGATCGGTATACCCCTATTTTTTTGTCATCACTAGGTAGTGATGATAAAAAATAGGGGCAACCAAGTCGGTTGGTCGTTTACCACCCTTTCCACCGCATATGGCAGGGTTGTGGGAACTATTTTAATACACAAGGTCTAAACTCTAATCCATTGAGTACGTAGCCTTCTCTAATTTAACTCAGCGGCGTTTTTGTGTTCATTACATGTTAGAAAAGGCAAATCTTTTAAATACTTATATGTATAAAGAAGGACTAAAGGAGGAAATGACAAAAAAAGCTGTAACTGGTTTTCTTTCGCCATTTCTTTTACCAGTGGTCATTTTGCTTTTGTTTTCGAAATGGTAGTAGTTAGAGTAGATTAATTTATACAAATTATTTATTACCGTTTTTTTCGTTCACTGATTACTGTATACTCTGACAAGAGAACGTGGTTGTGAAAACCTATCTATCTATCTATAATATAATAAAAGTGTAAAAAAAGTTTGTCCGTACATTGAATATATTTCCAAAAAAATTGTTTAGGGCGATGAAGAATAAGCATTAGAACAAGAATTTCGAAAAATATTGTCCGTCTGTATGTTTGCACACGCTAATCTCAGAAACGGCTGAACCGATTTGGATGCGGTTTTCACTAATATTAGCGATTGGGTCAACTTAACATTTAGTGTATGTTTCTTTTCAAAATTCCTACGGGAACGGGAATAATGGGACTGAACGTATAAATCACTGACTACTGTAGGGGTTATAATGAATTTGGTTCACGTGTAGAATTTAATCTGGAGTAACATATAGGGTATTTTTATCCCGAAATTCCCACAGGAACGGGAATAATGGGACTGAACGTGTAAATCACTGAATCATTACGTGTTCTGAAACTGCAAGTGCTAGAAGTTTCCAATGTTTCATGGTTTTCTAAGTTTTTCGAAATTCCCATGGGAACGGGAATAATGGCACTACACGTGTATTACCCGGGACGCTCAATCTAGCTGAAAGATTCTATCATCTATATACATAAAAGGAGAAGCTGACTGACTGACATATCAACGCAGGGCCTAAACTATAAGTGTTAGAAACTTGAAATTTTGCACAGGGGTTCCTTTTATAAAGTAGGAGAGCACTAAGAAAGGATTTTTTAAAATTCCCACGGGAAAGGGAGTAATACTACTGTAAGTGTATAATCGCAGGCGCTCAACCTAGAAAGCTGAAATTTTGTATAGAGGTTCTCTTTATGATGTTGACAAGGACAAAGATGGGGTTTTATATAATTCCCACGGGAAAGGGAGTAATAGGACTGTAAGTGTATTATCGCAGGCGCTCAACATAGAAAGCAGAAATTTTGTATAGACGTTCACTTTATGATGTTGACAAGGATAAAGATGGGATGTTTTAATTCCCACGGGAACGGGATAAATAGGATTGCACGTGTGTTATTGTGGGCGCTCAACCTAACGCCTAGATTTTGTATTAAGCTTCCCTTTATAAAGTAGACAAGGATAAACGGGATTTTTTTAAATTCCAACAGGATTCGGAATAATAAGGATAGTCGTTTTTTTTAATTCCCACGGGAACGAACTTATTTTCATTTTCGCTTGACCACGCGGGCGGAGCCGCGGGTAACAGCTAGTTCTCTGAATAAAAGTTATGAATTTTGAATTTGACTTGGAACAAATTGGAACATAGCCAGTCAGAGTTATCAATTCGCTAAGCAATCAAATCAGATGTCCAAAATTAATCGTCTGAATCACAGGATCTTACTAGTTCAGGCACATAATGTTTGTTATAAGTATTTTTACCTCAATTGTTAAGGCGAGGTTTTCCATCGTTCGGCACTGACAAGCTGGCGCCGGGCGCTACTAAGAGAATGGCTGACGCGACTACTTACTTAATTTAAAAAAAATCACTTCTTGGTGGAAAATAATAATGCATTTCATTTTAACAATGTTTTCTCGGATCATAAGAAATAATAAAACCTATCGTTTGGTACTTATAACTTTTATATGATTTCATGGAGGAATCTTCATATTGATGTCAGTATTTTAAGTAATGATTTGGTGTCATCTTTATGTTTTATTGTTAGTATTCGTGATTCTGTGTTTGCCATTCACTAAATTATGTTCAAGTGTGGTCGGATATTTTTTTTGCTCAAAGTTTTTTTATCTGAAGATTTGCGATAGTTCAAAAAAGTTGAAATAGCAAGGTAGGCACAGTCAAGAGCAGGTCGACCTTTACATATTGGACTTTGTACCATTCTTAAGTTCTATGACATAAGAGCCAAAATTGTACTGCAAGTGTATATATAGCTCGACGTGCAGTGCACCTGACTGTACAAGAGCGCCATAACTATTGTTACCCTAGCCCTAAGTTTCATGAATATTTGCTTGTGTTCGAAATGGTGTTAGTATATAACGTAGTTTATTTTCTTTATACATAAATACAAATTGTAAATGCCAAGAAAAAGTGCCTGTGAAGGTCTAATTTCTGAAATAAACGATTTAATTTTAATAAAGATTTATTATTTTAAATTATTTACCCAGATTGGATAGAATAGAAACGTAGGGATTTAAAAGAATCTTTGTTTTTTATTTCATACTAGCTTCCGCCCGCGGCTTCGCCCGCGTGGCCTAGTAACAATTAGCATATCTTTCTTCAGAAACAAATTCCGGTCCGGCACGGCCCGGTACGGTACGGTTCCATCCGGTCCGGTCGATCCGGTCCGGTCCGGTCCGGTCCGGTCGGTCCGGTCCTTATAAGAACCCTACATGACAAATTTGAACCTACAGTTCAAATTTGGAATTTCTAGACCCATTGGTTTGGGCTGTGCGTTGATATATAGTTAAGTCAGTCAGTCAGTCAATCAGGACTTTGAATTTTATCTATGAAATAAAATCCGGTCCGGTCCGGTTCGATCCGGTCTGGCACGGCCCCGTACGGTGCGGTTCCTTCCAGACCGATCAGGTCCGATCCGTTCCGGTCCGGTCCGTTCCGGTCCGGTCCGGTCCGGTCGGTCTGGACCTTATAAGGACCCTACATGTCAAATTTGTCATCTCTAGACCCAGCGGTTTGGGCTGTGCGTCCCCTCGCAACTTCGTTTGCGTATATCTCGGTTTCCCGTAGGAATTTTGAAAAATCCTTTCTTAGTACATCCCTAGACGTCGTAAGGAACCTACAGTTCAAATTTGAAATCTCTAGACTCCTTGGTTTGGGCTGTGCGTTGATATATAGTTAAGTCAGTCAGTCAGGACTTTGAATTTTATTTATGAAAAAAAATCCGGTCCGGTCCGGTTCGATCCGATCTGGCACGGCCCGGTACGGTGCGGTTCCTTCCAGACCGATCAGGTCTGGTCGTTCCGGTCCGGTCCGGTCAGTCTGGACCTTATAAGGACCCTACATGTCAAATTTGGCATCTCTAGACCCAGCGGTTTGGGCTGTGCGTCCCCTCGCAACTTCGTATGCGTATATCTCGGTTTCCCGTAGGAATTTTGAAAAATCCTTTCTTAGTACACCCCTAGACGTCGTAAGGAACCTACAGTTTAAATTTGGAATCTCTAGACCCACCTGTTTGGGCTGTGCGTTGATATATAATTAAGTCAGTCAGTCAGTCAGGACTTTGAATTTTATATATATAGATGAAAAAAAAACCGGTCCGGTCCGGTTCGATCCGGTCCGGCACGGCCCGGTACGGTGCGGTTCCTTCCAGATCGATCAGGTCTGATACGTTCCGGTCCGGTCCGGTCGGTCTGGACCTTATAAGGACCCTACATGTCAAATTTGGCATCTCTAGACCCAGCGGTTTGGGCTGTGCGTCCCCTCGCAATTTCGAATGCGTATATCTCGCTTTCCCGTGGGAATTTTAAAAAATCCTTTCTTAGTACATCCCTAGACGTCGTAAGTAAGGAACCTACGTGCCAAATTTGGAATCTCTAGACCCAGCGGTTTGGGCTGTGCGTTGATATACCCTCGCAACTTCGTTTGCGTATATCTAGGTTTTCCGTGGGAATTTTGAAAAATCGTTTCTTAGTACACCCCTAGATGTCGTAAGGAACCAACAGTTCAAATTTTAAATCTCTAGACTCATTGGTTTGGGCTGTGCGTTGATATATAGTTAAGTCAGTCAGTCAGTCAGTCAGGACTTCGAATTTTATCTATGAAAAAAAATCCGGTCCGGCACGGCCCGGTACGGTGCGGTTCCCTCCAGACCGAACAGGTCTGATCCGTTCCGGTCCGGTCCGGTCCGTTCCGGTTCGGTCCGGTCCGGTCCGGTCGGTCTGGACCTTATAAGGACCCTACAGTTCAAATTTGGAATTTCTAGACCCATTGGTTTGGGCTGTGCGTTGATATATAGTTAAGTCAGTCAGTCAGGACTTTGAATTTTATTTATGAAAAAAAATCCGGTCCGGTCCGGTTCGATCCGATCTGGCACGGCCCGGTACGGTGCGGTTCCTTCCAGACCGATCAGGTCTGGTCGTTCCGGTCCGGTCCGGTCAGTCTGGACCTTATAAGGACCCTACATGTCAAATTTGGCATCTCTAGACCCAGCGGTTTGGGCTGTGCGTCCCCTCGCAACTTCGTATGCGTATATCTCGCTTTCCCGTGGGAATTTTGAAAAATCCTTTCTTAGTACATTCCTAGACGTCGTAAGGAACCTACATGCTAAATTTGGAATCTCTAGACCCAGCGGTTTGGGCTGTGTGTGGATATACCCTTGCAACTTCGTTTGCGTATATCCCGGTTTCCCGTAGGAATTTTGAAAAATCCTTTCTTAGTACACCCCTAGACGTCGTAAGGAACCTACAGTCCAAATTTGGAATCTCTAGATCCACCTGTTTGGGCTGTGCGTTGATATATAATTAAGTCAGTCAGTCAGTCAGGACTTTGAATTTTATATATATAGATGAAAAAAAAACCGGTCCGGTCCGGTTCGATCCGGTCCGGCACGGCCCGGTACGGTGCGGTTCCTTCCAGATCGATCAGGTCTGATACGTTCCGGTCCGGTCCGGTCGATCTGGACCTTATAAGGACCCTACATGTCAAATTTGGCATCTCTAGACCCAGCGGTTTGGGCTGTGCGTCCCCTCGCAATTTCGAATGCGTATATCTCGCTTTCCCGTGGGAATTTTAAAAAATCCTTTCTTAGTACATCCCTAGACGTCGTAAGTAAGGAACCTACGTGCCAAATTTGGAATCTCTAGACCCAGCGGTTTGGGCTGTGCGTCCCCTCGCAATTTCGAATGCGTATATCTCGCTTTCCCGTGGGAATTTTAAAAAATCCTTTCTTAGTACATCCCTAGACGTCGTAAGTAAGGAACCTACGTGCCAAATTTGGAATCTCTAGACCCAGCGGTTTGGGCTGTGCGTTGATATACCCTCGCAACTTCGTTTGCGTATATCTAGGTTTTCCGTGGGAATTTTGAAAAATCGTTTCTTAGTACACCCCTAGATGTCGTAAGGAACCTACAGTTCAAATTTTAAATCTCTAGACTCATTGGTTTGGGCTGTGCGTTGATATATAGTTAAGTCAGTCAGACAGTCAGTCAGGACTTCGAATTTTATCTATGAAAAAAAATCCGGTCCGGCACGGCCCGGTACGGTGCGGTTCCCTCCAGACCGAACAGGTCTGATCCGTTCCGGTCCGGTCCGGTCCGTTCCGGTTCGGTCCGGTCCGGTCCGGTCGGTCTGGACCTTATAAGGACCCTACATGTCAAATTTGGCATCTCTAGACCCAGCTGTTTGGGCTGTGCGTCCCCTCGCAACTTCGTATGCGTATATCTCGCTTTCCCGTGGGAATTTTGAAAAATCCTTTCTTAGTACATTCCTAGACGTCGTAAGGAACCTACATGCTAAATTTGGAATCTCTAGACACAGCGGTTTGGGCTGTGGGTGGATATACCCTCGCAACTTCGTTTGCGTATATCTCGGTTTCCCGTAGGAATTTTGAAAAATCCTTTCTTAGTACACCCCTAGACGTCGTAAGGAACCTACTGTCCAAATTTGGAGTCTCTAGACCCACCGGTTTGGGCTGTGCGTTGATATATAGTTAAGTCAGTCAGTCAGGACTTTGAATTTTATATATATAGACGACATATAAACAAACAAGCAAACGGTGGTCATAGGTGGTGATAATCACTTTTTTTTCAGGTGATGAAAAGTGGTCATCATCGCCCATGAACATCATTAATACCTGGGTGCTCACAATGCGTTTGGGCTCCAAAGAAGGTGGGAATAGGGTGGATTGGGATAGAAAAAGATTTTGGTTTCAAAGTTTTCGGATATATTCACCGTATGAAACTCATAGATGTTTTACGCTAATATTTTATGAGTGGTGCAGAGCCCTGCAGAGCTACCCCATTTTATAAATGCCTCTATCACCCCGAAAATTTCTATTTTCAAATAGAATTGTACGTACACTAAGTACCTTATAAGTATGATAAAATAGATGTTATTTTTACGAGTTCAGAAATGAGTCAATGGGCAAAGTGCTCGTTTTAACTAAACGTATAATGACCTATGACAACAGACCGATAGTAAATATTACGATAAGGGTACATAAAGTTCTCAGTTGCGACTCTAAATTACACGCGTAGAACTCGAAATGGCTTTTTTAAATATTTCAGAAGTGAACGATTTGGACAAGAATCAATTTGAGTCTGTATTTGGGAATGTTATCGAATTGTGTACTGATGCAGCCGTACAGGTCGAGAAAGGGAGACCTTTTAGCAACGTATTGGAATTGTGCGAAACTTTTTCCAAGTATTTGAACAAAATAAGTGAAGCAGGTGAGTTGTACACGATCAATAAGTCCATCAATTTTGTGTGTAATTAGTGATAAAGGTTTAAGTGTATCAGTCTTCTTAGGTCATCTGAATCACTTAGCTTAACATTTATCGTCAAAAATTGGTCATGATAAAAATGTTTCTAAATATTCAACGTAGTTACTTTATTCTTCTTCGAACTATCACATCAAAAATATTGGAAGGAATGATAGTTACCACTCAACTTCATAATAACTTCAAAAAAGGCTCACTAGTTATATTACCGTAGGAATACCTTTAGAGTAGGTAGTTTAGAGCATGCATGTTAAGTAAACTCAAACTTATCGGTAGGCGTACATATTTCTATGATCACCATCAGCCAGGAAAAAGACCTCCAATCTTCAAAACATTGCACCAATCTGAAAAATTAATTTTTAGTGAAGCAAAAGAAGGCACTTTTGTAAATATGTAATAGTAATTGTAACTTATTGTTAGTACACTGGGCGTCAAAAATAAGTAGTACAGTTTTAAAATTGCAATTACTCTTAAACTATAGAAGTTAGAGTTTTGAAATAAAAGTAATTTTATAGCAAATTTAACAAAGTTTTCTAAAAATAATATTTTATTTAGCATTAGTAAAGTTTTACACTGAAAATTAAGAAAAAACTAAAAAGCTAACCATTTTGAAGTAACTATCAAGAACTTAATTTTTAAGTTTTGGGCCTTGTTCCCACTTTAGTAACTTGTGTTGCCGCCTCGGGCTCTGATGACATCTTCGAGCCGGTTTGGCATGCTGAACACTAAGTTTCGGAGGCGGTGTTAGGGAATATTCACCCATTCTTCTATCAGGGCCTGTTTTAGAGCCCTGAGGGTGGCGGGGGGTGGTCTGCGTCTTCTGACTAGCCTCCCAAGCTCATCCCAAGTGTGTTCAATCGGGTTAAGATCTGGGCTTCTTGATGGCCAAGCCATCAAGCTGATGCCAACCTCCTGAATGTACTCTTGTACGAGGTGAGCGGTGTGTGGCCGGGCGTTATCATGCATTAGTATCGCTCCATCACCCATATTTACTAAATATGGCCCTGCATACTCGATAAGGATCTCTAATGCATATCTTTCACCAGTCAGACTGCCATTTTCTGTGACCACTAGCTCTGTGCGACCCTCTGAAGAGATGCCAGGCCATACGTGTACAGAGCCCCCGCCGTATTGAACTCTTTCCGAGATGCAACCTTGAATGTATCGCTCACCAGGTCGCCTGTATACTCTCCGCGTTCCATCGGAAGTGAATAAAGAAAACCGAGACTCATCTGTGAACAAAACTCTTGTCCATTCTTCTTCGTCCCATTGTACGTGTTGACGGGCGTAGCGTAGTCTTGCTACTCGATGCCCTGTCTCAAGTTTGGGGCCATTTGCTGGCCTGTACCACTTCAGGTTGGCTTCAGCAAGGTCTTCTCCTCACTGTACTCTCACTAACGTAGTCTCTTCAGGTCTGAAGAAGCTGTTGCTGGACCTTAACTGCATTAAGGTGACGATTTCTTAACACAGTAGAGACAATTAAGCGGTCTCTCCGGTACTAGTGCACCTGGGTCTGCCATTACTTGGTCTCCTTAGATGGTTTCCAGTCTCTTAGTACCTTCGCTTTACTTGCTGGATCGTTCTTAGAGTTACACCCACCGTTCTTTCAGTATGACGCATACTGATGCCTACTTCGAGAAAAGTTATGATTCTTGCACATTCTTCTGGTGAAAGAGGCATGATTAGTGACGTTTACTCGCTGAAGACACATTTGCTTTTGAATTGCAATTGATTTATCAGAAATAAAGAAAACAATAAAAAACAAAAGTACAAGCCAACAGTTTAAAAAAGAGTGTTTTTGTTTATTAAGTTTTTTTTTCAGTCAATCTTTAAAAAATGATATTATGCATGACGTTTTTATTAAATGAAATGAAATTGTCTTTTAACTTTTTTTTATTTGAAAGGTCTAGCTTCTGTAGTTTAGGAGATATTGCAATTTTAAAACTGTACTACTTACTTTTGACGCCCAGTGTATTACATGTAAAGCTATGTTGGTGCATACATTTTTATAGTTAAGCATTGATTATACGGAAACGAAGCAGTGGTTGAAGTCGAAAATAATTGGAAAGCAAAATACATAATAATATCCGTAGCAAAAAAAATAATGCTAGCTCTACGCTCTTTGAAAGTTGAACGAAAACGAGTGTGGACGGACTTCCTACTTCGTCTAACTTTTCCTTTATCTTCTAACTTCGTGTCTAACTTCACTTCAGTCAACTAAGCTTTTTATTTTTTATTAAATGATATGTTCAGGTTCGGGTGTACTAACACCCTCTTCTGATACACCGGACAGTTGCGGAAGCGTAGGGCTCTCACCGCCAGGTAGGGCTCTCACCGCCATGTCAACTACGCGAGTGTCTAGAGCTAGCCTAAAGCGTAACACTAACTTGCAAATACAAAATCTATATATAAAAGCAAAATACCACTCACTGATTAATCACGCACGACATCTCACAACACCTACAAACTTGAAATTTAGCAGGTGATTATTCTTAGCTGATGTCTACACCTTATAAGGAACCATAAGGTGTAGACATTCGCTAAGAATTTTACGAAACTCCACCTCTAAGGGCTAAAACGGGGGTTGGATGTTTGTATGAAAGTCCTATGTTTGGCGGAAACGGGATTTCGCGGGTAAAAGCTAGTAGTGTATATTGACATTGAACAATACTTACAGAAAAAGTAGTGGTGTTAAAGTTGCACCCTGACTTAGCTGGACGGTTGGCCGCCCAGGGAGAGCTAACTCGGGAATCGACAGAAGAGCAGCGCAGTGCAGGTTTGCATGCTCTTACTGAGGCGCAGAAAAAAATTATCAATTCTAGCAACGAAACGTAAGTTAATATTGTTTTTATTAGGACTACAGCTATTAAAATACCAACAATTAGAAAATCATAACTTTCAATATTTATGATTTTTTAATACTTTTAATACAAAAATGGTAGGTACCGATATTTTCATATTGTTAATAACTCAATACAATAAAAATACCGAAATACTTAGTAATATAAGACTATTATGGTATTGTAATATATTCAATATAGGTACTTACATATTTACAGGTTTTTTTTTGTATTTTTGTAACAAGGCAACTTTATTGTTGATAGCAATCTATACAAGGAAGGACAAGCTTAGCAATAATAATCTAACTACTAACAATAATCTTACTTACCTACAAACAGATATCAGAATCTAAATACAATGCATCATATAATTATTACACAGAATATTATAATTCTTCAATCCACAAATCATACGAATAATATGTATTTACCCATAACCCAAGCAGAAAGCCTTGTTTCAGTATAAGAAATTTACTTACATATTGTAGAAAAACATTAGTAGCGCCATCTGTAGTGCGAGTTCTGTATTTACGAAGCACACATCGAATGCTTCATTAAATTTTATTAAGCTTGATAGCGCATGCTTTGCTACGCAGCTGTTCGAAATAGTTTTTATAAACGCCACTAGGGGGACACTGGTGCTGTACCGTTATTTTTTTATTTTTTTTATCTTTATTTTCTTTTAGGGGCTTTTATCTTGGTGATACGCCAGCCCCATCATACCTTAATGAAGGATCTCACTTATGAGGGAATAAACAGTTCTAAGAACATTTTGGTGAGAACAGAGATTGGCTTCGCCAGAATCGTTAATGAATTCATAAAATTGTCTGATGTACAAAAAATATGCAAAATTCTCATTAATTTTAATGTTTCATCATCATCATATCAACCCACTGCTGGGACACGGGTCTCCCTTCAATCGAAGGTGATTAGAGCGTACTCTGCCACGCTGCTCCAATACAGATTGGCAGAGGCCGGTGTTTTCAAACCGCCATAAGCCCACTGACTTGTCTTACCGACTATCATCCATCGGCAAAAGCCGGGACCGACGGCTTAACATGCCCTCCGAAGCACGGAGTAGCTCGGGATAACGAAACCCATCCAAACGCTGGCTAGGGTCGACGGTGCTTAACTTGCGTGTTCATATTAGAGTTCGACACACAGCGACGCCATCTAGCTCCTCATATTACCTCAGTATTTACGTAGCTGCTTGTTTTTTATTTAAAACTAATATAAAAAATTCTATTTGTAGATACAAACAAAAATTTGGGTTTCCATTCATAATATGCGCCAGGGAGAACAAAGTGCAATCTATAATTGATGGTCTAAAACGGAGATGCAGTAATACCAGGGAACAAGAAATAACAACTGGGATTGACGAGGTGAAGAAAATATGCAAATTGAGAATATTGGATATCGTGAAAGAAATCGAAGAATAACTGAGAGATCAACCTCAAATATATACCTAAATGTTTATATTTTATTTCACAATTTAATCACAAAATGAAGTAATTTAAAATAATTTTATTTATACATCATAAATAAATAAATACAAATAATAATAAAATGGTAAGACGCTTGTAGTTTAGCGCATGTCTTTTCAATTTTTTTTGCCATATTATACCCTTACTGCACGTCGTGAATTATATAAAATGGTAGAACTATAATATAATGATACTTGAGTTACTGGCACAAGTTGTAAAACAGTTTTTAAACTATACTTTGCAATAACATGGTGTAAATCGTCAAATGCAAATAATATAATGTAAGTACAAAAATAAAGAATAAGTACATTATTAATATAATATTTTATTAAAAAATAGTTCAAAGAATGAGAAAATAAGACGTAACTATTTGTAAAATCAAAGTATCCCAAGGGACCTTTCGATGACGGCGTGTGGTTGCCCAGCCATTTCATGCAAGTCAGAAGTGTTGAGGATGTCTTCAAAACCTATATCGAGGTATTTTCCAGTAAGTACATCAAGCTGTAAATTGGAGCTAGGCAGGAAGGGTAGTCGGCCAATCTGAAATGTATAATAAACAACTTCAGCGAAGGGCTCTGTGTTAAGGCAATCGTATCTTTGTACAAGTCATTTTCATTACGTTCCCCCAGAAGATGCAGTGGTGTTTCATCAGCCTCCTTACATCGTCTGCAGGTGCGTGTGTCACTCAGCCCTAAGTTGGACATGTGCTTATTAAGGCAACAATGTCCTGTTAAGGCTCTGACCACAATTCGTAGGTAGCTTCTACTGAGCGCTAGGACAAGGTTGCTGTACCTTTTGTTGTAGGCTTTGATTAGAATTTTTGAGTGATTCATGCCCGGCGATTCCATCCAGAGCTTGATAGCGTTTTTGAAACAGGAGTACGTAAGGGTTCTGTTAGCTAGGCTTTTTGGTATATCACACAACGGCTCGGGTCCCTCCTGTACTCCATTAGCCCCCACTCTTGCAAGCTCATCAGCACGTTCGTTGCCGTTTATGGCAAGAGAGGTTCACAGCTATTTGAGCTACGAGGATGTCTATCAAGAATTTTAAGGTTAGGTATACTTTATCCCTGTTACCCTACACATGTTAAATTGTGATATAATATCGACAGTGGAAAGGCAAAAAGACTAAAGCGCCACTATTGCAACTTTACAGGAGCGAATTTTAAAGTTTTTTTTTTCAGTAAAAAATTCATATCTTTTATGCTATTTAATGTATCTCAATGAAACTCACACCTAATATATGTTTATTTTTTTTTCAAATTTAGAAACTAAATTTGACTGTCTAGAGCCTTTATTTTGCGAGATAGGTGTCGCTTTAGTCAAAATCAAATAAATTTAAAAAAAAGACAGTCAGCCAAAAAACGCATATCACCCTAAATCACATAAATTACAGAAATAAAATTTGACTAATAAGCAATATCACTTGAATTTTATAGATTTAAATTTAACATACGAGTTTTGTATTTCTAAAAGTTTGTAGAGCGTAATTTCTAACAGGAATCAAAAATTGGAATCGGCGTAATTGAAAAATACTAATAAAGGTCAAAGTTTGAATAAACATGAAAGACTAATAACACTACCGCCACTGCATTTTTGTTATTAATACAGATAATTGCTATTAAGCAAATAACTTGCATTTTAGTGCGTATAAAAGTATGTAGAGGCCTTAAGAGAATGGATTTGAGAAACCAGAAAATCCTAAACTTCAACTGGCTGGACTTAAGGCAACGACATCGTAGTAGGTCATGGAAGAGATGAAAGATGAGATTAATAGTTTATTTGTGAGACTTGTGAATTGTGGACCTAGATAACGATTTTTCAAATTAAAAGAGTCCTCAATTCTATATAGGTTTTTCCTCATAGTAGTAGTAAACAAAATACAAGACAAATTTGGTTGAATTTGAAATGAAACCAAATTATTGAATCATAAATCGTTTATTTATTAACTTATAAATTATTATAACAATGTTATTTAGCATTTTGGCCTAATACTGCTTAGTTCAACAATAGCTACTAACATTCTACCTAATTATAAATCTAAGGTTCAGCCTTACAAATCTGAGAGTCTTAGAGAGATCAAGTGTCGTACAAAAATAATCAGTGTTTATCAATAAACAATGTTGCAAATAAAAGCATGGCAGAGCCATGATAAAGTAAATATGACCATGAAAAAAGCTTGTGAATATTCTTTGTTATGGGCGAACTGACTATCTTAGAAGCACACTTTAAATAAGTCAGTTTATAATTACTCCTTAGCTACTATTCCAATACAAAACACCAATTCCAAAAGTTTAAAATACTGAATAATATTTATAGGAATCAATCAAATATAAAAAAAATTATTTACTAATTAACTCTTAAGAAATAAAGGCCTCATTTAGAGGCACAAAGTATATTTCTATCATACCAAAATGTTAATTTTACAATCAATAAAATAAAATCTTTTTCTTGTATAACTCCAACAAATACAGCTAAATTAGAAGACATTTTGTAATGCAAGCCCTACGGTTTCAACCTTGGGATCAGTTAAAAAAACTGCGTGCATCACGTATCTTCAATTAAATTCCTCGTCTTCAATGTCACTCTCCGGCAGCACATCTCCGATGTTAGCAGCGCACGGCAAATCTTTGTATTCATTGTGAAATTGCTCCGGGATAGTTTTGTTGGTGCACAATTTTAACAAATCAGAGTATTTTTTTTTTGAAATTGGCAGTGGCGCCTTGTAAATTTTCTTTACATTCACATTATCATTTCTTATTATCTCTATATTTTCGTATGGAGAATCAACATCCATACTATATTTCACTTGAATTTTATCTGGGCACGACTTCTTTAAAGTTGCTATGCGGATCTTGCTTATTTTGCCTACTAAATTTCCTTTGAAATATTTATCTGATATGGCGTCCCACCCTTCAAAATATTTGTGGGATAAGGTTTGAACGTCGTATGGCTTTGGCACTTTCCTTGCCAATGAAAACACAGTAGGCCACTGCGACGGTGCCCAAATGATTGTATTGCTTACGCTTTTTTCTATAACCGCGTGCATTGAATCTACTGGCATGTATGTATGACCGGGCAACAAGTAATTAATTTGAATAGTGGTGATGGATATGCACTTTTGCAAACACCTGCTAAGGCATGCCAACACAACCTTGTTCTTATTTTGCCCTGGGCACGAATCACAGTACAGAAGTAAAGTTTTTATAGTTCCCCTGGTGTCTACAGTTTCGACATATTTTGCGAGAATCGTGCAAATTTCATTTGCTCCTCTTTTTCCTTGTGCTTCGTTCCATGTAAAGCAGAAACCTTCTCTGGTCTGCGATTCATAAAAGGTCAGATTGTATACGGCTAATTTTCTGCTGTAATAAAGTAACATGCTCTGACCGTAAGGTGTATTCAAAACTTTTTGAAGGTCGAATGTTGAGCATAGCACAGTTGCATCGTGTTTGTGGATTTCTTGATGATTTTGAAATCTGGCGTACGTGTTTTCTTTGTCCTTTAAGTGAATCTCTTTTTCTGTGCTGTGCTCTCCGCTGGTGTCATTTTCGTATTTAATGCACTTAATGCATTTATCTTTACGAGGAACGTGGAACGAGATATTGAACTCCGTTAAAAAAAGATTCTTAAACACTTTTTCTCCTATAAAAGCGTTTCCTTCTGTTTGTTTTTTCTCTTTGTAAATCTTATACAAAGTGCTTAAATTTCGGAATTCTTGAGGTAAGTAACATTTTTTTGTATTTTTTCTGCAATAATGGGAAGGAACTGCGGGTAAGTCTTCGATATAACTCTTGGCAGATTGCAAGAGAGCTGGAGATGTTTTGTTAGCAGGTATATGTTGGCCTCTTTTATCATCATTAGATGATCCTAGAACAGAGTCATCTATTATACGATGTACATATTTTTGACGAATATCCAATGTATTTAAAATAAATGTGAGACAGACTTGCTTTAGGCCTTCTCCTTCATTAATAAAATAACTATGGGTCCATCGTCTTCGGCTGTCTACATCCTTTGTTCTTTTTCGTTTGACTGGTTCTCTTTTTATGTGACTGACCAGCCAGTCACGGCGTCTTTGGTTAGTGAGAGACCAGTAATGATTGAAAATATTTTTACGTTTTTCCTCTGGTACATTATAACACTCGTTTGGACATTTGCCTTGTACACATAAATTTTCTTTCATTTTCTTTGCTTCCATTACTTTACCTGTTTTAGTAACATATTCTTTCCCTAAATGTCTTCGATAAGATCGATCCTTTGATTTATTAATTCTTTTCTTCTTTATTTTTCTCAAATCATTTGTGCTTATTTCAGCTTGACTATCCTCTGATCTCATATTTTCATTCATCTGATTATCTTTTTTCTCACTTTCGTTAATCTCTTTCTTACTTTTCTTAATGGTATTTCGTTTTTTCAGTAGCTTCTTTTTCTGCATTTTCTTTTTGTCTGGAGTTTCATCTGGTGTGTCTGTATTAGATTGGCTTCCTTCCCATGAACTAGAGCTATATGCAAAGCATTCATCGTCTGATAGAAAGTCTATGTATTGGTATTTTTCTATATTTGGTTTTTTATTACACTTTTTTCCTACGTCTTTTTTGTTTTTATTGGCTCTTTTTCCTTTTTCAGGTTCTGTGTCTATATTTTTTACATTTATTTGATGTGTTTTATTATTCGGATTATTATTAATAACCACATTATTACAACTTTCTTCTTCAAGTTCTATATCAATGGTGATGGTACTTAATTGGCAGTTATCAGATATTTCTCTTTTGATAATATTTATACTATCGTTTTCTGATCGTATCTGTTGTAGACAAATTCCTATTTCTTCATTACGAGAAAGAGATCGTATACCGGGTTCCTGGTGGATATCAGCTTCGAACACCACTTGAATCTGACTAGAATGTGCCATAATGTCACGAGACACATCGTCGAGTTCATCATGATACACGCTGCTGTTTACATTGAGAGAGAGTGCTGGTGACTTCTCCGAAAATTCGTTTAGATTAGCTTGATCGACACTCGTAAGTAAACAATTTTCGAGCTGGTTTGACGATGAGTCACATAAATTAGTTAGGTGGGTGCAACTTGCGTGGAGAGGTTGTTCCAGCCTGTTAGACAACGAGTCTCTTGTATTATTTTCACAGGCATTACCAGTATCAAGAGGATGTTCTAGTTGGTTCGACGACGATGAGCCTTTTGGATTATCTTGGTAAGTACTACGCGCATCGGGAGGATGTTCTAGCTCGTTCAACAACGAGCTTTCTGGATTATCTTTGCAGGTACTACGTGCATCGAGAGGATGTTCCAGCTGGTTAAACGATGAGCCTTCTAGACTATCTTCGCAAGTACTACGCGCATCGAGAGGAAGTTCCAACTGGTTCATCGACGAGCCTTCTGCTCGGCAGGTACTACGCGCAGCGAGAGATTCTAGCTGGTTGAACGACGAGCCTTCTGGATTATCTTCACAGGTACTACGCGCATCGACGGGGTGTTCCAGCTGTTTCAACAAGGAGCCTTCTAAATTATCTTCGCAGGTACTACGCGCATCAACAGGATGTTCCAGCTGGTTTATCGACGAGCCTTGTGGATTATCTTGGTAGGTACTACGTGTATCGTTACTACGTATATGTTTGAGTAGTTTAGGCGACAAGTTTTCTAGATCGGCGGCGTTACTAGCGCAGAGATTATCTTCCAGTAAGTTCATCGTGGGACTAACATTGTCAACTAGGCGGATGCTGGTGTTGTCTCTGGGACCATTTCCTAGTTCAAAGAGAGACCATAATTAAATTACTGAAGAAACAAACCTATTCACAAAAAAAATTACATCACTAACAATATTTTAGTTTAAGTTTGCTTATTGAAGTCTTTTTGTTATAATTTTATAACTTTATCTCTTTTGCTAACAAAAATTTAATTAATTGACTAACAAAGTACTTAACCGACTTTGCAAAAAATTGTAAATGCATCATTAATGTCCCAGATTTTTTTTCACGACTTTGTCGGTCTGATTAATTTCTATTATGTATTGACATGGCAAAATGCCACGGATAGACAGACAGTCAGACAAACCAACAAATAGATAAATATAAATAAATAAATAAATATATAGGGACAATTCATACAGATTGAGCTAGCCCCAAAGTAAGTTCGAAACTTGTGTTATGGGATACTAACTCAACGATATTATATTTTATAACAAATACATAGATAAACATCCAAGACCCGAGGCCAATCAGAAAAAGTTCGTTTTTCATCATGACCCGACCGGGAATCGAACCCGGGACCTCCTGGGTGGCGGTCTGGCGTGGTAACCATTACGCCACGGAGGTCGTCAAATAGATGGACAGACGAACAGACAAACAGACGGCCATGGCGAAACTATAAGGGTTTCCTGATGACTACGATACCTCAAAAAACCAGGTAAGCCAAAATAAAGAATCCCTTGTTAGATAACAAGGGATTCTATTTATCATCCTGAAGTACAAAATCCTAAAACAATGAATTGAATATTGGCAGTGCATTTTCAATTGAATATAATGTACCTGGGGAACTAGGCTGTCGAATTGCTAAATAATCAGCTTCGCTTGCCCGCCGTAATTTTGTTACGTAGCTGGAATCATTTTGGATTGGATTTGCACTCCTTTTCCGTCCTTTTCGCTTTGCAACATTATTTTTTTTAGTTTCTTCGCCAACAGTAATATAATTTTTGTAAAATCCTTTTCTTTTGCTATCCATTTGAAGCTGAAAGTAAATACACACAAATATTACAAATAGTAAATACCTAAAGTTAATCACCATTTCTACCTAAAAATCCACAACAACCCAAGCTTATTTATGGTGGTTTTTATTAATCAAATAAATAATTAACTATAAACCAGTTAATATAATAATTATAATATAAATTAAATATAATAATTAATAAGTAAAATCTCTTAGCATTCCAATCCAAGAACTGCGTGAAAACATTTAATTTTATGTATTCACAAAGTTAGTTTCAATCTTTGGAAACTTACTTACATTCCTAGACTTATTATAACAAGTTTTTATTGCATTAGGTACATAAGTATCAAATAATTTAAATGTTCAAGTAAGCAAAAAACTTCAAATAAAAAATTTTGAGGTTATGTTTATTTATATTCCACAGTTATGACTTTATAAACAGTATTTCAATTTGTAAATAAGTAGCATTTTTTACTTACTATTCAGCAGCGATATATTCAATCCAAACACTAATGTTACTCACAAAATATTGAGCACAACGTTTACTTTAGTGCATCACGCCACAAACTAAGCAACAAGTTCCGACAAGATACGCGCGGGGAGGCGCTGCTAACTCGCATACGCATGTTATGGATGTGTGCGTAAAGATAGCTATTTTCCGTTGTTTTGTTGTCATGCGGAGGACAGATTTGACTAATCAATGATAAAAGTTGAAAATGTAAAACAATAAAATGGATAAAGCGGTATAGCAATGTAAACATTACAGATTGCTTAGGCTTAATGACCACAGATGTTTCTTTTCCGGAAAGAAATTATGGCTAAAGTTTCATAACCGAATTATTTTAATTAAGTTATGATTGCTCAACTACCGTTTGTTTTAAAAAAGGTGATAAACAAAATACTTAAGTTCTGGTTTGTTCCCAAGTCAAAAGAGGACTAACGCGCAAAGCACCATTCACACCGCCAATTCAAAAAAGAAAAAACGCTAAAGCGCCAGTTGATGTTATTTTTTGTAAAAGGAAAAAGACTAACCACCCCGAAAACAACGAAATGTAAAAAAATAAATAGACTAATATGAGATATTCAACAAAATGTGGTAAATGCAGTAATGCTGATTTGTATGAAAATAGAAATTTGACAAAAATATAAATGACTAACGAAGTAGTGATCTTAAAATTTTGTGCGTAAGTGACATTATTCACTAAAATGCCAAAAAAGTGTCGCTTTAGTCTTGAACTTAAACGGGATCGTTTGATATTTCAACTGACTAAAGCGCCAAAAAAGTGCTCGGATCGACACAAAACTTTGACAGATCGAAAGAGAAAAAAAAATCCAGTTCATTGATATATATAACTCATTTTTGTCCAAAGTGGCGCTTTAGTCTTTTTGCCTTTCCACTGTCGATATAAAGAACTCTGTATAATACTATAACCTTATCAGTCAGATCTGGCTTGCTATCGAAAACTGTGTGAGAAAACAATAATTTAAAAAGGTTTTAGTACCTTGCGGGCAAATTTATGTTCCATAGTAAGCTTCAGTGGTGCATGAAGACCTTGGATGTTGCGAAGCATTGCCATGTTCATTTTCTCTTCATTCATGTGAAACTGAAACATGGAAATACTTATATCACTTTGATGACACCATGATACTTTTTATACTGAAATTAAAGCCGTTATATGTCAAGTAGAAAAAACAATATCGACATAACTGAAGCCGCTAGTATTATAAAAAAGGAAATAGACTACAATATTAGACGAGTGTCTACAATGATCAAAATCATAACATTTGGAATTTACATACATTTCTTTCGGATGTTTCAATAGGATGTGCTGTTCCAAGTTTCAGTTTTGTTGCTCCAAGACCAGCAACCATGGGGTCGGGAACTCCAAATGGGCCCTCTTGCACTTTGATGTTAACGCCATGTTCAGGCTTCACTTTCACGGATGGCAGTCCAAAACTCTGAAAATTGATTTATTAATTATTTACACAAAGCTTATTGAAACTGTGAAATGTAAAATTCATTTTGTAGATTTTATTATTGTGTAAGCTGAAATCATATGAGTAAAAGTATAAAAATGCTGTCTCATCTTGTGGTTAAGTTATATTGTATTCTCACCATGGTTGATATGAAGAGTTACACACTGGAGACTTAAAAAAACTACTTGTATTTGCTATTATCAGAAAATATACGAAAATAATTAGCGAATTGCTTCAAAATACTAAAAAGCCGATAATAATTCACTTGAAGTGAAGTTGATTGATTGATACTCTTTCTATGACTTCACGAAATTACAAAATATTCTTCTTCTTCCACTCATTCTGGCAACCGCGCGGTAAAGATTCTTAATTTTTCTGCAATCTTTGATTATTTCTGCCATTCTCAAAAATCTACAAAGAGGACGTTTTCAAGTTCGTTCTATAAATAATAAGTACATTGATAATTATTGGTCTTTTTTTAATTAGTTTAAAATAAAAAACTAGTAAACTGTACGATTAAACGTTAGACACCGATATGTAATACCAAGGAGTAAAACAATAAAATAAAGAAAAATGATAAAGTTACCTTAAAAAAATAAAAGTCATAAAATCAGACTCAACTCAACAAACAAATACTATTATTTTTCTTTGTTGTTATTTATTAAAATATTTATAGTACCTAATATTCTGTTTTTCTATAATCAACTGAAAATGGCTGGCCGCGGAGCAAAGAAGGAGATGGTAAGAAATACCTACCATGTACAATTTTTAGAGTACCTTACGTACCTACCTAATTCTAAAATTTATCATAAAATTTTAGGATCCCGAAGAACAGATGAGAAAAAAATTTCGTGCAAAATGTCTTTTTCGAGCACTTGGTCGGCTCGTTATGGCGAACACCTATTGGTTAATAGAAGCTGTTGACCATTACGAGGGCGTGGATGACGTGAAACGGAGAGTTGAACAGGCAGTACGAGCGAAGTCTAAGAAGAAACAGCTCTTGACCATAACTGTTGGTATCTAAATTTACAATAAATAGTACTTAGTAAAGCTGAGAATGACTAGATGGCGTGACAATAGGGTGGAAAAGCGAGCAAATGTGACAAGTCCATGCTGGATTGAGGCGCCTCAAATTCATGGGGTAAGTTATCTATTCAGATAATAGGAAAAGCCTCATCCGATGAATTTTCTACGGGGCCCCAACATTGTTAAGTTACGCCCCTGCCCTGATTGTAACTATGGCTTTTATGAAGTGGTAAACACTCATGCGTTAGGTCTCGATTAATTTATGTTTTGTAGTAGGTAATCGAAGTGGCCGACTTGTTGCCAAATTAACTCCAGATTATTTTATTCAAAATCCATAAAAAAGTGGAAATGTTTCAATCACCGAATCATATAAGTTACGTTTATATGACATGATCATGTTAGATTCCCTACTCATAAGTTATAAAATGGTAAGTATTATTTTATAATGGTAAGTAATATAGGTACTAAGCATTTTCATTTCAGGTTCCAAGTGCGTTTCTCCAATGAATTAAGTAGTACTATCCTAAGTAGTAGCGTTAGACACCAATAATATAATAGCGTACCTATGAATACGTCCTGGTACCCAAGTATCCTTACTTCTACTACTTTTTCCTTTGGAATGCCTGGGGTTTTATTGAGCAAAGAGAAACGAGGAAATAACGGTTATGACTATATAAAAATAAATTTATTGATCCTTATTCGATTGAATTTAGGACAAGGCCCTCTTAAATAAGAACGCTCAGGAACGAACAGACCATGAGAAGAAATACATTTATCGAATTATTGGCGGATTGAAATGTTTTAAACGTTACCCTAACGTAAGTAAGGAACCTAAGGAAATCATTTACAACAAGTGACTAAGTATTTGTAGTGGTCTCGTAGGTTGCTAACATTATGCCTTATACATTGTTTACAGATTTGTTCCTTTTCCTGTTAAGGGATCACAGTTTAAAATGTTGGTTTTTAGATAAACTGCAAAGGAGGTCAATGCCCTTATATAAAAAAAACACAATAAGCGGGGCAACTGTGAAAGGAAATTCCGAAAATACGAACTGACTGACGTTTTGAACCTTATTCTAACTAGTAATGTCTATTATGAAAGAACTACGTGTTTCGTTGTTTCAGATGGAAACTTTCATAGTAGCCCCGAATATTTTAAAATAAAGGTCTACAAACCTTTATGAGCAAAAAAAAGTGTTAGCCACCTGATAGAGAGATAGTGACAGTAGAATAGTTTATAAAATATCTTCTTAAATCTGGAATACAAAAATTTTGCGCCGGAGCCTTTTGGATCACCTCTGATATGCCTTGCTACATCGATATGGACTACACTTAAATAAAAATAATTTTGATTATGTAACTTCGATTTGTATAGCACGTGAAAAGAAAACTTGCAGCAGTTACATACTTTAAGTACTACAGCCCGGGCAGGGTCATAGTTCGACAGCACCAAGAAGCACACGCTCTGTACTTCATAGTGACTGGAGATGTGGTAGTTAGCCAGTTGGTGTGGGATGAGTTACTTCAGACGAACGTTTCTGTGGACATTGGCGTAATGCATCCTGGGGATATGTTTGGAGAAGTCTCTCTGTTGCATAATATTCCTAGAACTGCAACGTGTACTACCGCGGGTAAGATTAAATATTTGGATCTACTGGTTTTCACGGTATTTTCAGTTATCTATATACATAAAACGAGAAGCTGACTGACTGACTGACTATCTATCAACGCAGGGCCTGAACTATAAGGGTTAGAAACTTGAAATTTTGCACAGGGGTTCCTTTTATAACGTAGGGGAGCACTAAGAAAGGATTTTTCAAAATTCCCACGGGAAAGCGAGATATACGCAAACGATGTTGCGCGGGTTTCGCTAGTAGCTTATAAATCCAAAATGTTATCAACCCGTACTTGCCCGATTCTGCTGGGATATGCATCCTTTCAATCAAATGAATTTTAGATTCATACCATAGTTCATACTCAACTGCGGGTTTGCAGTTACCCAAATTTGCAGTGATTTAGTGAATTAATTTTGGTTAAGCAAAACGCAGGGGACCAGTTTAAAATGCTAGAGGATGACTTGACAAACGAGCTGTCATCTGATAGTAAGTAGTGGCTGCCCATGTCCATATGAAAAGTATCGATAAATAAAATTTCTAGTAAATCCCTTCACGCAATACCTAGAAATCTTTAATAATTTTTACGGCCCTGGTTAACTCTTTCCTTCCTTTGTGGACTGTACACTGACGATTCTAGAGGAGTCTCCGAGATGTCCGATAGTTTAGTGGTGTGTGTAAAGAGTAACTACTATTTAAAAGCATCTAACGTTAAGTTAAACTTCTATCTATTAATTCATTGCATAAATACGAATTTAATTCCCAAGTAGATACCTATAATGAGAAGCGAAGAAAAGTTTCTTGCATGACATCAAATCGATCAAACATTTTCATTGCTTATGGGGTTACAATTTTGACACAGTAAAGAGAATCGTTCATTAGAGGTGATCGTGTTTTGTTGTTAGGACACTGTGAATTATTAGCTTTGATGAAGGAAGACTTTAAAAATGTACTGCAAGCATCTGTACAGAAGCAATGGGACGAAGTACGCCTCGCTATGTCAGCTTTCACGTATTTCGACGCTCTTGACGAGGTACCATTATGATCTTATTGAGTGGAATATGAATAGTGAGTCAAAAGTTAAAACGTCTGTACCTAACGATAAAAAAAATTAACTTTTCGTTATCAAAAGGTCGCCCGCCGAGAAGGTTGCATTGTGGCCAAGATGAAATCGTACGAGCCAAATGAAACCCTCCTTGGAGACGGTGTGGGTGTGGCCAATTTTGTCTACTTCATTTTATCAGGCCGCTGTCAGATGATTGAGTCTATCCAAGTGATCGTTACTACACGTCTAGGACGCAACTATTATGCGCTATATGATCCGTTTGTATGTATTGCCTATTATTAGATATTTTGTTAGTTTTGATGTTTTAAATGTACTGAAATATTATTTTATCTAAAAGGTACCTAAAGAGGAGAGCGAGCAAGACTTTGATACAAAATATTTCGGTGCCTATAAAAATCTCAACAAAAGTCAGCAATCGCAAGATGATAGTGAGAAACCAACAGAGAAAGATGAGTCAATTCTGAAATCTGAACCACGACTTTCTGGTCAATTGGAAGGTGTGCTCAAGTCTACGAAATCCCAGAAGTCCCGGCTAAGTGGCGTTCATATCACGGGCACGTCATCGAATATAAGGCAGAGTGTTCTATTTGAACCGGAGTCGGAGACAGCTGAATACAAATCTATATCTTTCTTAGCACCGCCAGCACATACTGAAGAACAACGACCATCTGTAAGGTACTACTATTACATCCGGAATCAGTTGTCAGCTACGGATTAGCTGTTGTCAATGTTTCAAGAACACTATCGATTACCTATTGACTATCTAGTTTACCTACCTAATTTTTTTTGTAGATTGAGCGTGATACCTGAAAAAACTCTGCTGCCGCCGCCTGAAAATCTTCGCACATACTTTATGCAGGTTGTAAATACAGATAGGACTTTGAATATTTTAATCTACCATTTTGTTTGTCATTATTAAGTAATAAAATAATAAAAATTGGGGCATAAAAGTATAATATTAGTACATAAGTGTGCCTAAAATTTTGCAGGTGTGTCAACTAAACCCTGGTTCGAGTTTTGGTTTCGGCGAAAACATGCGCGACCGCCGAATCGTGGCGCTGACTCCCGTGGATTGTATGCTGATGCCGAAGATATGGTTACTTCAACGGAACACCGCCAACATATGGACGAGAATAGAGCATTATTTGGACAAAAAGGCATGGAGTTTTAATATTATACGATGACAAACAAATAGACCGATTATACCTCATTCTTTGAATCATTACTAGGGTCGAGTCTTGTAAGAATTAGATAGTCGCATTCCTATTTGATTGATGAATCGAAATATCGTATTCTTCCGTGTCGAGCAGGAAGCTATAATTTTAGGTGCTTAGACTCACAGAGTTTCTGTTTAGACTTTCAAAAGTTCAACAACTGCTTTAGAAACCAGTGGAACACAAAGCATCACTGATTATACACAATATTTTTTTTTTCTGCTTGTCAGATTCCAACAAAGAAACAGTTATTCAAAGAGTTTGTCTATCACCGTCGATGGATGGAGTTTCGCGACCAGATGGTCGATGACGTCATCGCTCGTTCGAACACCGTTAACTGGACATCAGTACATGATGTTCCTTATTCCATTAGAATGGAAGAAATGCTTGATATTTAACGTATTTTCAAATTATTTAGAAATTTATTCAAAATACTTACTTTTGATATTAAACTTATATTAGTAAAATCGTTTGATTATCCATAAATCGATTTTATTTTGTCATGAGTTCCTATAAGCTTATCTATCACATCATTTAACTGTGAAACCTGCCTTAGTATTTGGTACGCTAACAATTAATTACTACAGATAAACATTTCCTAGTTCTGATAGTAACTTATTAAAAAAAACAAATTTAACACCAGTTAGGAATATTTTTGGGTGGTAAGATCACTCACGCGTTGCCAACAATCCCAACCCCAAGTGGAGCTCTGGAGACCTTACTCACCGTAGGAACACAACATGGCTGAGAGCTGAGACCAATGTTATTTGGCTACGATCTTCTGTAAGATGGAGGTCCTCCCCCAGACGGGCCTTTTATTCCTATATTAAATATTCCTATATATATTTTTTTTGGGTCCTTCTATTTTCTATTTCTCATAATAAGGCAGTAGACGTTCGTTAGTGATAAAATAAAGAAAAAAAGTATTGTGTAGGAAACACATAAGAACTGTTATAATATAGGAAATGCTAATCACAAGAGATTTCCACATGGCGGAAGAAGATTATTCTAGAATAGCTAACGCGTTTACGTCAAGACAGCGACTTGACTTGGTATTGAAAACGTAGCTTCAACTAACGAGTTTATAGTTTTTTTTAAAGGATTTCTTGTCTTAATTTTAATTATCGTCCTATGTAAGTAGATTGTAAAGTAATCCGTACATACAAGGTAAGGTTAAGAAAGGACGTACTAGTTGATAGGCAGCCATTATTGCAAATAAGGCAGCGAAGGCGGAGGCCACAGAAATGAGTAGGTTTACATTGTGGTGTTTTTATATTGGTCTGATCAACTATTTTTACATCCTCATGGTATAGTCATGAGCAAATTTTATTTTATTATAACTCAAGATAGTCAAGATGGGTTTTTGAATTTACTGTTACGGGCACGTGTTTTGAACTTGAGTACCTAACTTGTAAGTTGTGATGGAATAATATTTAACGTGTCTGGAAGATTTTACAATAAACAGAGTAAGTAAGTACTTATTAATTTATTTATTAATTTATTATATATCAGAATGAACTTGATGGTCAACAATCACTGCTGATCTTACGTGTGGTGTTCATACACCATCCACCCTATTAGGAGTAGGATATCAGTGATCTGTTATTTACTATAGATTCGTAATGTTTGACACATACCCGCTGCCACGTCGACTGAGGCCACAGCCTTAGTTGAATTTCTTCCGACTTAGTTGTAGTTTGACGTTCAGTGAATGCGTATCTCACAATAATATCACAAAAATGGTTAAATGCACTGTTAAAACATGTATGTCGTGATCCCAAACTAATAACAAAGCAAGTGGTATCACTTTTCACAAATAAGAATGCTTAATTATGTTAAAATTATACCAAAATAGTATTAAAATCGAAATTAATAAATTACGCATTGTTTTTGCCAACAGTGTTGCCAGTAAAAACGATTTTAAGTTTCCCAAATGTTGGGAGTTTAGTCAATGACGAACTCATACGCCTTTATGTATCATTAGTAACACAGTAGAAGTAAACCTACAACCAGGCTCAAACTAGAATTAATTATTTACTTAGAATTGATTGATACTAAAATCAATCGCTAGTGCTACGCACGTCAAGACAAGAAAAAACAAATCATTTTCCTCTTTTTGATATGGCTTTTAACTGACATTTGACATAATGATATTATTACTATGACAGTGAAGTAACAATTTCATCTTTTTCATTGTGGTAACGGTGTTTAATTTAAATTGTTTCTGCAATTATCAAATGTCTTTAAATTAAAGAGAAAAAAAAAAAAAAAAAAATGTTCGATTGAGTACAATAGTTTTTTGTTTTATGTTGTATTTTATTCAAATTATTTAAATTTATTATTTTATTTTATTTAAATTTCATTTTCATTTCTTAACAATAAAAAAAATCTACTGAAGACTTGGCTGTATGGGCATAGTTCCCTTTGCCTACCCAGAATGGGTGAAGAAAACAAAAAAAAATCTCTGCTAAAAGTTAGTAGTAGCACAGAATAGATAATAGTAGTAGGTCTGCATCGGTTAGATTCATCAATGACTAAAAAATGGAAACTTCTCCATTCCGCCATGATTCATTCTTGAAATATAATATGTATGTTATATTTACGCATCTATATATTTATTTCTTCCTATCTTTAATTCTTCTGTCACCTAAAAAACAATAATATGGTATAAAAACTTAAAAAAAAAAAAAAGACTCATAACATTCATTCAATGGGAAAATTATTCATGAGCTGGCAACTCTGATCATTTTTCTGGGAGTAATGCTTTTGTCTCATTTTGACATAATTAGTTTGACTCTAGAAAAAAAGAGACAAACATATTTTACTTTGGCATATGCTCGGAATATGTATCGGTTTCAAAGCTACGTCTTTAACACTCTAAAGTGGTTGCGGCTTTTTACGAATGCTTTGTATGACGTTACTTCTCTTGTCATAAAATATATAAAATCTCATTGTAGGATATGATAACCTTTAGAAAAAAGGAAAAAAAAAAGAATTCTGCTTCCTCTCCGCGGAATCCTGGCTGATGTGGATGAAATGAACGTTTTTAATAGCATATACTGGGTAGTAAAGTCAGCAAATTAAAGAGGTAACCAGGGTAGGTAGAAAACTGAGAACAAGGGTTTTTAGGCTAGTAATAATGTTAGCAGCGTTACGAAAGTTTCGATAAATACGATTCCCTTTCGAAAACTTGAATCTTTTTTTACGGCCCTGACTACAATGTACCTATTATATCTATTTCAAATTTGAATAACAATGAAGAGCATCAATCAATGGACTAACAAAATCAAATCATGGACCTGGCTGGACAAAAAAAAAACCTCCCAATTTAAAAAAGGAATCGAATCATGTTGACGTTTTGACTCACGTAACCAAGGCGACCGGTTTTGGCGGGAAGCGCCCACGTTAATATCCTCGAGGGCGTACCGTCAGCAACAACCGACAACATTCGACCGCAGTGCACCGCGAGAAACGACCGTCGCGATAACCCGACGACAGCCCCGGCGGCTGTTCGAATTCGTCATAATTATTTGATAATGTAAATAAACAAAGTCTTAACTATACGATCAAGTACAAGTATCTTTAACTAACTTCATTAATTGCATCGTTAAACCAGTGTTAACTGTCTCGAATCAATTTACAACGAAACTGAGGAGGTGAGTTGTTTTGAAATAAGTTTGTATTGGAAAATGTATTTATTAAATTTGTTATGTTCCTCATAATTATTATGCAAAGTTACTTTATTATCCAAGTGGTTCATGCCACTTAGATACAAGATACTTACAAGATATGTGATATAATAAAGTTAAACATCCTTCTAAATATTTGCTATTCAAATTAGAGAGAGATCAAGAGAGGTAAGGCATAGCGGATAATTCGCTCAAATCGGAGCAGCCCGTCTGGGGAAGGACCTTCACGTTACAGAAGATCGTAGCCATATAGCATTGATCTCGGCCATGTTGTTTCTACTGTGAGTAAGTTCTCCAGAGCTCCACTTCCCCAAGTGGAGCTCTGGAGGAGCTTTGGGAGGGTTGGCAACGCATAAGTGATACCCCCGGTATTGCAAGCGTCTTTATGCTACGGTGATGCTTACCATCAGGCGGGCCGTATGCTTGTTTGCCAAGTTTGTGGCATAAAAAAATTAGGCCTTTTTCTCATAAGTAGTAATGTTCTAACATAATTTCTTATTACGTTGTCGCTTCACCGTTCAATGTGTTCGATTCATATTACAATTTTACGAGAAGATCTACACCGCGTGTTTTTGTTTTTACTAGTCAGTGTGTTGTGTTATTGTTTCGAAGATCAGAAGTTCTGTAAAACTACAGGATACTGTAACAAAAGACGCTTAGATCATCACTTTAACTATTTGCAGCCTTAACAGCTGAACGTAAAGTAGATCCGTCTTCCGTGAGTAGAACACACATGCTAACTTACTATACTTTGGTAGCATTTACGTTTCGTGACTGCGTAAGTAGTAGTGTCTTCAATAACATTTATGAGGTATTTTTATTCCTATAAAGCCTCAATCTGATATGTAGCGCAGCGACACCTACGGAAAAAATCAGTATAGATGCAGTTTATGGGATTAGCTGCAATTTTTCAACTGGCTTGCGGTTTAGATGCAAACTGTTTGTCTTAATTAACTGGTTGTTATTAATTTAAAACGACATGACACGAAAAACTTTCTTCTTTTTACACTTGACGTTTCGACAAAGTTGCATGCCGTGATTACGTGCAGGCTGTCTTCATTTGGGGAGATAGGAGACCTAATATTTACAAATAAGTGATACAAAATGTTATAGTAGAATTAGACTAACACAAATATTACAATACAGTCTGTGTTACGATAGTGTCTGAATCGAAATGAAGGCCATGTAAACACCAAGTTGTAATACGTAATTTCTTCACTTGTTATTGTTATATATTTACATGCATTTGTAAATTAGTTACCGGTTTTGAATACTAGAAAAACATCTACTATGTATTTGAAATTACTTACCTCACATCTGGAATTTGAAGAATAATCCAAATGAATAAAATGATGTTTTTATTAGTATATTTTTAGAAGATCATTTTTAGGGTTCCGTAGTAAACTACATCCGTCCGTCCGTCCGTCCGTCTGTCCGTCTGTCCGTCCGCGGTCTAGCGCCTAGACGCTTGACGCTAGAAAGCTGTAATTTGGTATGTATACTCATATTAACAATGCTGACAAAGTGGCATAACAAAAATTTGAAAAATATTTTTTTTTCGGGTGCATCCCTACAGGTAAAGTGGGAATGAATTTTTTTTTTCGCACCGACCCCATGTTGTTGGTTATCGTTAGATAGGTCTCTTAAAGGATCATTTTCCGATACAATGATCCGTTTGCGAATTATTTACATTTAACGTGCCAATTTTCGTTTTGCACAGTGGTCCCCCTAAACACAAGACTTTCGGAGATAGAGGGGGGACTCTATCTCCGAAAGTCTTGTGTTTAGAAACTTGAAAAAATTCATGGTAGTAGTCCATATAGTGAACCTACAAGGAAAACTATAACGCTTAAGTAGGCACTACTAGTTACCGAGTAATAGCCGACGAACTTATGAAGTAAAATTTCTTTGACGAAAACATACAAATGTCATAGAATAGGGTGTTGTGCAGGTAAGAAATGCGTAGCCAATACGGAACCCTACATTGTGCGTGGCCCGACACGTACTTGCCCGGTTTTTTTTTATTAAGAGAGTTAATGCACAGTTAATACAAGTAAAGTAAAAAGGTAATTCATATTTTATTATCGTTCGTTCTAAATGCGTGTGGATAATATTATGCATTTTAAAATCAATATACTTCTTCAATGTTTATTCATTCCTTTTCTGAACGACCTTTACCATACTGCTTATGATGGCATCATCTACATATTTGGTAATCTTTTATTTTTTACCTCTTCATTATAATTACTTACCTAGTTGTACACTCATACAATTTCATATAGGTACTTACATAAAGGTAAAGAACATTATTTTACTGTCACCATTTGCAGTTGTGTATACTTCTTTCATTGTTTTCTTATGAAGAATGGTCACATGATGAGCCAATTACTTGCCATGGCCGTGACATTTTGATTCGTTATTTTAGTTGAAATGGTTAATTTATTGGTTTCGTTTATTTCCTGTTCGTTATATCTAAAGATTGACAGATACTATTTAATTAAAGAAGGATTTGTGTATTTATATTCTGCGCATATATATAATCTTAGGGCATCAATGGACAAGTTTTGGTCATGAGTATCTTGGATCTGGACAGTGGATCCAAGTAAAAGAAAAGTTTCATTTCGTTTCATCATACAGTTATAAGTAATTACAAAATTATCGGTGACTATATTGTGTACAATTCGCCTCCGCATATGCCAGCCAGGTTAGATATCATTAAATTAATAAGCTCAATTGACACGACTCTACTCTACACCTATTGATAAACGAAAATTTGCGTAATAACTATTTATATTCCATGTATAATATACCTTATTATAGCAGATAAGTAACTGTGTTTATATTAACTTCGTCCGCGGAAGTTCGTAGGAGAGAGACATGTATATTAGGTTTCAAGTTAGTTTTTTTTCCACAAAATATGGTATGAAATGACTACGAAATATTTCACTAAATATCAGTATTTATTATTGATTACGTTGCATTAATTAAAAGTAATATAAACTATGGTAATATTCAATAATTATACTTATTTACTATTTTGTAATCATTTACAATGTAGTGTAGTGTACCTGATAAAGTAAAAAAAAAGTGTTCAATAAAAATTTGATTATTCGCAAAGCTTCTGGGACACAAAGCGAATGGCCCAGATACGAATTTATTCATTTTTCATGACGACAGAGACTCGTACGACCTGGCACTGAATTGGCTTTTCTTTCTGTTGGTGACTCGCCTGTTAGCTGTTTGGCTGCAGTTTATATTGGTTTTAGTGACAGAATGCAAAACATTTATAGCAAATATATTTTTCAATAAAAAATACTGATAAATGTCATAATAGACTCACCGTTTCTTGTTGGACCAACAGACTCGCTCAAACCTGCTTCCCACAAAAATTAAATCTATGTATGTTATGATTACGAGATAATATAGTACCTATAATTCACATTCTAAGTTATAGGATACTAGTGAAACCCGCGCAATCGTTTGCGTGTCTTTATTTATGCACAGCGGCATCATCTATATCATATCAATCATTAATGATATCAATCGCGTACTTTTTGCGATGAAAAGTACCCTTGTGTTAATCCAAGGTATCAGATACCTACATACCAAATATCATAAATATTTGCCCAGCCATTTGAGCGTGAAGAAGTAACAAACATTTTTTTTTATTTTTTTTTTATTAATTGAAAAGTTCAGTTCGGGTGTACTAACACCCTCTTCTGAGACACCGGACTGTTGCGGGAGCGTAGGGCTCTCACCGCCAAATAAGTAACAAACATACACACGGCTTTCGCCTTTATAATATTAGTAGGATGACATGGACCAACATTTTTCCCGATATCCGCCAGTGGCGGCGAAATAGAAGAGGACATCGAGGCATAGAGGGGTTTGAGCCTTATTTGGCGCCACGGAATTACGTTATTCATATTCTATCCTTTTCTTCGACGTGAATAAAGCTCACGATAGAATTACAATTACCAACGAAACTGTTCATGCATTGGATTTAACGTTAAAAATAAAATGTCATTGATCATTGAACCTGTCATAGCTAATGCCTAATTCAGTCGTGGTCAATAACACTTAGAAGAGTTTTTTTTTTACGTTATATTATATATCGGAAGGTGTCACGGAAGAAAAACTGTCAGCGGCATGTAGGTAGAGGTTCCTCGATGGTAGAGGTAGATTGTATCAATCACTTTCCGTGATCGGTGCCCGTGGGCGTTGTACGAAGGCGGCTATCAATGAGTAAACTAACTAGTTTTGTATTTAAATTTAGGTTCAACGATGACAAATATAATTTAACGTCTCATTGTTTGTGTTAATAATGACATAACAGCTATAAATATATCGTTAATAATAATCGAATTGGTTATCTTATTTTAAATTATAAGCTGCTTTTATTTTGCAGTCAGCGATAATTTGATTTGCAATTCAGATTTTTAAACTAAAATTATTATGATAATGTAAAAAATGTTTTCTCTCTTTTTAGGTAATAAATTTTGTTAAACTCACTTATTTAGTTCAATAGATAAACAATCAAATTAAATCCCATGCGTGTATTCTGTCTGATAGATAACTATTGAATCTAAAAATTAAATGGTACCAGTGGCTTTATTACCGTATTGATATTCAGAAAGCTCTGTAGTGCGTATTCAATACCCACACAATGCCTATCTTGTGTATGTTGCTACATTAGGCATATATGGTAGAACCAACTTTCTACATGCGTGCCTATATGTACATATCAGGCCAAGTGTATAATATCGAAACATTTTCATTCCATTCATGTTTGTCGCAATCGTTGTGCTGGAATTAAAACAACATAAATAATGTCGTCCTACAAACTTTTGAAATCAACATCGTTACGAGTGTGATTCATTGGCTGTGTTGAATGCACCGATTATTGCATGTCTTATTTTATTACAACAATATTTGAAATATACAGAAACACTAAAATGTTCTGTGTTGTAAAAAAAAAGTTTTTTTAGGTCTCAATCTTTTTCCTGTTTTTGGCAACTTTGGCAATGAAAAATCCCATGAAGTTAAACATATCTGTAAAATAAAATATATTCATAGTTTGAGGTCATCAAATAACGAGTTAAAATCGTGATGAAGAGGTTAAATGGTTGTTGCATAAACTCTTAAAATAGTAATGACGCTATTTCAGCTGTAGCCTGTTATGCGTTAATCAATATGCCAACAAAATATAGAGTAATTCGTTGTGTTGTATGCAAAAACATGACGTGTTCTATTCTTTTAACTATCTTTGCATTAAGGTCGACTTGCAAGGCCAGCTTTAATGCATTATAGGAAATATGAAGACACCAGTGAAATCACGCACGATTTAGGCCTCGGTCGTCCCTCGAGATTCGTCCCCCATAATAAATATCCCAGGTCGCCCCCCATAATTAAATTTTATAGGCCTAAGTCGTCCCGAAATTTATTTTTTATTATTTTATTCCCGACTCGTCCCTTTTCATAAGCCTTATACGTCCCTCGTTTTTTTGTATGAGAAATTTTGAAATTTTGTACAGTTAGAAAAAAAACTATTACCCAGCTATTTAATGTTAATAACTTAATAAACTATTTAAAGCAATATAAAATGTACTTTGGAAAAAAAAAATACGATGGAATAGTAATTATTTTAAAATGTTTTAGAATAGATTAGGAATTTTTTAGGATTATTTTTAAAGTAAAATAAAGTGTTCACCGGCTTTTTATTGCGTCTTTTGTTTGTTTGCTTGATTAGACTCATTTGGCCAATTGAATTGCTTTCGGTTATCAATGGCAAAACGGGTTTCGCACTAGTTCCCGTGACGTGCATTCAATATTTTGACTCATTTCGTTTATCATCTGTTTAATAGCGTGTAAAGTGAAATCTTGAAATAAATTTGTCAAAGGTAAGTTTATTTTATTTTGAAGTATTGTTAAATTAGCAGTTAATTAGTAATTGATTTTACATTTTTTGTTCAATTACCTTAGTAGTCCAGCCAAATTAGACATGAAAACGGAGTCGTGCTCGCAAAAGATCGTGTTATTCAGATTTTTTTATATGTTGTCAAGACCTAAATCAATATACTCCGGTCAAATTAAACAAAAAAAACATTTTTTTATACCCCACCTTCACCCCTAGGTGAAGCTACATTAATTCCCAATAAGCTGAAAATCGGTAAAATCATTTAAAATAGAATCTATATTTATAAAAGAGAAAATCACTGACTGATTCATCACGAAATCTCCGAAACTACAAGTGCCAGGAGTCTCAAATTTTGCATGGGGGTTCCTTTTGGAGCGTAAGTGCTCACTAAGAAAGGATTTTTGGAAATTCATCCCCTAAGGGGGTAAAACGGGGGTGCAAAGTTAGTATGAAACTTTGCTGTTTTTGAAGTTATTCGAATGAAATTCAGCCTGAAGGTTCTTTACTGAAAAGCATGAAGCATGAGTAAATATTTTTTTTTAATTCATCCCTTAGGGTGTTAAACGGGGGTGCAAAGATAGTATGAAACTTTGCCGTTTTTTAAAGCTATTCGAATAAAATTCAGCATGAAGGTTCTTTATTGAAAGGTATGAAACACGACTAAAATATTTTTCTCAAAAAACATCCCCTATGGGGTTAAACGGGGGCGCAAAGTTAGTATGAAACTTTGCCGTTTTTAAAGTTATTCAAATGAAATTCAGCATTAAGGTTCTTTACTGAAAAGCATGAAACATGAGTAAAATATTTTTTTCAAAATTCATCCCTTAGGGGGTTAAACGGGGGTGCAAAGATAGTATGAAACTTTGCCGTTTTTGAAGTTATTCGAATGAAATTCAGCATGAAGGTTCTTTATTGAAAGGCATGAAACACGAGTCAAATATTTTTCTCAAAAATCATCCCTTAGGGGGTTAAACGGGGGTGCAAAGTTAGTATGAAACTTTGCCGTTTTTGAAGTTATTCAAATGAAATACAGCATTAAGGTTCTTTATTGAAAGGCATGAAACACGAGTAAAATATTTTTCTCAAAAATTATCCCTTAGGGGGTTAAACGGGGGTGCAAAGTTAGTATGAAACATTGCCGTTTTTGAAGTTATTCAAATGAAATACAGCATTAAGGTTCTTTATTGAAAGGCATGAAACACGAGTAAAATATTTTTCTCAAAAATTATCCCTTAGGGGGCGCAAATTTCGTATGAAACTTTGCCGTTTTTGAAGTTATTTAAATAAAATTCAGCATTAAGGTTCTTTATTGAAAGGCATGAAACACGAGTAAAATATTTTTCTCAAAAATTATCCCTTAGGGGGTTAAACGAGGGTGCAAAGTTAGTATGAAACTTTGCCGTTTTGAAGTCATTCGAATGAAATTCAGCATGAAGGTTCTTTAGGCGATACGAAGTTCGCCGGGTCATCTAGTTATGAATAAAATCTGAAAGTTCCCCATCTTTCCCCTGTATGGATTTTTTTATTCAAGGCCAAAGATAAAAAATATAGTTTTTCGCGATTTTCAGCAAAACGGTAAGTTTTATCATTAAAATACGCCTACCATGAGTCTAGTGGAGGTATCCAGTCATAAACTCTACACTCGTATCACTATTGATACTCTCAATGTGAAAAAAACCGTATTAATAAGGATATGACGACCTCCGTGGCGTAATGGTTACCACGCCAGACCGCCACCCAGGAGGTCCCGGGTTCGATCCCCGGTCGGGTCATGATGAAAAACGAACTTTTTCTGATTGGCCTCGGGTCTTGGATGTTTATCTATGTATGTATTTGTTATAAAATATAATATCGTTGAGTTAGTATCCCATAACACAAGTTTTGAACTTACTTTGGGGCTAGCTCAATCTGTATGAATTGTCCCTATATATTTATTTATTTATTAATAAACTGCCATTTATCTCGGAACTGCCGGGACAGATTTTGATGCCTCTACGCATGAGTGTCTAGAAGAGGTACCCTATGAAAAATTGTATACCCACATTGCTATTGGTTCATAGACCACTTCCCATACAAAAAAGCCCAGTTTTCACCTTTGGCCTTGAATATTTTTTTTTCCAACATTCAAATTTTATTCATAATTATATTCTGAACGATTTTACCGACTTTCAGCTTGTTGGGAGTTAAAGTAACTTCAAATGTTTAAATTGACCGGAGTAATATAATGTATGTGTCACATGTAATGCAATAAATAAATAAATAAATAATATAAAAAATTTGCAATTTCGAAAGTGCTGTGCGAGCGACGGTATGCCCAAAAAACCATGAAATTTTCGGATTTTTCAGTTTTTGCTCAATCGCGTGTTATTCTGATTCACGCGCTTTTGCGAGCACGACATCCTTTTCATGTCTAATTTGGCTAGACTACTTTTTTTTTTTTTTTTTTGTTTATAGTCAGGAAAATGCATTACTGCATGCCCCGCCGCTTGGGGAAGCGGCGGGGGTATGTCGGGCTCCCCCTCTTATGCCACTTGGATATACCGACTAAAAACCTGACTGACTGCCACCTCATCCGCCTAGATGGGCGGGGCCACGGGAACTAAGATACTTCCGTGACCCCGTGGCTGGACTACTAAGGCAACTTAACAAATGTAAAATCAATTACTAATTAACTGCTAATTTAACAATACTTCAAAATAAAATAAACTTACATTTGACAAATTTATTTCAAGATTTCAAACAGGTAATAAACGAAATGAGTCAAAATATTGAATGCACGTCACGGGAACTAGTGCGAAACCCGTTTTGCCATTGATAACCGAAAGCAATTCAATTGGCCAAATGAGTCTATTCAAGCAAACAAACAAAAGACGCAATAAACACGCGGTGAACACTTTATTTTACTTTAAAAATAATCCTAAAAGGATTCCTAATCTATTCTAAAACATTTCAAAATAATTTCTATTCCATCGTATTTTTTTTACAAAACACATTTTATATCGCTTTAAATAGTTTAAGTTAGTTAGTTTATTAAATTAGTGATGTGATACTAATTAATAATGATTATTTATATTTAAAAAGTCTATTTTATTAATTTTTATTATTATTATTATTATTTAAATCATCCCAAATACTTTTATTTTATTTTGCTAACTGTACTTTTAAAGTACTTAGCAATGGAGGACGAGTCGTTGCTATAAAACCGATGGAGGACGAGTTAGGATTTTTTTGGAATGCGGGACGAGCCTCGAGGACGACTGAGGCCTAAATCGAACGCACTCGTACATAACCGTTTACTACCTACAACTTAGCGTTAGCAAGGCTTTTATACCATTTAATTTGTTGATTAAAATTTGTTTACCATTATTACAATAAGGAATCCAAGAGATATCGTGTGCTATCCTATCTATCTATTATTTCATGTGCAGTCCAATAATTTAGTAGTCTAAAACTCTGTTTCCTTAAGTGGGTAGTATAAAATCTGTCTTTTTTTCAACATTCTGTTCTACCACTTGGTTGGCGTAATATGCTAACATGTCAAACTACATCTTTCTAGCAATAAGCGTCGTACGAAACTATAAGGGTAGTTAGTAGGTTCCTTGTATACTACGAAACCCTTAAAACAATTGTAAATTCCAAGCGAGTTGTTTTTATCAAAGATCAAACCACCTACATTACATAGATACTTTTTAGTTTTATTAATTTATGGAAAGAATTAAAAACCATTTTGAAGTGTTTTTGGCATTTTAATTTAGCGTCACTTTTACGACCGATGTCTAGATGACGTTCAAACGAGGTTTATTTTGTTGTTTATAATCTAGATTTTATATTTAATATTTATTTTCTAGATGAGATTATGTTTCAAGTTCTATAAACATTTATTTTATAAACAGTATTACTTGTATTTCGCTTGATTTTACCAAAATTTATTAGTTTCTTACAGTGAATTTTGAATTTACAAATGATGAAGTCGGCAAAATCTACAATGAGTACTGCTACTACCAAATCGGTATTGATTTCCTGTTTGATAAAACACTACTATTATGCTTTTTGACGAATTTATTGAATGCTTAATATTGTCGATCATAATTAAGTATGGTATCACAGTCAATACAGAAATATTGTGTCAAATATAGCCAGGTTAATACAATTACATAGATACACAAATAGGACAATAAAGGGCCGCGTTTAGTCTTTTTTCAATGTTAAGCAAATGATCAATTTCTTGCATAACATATAGTACACAATTCACACAGCGTAACCTGGTCCCAAAGTAACCTTTGCTTCAACCTATAACTTATAAATACATAGAAAATACCCAGAGTTAAGACAACACTTGCTCATCATGCAAATGTTAGCGGGGATCTCTCTCTGATAGAACGCAAAAGGTAGAGTCACCGACTTGACAAAAACTCAGTAATCGTATGCTATTGCTATGAAATGGTTACATATTTAGTTTATGGATTACTGTTAATATTTTTTAGACTATTGCCACTGCTCGTCGTCGTACCTTTGTGCCGCGCGTGTCATCTGTAATAGCTAAGAAAATATATCCTTGTGTTGAACCGATGGGAGTTCGGCAAAATCCGTGGACACCGACAAAACGCCGTGGACCCATTGCTGCAGAAGCTGCTAGTCCGGGACCCGCTGTTGTGTCTTTGCCCACCCTGATCGGTAAGGATTTGTATTACCTTTTTGTTTGAAACCTTATGTCAATATGAACAACATGCAACGTTCACACGAAACCCAACTCCTTTCATATCTGTTCTCTCCTTATTCCCACCTTCTTTGTAGTGGACACCGCATTGGTACATCCCTGGTGTTGCTGATGTTCATAAGTGGCGGTGACCACTCTGGTTCTGACTCATCTGTTGCGGCCCGCTTGCTGTTTTGTTGTTATTCTGACCGAGTTGGGTGCTGGCATTGAGTTTATATTTTGACGACCTCCGTGGCGTAATGGTTACCAAGCCAGAACGCCACCCAGGAGGTCCCGGGTTCGATCCCCGGTCGGGTCATGATGAAAAACGAACTTTTTCTGATTGGCCTCGGATCTTGGATGTTTATCTATATATGTATTTGTTATAAAATATAATATCGTTGAGTTAGTATCCCATAACACAAGTTTCGATCTTACTTTGGGGCTAGCTCAATCTGTATGAATTGTCCCTATATATTAATATTATTTAGAAGCACTTGTTTCTTCTGATACCAATACTTTGCAGTAGTAGTTGTTGTTTTCAGATTACATATTAATGTCTCACAAAAAACTCTTGAATCATTGTCAATTATTATATCATCTTATGGTGTCTGAACAAAACCTATTAAGTTTTAATAAAGTTTGACAGCAGAGGTAGTTATTATTCCATTTGCTAAACGATGAACACACATGTAATGGTTAACAGGTTATTATTGTTTAGTTTTCTAGAAGGAAGTGGATTACGTGCGAGACCTTGAATGTTTCTCAATTTAACTTAAAAATTGTAAGTTATTGTCATAACATAATCATAATAATTTTCAAAGAATACTGTCACAAGATTTTGCGAGAACAGTGGATTTTATGATCGAAGAAATTTGAAACTTATTAAATATTCTGAATATTCATAGTTAGTTGTGTAAATGTATTCGTTACACATTTTTTATGTACACCATTAGTACAGGTACATATCCATATTGTACACGGAGTGTCATTTCGCAGACGCCTAGAGGGCTGATGTCATCCGGAGGCGGAGCGAGGTTTGCGAGAGATTATCGTCGCTGCGCAAACACCGGCCTCGCACCTCGCTGTTGATACACAACATGACATCATGTACTCATAGCACCGAACAATCTTTTCTCTCTTTCAAAATAAATCAAATCTGTATTAACATTTACGACGTCCACACGTGTATACGAGCAATTAGATGAAATATTCTTTTGTGATAAATATTGTCTACTGACTGTTTTTGGTTGCGAATGTTTTGTGATTTAGTGTGTGATACAGCTGCCTATTAGATTTTATATCAGGTAGTATTTGGAGCGAACGTGGGCGCACACATTGACCCTGTTCAAGGTGAGCTCTATCAGTGCACGACATCGGTCAAACTATCGTCGAGTTGGGGTGTCCCCTTGTATTGAAATAGAGTATCCTTTGGCATTGTAGTAGGTATTTATTATTCTTAAAATTCACTGTGCAGTTTCATAAAACCGTAAATTTTTGGAGAATGCATTCTGATTGTTATTTATAATGCCTTCATATTATGTTTTATGTATTTATAGGTATCTAAATAATTTGTAAATAAAAAAATCACATTGCATTTAATACACAAACCTTCTCGATTATCGTTTCAATAATTTATTTTACATGTACACATACATGTCATGAATTTAAAATATACATTGTAAATATAAATAATAAGTATGTAAACACAAATTAACACAAACAACATTTCAAGAAAAAAAATTGTGTTGCATATTTTTAAAATGAAAATATATAAATAAATTTACATATTTCAAGCACTCGTCTTCCTTGCGTGGCATATGCTGAGTGCCATCATTTTTGGTGCTATACTTAGAATAAGGTTTTTGTTTATATTCAAGTTAATTTTAAGATGATCTTATAGCACCAATATTATTTATTTTGAATTGTTATGAAAGAATACATTATGCATTGCAGGTAAACCCCCTCAGGAGTCCCGTAGAGCGCGCGCGCCTGCGTTCACATTCGGTCATAAGCTTGAACCTCCCGGTACTACAGCGAGAGTTGGTCCGGGACCAGCTTCTTACAATACAGAAGGGTGGACCGCGAAAGGTAAGCATAGTTTGAAAAATGTAGAGATGACTTTTATAGGTACTTCGTAAAAAGACAATTAAATATACTTCATAGCTAGGTTCTTTGTGAAGGACTAGGGTAATTATAGATAGGTACTTCGTAAAAGGTCTAGTTTGCTTAAGCTACTTCGTGAAAGAACTTTCATAGATTTGATCTTCGTTATGTAGGTACTTGCCACCGAATTATTTGTTTGTCACAATAATGGGAAGATTTCAAGTTAACTTGTAATATTTATAATGCGAAATAGATAGAATAAATATAAATAAAATGACATAAAATAATTCAAAAAGATGCATAGAGTCGAAAAGAAGGTAACAGATAAATGTACCAATACAATACAAAAATATTAAGTTAAAGTAATAGTTGCGACAAAATTAAACACCGTTAATTATCATAACATCGATCAATATAATTTATATACTAATCTAAGTTTAATCTCTATCTTTGAAAAAATAAACCAGTTGATGACCGGTCTGCGCGAAATATAAGTTACCATATGTGGGGTTGCGTGCTTATTTGAAATTTTCCACCGAATCTCCTATCCAAATTGCCTTCCTACGTTATTAGTCACATTATTTGAGTGCCGAGAATTGGACATTTTCTAATCTATGGATGTGAAAGTTAATTTGGTTTTGTCATTGATATATGAATGTCGATACATTTGTCTTGTCGAAAGAACAAAATCCTTCAGATTAACACCTATTTTATCTTTCGCACAGACTTTGCGGAATCATAATTCTTCTGTGCTACTGGAACTGAACCCATAGTGATAAACTTAGCTAATCGGCTATCATGAACGATAACACCTAAAGCTTGACATTCAATAATAAATGAAACGATATTGGAACTAATAAATGCATCTATGTGGACGTTGTATTTCAATACGGAAATAAACTGAATTGAATAATCTGTTGACTAGACAATTATATCGGTCGCGTTCCTGTAATGGCATCGTTTGGGATCTGTTATCGTTATCGCTGAGTGAGCATCGCACTAATAAACCGCACCCACGTAATTGTCTCGCGACTAGAAACTACCCGAGCGCATCGCTCCGTTTAATATGGGTTTAATACAAATATCGGCCGATAGATTTAACAACTATGACTTTGGTAGCGTGGGCTTGAGTTCTACAATTGTCTTTTACAGGATAATTGCTTGTGTTCATTTCTTTACCATATATGTACACAGAGGGAAATTGTTTATAGTCAATTATACTACCGCCCACAACACTACGGATTTATTAGAGCAGTAATTTTACCTCCTATATTTTTTGTGTCGGATATGTCTAGCAAGAAACTGGAAATGTATTTGTGGTAAATGTTATCACGCCACTGAGCTATTCACTCGGTGACATATAACTTTAAGTGGGTCATGACTGCAGTCTTAATTAGCATAAACAATGTCGTCTGCAGTGTTTATTTAACTTATATTTTATTGTAAACCTTTTCGATATTAAATTGTTGGTTTATGTTCATATGAATTCAACAAAATACAAGACAATTTAATTTGACAGAACTTTCACTTGCTAAAAGCAATATCATTCTGTTAATCGCGCTGAGCACGCTAAGTCACTTGTTAATTACTTTTGACTATATTTTTATTATCATTGTAACATCTATTTGTTGAAAGGGAAATATAATACTTTGTGTATTAGGTCTACAAGACAAAGGCGATATATTTTAAATTAAAGACTACTCACTACTCGGCTAAAAGTACTTACTTATTCAAAATTAATTAAAAAATGCCATATATGGGATTGCAATCAAGAATGATATGATAATAAAATGGGAACTTTATAAAATGACATTGGGCGATCGCAAAATACGTTTCTCTAGCCTGCATACGATGTTTCCAAATAAGTCCGTATGGATGAAGGTGATCAGCGCTGAGTCACATAGTGTAGGTGTCCGGACAGACCCTGAGACAACTCGATCGGTAATACATTCTCAGTCGTACATCCAACACGCTCCAGTAACCACCCAGGACGAGTACCTACATAACCTTGTTCCAAAACGTCAGTAGTCAACCAAACTTAAAAGTATAAAGAGTTTTGTAACAGTAGTGGTGTGTTTACCGGTTTTAATAGGTTGCTAATCGGATTCCAAGGTAAATGTTAATTAATTCATCTCTTAGTGATAATTATTTATTACCCTATTTCGCATTTAATCTGTTTTAATGTTCGAAGTGTAAATTATTCCATTATCGTTTTGAATTAATATTATTATTCAATGTAGAGAGACAATTTTATAGGTTTAACCTTGAAACAGCAATATTTTGAAATAAAATTTTAAATGTGAATGAAATTAATTGATTTAAGTCGTATATTTTTCTTAATTATTTTAATTATTCAATAAATTATAAATAAAAAGTAAATTACAAAAATTTGCTAAATAAAGAAAGAACATCGATGCGTAAGCGCACTAAAATTACTTCTCATAGACCATACAAGATCTCTATTAATTGAAAATAATTATATAGGGACAAATCACACAGAAAATATGGATTATGTATAATAACATTATTTATTGCTAGGATAAAAATTATTCTTATTAGACGTCAGACTTCATTTACTAAAGAATAATTATCTCAAAGTAGTTCATGTTCTACTTAAATAATTACCTATATTTTATTAGAATTTATCTAATCGGTTCGCAACAAGCATTTCAAAGGATGCATATTCCGCTATAGGTATAACCATAAATAATGAGTCCTTAATGATTATATTAAAGTCAATTAGATAGGTATATACTTATATAAATAATATATAGTTTAAATAGTCAAATCACGGGGCCAGGGCGTTCAGAGGCCCCAGCGGCGTCATTACACAGTCGCTGGCCATCGCTCCGAGTGGCTCCAACTCCAGCACCTTGCGACTACGAGCCACTGAAGGCGTCACGAGCGGTGTTGGACCACGCGCCAGCATTCTCCATCGGTCTGCGGATAAGCCCGCCAATGCCCGGCGGAAAAACGCCAGGTGCAATTCTTCACTTGGTAGCACGCATCTTCGCCAAAATTAGTCGTTGTGTTTTGTTTGCTCGTATTTCTTTCTATTGCACTTTAGCAAAAGTGATCAATCAATATCACTTGTTCCATCTAGTTCATCAACCAATTTTTTTACTTCTTCAGTCAGTAATTTTCAACATAAAGAGTATTTTATGTAATTAATTATATTCCAGCTTTTCAATAGCAATCGTGGTGCTATGCAAATAGATGTCATTTGTATAGGAAAGATTAGTTGATCAATCATTTTCTTCACTTCAATGTATAATTTTTTCCTTTTCATAAACATTACTTAATAGTTACATTATTTGAACGAATATTAGATATTTATTTTCAAAGCATTTGTTATTAGATGTATATTAGATATCATTAGTAGTGGCATGACAATGATTTACTTAGTTGATCAATCAATTTCTTTATTTAGCCGTCAATCTGTCGTATTCGCTTCCACACTTCAATTTTGTGCTTGTTATGATGACATGTGATCTACTTTTTGTTCATAATAGTTGCACGTTTTTGTGGCATGTTCGAGTTATTTTTTTTTTATGGTATACTAAATTATTCGGTGAATCATTTGAGCCATAGCTTGTTGGCCATATATTGAAAATCATAGATATCATGACATTATAATTATCCTTCATAATACAATAGCACACAGTTATTTCAAAATTATTTATTTATGTCTGCATGTCTAGACACACGTAGACAGACAAAAATAATCATGTTCAATGTTCTTTATTATGTTTGTTACGATTTTATGACGGAGGTTGTCGAGGTCGACGAGCAACGTAATTTGTAATTGCTTGAGCACTTTTCTTAAACAAGTCAAAGATTTTTCGTTCTATAAATTTTCTAAATTTATAACCGTTTCTATAATAATAAATAAATGTTGAATTGTTAAAAATATGTTGTTGTGATACATTCCAGCGCCGAACGTGTATTCTATGCCGCCTGTACTTGGAGAAGCCAAAGAAGGCAGTAAACGAGCAGCACCAGCGTTCAGCATTACTGGCCGAGGAAAAGTTTCCGAATCCAAATTGCCTATGCCTGGTCCAGGAACATATACTACTGACAAAGCATCAGTTGTGTTAACAAAAAGGCCACCAGCTTACACAATGGCTCCAAGAAGAGAAGTGAAACCTCCAACTGCTGGTGTCCCCGGTCCAGGAATCTACTGTCCAGAGAAGGTAATGCTAGGACAAAATAAATATTGCATAAAGTTAATTTTGGCTAATCAGCAACATAAAAAGATTAACTCTTTAGTACCATATCCACCCATAGACAGTTGATGTGAGTTATATGAATCTGGTGTGATATGGTATTATATTAATAATGTATATTAATTATATTTAATCTATTTTAATCGATATTATTGAACTAATTGCTTTCATTTCATATTGCGATCTTGACTTATTATCCTAATGTGCAAAATAATCATAACCACTGATGTTTACTAAAACGACTTTTATTCTCAGAAAAGAATGATTGCGATGCTGACATGTAGTTGTGTAATAAAATTGTTCTGTATTGTAACAGCATTTTTGCCTGGCTCTTACCATTTCATCAATCATTACTAACCTTGGTCAGGTCTGCGTGAATCTTCCGTGGGCGCCAGCGCACACCTTCGGCATACGACACTCGCAGTTCGTCGGACAGACTGTACACTACCCCGCTCCTGAAGGAATCAGTACAATCTAACAATCACCTGTCTGTAACCACTTTAATCATCATACTATGGTTGCTTCAATGCCTCTGAAAGTGCTGGTAGTTTTATATAAAATTATAATTATCGTTTTTAATAAATTGATAATTTTATTGTAAATAATTGCAAATATAATTCGATTCATCACTTAGTTTACTTTTATTGATTTTATAAATTAGAACTTAGTTAGTAAAGTATTCTTTCTACACTTATAAAATTAATTAAAATGTTTACGTCTGGTTACTTACTATCTCTAATCTATTTTTAATTCTCGTGCATGCTGCTTATAAGTATTCATCACAAGTTTAAGGTACCTATTTTTATTTATCATTTCCCTCTTAAATATTCTCTTAATCATTCTCTCATTTCATTCTACATAATGTAAAGAACGTATAGTAATTTTAGAGGTAATAATAGTTATTTCATATTTAAACTTAGCTCTTTTATGTTTCAGGGTGATAATATTCAGCGTATAAAATCACAGCGCTACACTGTTTCAAGCAAAATCAAAACAGAAAGAAAAGAACAGTTGCCAGCACCCAATTCTTATTGTCCGGAAAAAGCTGATAGACTGCTAAGGGAAAAGTCTCCTGCCTTCTCTTTCCGGACTAAAACTGAAATCGTTAAGGCACATCATGCGCCAGCCCCAAATGTTTATTCGCCTGAAAAGTCACTACATTCGTTGAAAAATGGACCAAAATATACTTTGGCTGGAAAGGGTGTTGCTGAAAAACATGAAGTGACTCCAGCTCCCAACACTTACAATCCTCAAAAAGCTGATAATATTTTGCATGAACGTTCGCCTGCGTATTCTATGCGTTCTAAAGAAGTGATCGAAAAGGTTGAACAAACTCCTGCGCCAAATGTTTACGCTCCAGAGAAATCCATGCACATGCTAAATGGAGGGCCAAAATATACAATGTCAGGAAAAGCAGGAACAGTAAAATTCTCGGATACACCTGCACCTAATAACTACGATCCACAAAAGGCAGATAAAGTTTTGCACGAAAATTCGCCAGCTTACACTTTTAGAATTAAAGAGCAGGTTGTTGTTCGCAGTGAGTCACCGGCACCCAATGTGTATGCCCCTGAAAAGTCTATGCATATGCTAGACGGTACTCCAAAATATTCTATTAGTGGTAAAGGTCGAATTGATAAAATTCAAGATACACCAGGACCTAATGTTTATTGTCCCGACAAAGCTGATAAATTACTACACGAATCATCTCCATCTTATACTTTCCGAATAAAGGACCAATCAAACAAAATTAATGACATTCCAGCTCCAAACGTCTATGCACCAGAAAACTGTATACATTCATTAGACAACTCTCCAAAATATACCATTGCTGGAAAAGGGACAGCTCCAAAAATTGAGAATGTACCTGCTCCAAATATGTATCACCCAGACAAGGCAGATAATCTTCTTCATGAATCGTCGCCAGCATATTCTTTCAGGCCCAAGAATTCTATTGATAAACCAAGCGATACTCCAGGACCAAATGTATATGATCCACGTATTCTGGATGGAACACCAAAATATAGTCTTTACGGAAAAGGCTCTGATGCTAAACAATCTGATACTCCTGGGCCAAATGTATATGATCCACGTATTCCAGATGGAACACCAAAATATAGTCTTTACGGAAAAGGTCCTGATGCTAAACATTCTGACACTCCTGGCCCAAATGCATATGATCCACGTATTCCAGATGGAACACCAAAATATAGTCTTTACGGAAAAGGTCCTGATGCAAAACAATCTGACACTCCTGGGCCAAATGTTTATGACCCTCACTTAATGGACTCGACACCAAAATTCACGTTTACTGGCAAACCGCAACCAGGGAAAATATCAGATGTCCCGGGTCCAAATGCATATAATCCACATCTCCTTGATGGTACTCCTAAATATACCATAGCAGGTAAAGGAACAGATGGAAAGCCCTTTGAAACTCCAGGACCAAATTATTATACACCACATTTGCCTGATAGCTCTCCAAGATTTACCATGTCTGGAAAAGGACCAGATGGAAAAATTTCTGATGTACCTGCCCCAAATGTGTATGATCCTCATATTCCGGATGGTACTCCTAAATTCACTATTGCTGGTAAAGGAACACCTGGTAAAGTTTCTGACACACCTGGCCCCAATGTTTACGATCCACATCTACCTACTAGCACGCCAAGGTATACAATATCAGGGAAAGGTTCTGACCCAAAAGCATCTGATGTTCCAGCGCCAAATGTTTACGATCCCCGTATTCTAGATGGCGCCCCAAGATTTACTATGGCTGGAAAAGGTCAACCAAATAAAATTGTTGACAACCCAGCTCCCAATGCCTACTGCCCAGATAAGGCGGATAAGGTGTTATTAGAAAGTTCTCCATCTTATACGTTTAGAACAAAATCGCCTCTTCACAAACAATCAAATAATCCTGGTCCTAATGCTTACGATCCTAGCAAATACCACTATATGTTAGATGGGGTGCCAAAGTATAGTTTTGGTATTAAAAGACCAGATGGTAAACCATTTAATACACCAGCACCCAATGCATATTCACCTGAAAAGGCTGATAATGTTCTTCATGAACATTCGCCAGCATATACATTCCGTCCGAAAATCGAGGGTGAAAAGCATTTCAATATGCCTGCTCCTAATGCTTACAATCCAGAAAAAGCAGATAAAATTCTTTTGGACAACGCACCTCGATATTCATTCAGAATAAAAACGAATCCCCATAAGCCTGATAATATTCCGGCACCAAACAGTTACAATCCAGATAAGGCTGATAAAGTTTTGATGCCTCATGCTCCACAATATACATTTAGGATCAAAACCGATACTCTCAAAGCTCTTAATACTCCAGGTAATTATTTTTAATTCTTGTTAATTAATACAGGTAAGCAATAGCTTTTTATAAATTACGAATTAATTGTGAATATAATTATCTTTATTTCAGCACCGAATTCCTATACGATTCCGACATCTGTAAAGACACCGTTATATACCATATCTGGTAGACATAAGGAGCCAATCGATGAGCGACTAAAAGTCCCAGCCCCGGGCGCATATAGCCCAGAAAAGGGGTACAAGTTTGTCTTAACTTATTCACCCCAGTATACATTTGGTGTTAAGATACAGACGCACAAATATGTTGAAACGCCTGGTAAGAATGACATTGTTTATTATTTATATTAAAACTTCCCAAGATTTTGGTTTAACATTTTACAGTAATCATATTAAGTAGTATTCTAAATCATTGCACTTTAAACCCTTCATCAATAATCAAAAACCGGCCAAATGCGAGTCGGACTCGCACACCAAGGGTTCCGTACAAACCTGATGTAGTAAGTTTGAAATTTAAAAAAATATTTTATTATATGATGTAATCAAAAATTTATGCTTTTCGCAATTTTTCCTTTATTTGTACTATAAGACGTTGCTTTGTACCAAATTTCAAGATTCTGAGTTTACGGGACCCTGTAGGTACCCTGTAGGTTTTCATTCCCTTGCGAGTGTCGAAAATGCGGCATAAACGGCTGTATCTTTTGATTGCGTTGGCTTGGAAGTTTGATTTTTTTACAGCTCCTAGGGATAGTAGACTAGAGTATTTGATATGAATTTCAGCTTGATACCTCCATGCGTTCCAGAGAAAAAGGGTTGACAGTTGACTTGACAGACAGACGGACAACAAAGTGATCATAAGGGTTCCGTTTTTTCCTTTTGAGGTACGGGACTCTAAAAATCAGCCTAAATTTAAATAAAACTTGTTTTGTCACTTTTGCACTTCATTTAATTCTCCTCAAAAATTACAGTGACGTAAAGAGTTATTTATAAAGTCTATCTATCAATAGTTTATATATTTTTTTTACTATGACAAAATATTTTTTAAAATTATAAAGAATGTATCAGGGATTTTTGCGCCAACTACGATAGCGTCCACTTGGGCTCGTGATTAAAAAATGAATTTCTATGTGTTTCAACGTTTGATTCATAGTATTGATAGTGTAATGTGATGTGAAGCAAACATTGGTTAAAGTGCATGGTGATTGCATGTTGTTATGTTGACTTCAAAATTTTCTGAAGAAATTTTTCCATCATCTTTCTTCGGGGCGTCTTGACTCAGAGACTGTATACTAACTAATTCGAGATGCTGAAATTGAATTTACGTAAACAATTAACGTATTACTTCAAGATGGCACAATGGAATCTTCGTCTGAAGTCCGATTGTCAAACGAAATAAAAAAAGACAGTATAGGTATAGGTATAAAAGGTATAAAGGTTCTGGCAGACTTATCGCCATAAACACAGATTAAGACGGGATCTTTGAAATTTCCACGTGAATGGAAATAATGTGACTGCGTGGAAATCACACCGGGATTGCGCGAGTAAAATTGTGGGAGTACGCTAGTTTATGATAATATAGCCAACCTAGTACATACCTACTATAATATGATAACAGACCAAGTGACGAAATAATTGTATTCTTTTGTTCACAGCTCCTAATACATACAGAATCCCGTCGGTACTAGACACGCCAGTGTACACGATGTCAGGACGGCACAAGGAACCAGTTGATGACAGAGCGCGAGTTCCCGCCCCTGGTACCTATTCACCAGAAAAGGTAAAATTATTCTTATAATAAAACTTAAATTTAAAATTTAAAAAACCCCCGGCTCAAAAAACTTTCAAATCGATCTAACCAGTGGAAGTTGCTCATTTCCCTTCATCAAATAGAAATAAGCTGGTGATCTTCTAACGGCTGAACAGATTTTAATGAATCATAGCTAAGAACACCCCCGCACAGGTTACCTTTCAAACAAAAAAAACTGCATCAAAATCGGATCATCCGTTTAGATGCTGCGATGCCACAGACAGATCCACAGATACACAAACGTGTGTAACGTCAAACTTATAACACCCCTCTTTTTGCGTCGGGGGTTAAAAATGTAGTGTACTGAAACTTAACAAGTAAAGAATTACTTAATTTAATTTAGGGTTCTCCCTTAACAGATAAAATTTCTTTGTGTACCTACCTAATATTATTGAATGAGCTTTTCTAATTACAATATAAGTGTTGAATAATGATTGTTTTATTGTTAAAGGTCCAGGTTAACAAAACACCTCAAATAACATTTGGAATAAAGCATTCTCCGTTGCTGGGTCAGTTAAGACCAATCGAACCTGTTCGTCCGACAGAGAGACAATTTGTAGATAAAGTAACTTCCAATGATGTTACTCAAAAAATTCATAGCAATGAAACCAGACTGCAAACAAACAACGAAAATGTGGAACAAAGAATAAATATTTCTAAAAACGAAACGATTAATAAACACATTATAAACGATTCGAATGAATATAATGTTCAAAAGGATCGCGCACATGTAACTCTAGTAAGAGAAAACGATGTTCGAAGTTCGACGGTCACTCCTGAGCCTGTACGTGAAGTTTTGAGCCAAGAAATCGTTTGGGTGCCAGAGCCAACTCCTCGTCGTGGTTCTTACACCATTGACAAAACCGATGGATTCACGGAACGATATGAAAGTAACGAAGTAATACCAGTTGAGAACGGACTTATTCGAACAGCTGCTCAAGGTGAACGTAGAGCTATGGCAACGGAGGAGACTAGTAATGCAGTAATAAAGAGGGAGGGGTATGAACAGAACGTATCAAAGAATGTTAAGAATGCGAGTGCCACTGAAAGGAGTCAAAATGCTACCGAAGAAGTTCGCACTGGTACAGCGGTGGAGCATCTTGCCAATGGTGGTATTGCCAAAACGACTACTACAACTACAATACGTAAAGTTGGAACTGCTGCGAATACAGCCAATGCTACCACGACTGTCACTCGCACAGCTACTGCTGTGACGTCCCGTGATATTGGCGTGAAATAATCTGATCTGCTACAGAACAGTCATCATGCAGTAAAAAACGGTAGAATAGTGTTCAATTGGCTGAATTTATGTTACTATTACATATTTAACCCTCGCTTCTGAACATTTTAACGATCAGTCGCGTTCGGACGATTTAATCATTTGTCTGAGCGCTTGTTTACGACTATGATATTTCGTATTCCTACCGTGTCCCCGATTTGTCTCTCTATGCCTATTTATAGACAGACATCATCTTTTACGCTGATATTGACTGCATGTTATTTATTTCATTGTACGTACTCACAAAATGTCAATGTTGTTATCTACTAATTTTAAGCAAAGCTATATTTTTATTAATTTACATTAACGATTTTACTAAAGTTTAATAATTATGTTATTAATAAAAGTTTTATCAATAAAATATATTCAATTTGACGTTTTTTTATATTATTCCACATAACTAGTATTTAAAATCAGTAATAAGTTGACAAAAAGAAGAACCGTGGCGTAATGGTTACCATGCCGCGCCGGACCGCCATCGCGACCCAGGAGGTTCCGGGTTCGAATCCCGGTCCTGGTCATGACTCATGATAAAAAACGAACTTCTTCTGATTGGCCTCGGGTTGGCTGTTATCTATATTATTAGGTATGTACATTTGCTATAAAATATTGTATCGTTGAGTTAGTATCCCATAACACAAGTTTCGAACTTACTAGCTAGCTTGGTGCTAGCTCAATCTGTGTGATTTGTCCCAATATATTAATATACTTATTTATTCATGAAAAACCACACTATGAAAGTATTACGCCTACAATGCTATTTAAATTGGCGGGAAAAATAAAATGGCAGGCGGTCTTGGCGCGGAAGTACAGTCGCCTCGAGGATAGCAGGACCATCTTTAAGATGATTTTTGGTTGCAATATCCAACATCCTAGTGGACACATGTGGCTCTAATAAACTAAAAACCCTGTTTGGTAACAAAGAAAAGGACGGAGCTGACAAAAGATCCGCTTACAAGATGTGCAAGCGATTTTTTTCTAAAATGATCCTCCTATCTTCGAGGCCACCGTACACACCTCTCATTCAGACAGAATATCGGGGTGAAGCAGCAATACGTTTCGTTCAGTGATTGAGAGATCCGGAAGCGGAACTCCTGAAACTTGTCACCTTTCTCTCTATTACCATATTTCTTGTCCCTTCCCCTGGTATTGCTGATATTCATAAGCGGGCGAATAATCTATTTATGAGCGTCGGTGTAACTACATTGCATCAGGTGGCCCACTTGCTTGTTTGTCTGCTGTAGGCGTAAAATTTTAATAAATCCTCTGATATTATTGATATCTGAAGAAAACACATTGAACGAATCATTTTAGGTGCATTACTCGATCCATTACAAACATTTATTAATTTCAAAAAGAAATTCTAATCTATACATAATAACAGATTTATATTGTTGCCGTACATTATGTTGTTATGTAAAAATTGCATTATGGTATTTTTAAATTCAATAGTTATTCCATCGAGTATGTCGATGAGTTATTCTCATTAGTGACCGTTTAAAAATATTCACAATGGAAATATTTCATTTATCGTTGTCCCTCGTACATTTTTCTACAATCACTCGAGGCGGATGCGATAATTTATGCTCGTAACGGATGTTTTAAGGCATGGACTCTGGATAAGTGGGCAGTGAACTATATTGTGCGCCTACGCAGCTACTACATCCAACCAACCAACACGCATTGGTAAGAAAAACATATGCGACGCAAAATTAAATAGGTAGATCATAGAATGTACCTACACAAAAATAACAAATTATTATTTGACGACCTCCGTGGCGTAATGTTTACCAGTGTTGCCAGATTTAGAGGTTTTCCCTAAAACCTAGGGGTTTTTTGAGGTCGTTGAGGTTTTTTCGAGGTTCCGATGTTACTAAATCTATCTAGGGGATTTTCTGAAGGTTTTCACAATTTTTACAAACTTGATTTATTTTTAATATTAAACAATAACACCAATTTAGTTGACCAAAGGAAATGACTGGGATATCAAAACTTGATAACTGGCAACAAATTCTGTTTTTTTTGGCGAATTCCTGTGTGGCTTGCTTGTTGCTAACTTCGTTAGTTGAAGTATTTGAGATTTTGAACGAAGCTAAAAAAGTTTTTTTTTTCTTTTTGGGTCAAATCACAGAAAATTTTTCTTTAAATATAAGTTTTCTTTAAACAAATTTCACAATTCACTTTTCACAATTCAATTTTTAATTTCACAAAAAACGTCAGAGGATTTTCTTGATCATAGTTGGGATTCTAGGGGTTTTTTCAATTTAACTAGAGGGAAAGGTGAAAAAAAATCTGGCAACACTGATGTTTACCACGCCAGACCGCCACCCAGGAGGTCCCGGGTTCGATCCCCGGTCGGGTCATGATGAAAAACGAACTTTTTCTGATTGGCCTCGGGTCTTGGATGTTTATCTATGTATGCATTTATTATTAAATATAATATCGTTGAGTTAGTATCCCATAACACAAGTTTCGAACTTACTTTGGGGCTAGCTCAATCTGTATGAATTGTCCCTATTTATATATTTATTTATTATGGTTACATAAGCACATAGAAGTAAGAGTATATATAAGGTCCTAATTTATTAATGAACTTCCGTTTAACACATGCAAGGAAATAATGGTCTAGTATTCCATTAAAAAAAAGGCATTAAATTTAGAAATACTCGGTAAAATGCGCCTGCGAGGTGCGGTGCGAAGGGCGGTTCAACGCGTCTCACATATCAAAATGGTTGAATATGAATGAATTTATGTAGTAAGCAAATTTTTCTAACTACAATCTATTTTTTTTTACTGAATACTAGACCTTTATTTCCTTGCTTTAACGATCATAAGTAACCTATATAGTCATGTGTTATAAGGAAGTTCATTAATAAATTAGGACCTTATATGCTTATAATATAGATCTCACAAAATTCTTATATCTTGTGTGAAATTGATTTAATAATCGAGATTTATGACCTAAACATGCCACTGTCTAGTTTACGATTTTCCGATGTACCAAGGAAACCAATCAGTATTACCATAATGTGGTAAGTAAATAACTGAACACACCTAAAGCAGGGATTCCCTGACTTTAGAAAAATCAATACAAATAACGTTTATAGACTTCAAAAAAGTATATATTGTAATATTTACCCTAAGTAATTCGTTTTGTAAGTTATTTCTAAATGAGGATTTTTTGTATTCATTTTAAAATATTTGAAGAATAATGACACTTACGTTTTTGTTAACCTGTGGAATGTACAGAGATAGTTTAATGAAGTCGTTTCCGGAGAATTCGGTAGAAATTGATAAGAGCTTAACTACACTTTAGATAAATTATCGCTATGTGAGGTCTTTGTTGACGTTATCAAAACGTCCTATTTGTTTTTACAATTTTTCTGATAGTTTTATTTTGGATAGATCCTTCTTTACTTTAGAAGACAATTTCTAATATCATGATTTATGTATCATCATTAACATCAACCACAATTTATACATGTGTTGGTATATGAGCTCAATTGAATGGTTCTAGATACTGCTTCAAAGATAAGATCTAGTCTACTTTACGTGTGCTTCCCGCAATAAAGTTGATGTCATCAGCAGGTTAGCTGGTGTCAGTGGAATGCCACCTCACGGTCACTGGAATTGTAAAAGTCAATGTAATATCCTCATATTCCAAAAGAGAAAAGGAATGAGAAGACTAATTATCAAAATAACTAGAACAAAAAAAAGGACAGTTACATATTTTTTTTACCATTATAGGTACTTTATTTATTTACCTATTTGACACAGTATCCCGCAATGAAATGAATTCTTTCAATGTTCAAACGGGAACATTTGATCAGTGGAAAATTCAAATCTAATAAATTCAAAGAGTTGTCTGAAAACATCATGTATTCAGTTCAGTACGCTGAATATCTAGAAATAACCTGATAATGTTAGTTTCTAATGGAAATGGTGAATAAATACATCTTTATCTTCTTTATTTTTCTTTACATAGTATAAAATGAATTCGCTGTTGCTGTTTGTGTGTTCCTATGTATGCTTATATCTTTAAAACTACGCAACGGATTTTGATGCGTTTTTTTTTTAAAAGATAGAGTGATTCAAGAGGATGGTTTTTAAGTATTATACATTCCAAAATTCCCACGGGAAAGCGGGATGATTATATAAAATATCAAAACTGTCGGAACAAACTGTATCTCCACGGGTCTATTTACTGGTCAGTGATCGTCGCTCAGGAACATCCGTCCACTTAAGTCCAACCTCTAATATTGTGAGAGGTCAATGATTATCGCAGGCGCTCAACCTCGAAAGCTAGAAGTTCCCTTTATGATGTTGACAAGGACAAAGACGGCAATTTATAGACTTCCCTCGGGAACGGGAGTAATAGGACTGCACATTGTATTATCGCAGGCGCTCAACCTAGAAAGCTGGAATTTTGTATAGAGGTTCTTCTTATGATGTTGACAACGACAAAGACGGGATGTCATAGAATTCCCACGGGAACAGGAGTAATAGGACTGTACGTGTCGTATATTATCGCAGGTGCCAGAGTACACATGAATACGCCACAGTACGCAAGAGTAAGCCAGAGTACGCAAGACTACTCAAGAGTAGTTCTTTACACCCAGGAGTTCTTTACTACACCCAGGCAGGGTGGATGTAATGAATTTTCGCGCGGTGGCAATGGCCTTCCACCCAGGGTGGATCTTTCACCACGTCATGTCTCCCTTTCTCTTCCATTTTTAAACATGTATCTTTCAAAGTAACTCTGTCTGTTACGCCTACACGACTAAACCGCAGAACCGATTTTGATGGATTTTGTTATAAAGATAGATAGGATAGGACCTTGGAAAAGAAAATAAACTACTCAAAGTACTAACCCTGAGCAGACGAAGTCGCGGGTACCAGCTACCCACGCGGGCGAAGCCGCGGGTACAGCTAGTATACGATATATTATAAACACAATAAAACAATAAACATAAGCGGTAACTTGCGAGAAAATTACAATTATTATGTGAACAAGAAGTACACGTAGTACAGTCAAGAGAAGGCCGAACCTTTACATATTGGACTTTGTACCATTCTTAAGTTCTATGTCATAACAGCCAAAATTGTACTGCAAGTGTAAAGCTGGACGTGCACCTGACTGTACATTAGTAATTTTGTTTATGAATGTATGTATATTCATTAAAAGTGCATTACTGGAAAGACTTATAAGTATAATTATATTTTATGACTTGTACTTGCTTAATTAGGTATATTATAAGTGACGTAAATTGACACACCAATCAGTATGACGTGCATAACATGACGTCACTTATGAGGTTATTGTGAGTAGACCGACTAGACTAAAAACAACAAAAGGCAGAGCTGTAATATTTGGATGGACCTTCGGATTCGGGGATCACAGTCCTGTCCTCAAAATATGCGTTGAAAAAAGATAAAAATAAAGGCTATTATCAATGTAGGCAGTGATAAGGTCTACATACCATAACATTCAGATAAATTGACAAAAATCATACAAAACTGTTTATGAAAAAGATAGGCTATCTAACACTCATTAGAACATTATAATTTAATTAAGAATTTACTGTATCTGTAAGTTCTTAAAAATATTCAATGGAATCTTTAAATCCAACTATTTATTTACTGACTGAGACTTTACTTTGGCTTATAGTTGCGTGACAAAATACCGAAATTTATTAATTACTCTCACTCACGCGTGTTTTACAACGAACTGACGTCGTCAAGCAAACTGCTTTGTTGAAATTAACATTGATTCTGGTGACGCAAACAGACGTTAACAAATTTAACTAAAATTCTACGAAAACATTACTTCTAAGTATTTTTTATTATGAAAATTAGTATTTTGAATTAAACATGAATAAACATTGGATTTCAGTTAAATATAATAAATTCCAAGAGTATAAAGTTCCTAGAGGCAATGTAAAGATATATTTTGGCATTTACTTGTGTGGCAACAACAACTGAATTAAAATTGTGCCTTTGTTTTTTTAAAGTTGTGGTACTGAACAACGAGCAGAGAAACATTACCACGATTATTAAAGTACTAGTTCTAGCAAAAATCTCGGAAAAATATTATATTATCATTTCACAATAATACTGAGAATGCTCGCTCTTTGGCATGCCCATCATGAGCATTGAGTCTGTCAGCACCTTTATGGTAGGCGTGACAAAAAATATTTGTCACATGCTGGTGACGCTCCAGTAACCATTAATGGTATTTTAAAAAAGTTCATTAAAATAAAATGTAATCTATTTTACATTTAGATAATTTCAGATATGAAGATCGTTTACCTAATAGACATTTTTAATATTTTAATAGGCTATCCATCCACTAATTGTCTACTCTTGGCTATTAGTAAAATATATATTTAAATAACCAAAAGTCATTCTTTAGATCTCAGGGGATTTTTTTTAAAACTAATAAAACAGGATATTCAGTAAATCAATATGACGCTGTAAACAATGTTTGTTATTTCTTGATCTTGGTATGATGATGAGTTCTAGACTCCAGTACACACATGTTACTATGTTGAAATAAGTTTAATCAGTCAACAATCATGTGTTTAATTAACATAAAGCGAACATTAGATCAATAGTTTAATTGTCAGTAAGTACATGACGTAAATATTTTTATGAGAAAACACGTGTTGTGTTAATAATACCATATTTAACTAATATAACCTAATATACTAGTGAAACCCACGCAACTTCGTTTGCGTGTATTTATTTATGGAAAGCAGCGCAAATCATATGGAAATCGCGTACTTTTCGGAATAAAAAGTACTCTATGTGTTAATACAAGATATCAGCTACCTACATACCAAATATCATAAAAGTTGGCCCAGCCATTTGCGCGTGAAGGAGTAACAAACATACACATAACTTTCGCCTTTAGAATATTAATAGGATTAGTAGGATACTTTTTTGTTAGTGTTAGTAGCTGTAGTAGAATTAATACTTTTGTACAATGAAAATTCAAGAGATTCAAATAACTTTCAAAATCAACAGCTGGGTTTGAAATGGTACATTTCATTTATTTGTGTTGCTGACCGTAAACTTCGTCGTAAATGTATGTATAAATTAGCCAGCGGTAATAAGAGCGAATGTTAAAGAGCGAGTACATACAGACTTTCCCGTCCAAGTGGATAATATAAAATATTGACATTACTCACTGAAGCAGATCTCATGGCAAATGTTAGAAAGCTTTTAGGTTGAAAACCGATGCGGTATTCCTTCAAGACATGATTGATCGTAAAAGGCTGGGAAGAAATGTCAAAGTGTCACATGAAGATTATATTTTTGGGAGTTAAGTAAAAAGTAGGTAGGTAATGAAGCGGGGGTCGTCGCGCACCCCGACTGATTGACGTAATAGCCCCGCATCCAGTTCCCGCCCCACGCCACCCTACAATAAACCAAATTAATGTTTGTCCCCTTATCGGAGATGTTTTGTCCACACTATCACTTATCACATGTTTTGTGCAACATGCTCTTGGATTTAACCATACTTTCAATCGGTTAATCCGTTTATTGAAAGAGGATTTGGATCGTTGGGGTTGGTTTAAAGTCGAAAATCGGTTAAAAGAGTATTTTATAACATAAAGTGTAGTGTTTTGTTTTATTGACATAGGTATCTAAGTAGATGAAAATGATAAACAGTCACACATTAGAGTTTATACTGTTTTTTTTTCATTCAGACGACGACTTATTTTCTGTAAACAATATAATTTCTGTAACAAAAAGTCAAATAATCACATAAGTCCATAAGTGTAACTCAAGTAGGGTGGCTTAGGGCCTCGCATCTTTGATCAAAGTATCAAGATATAAATAATCATTAACATTACCTCTAGGATATCATGAATGTTTAATCTCCTTTAGCGCACATTGTACAAATGGAGACAGATGGGAATTGCCAGCAAATTGAGACTTTTAGAGATTTCTAGAAAAAATAATTTCTCGAATATTTACGACTCATGACAAAATGCATAAATATTATAATATATTTTTGCTCATATTTTGCTAGTGGGTAGAATTCATACAGGATCGTAAATACAACCTTCTGTCAGTTCTCGAATAAAAATAACTATATATGTACAACAAATTTATGTGCTTATATTTTTTATTAAGAAATAATGTAATCTATACATTAAGGTAATCGTTTTCTGTATTTTCCAATGACTAGTAGAGAAAATTTAAATTAATAAGTTCGCTCTATGTATTAGTACGTTTTCATAAAGTTAAATATATAAGTAACTTAAAAAGAAATATTACTATAACTTACTATGGAATAATAAAACTTTATGCGTTGATAAAAGTTAAATTAACATAATATGACATTTGTGTTGACCTCTGGCAAATCCCTGAACGCTTATTATAGCGTCGAGGACGTGTCGCTACCAATAGCCCTTATTAGGGAAATGATACAAAAGAAAATATGATGTATCACAAAAAATCGACGATTTTTATTACGTCGTGGAAACTAAGAAACACAGTGGTTTTACAGCAATTTCGTACTCATTTTCGTGGTACAAGGTTGACTTCAGAAAAAATTCTACTTATACCATTCCAGGGTCTCAAAATATTTCTATAGACTATTAGAAAGGTTTATACGTGAAAAGTTAACAAATAGACAGAGTTGCTTTTCTATTTTGTATCTGCTTAATTCTTCATTCAGTAGAAAAAGATGATGATGATAGATGGGTTTTACACTTATGTAAGTGTATATTGTGACTTTTGTGACAGAGATGTCACAACTATTATACTGCTTTAAGACGATTACACTACAACTTTTTCAGTGCAATCGTTGTGAAATCTCTATCAAAAAAGGATAAGCTAGCTTTTCGAAGTCATTTAGACAAACAATTATTTTTACCATCACGAATATTTCCATTGTGCGGAATTGAACTGAAGTTAGGTTTCCCGCTCTAAACTTGTCAATCTTTAGCTTACAAGCATTAAACCCATATAGTTGTGAGTTTATTTGCCCGTTCATTAGCACTCCATTAGGTGTTTGCTTGGCTGAAACAATTTCATTGTAATTGGCTCTGTTCACCTTCGAACTGTCCGTCTACTTCTGCTATTAGCGACACGGCATGACACTTCTTTTATTTCATGTATTTATATAAGTACTGTTTCCAATCCCAGGGTTAGAAATCGGTAGGACTTAGGACTACATAGATAAGGATCACTTCTTTCTCGTCCTTATCCTACATAGTAATATTTGATCAATCCTTTAAGTAGGCTGATTTTTATATTTTTTTTAAACTTTATTTGGAGAGAGCGCAAAAAAAAACAACTAAATAGTTATAATTAAGTAAAACAAGATAAGTTTATAATTATGTATAGCTTATGATTAAACAAACTTTTTATCTCTATTAGTGGTTCAAAAATATTATAGTACTTTAATTGATTAATTGATTAGATATCTAATAAACAAAATTTAAATTAATATGTGAAACAAAACAAAAATATCGACAACATTATCCCTTTTTGTCCTTCATAATACATTGTTTAGGCAAGTTATTGTGTGTAAAATAGTTTTGTGAATTCAGCGGCATTCGTAGCGACATTTGAACAACACGCGACAGGTCAAGGCCCTATAGGTACTATGGCACACTTGTGCACAGCAATTGTCAGTAGGCAATTTGTGGAATTAACCTCCAATGTTGTATAATAATGATTTAATTATTCTGGCTTGTTCTATAACGTTAACGGGCGCCTACGTTTGGCCCAGCCCGTTTCTACAAAATAATATGTGTCACTTTACTTTGCGATTGGCAAGAATGAATGAACTGTAGACAAACATTTTAGTATTATGTCATTCCGAAGATCCCTCTAATCTATCCAGCATTTCTAATCCCTCTAATCTATAAGCATTTTATCAGTTGGATTGGCGTGGTATTGAAAGTCTGCTGAGTGTTGACCCTAATCTGAGGTTGATATTATGATAATGATGATGTTACGGGCTCTGCGAAGCCTTTTAGTTATAATTATGTCAATTTTTTTAAAGTTAGTATCTATGTTGCCTCTACATAGGTTTTCCGTATTTTACCTATTTATTTATTTTTGTAATTGTGTCAAAAATCGAAGTTGAACAGTTTTACAGATGTCATCAATGATACAAATTATTATGTAAATTAAATTAGTTTTCCTTTTGTATATGTCGCTATTCGTCATATGGATCAGTTATTTATTACTAATATCGTTTTTAGAAGTGACAAGTACTAACTCCTTTTAGAGTGGTTATAAGATATTCTCGCAAAATATCATGTTTAATCGTCATGTATGAGAAAATACATGCGTACGTAGAACGATACTGGGTTTTACATGCATAAATATTTCACTAAGTGGAAAGTTTACTTAGCCGAACAGATATGTCCATAATGAAACTCTTTAAATAAACAAAAGAAAATGTTGGAAGAGTACTTTCCAAAAGTTATGCGATATGAGTTATGTTTGCGTGACTATAAACGTCTACCCATAATAAAATTTTACTAAGTCACATTGTTTTGGTTGGTCCAAGTAGTTACCTACGTCTTAACTTTGATTTTATCGCGCTATATTATTATACTTTATTCTCTTATCATGATCAAGTGTATGATTTTGATGTTTGGTTTAAGATAGTGAACTTTTAAGATAACACTGTTTCTGTTTCTTCTGACAAAAGTTCTAACTTTCTCCCGGAAAAAGACCACTTAAAATTCTATTTGGTCATATTGGAGGCGGTTGTGGGAGGCGTATGTCCAGTTATGTGTTGATATTAAAGATGAACTGATTCGAAAGAGCTAATATTAGGTCTATTTGAATAAAAATATTTTGAATTTGAATTTTGAATTTGAACATCACGAACGATTTAAATTAAGTCTCAGCCAAAGATGTTAAACAACAGGGTGTGTTTACACGAAAATGATTATGTTTGTTTATTTATACATATCCACGTCAATTTTATATAAATACATGTAACATATTATGATTATTGTCATTATCAGACGTACTAATAGCATTTTATGACCGTTACATTTATCAGATTGCAGTAAAAGTGAACCATAATGTTACGAGGTACGTTATAAATAATTGTAAATCCGAAGCGTGCTATCGGCCCTATCCTTATCACTATCGGAAAATAAACACAAATTCGGAGATAGTAGATGTGAGATGTAATGTCAGCTTGTCTACAGAGCATGTTTATTTGTGATTGTGGTATCTAGCGATAATTTTAACAACGTTCAAAGTTGCAATTTTGATCAACCAATGAGTTATTGACGTATCATATTTTAAACAAAGATTACTTTTAGCAATAAGGCCGCCTTGTTGCATATACACTAGTATGTAAGGTTGAGTTACTTGACTTAAGGTCCTAAGTCCCTTAGACGAGCAGAGGGCGTCCACAGTGGGTTGCCAACCCGATCGATCTTGAGCTTCGCGCTTTATTCCGCTCCAGGTCTTCCCTATTGACTTCGCTTTTGCAGCGACTCCGCCGCCAAGTCTGTTTTGGGAGACCACGTTTGCACTTTCCTTGGGGTTCAAGTCTTACGTGTTACTACGATAAATGATCCCGGTCCCTTAGGAGAGTGTGGCCAATCCAACTCCACTTGCGGCGTATATAGTCTGTAAGGTTGTATTTAATGTATTTTTTCCTGACTGTGTTGTGTAATGCAAATAAACCATATTCTATCTGTATCTACGTATCAAATTTTTGTTACATCCCGATGCCTGTATCTGGCTACGATACAATGGCTGGATGGTGTGTAGATGTTTGTTACTCTTTCACGTAGACCGCTTGATGTATCTGCTTAGTACCGGGTTTTTCTACATAAAAAACTCCTGTGATTTATAATGTACGCCGTAGCGTGAATTACATATTATCCCTCGAAAATAGTATTTTTTCGGGTTGAAAGGTAAACCTATCTTATATTCAGTACCCCAAACAACGCCTAAGCTGAAAATTTCATGACATTCAGCTGAGTAACAAACAAGCAAATACACTTTCGTGTTTCTAAATATTCATTTGATAAGTAGATAAAAAACTAATAAGTAGGTTACTTATCAAATACCCTATATGTATTATGTCATTTAGTTCCATGAATAATTATCGTGTGTGGTCAAATTGTAACAATAACAAAATTTTAAAAGGACGGAAAGATAAAATACAATAAATGGTTATTTAGTAAAAAAAAAAACCTCTCTGTTGTCTTTTTTTATTTTCTTATTACAATAAAACACATTACTTACAGTAATGTGTTTTTACATTACTGTACAACACATTACTTACAGTAATGTGTTTTATAGTGAAGTTTATTAAAAAAGTTCTTAATCTTTTTTAATAGTATGAGTAATGGGAGCATTATTTTTATTAGTTTGCCCGTTAGCGCCACATATCACACACCACGGGGGCTTGAACATATCTCACTATATACTCATACTTATTACTCGGTGCATAACGACAATCGAGTTTTATTTAAACTGTGAGACAGGAGATTTGGCGTTAAGTATAGACATATTTTTAATAAATTTACACTTGTCATTGCATTTAATGAATAACTATCGGGGTCCTGTTTGCGGTAGGGTGGGTGTGGTAGATGTGAAAGGCGATGGTGTCTTCGTCCTTGTTTTAAAATTCAAATCCTTTTATGTCATGATGACACGTCCGATATCATAATAATAGTAAATAGCCGAATAATTTAATATAATGGCTCTTACGGTATTATATAATATTTTATTACACTAGCTATTACTGCTTGGAGTGCCCGACTGCACTGTCGGACAACAACAGCCGTTGTTTTTCTGTTTGTCATACCCCTTTATGGTTGGAGATATATTATTTTAATAAATAAATTTATAAGCCTTTTGACATTGGAAATGTCTTTTCGTTCGCTCCAGTGTAGGCTCCAATTTCACGAAAAAGTGCGATCCCCTTATATCTCGGAGAGTTGTGAAGATATGATATTCAAAAAAAGGCTCAAAAGACGCGTATTCACGAGAGCTGTAAGGTGTAAAACGAATTATTTGAGAAAGTCAAAAACGAAAAAAGTTATAGCGAAATTGTGAAATTAAAAATCATTTTCTTTCCGAATTTTTGATTTTGGCGCTCGATATTTTAGAAACGAAGAATGATATAAGAAAATTGAGAAAAACTCCTCTGGACAATTTAGTCAGCTATAATTTGAGCCTAAAACAAAGATGATCGGGTTAAGGGTTTGCCCTGTAGCCTAACCTTTTTGAAAAAAGTCTAAAACGTTGTAGTTTTATTTTGTAACATTTTCCTTATCCCGACTTTATCGTCGACAATATTTTTTCGAATTCCGTAGATTCATTTCCAATGTGCTCGATAGTCGTGTGAGGCGCGAAATCTGGGAATTTTTTGTACTGGCATTGTAAAATTACATTGGCTTGAAAGTTGAAAGTTAACAAACAAAAGTCACGTAAATTTTTATTTCGGTGATCTACGATATGAATGTTAATCTATTGATCCATTATTTGACAATCAATAGCTGTTATTCTTTAATTATGATTGATTACAAGAATTAAATTACTTCTACATTGAATTCCCTTGGAAGTGATAATTCAATGCGAATGTTTAAAATATTACCAATATTAACAAATACATCAATATTTTTTATTTTTAACAATCACTTACTTGCATTATTTATAAATAGGAAAGTCCTACTGACTAACTGACTCACCAAATTTCAAGCCAAGTCCTTAAACCTTCTTTATCTTGTATCGTTCTCATCAAGGATCGTGAACGCCTCGTACCATCTGTTTTGCTCTTCTGCTGAGCGTTAGTGGAGCTGCTGATGTTAGTGGAGTCGCAAATCTGATCAGTTCAGACTTCAGATCTCGATTCCTAAGGCCTTTATGAAGTTTACAAGGAATGCACTAGGATGAATAGTAGTAGTAGTAAAATGGGAAGTGTAGTCTTAGACTTGGCATGGTATTCCTTCGAAAATACGCTTTACGAGTAGAAGACATACTCTCAATGTGTTTATAATTATATTAATGACAGAAGAGAGTCTGTTTGTATGACCATAATGAATGCGGGGCACAGTGCGGGCTATGTATGAACATAATGAATATCATCACAACACAGTGGGTACGGCCGCGCGACCTGTGGTTCGGCAGACTTCGTACTCGGTACGGTATCGCATACCGCCGCAGTTCATAGCGCGAACCGGTCGTCCGCGTCTCTTTACGACTAAAACACCGTCACGTGTCTCGTGTATACAGTAAATAGCGACAACTTTTGCCGTGACCTTATTTTGAAAACGTGAAACCTCGCCTATAAATTCAAAGTTAAACAACTGGTTTAAAAAATATACCAAAATGTGATAACAGTGGAAATAACCGTGTAATGTGTTAAATTGCAACTTGTATTGTACAAATAAATGACTCAGAGTTTTAAGTTTTGAAGTGTTTTCTATAACAGTGTTTGAGTGAAACGTATGCAGCGTTTGGAATGCGCGTACTTCAACTTCGCGTCTGTTGCGAAGGTTTAAAATAGAACCATCCTTATTATCTTCGTTAAGAGTGAAGCGATGAATACGATCTCACACCCGGTTATTGGAGAACTACGTTTACAATTAATAGTAACATAAGCCGGGAAAATTAAGAACAAGTCAACATGAAGAAACCGTGGAGTGCAGGCGTGATCACAATTTTGGTGGGGGTTATAATAAAAACTTCGGTCGCGGTTTATGGAACAGGTTTGATAACATATACCTATAATTGTACGGACCGAAACATCTGTTTTGTTTGATACACGCATTATATCTTCCTTCGGAAGCATGCTCGCATTGATTCATGAATCTGGAACCAGAAATATAAAACCTGGTCCCATTGGGTTAATGTCTGATCTCACTTTAAACGACTACATTAAAATAATTGTGTATAACTTGAAATTAAAACCAGTTGCACCTTGTTCTTCTATACCATTTAATTCAAAGCCGATTCCAATGTCATTTTGCATCAAAATTGAGTCTGCATTTAACATCAAATTAATCTGGTAGGTAGTATTACCAAGTATTACGTTATGCTCGTTATTTAATATGGCGTCAGTAGATACTGCTTCATACAGTGTAGCCACCTGTATGGTAATTACTGACTAAGTAAGAACCATATCAACCTAATTACTAGGTGTAGTTTATGTGGTAATCGTTGCCTTTGTTCTGTTCAATTATTAACTGGTGATATTTTTGCGAATTGCTTAGAAAATCTAAATATTTTTTTGTACAGTCAATAGCAATTAAACTTCCAATGCGATTTTGTCCATATCATTGAGTGCGATGAAATTATTTGTCATTTTAGTTGACATTTTCCGAATTATTTAGGCATAATAGATTATTTTCTTTGTTTATCAACTAAAATCGTAATTATTTTCTTGGAAATACTTATTGGAAATAGATTATTACGGGAAGTACAAAACATACAAACATGCTTATCATTTCGGATAAATAAATAAACATACCGATTTGTTCCTGTATTTGCTATTAGTTACAGACTAGTATTCTAAACAGCTTCTCTAAAATGAACATTTGTTTAAACACTGTATGACTGACTTTTGCTCAAAATTTGAGTTTTTTTTAATTATACTATGTAGCACAGTCTTACAAGAAGTGTTCAAATATTTGCGCTGTGTCTGGCGCCGTTGTAAAACTTATACAAATATAGACTTTGTGCAGCCCATTTTTAATCTGTTTTTGCATTGGAAAGGTTTTGATACTATGGTTTAATAATTACTTGAATTAACTTTAACAGCATTGTAGTTTTGCCAACTCTGTCACTTCCTTCGCGTCTTGTCGGCATTTTTGAATAAAATGGTCACTAATTTATAATTAAGGCTTGCTAATGTCATAACATTATGTGAAAACAGGGACGTTTGGTCCCTATGTCTGGTATGTCCAGTCGAGCACAGCTTGGGCCAGTGGGTGCGCATTGACAACAATGTAAGTATGCTATGCAAACGGTTATAATAATTTTTCGCTAACAATTTATTGTGCACCGTTAATTCTGAAGCATCAATAGTAACTAATATTTTTATTGAAACCATTCACCAATATTATATACCTAGCTACCCTTTGAACATGGCGTTTTACTATAAAAATTGCGCATTTGGCGTACCTATCATAAAATACGCAATACGTTAAATGTTAATATATTAGAATGGTCAAATGTATCAGAAATATATCAATAAACTTGTATTTTTTTATCTTATTCATTCACTATTTTGTTATTTGCGGCTTAGTCCTAGGAACCCTATATTAAAATTAACGGCTGTTTGCCACTTAAAATGGTTATAATTGCGGTTTTAATTTATAAATACTTTTAATAATAAAGGAAGTCTCGAAACCAATACAAAAACATGTTTATGCATACAAAATGTTTGTATTGTGCTTTTATCATAACCGGTTGTAAAAAAAATTATATTTGAATCAAATTTTAGACCAGCGAGTTAGCTGTATCACAGATATTATAATACGACTGTGTCTGGCACTAGCGGAATCTGTTTTGCAACCCGCTGTTCCCGATAATTCCAACGACAAACATATCCTACATGTCAATCTAGGTTACTTTTATACTACCTGTGAGATAAATTTTAGGTAGGTCGACAGCCGTTTTTGACAAAAAAGTCATTTGTTACATTATTCTAATTTTTGACCTTCATAATACAAATATCAGGTGTAAAAGGTATTCCAAAAATAAGTAGTAACATGGATGATTAGATTCTGAGTCATTTAGGTATAATTGCTTGTTCCAAGTGACACAGCCTCCGACAGCCTTCTGGGCTGACTCATCGGCTTCGGATGAACAGACAACGTTTTACGAGAATCATATTGCGCAGTGATTCATTCATTTTATTCCGATACTCCAATAGTAATATCATGTTATTTTCGTTCCGGTCCGTTTGTCCGGTTAAAATTGTCCACGTTTTAATTAGTCATTTCTTTTTATGGTTTTCTATTTAGTGAAATATTTATTTATACTAGACGCCATCGCTCTTGGCTCGCGACGTCGTGAAACAATTAAGCGCTAGGGGTGTGTACGCGTGCCAGGAGTGTTGGCATACAGCTCTCAAACACTATTTAAACTTCTTTTTTTTTAAATCATCATGTTCATTGATGAAAAAATATAACTTGAAACGACTGTTAGTTCTAATCTTGTAATAAACTTCAAAGTAGAATTCGCTATCCTAAAATAGTCATCAAAGAGACCTGTCAGCAATAAGGCCGCCTTGTTGCTTTTACACAAGTCTGTAATTTATTCACGCCACGCCTATACTAGGTATAGATAGTATTCGGTTGTATGTAGAATCAAGCGTATTCTATCTTAGTAGCCAAAGGAACATTGACCGTTTTTTGTGTATAAAATTCTCAAGGTTGACATCATCTACATTGTCTGGTTTATAACGATCTTCTCTCGTAAAACAGATTCATGACTTGTCTCGGTACTAAAATTATGTTAGAGTTGAGTATTATTTATATTTGCCAGCTATATTTTATGCTAGTTGACTTCCACTTCGCGCATTCCGTTTTTGGAAGATATAAAAACCGCTTTTATCTAATATTGAGAACATCTTAATAAGTATCTGTAACATCGAGTAAATGCTTGTTTGCCACCTTAGTAGTATAAAAGAAACATATTGTAACAACCATCGAATATTTAAGATATTTGGGGGAGGCCTATGTCCAGCAGTTCTTTTGGCTGGGATGCTTGTTCTAATATACTTTTGCGCATTGGCAAATGTAAATTAGCTAGTTATATCTCCATCTTCTACGCCACACAATAAATGCACAGCGAAATCCAGCAGCGATTTTTTGTGTTCTACAGGCATGAATTAATTGTAATCCTTTAGATACATTGTAGCAGCAGTAAAAATGTAAGATTGCCGAAATTTCAAAGTAAGACTTAATTAATTCTGTTAGAAGGAATTGGTATTGATACATTAAAATAAAGTAGATTTCCAGAAAATTTATGTAGAGGATAAAAAATTAAAATTAAAATGTACTTAACATTATTTTACAGTCAATCCTAAAAAAAGATAACAGCAGTTAAAGTTTCTTAGAAAGAACACTATTGTGAAAAATGATAGCAAGATCCATGAATGCACAGTTGCAATGATAAATATGGCATTGGCAATATGATAAGATAGTATCACGAATTACGTTCTAACTCAGCGTTCTACAAATAGAGGTGACACTATAATAACAATTGAGTTACCGTAATATGCGAATTATGGGAAGATCTCCACGCATACGCATCGTACCTTTAGGAGAAAATACACATGGATTTTTTTCAAATTCAAATTCAAAACTTTTATTCAGAGAATAGGTTTTCACAAACACGTTCTCTTGTCAGAGTATACAGTAATAAATGATTTGTATAAATTAATCTACTCTATAAACTACTACCATTTCGGAAACAAAAGCAAAATGACCACTGGTAAAAAGAAATGGCGAAAGAAAACCAGTTACGGCCTTTTTTGTCTTTTTAGTTTACGATGAGGTTTTTTTAATAGGCATTTATATTCCACTGCTGGGCAAAGGCACACATTACTAAATAGTTAAGGGCTCTCCTCTCCTTCTCCAACTATCTCTCTCTGCTGTACAATGAGGTATTTTTTTGTTTTAATGAATTATGACGGACAGTTTTGTGGATTAATAAAAAAAAACACTTTTTATAAAATATAAATTAAAGTTCAGAAAATCCTTCCTAATATCCTGAGCGAAGCTGTAGGCTCAGCTGGCTTATATATAATTTTAGAGTTACGTTAACATTGTTCTTACTATACGTATACCTCTATACAGTCGAAATAACCTTGACGTGCCGACTTGAGGCACTTAAGGCAAAAATAGTCTCCAATTCTCCATCGTTGACTGATGGATGATTAAATTGATTCAATTGTAACGAAATCTTACAAGTGATTTTGTAGTTATTTTTACTTTATCCTAATTGATCGTTTTTGTAAAGCCCCATTCATATTATACTTTATTTTCTGCCTATTGCTTTTAAACATAACCAAATTATGTATTGTATTCTAGACTCGTGAGATGCGGAAAAATTGACAGTGCAGTGTTGCAGTTCTTTACTAATATTCCGGTAACGCGCTGATTATTTTGTTTATCTTAATTAATATCGTGTTTTAGTGTTAGCGTAAAAAAACTCATTAACTTTGGCCCATAACAGCGGATTTATTCTCGTGATAAAAACAGTACAATCTCATCTCAATCTCACGTGCTACCTCACTCGTTTTTTTAATACGCAGATTGAGCTAGCCTCAATGTAAGTTCGAGACTTGTGTTATGGAACTCATCATATCATCATATCAACCCATAATCATCCCACTGCTGTGACACGGATTTCCCTTCAATCGAAGGTGATTAGAGCGTACTCTGCCACGCTGCTCAAATGCAGATTGGCAGAGGCCGGTGTTTTCAAACCGCCCTAAGGCCACCCACTTGGCTTAACGACTGTCATCCATGGACAACATCCGTGACCGACGGCTTAAAGTGCCCTCCGAAGCACGGAGAAGCTCGAGATAATGAAACCCATCCAAACGCTGGCTAGGGTCGACATCGCTCAACTTGCGTGTTCATATTAGAGTGCGACACTCAGCTCAGCTTCGAGGGATACTAACACAACAATACTATATTTTATTAGAAATACATATTATGTATAAATAAACATCCTAGACCCGAGGCCAATGAGAAAAAGGCCTCGGGTGGTGGGCCGGCATGGTAACCATTACGCCAAGGAGGTAGTCAAAGCATTTTGTGATAGCGCTTGTGATAGAAACTAAATTTTAACTGTTTTTTTATTTTTTTATTTACCTATGGTATCGAGAAATAAGATAAAATTCTCTGTGGTAACGAATGTCGGCGGGAAAAGGCGCGTGTTACGGGTGTACGGGACGTAATCTAATACATAGGTACTTAATTATTTTCTTTCACGCTTGTCAAGTCGAACATCATATAATCATTTGTCAATGTCCTCCCCACATCAGCTTTCCATTCATGGCGATATTGAACAGAACATCGTATTGCGGAAAAATACATTTTTCTCGTGTGCTGCAAAGATCTTTCTTAACTAGAGCACATTAATAATAAATAAAAGAGCGTTTTATAAACAAAACGGTCTATCGAAATTCTAAACATATTGAGTAGTACGTTTTTGTTTATGTTTGAAAATCAGCTCCCTATAAGTGTAAGATTGGAAGGGTGAGACACGCAATGCAGTCCCGTTCGAAACCCTCTCTGTTTTTTAATTCTATATGCCTAAACTGAAACTTTTTTGTAGAAGTTAGTAGTGGAGAGACAGAGAGATGATCTTTTTATTATACTTACTGTTTAAGACCCAATATAAAATCTGAAAATTTCTGGCAGAACTCTCGGAAATTATTGCAATATAGCAGATTTGTTATCGACTCTACATTATTAGAAGTAAAGTTTTATTATTAGGTAAAGTATTTATCATCATCATTTCAGACTATTACTAGTCCACTACTGAACGTAGGGCTCCCCTCTAGAGAGCCACTCGCCTCAATAAAGTTGCAATAATATTTATTAATTTAGACTTTGTTAGATCGGTTTAAGAATGAATGTGTAAATTTTAATGCAGCGGTACAAGATGACCGCTCTATCGAGACGGCAGCGTAGTAGAGTTTCGTAGTCGAGTCGTGTGTGTTCAGTAATTAAGAAATAATTAAGCCAAAGAAAAGGCGTCAAAATAGTGCGTCATAACCGTTAGCAAACAGTTATTTGACAGAGCTTGTTCATTACTCATTTTGTAGTCTGACAATACAATTATAACTAATTACAATTTTATTTCTATTAATATTTACAAAACTTGTATTTAAATCTTTTATTAATTAGATGAGTATTTAACAAGTAAATATCTATTACTGCCTTACAATACCACAAACATAAGTAGTATAATACAATTTAGATTAATACAGTTAGATGATACTGATCATGGAGGGAGGTGCCTGCACTGAATTTCAAAGAAACCTATATTGTTCACATTACTCTTGAAAGTAATCCTAAGAACGGCATATACTAATTTATTATTTCACTCGCATCTCCCAACTAAAGAAAGCGTTCCATAAACGAATTTAGTCATAAATACTTTTCTTTTTTTCCGTTTCGAGCTATCTTACGTACATTTGTGATGTTATCCCGCATATCAGTCTGGGAACGGGAATAACAGGAATTCGCATATAGAACCGCGGGCATGATTATGTTACAGTCGAAAGTCATAACCGGTGGAAACCACTTAGATTAAATATAATTACAATTTAACACCGATATAAATGCGATTTTGGTTTAATTGGAAGTAAAAAAAAAAGTTTAGTTATGCAATCTGTTACCAAACTCTTTTTGCCGTTTATCGGTCATCCATCACACTAGCAAAAACACAGACGAGCCTTTGATTTGGTACTACGAGTCTGATAGTAACACTGGCGTTATCTCTAAAAATACGAAAAATTCTCTTCCTTCCAGTTAAACGATCACCTCCAATAATAACTAGACATTAGGGACTATACCACGTGTTAATGGATAAGTCGTAAATCGTAGATTTTTATTGAACAGAAAAACAATCGAGACGCTTTTACGGAGGTAATAAATTTCGATTTGTGAGTCGTGAGATGACTTCTTGCTTTGTGATTAAGTTGGGCCACTATTGTATTGTTCTCGTACTTCCTCTTTTAGTTTTATCGATATTAGTACCTACTTGTAATCCATAATTCATTTCATATAATTAATTCTTTTGTTTTAAAAAAAGGAATTTAAAAAAAATAGTTCTAGTCTTTCTCGGATTTATCGGTTTTGTCGACCTAGAAGTGTATGCGAAGATCCGACCGCACATAGATAATATGTAAAAAAATTATTAATAATTGCACATTTAAGTGAACCGTGTAAAAAAATGTTGTTATGAGTAAAATAAATAAAACCGAATTCATACAAAAACAGACATGATTGTGCCAGGTCATGATACAAAGCGACCATTATTACTCGACTGCCTTTTTTTTTTTTTTTTTTATTATCGTCAGAAAAATGCTTTGCAGCAGCCCCACCGCCCGGGGAATATGCGGTGGGGACTGTGGGACTTACCACTAAAAAACTGACGGGATGCCACTCGCCCCCTAAGTGACGGGGCCACGGGTACTGTGATACATCCGCGACCCCGCCAGGGCCGTCCGGCCAAAGTTAAACTGGCCGGACCCGCTCTCCCCGGAACGCCCCGTCAGCAGCACACCGCATCCAGGTGCACTGCCGACACAGAGGACCATTGCCCCCTCAAGACGACGGGCCTTCCCCGGCTCGCCGTCTCGGCTGGGTAAGGGTCCCCTCCATCTCTGCGGTCGCAACAACGTGCGACCGCTGGCCGGGCTCTGCGAGCCGTCGGCCCCTCTTCTTCAATTTTTTAACGAGGTTTTCTTCCTCCACCGCGCCTCCTGCGCCACTCCAAGTGCCACAGCGTCCACTACGTACTTAGTGGACTCTGTGACACTTTGCGCCACCGCGCACTCCCTCTTCCAGGGTGGTCTCATTCGCCCATGTGACCCAACCCTTAGCGCCCCCCGCAGTGTCTGGGTTGGCGAGACCCAGTGTCTGCAGGGCCTCCGCGTTCCACCATACGGAGGTCGCCCCCGGTATCAACGGGTGGAGTAGGCCCGGACACCAGTCGGGGCGAAGACGCTTTTGGGGAGGATCAGCGAGCGAACGAGTCCACCACCGCTCATCATACAGCCGGCCGAGCCAAGCGCGGCCGGCTCCACCTCTTGTTTTTTAATGAGGTTGTCTCCTCAATCGCTCCACCCCCAGCACCAGTACGGATGCAAGGGGGAGCGGATTTGTCCGCATCCCACGTACTCCATCCAAGATAGGAGCACGGGGAGCAGACCCACCGCGACGGGAATTTGGCCGTCGGCAAGTAATTCCAGAGTTGGGTCCAGAAACTAAGGAATTACTCGCCGACGTTACCAGGGTGGACCGCGTGGAGGTATCCCAACTCCCCACCCCATTACTCGACTGCCTGCAGATTTTAAAATATGTAATTTTTGCTGTAATAAAAGTAAATTGCGTAAAGCGTAAATATATAAACATTTTAGGACGTCTCTAGTTTTTCCTTAATCTGACAACGTTCAACGATAGCATGATGTTAATAGGTACATCATTAACACTAAAATATGTTTTTGTTATTCACGATTTAATTATTCTTATTATTATCGAATTATATTACCTGTTATCAGTTTTTTGAGGAAACACGTTTTAAATATTTTTTCCTTTACAAGCAACTTTTATCAACTCAATAGCAAGTAGGTACAAGTACTTGTTTTGGTTGACTAAATTCTATTTAAAATTTACAAGTCATTGCTCAATTGTGTTCAAATGCCAACGATGACTTTATAAAATGAACATACATAGTCATAGAGGCCAATGTTTCTGTTCAAAGTATTAACAATAGTTTTTTTTTGTGAATTTTTGTTCAAAATGGAAATCATTCTGAATAAAAAAAAATAGAATCGGAAACGCATCCTAATATAAATTAATTGAAGGTAAATTTATAATTACCGTTTTATAATGGAATCGCCGATATGTAGAGTTTTAGATACGGAAATAGAACAGCATAATATACACAATACACAATACTCTTTATTGCACCATTGAAATACAAACATACAGTAAAATAGACAAAGTAATGAAGTACAAAAGGCGGTCTTATCACAAAGTAATCTCTTCCAGACAACCTATCAGAAGTGGAAAAAAAAGAAAAAAAGAGACGGGGTATGTGGCGCCGATATAATAATTCTGATCCTACAATTTATTCAAGTAATAAAATAGGAAACAAGGAAAGTGAAAAAAATAACACTTCAAATTAAATGGTCTGCTTTTTGCTTAGAGAATTCGCTATCCCATGTATAGTTATGGATACGTAAAAGGAAAGGTAAAATAGTTCTTATACATATAACTAGTAAAATCCACGCAACTTCGTTTGCGTATATATCGCTTTCCCATGGGAATTTAAAAAAATCTTTTCTTCGTACACCCCTAGACGTCGTAAGGAGCCTACATTCCAAATTTGGAATCTCAAAAACTTTGCTCGGTGGCAAAGGAGCATATGGTCGGCCTGATGGTAAGTCTTCACCGTTGCCTATAGACGCTTGCAATACCGGGCGTATCACTCACACGTTGCCAACCCTCCCAACCCCCCAAGTGGAGCTCTGGAGACCTAACTCACCGTAGCAACACAACATGGCCGAGACCAACGCTATTTGGCTACGATCTTCTGTAAGGTGGAGGTCCTTCCCCAGACGGGCTGCTCCGATTTGAGCGGATTATCCGCTGTGCTCTACCTCTTTTAAGTTAAATTAGGCTGTTTGTGTTGACCCGTGACCGCAAAGTTTAAGATTCGTTATGCCATTTTTTTCACATTTATCATGTCCTGAGGAAGCATCTCGTTGTTCTTGTCTGCAATAATTTTAACAACAGGATGCAGAATGCGATATCTTAACGCAGACATCCGGCGTAGCTTGACATTAAAAATATACGAACGATATCATTCTAGTACAAAGTAGGTACGCTATATTTTATATCAAATATATGTAAATTACAAAATTACCCGATGGTGTCATTGTACTTGTTTGCACGTACACCTTCGATTGAAAGTACCTACGTTCCAGCATTAAGACGATAACGGTTCATATAATTAACAAACAAAATTTCTCTATATATTTTTAACGTTGACCGATTAGAATATATCGTAACAAGACATATTCTAATCTAAATCTAATAAATATGTATACAAAAATTACTATTATGAAAGACAAGCTATTTATTACAATGCTCAAAAGGAAAAGACGATTTTTCTCTCCAAGAACATCATATGTCTCATTGCGGTGAAGGAATGAGCCAATTTTATAATGTGTAAACAACCCTATAAACCTTTTTGCGGCAGCGAGGCAGGGTCTGTGAGCTGCATATATTATATTTTGCCTGTCATTTATTCTGAACCTTTAAAATCGCTCCCGCTGCCGCCGAGAGTGGCGTCATGTAGCGTCATTCCAAAATTTTGTACATTGTTCTTACCGCTCGCCGCGCCAATTCATCACTCAGCAACGAGGTCGTGGCCTGGCTTATTATAGCTGTTACTCGCGTAAAAATTAGCCTATGTTGGGCCCTGTAGGTTGTACCCCTGACTATATGTATACAAATTTTCATAATGATCGGCTGCTTAGTCAAACCGTGAAGGAATAACTAACAAACAAACACTTTCTCATCTACAATGTTAGTATGATTAGGAATTCCCATTGGAAGGAGAATAAAGGGATTGCACAGATAATACCGCGGGAATCCCACTTTGAATAAGCAAAGTATGCGAGAGTTGACCTCTTTTTATCTTGTTAGCACCAAGCTATTAAATGAACCCCCTCTGTTTATTGTTGTGTACGAAATTACTGAATGATGTTTATATTACGTTGAGTTAATAACGTCGGGTCGAATTCTAAATTGACTTTCACAAACTTATTTCTTATGGAAATTTCATTTTCATAATAAAAAGCTGTAATATACATTATAGCTGCCACTTTTGACGAGCTTAAATGATTACGTATTGTGTCAGTCAGGCTGTCAAGTCGTGTAAAGAAGTACGTGAAAGAAATTATAAATTGCTCTTTTATATAATGTCAACATTGGTACATTAGAGGTATTGTGGAATACGAAGCAGAAATCGATATGCTGAGCCATAGACCGAACCCTCTGTTAATTTGTATTCAAAATTACCCATAAACATTACAGTTAGGGTTTGGCAGTAACTGCATAGTAACTGTTAACTATGTAACTAGGGTATCAGTGCTAATCTATACAGTGGTTCGTTTAAATGCCACGACATAGATTTTATACGTGACGATATATGCCAGAATTTGTATAGATAAACAATTTGTGCGTTGTTCATATTTTTTTTATCACAGCTCCCTATGTCATGATTGATCAAAAATTATCTTAGCTATTATAAAACTATAATTTTGCAAAGGCAAGAAATGTTACTAGAAAATTGTTAGAAATAAATAAATAGCTAACGTTACATTTATTCTGATAAAGTCCCTAAACACACGAAGAATAAAAAAAAACAATAAAAAAATAAACATTTATTCAGGTTACTAGATCGATATATGAACACATTACAAAAATAATAGTGTTATGAGATACATAAACGTCGATATCATGTGCACATTTTTTATGGTAGTAGTTCTATTATAGTTTTTAAATTACTGTGTGAAATTCGTAATACTAATACCCCGCAAACTTTGTATATCAATTAATAGCTCTTCGCCCAAACTATCTTTTTCAAAATAGTGTTGTGACAAGACATTGATTGATGTATAATCCCACTTGATTTGCATCTAAAATTATGTTTTGCCAAAGCCAATGAAGAAGTAAATGTAAATATTTTTTTGTTGGGTTGGTTTGGTTGGCTTGGGGAAGCGACGGCGCAGGTCTGTCGGAAAAGTCAAAGCACCTGATATTTCTTATACTTCTCATCATCATAATTAAAAGTTTAGACTTAATACTGGAACATTTACAGACATCACCTGCAGACACAAGTTTTGTAGGTGAAAATTGGAAATCTATTTCCCTCGACCGAAGACGATATTTAAATGCAATGTCAAACAGTGCACTATTGGTACGAAAAACGAGGTTCCGACGACTGTCTTGTTGTAGTTAGTTTATATAGCGCATTTGTTACGCTCGGGAATATTTTATCAGAACATTGAACCAAATATAACAGGATTAAACACACAAGCACCTCTACCTACGGATCGTTATCGCAGCACTCTACAATGATAATAATCATGTATGCACTACGTAAAATACGTATGAGAAACATTTTTTAATTTTATATCCGACTAATTTTCTTTTTTTAAATCGAATATATGACAGATCTAAGTGACATTTCCTAAATAAAGAAAATAATATTCTGCACAGTCCTTGAGTAATGTAGCTTACCTACCCCAGTTCGTGGAATATCGCCCACATTTAGTGCTACGTGTATAAAACGGTATAGATCATACTTAGCCAGAAAGACGTCACCGTTTTCACTTAATGTGATGACCATTAATTTGTCGATAAGTAACTGCGGGGTCCTAATCACTTAATTGGCCTCGCTCTTTCCAAAACTTGATCCGATCAATTGACAGCGAGCGACGCGACAGACCGCTTCATTTGCCATCCTATATGGTAGGATTAATTTCCCGAATGTTGACCACACCTTTGTCACGCCCTAGACACCGCTAATTAATAGTGTTTTCGATAGGTGTGCAGTCTCATGTTACAAACGCTATCCATTAGCATGATAAGCTTACCGTTGGGTTACTCGGAGTTCACCCCTCTCGTAGGACCACTGATGATATATTGCTTCGCCGATCGCTGAAACACTAACCTGTGACAAGGTCGTTAGTGTTTGTGTTTGCAACATGATTAACTGCTGATGAGGAGTTGAGGTGCCCTAGCGTATATACTTACAAATTAATGATACCTGTTGCTATACTTACGTTAGTGCTATTCTGATTCGTCCAACCTTTTTCCTCATGGGGGTTTTTCGCTCTAATTGCAGTTTCAGCGGCCACTACGGTAACTTTAATGTAGTTTTTTCTGCAGTCATTTCACTTCTTCTTAGACCTACTCCATCCATCCATCCACATTCATTCTGATTACGAAAGAAAGGAAGTCTGGAGTTATGTTTATCATCCTTGAACATAAAGGACCCAAGTAACGAATGATGGTGCTATAATATTACACAATTAGATTAACGTACAACATTGGGTAACAAAAAAGTAGAAGGAAACATCTGAAAAAATAGTTAATAATACGGATACTTATAAATGATCTCACGGACCCAAAAATGAAATAACGAAAGCAGGTTTTTGACTGTCATTTTCAGACGATGAAGAACCGCCTGGACCGGTAATAAATCCAAAAGGAAATGAAATAATACTGCAAAAAGGGCAAAATTTTACACTAACATGTACTGGACCAACTCCAGTACAATTTAAGCAGCAGACTGTGGGAGAAGAGGGTTTCGGAGGAAAGTTCAGTATGGTTCCGAGAAACGTTACCTCAGATGGGAATGTGTACAAAACTGCGCTCGATCTGTACCACGTGGATCAATACGCAGTCGGTTATTATGCTTGTTTCGATGAAACTGTAAATAGTAGTAAAATACTGAATTTCATTACCGAAGAACCAAATAACACGGAACACGTTACTTACACATATATTTACGTCAATGGTGAGAATATTTCGTTGTCTATTCAATCGTAGGTGTATTTGATGTGAACGGTTTTATTGATGGTTTATAAACTTTTAGGCACTGATTATTTGCTTGTACCTATGGGTGAATTAGTCACGACAAGAAGCAAAGACCCGGTTGTTATCGGATGTAGACCTACCATGCCCGATGTTCAAATATCATTAACAGTGGTACGTATACTGTCTGCTAGGACATTGTATTTAACTCCAGATTTAATTATAACCACAGCGTTCGTAAATAATACAAAAATAAAATGATCGTACAATGGACAATCGTATTCTTTACAAAATAAAATGTTGCTTTTGCATGATTTATCACAATTGCATAACAATAATGTCGTCGACCCTAATGAGCCAAAGTTAACCACGTGTAAATTTAACTACTGTGTACACGACATAATAAACGTTGTCTCATTTATGGTGCTTGTAAGCAACAATTAACGCTTATAGCTGAGAACAAGCCAGCACTAAAGCATGAAACGAATGAAAAAGTCGCTTTGACTGGTTTCATAACTACCCTCTTAATATCCAGGAAATTGCAGACGTTATAGATGCATTAGAGTATGAACACTATGATCCCAAAATTGGTTTCACCGTGGATAACGAAGTGTTCCAGGATGGACTAACAATTATCCTTTGTGATTTACTGAAACCAGACGTTAGAATGAAACCCAAACAAGTTTTTGTAGATAAATGTAGGTGATAGATGTGTGATTTATTAATACTTACTCTCATAACCGCATTCATTAGAAAATTTATTAGATTTGAATAATTACATAATAGTCCCTCGTTTGCTTTGTGTTTGTTTTTTCTGATGAATGTGGATCGAATGTTTTTCAATTTTATAAGTAATGACCTTCATAATACTAATATTTTAAAGTATAAATTAAAGAAGATTAAGGTTTCTCTCAAAAAGCGAAGACTCAAGTTTAGCTTATAAAAAGATGAAGATTTTTTCAGTGCATTGCGTTGGATTTAAATAACATAATCTACTATAATAAGTAAAATTGGGATTTAATCCCAATAAATTCTTATAAAATAAAAAAATAAAAAATACAGACCATATCTATATACACACTAAATCTATAAAAAAAGCAAAGTAAAAATAACGTCGTCTGTTTGTGGGGAGCCTTAGTTTAGATTTTGATTTCTAGAACGATGAAAAACTCAGATTAAAATTGAAAAACATGACATTGATTTTTATACGTATTCGTACTAACCATACAATATTTATTTGGCGATATTACAATAGCGGAGTAACATGGCAGCAGAATATATAAAGTTCTCACCAAAGGTTGGGTTTTTAGTGAGTGCGTGTAGGCCTCCTTACCAATGCAATGGACTGCGAGGAGATCGAACGGTTCTCAAACAATTACGTTGTAAGTAATGTTGCAATTTTGATGTCACCTATGAGGTAGCGTGGTGTGATGGTTTCATTCACGTTTTAAATTACTACTTTATGTTCTGTGTGGCCTGCTTGTCGCTCATTACCTTGACTGTTCATTTGTCTTGCCTCTTGGTTTATTGCTCCGTGGTTCACGTGCACTTTCTATGTAAATACTTCTGTAGTAACTAATACACTAACACCTTTTTACATTAACATAGATGACTGTGTGGTCGTGTGGTTATATTAATATTTGATTTAATGAATCTGTTGCAGGGATTTTGCAATTTTATGAGTCAAGAGCCAAATATCGATGTAATTTACACTTTATTAAATTTTATGAAAATGTTTTTCATAAAATTTATAATAAGTATTTTGCAACAGATCCATATTTAGAGATATTATTTTAGTTTTTTTTTTGTTTAGTTGTTTCATTTAAATGATAATTGCAAAATGTAGGTTGATTGCTCCTAAACATAGATTCAAAATATTTGTTATTTACTTGTTATAAATGGAATGTACTTGTTTTTGCACGTTATTTTGTTATTTGACTAGTGTAACAAGCTAGTGTTTATATGTTTGTTGCTGGATAAACTGAATGTTGCTCAAATACATATTTAATTCAAAGCAAAATAACGTGCACTATTCTAGAAAACAGATTTGTTATATGTAGTACAAAGTTGAAGCTTTTACTTAAATTATATTTATTTTTTTTATTTTGCGAAAAAATTACCTCAAATACCAATATTTAAGTTTTATCTGTTATTAAACATGTAACCCAGATTTAAATTTTTGAGGTAACTTTTGCAATAGTTAAGGTGTAGAATTAAAATTGATTTAAATCTTGGATTTAAATAAACAATTTTATAAATATTCAATTGTTTTCAGGCCAAGGTCCGACAGTTCCGCCTCCAAAAATTACAGGAAAATCGAGTTATTTCTTAGACGGTGAAACATTCTCATTAAATTGTACGGTCCCCTACCAAATCAATGTCCCAGTTGAATTGCAATGGGACGCACCACGAATACATGGAAAGGTACTCTTTTATTCAAAATTAGAATATTATAATAATGTTAGAAATTCAAATGTAAAAACAAACATTACCTAGTCTGCTATGCTCATCTTTTTTCCTTTAAGTCAAGAAAATCAATCACTATATTTTCTACCACTTAGAGAAGCGGCGGGGGTCTGTCTGGGTCTCCGCATTTATGGTTTAGAAAATACAACACACATTTTTAATTAATAACAATTTATAGAATAAGAATGATAATAAGAATGAAAGATATTGTAAGATTATCTTAAAATGTATGTTAGTAAAATACACATTGCTTAATAAAACTAGTGAGACAATATATTTTTTTTATGTTTCAAGCATGTACAATCTACTAGTAACGAGTATGAAGTAACAAATGGAGTACAATATAAAATTTTGACTATTGTAAATGCTACTAAAGACGATGCTGGGATGTACACATGCTCCTCCAGTGTCAATGACAAGAAGTCTTTCAGAATGAAATACCTTGGTAAGTAAAAAATCTATGTAATCTATTTAGGATGCCGTACTTCAAGTAGAAAGAACGGAACTCTTAAATATTTTGAAATTCGCATCGCAAGGGAGTCACAGCCCATTAGATCTGTAAAAAAAAACGTAAACCGTGTAGGTAGTTACATTAAAAATAAAAATTTGATAGAATCCTTGTTTCTTGATAGCGAGTGCAAGCAACCAGCTTTTTTGTATAGCAAACAAATGAACACTCTTGATGTTAAGTAATCACTTTCATTCATGAAAAGTCACAACTGTGTAAGATGCTGGTGCGCTGTTAACTTTTATTTATGTAAAAGTAAACAATTTCCTCTAGTTATGTGTTAGTGGCACATGTCCACGGCCACGTAAGAATTTGAACGAGGAAGCATTCGGTTAAAATGATTTATGGCCACTCGCAAGTTCCTTCTAATTTCCAATTACCTAACCTACCTCTCAGATAAATTATCTTTTGTGGAAGAAGGTGGTAAACAAGCATGGGTGTTACTTGGTGGTGAGATATTGGCGACGCTCAAAGAGAACAGAAATAGTAGGCGAGTCCCCGAGCCGTTCCCGATTTTACAGCAAGAAAGATGAAAATGAAAGGGATGAGGGAGTGGTTGGGCTTCTGGATCTCCCACGTCACGTCGCATATAGTTTCACGCCGGTATTCTGTGAGAGTATTTCCTCAGTCGAACAAGCACATTTCATAAATGTTCTACCACTCCTACATAATCGAGAAATGACACAAATTTCTTTAATAGATTGGCTAACTGGAAATGATGTAAAAGCTGTAAAAGCAGCGCTTGCGGTAAATTTCACAAAAATATTTGAAACCTTATCACAATATGTTAAAATAGCTGTTAGTCTAAATAAAGAAGTAAAATATAGTTCGTGTCGTGACTTTATACGGAATTAAGATTAAAATTAATTTCTGCAACTGGCTGTATTCTACTAGGCGGCTACACTATATCTAGACTGCCACGCTTATCACCTTATTTATTATGTGTTTTAGAGGAGCCTTTTATAAAATTAAAAAAGGTGGGAAGAAATGGCATAACGGAAGTGGCTTATAGTATAGCGAGATTGCTAACTAATGTGGATGCCTATCCTGAACCAAAATACCATTTGTAAGTATTATACTGAACTACACGGTTTTAAACCCATTTTGAAACAAAGGTCACAGGGAATTACGCGTTGCCGTCAAACGCATGCCCTGCTACCAACGGCGTTTGAGGACCAAGCATAATTGGTATGAAACCTCTTGTCTACACTGTTTTAAACCTCGGGGCGTTAATCTGACACATATGACTTATTTATGTGACCTGCGGGGCAACCATGAAAGTTTCCATCCGAAACAACGAAACATAATACATAGTCCTGTCAAAAAAGACATAACTAGTTAGAATAAGGTTCAAAACTGGAGAGAATTCAACGAAATGTCAATCCGTATTTTCGGAATTCGTTTCATGTTTGCCCTGTAGACCGTCTATAAACTTATGATTTATGTTATAAATTATTGTTAATTTCTTTGCAGCCTACGAAATAACATCTCTATTGAACACTCCTCTAAATATAACATATCGAAAGAAAAGAGTGGAGATGTTGTTCTAACAATTAACAACTTGAATGTTATGGACACGGCAAATTATACTTTGGTTGCAGATAATAAATTCACAAAAGAGAATGTAACATACGATTTGCGTGTCTTAGGTAAGATTTCGTTGTCTGAATTAATACAGTGCTCTCTGTGTTGGTGATGTTCATAGGCAGCGGTGACCACTTTCCATAGGGTGGTTACTTACATATTTATCTGCTGTATGACATAAAAAAAATACTATTTATGAGATCTGGCTAAAATTCATTTAATTCTCAAATACTGCTTATCGTTTTATTTTTTATTTTAAGTAAAATCAATAAAATACAGGCAGTGGATCTAGTTAAATCAGGACGATTCAATACATATTTTAGTTTCTTTATTCCAGCTGCACCCGTTGTTTATTTTCAACCAAATACTGAATTCAGACGTTTGCTGGAACAAGAAGTAAATTTTCTATGTGAAGCAACTGGCTATCCACTTCCAAATATTCGGTGGGAATATACGGCAAGTGTTAAGGATAAATACACAGTGATAAAGGTATAATAAATTAAAGCATCTCGTTTATTTTGATATTGATATGAAAGTTACCTACATCAGTGGTCATTTAATACATGATTTTTTGATTTTATGAATGCATCCTTACTAATATTATAAATGAGAAAATATTATAATTGTTTGTTTGTTTGTTATTCCTTCAGGGCTTGATTAAGCAGCCGATCATTATGAAAATTTGCATACATATTGTTAGGGGTACAGAGCCCAACATAGGCTACTTTTTATCCCGTGAAAGTATGTCGTTCCAATGGGAAAATATTTTTTCTACTATAGAGGGCGCTGTATCGGCCAACAGATGACGCCACAAGTCGCGCTATGGGTTGTTTTGTTGTCAAACGAGATCTATGTCATAAAATTAACGCGAGCGAAGCCGCGGGTAAAAGCTAGTAACATATAAATTCTTTGCGTTGGGCTGGCTTAGAAAATTGTATTACATTTAATTCAATTGTAAATCATTCCAAACGAACTTATTCTTCAGGCGTTGGATGCCTCTGTTTATCAGTGATGCCTTTAGCTTATACGTACGTCTGCGACTGATCCCGTTAGCAGGTTACTGTACCTATAGTCCTTAGGCCGACATCTGACTGACTGTTTCACGTTGAGCTTATATCATCACAGAGAAATTGTTCGCTACATTGGTTAGGTAGGATACGAGAAAGAATTATGTAAAGGTTTAAATTTTCAGGTGAATGAATTTAAAGTGAAGTCTATGTTGACTATACCAGTTCGAATGTCTGAAAATGTAACATGTGTAGCGGAAAATCCTCGTGGCAAAGATTCGGCATCTCGTCGATTACTCGTTTACGAGCTAAATGAAGGTTTTGGTATCACAAAAAGTGATACCTGGTATCCAGTAAATCAAAATGTTACTCTTAAATGCATGGCCTCCAAATACGACTTTAGTAATTTGACCTGGTTCGGCTTAGAGAATCTTACAGGATTGGGTAAGTATACAGATCTTGACATATTCACCACATATTCCTACCGCTGCGCTGTGTCTCCTGTAAAGAACTTATTATAGAGCTTGAGATTAAACTTATAAAGAGCTTATTGACGTCCCAAGGGAGAAATTACAGCTGTCTTGGAACTTATCTTGTCACAGCGAATCATATTAACCCACTGCAGGGATACGGGTCTCCCAAAGAATGTTCAATCGAAGATGATAAGAGAATACTCTGCCACGCTGCTCCAATGCGGATTGGCAGAGGCCGGTGTTTTCAAGCCGCCCAAAGGCCACCAACTTGACTGTCATCTTTCGACAACAGACGGAACCGACGGCTCGAGATAACGAAACCCATCCAAACGCTGGCTAGGGTCGAAGTCGCTTAGCTTGCGTGTTCATATTAGAGTGCGATACACAGCGATGCAATCGAGCTCCTCAAAGAAGTTATACAGAACTTGAATAGTACAATAAAATTGGTCAATTAAACATATCTTACATTAATAAGTTTCAAAACCTTACATACACTTATTACAATTTAGAAGGGATACGTTTTTGTTGTTTTAAATTTTTGTGACTATCTACTTTTTTAAAACCCCTGTGTGTGTTCTTCAAAATGCAAATTCTTATCAGGGTTTGGACCAAGCACCAGGTGGTAATATTTTTCAGTTTAATAGGCGGATTTGTTATCCTCTCGGCTATATTACCGCTCATTGTTCTAATACGCAATAGAAATTCAGTAATGTTACTGAATGTTTGAAATAACAATTCTTTGTTTAATGTAGTGCAATATTCGGAGAGCCGATTTTCACACGTGGCAGAGCTAAAAATAATGAACATTCCATTGGACGGTGCAGGGAATTTTACTTGCGTTGGCTTTAAAAAAAACGGCGAAAAAGTCAGTCAGACAACATCGATTGACGTAGAAGGTAAACATTTAAGTTATACTTAGCGAGATGGTGGAATAGTGTGTTTTTTTAATAATGATTGTTACATATAACGCGCATATTTGTCTCGGCTATATTTTGTCGTCTCAGTGCTTATTAATTGTCTACAATTCGTTAAATTTTACAGCTTATTATCTTAAAAATTATACACCTATTTGCTAAATTGGCAAGTCTAACAATTATTACACATGAATTGCCAATGCACGCTTATGAAATACTAATTAATTAATTATTTATTCAGACAATCGTGATATCATTTTCGACTATCCCCAAATTGACAAAGATGAAGAAGTCTCTACATATCAACCAGTTCAGTTCAATTGTCAAGTGGATGCTGTTCCTCCACCACACATTGAGTGGTATAAGGTAACTCAATTGCAATTAAAACTAGTATTTATATAATTTATCTTACATGGTTCCCGCGGCATAATTCGTGTCCTCACTTTAAGTTTTCTTTTATGCCCAGAATTCGAGAGTCCTCAGAACACTATACCAATTTAATTTACTATCTTGATTTATGAATACATAGATTAACTCACATACATTATTTTCTAATTATGTTATTTAAAACTATCTCGTCCATTACATAAATATGAAAAGTAGAGACTCAATGACTGACTTACCAACATCGTACATATACCTTACCACCAGACTACAGAACCACTGGAAACTGGACCAAAACTGCCAAAACCATGGATTGATTTTTTTTTCGCAATATGGAAATATTTTGCGAAACTCATCAATTCGATGGGAATAACTAACGAATAATAATGCAGACATTTGGACGTCTACATTATTTTGAGTTAGTATCATATCGGTGCATTTATTATTCGTCAGTTATGGAGAGCATTTCGCCGTGCGTGACATTATGCTGAATGCCACCATTTTGGTGCTATTTTAGAATAAGATGTTTAGATTATATAGGTCAGTGTTAAATTTTATAACACCAAATAATAATATTTTCTTTCTTTTTTTCATTATTAGAAAAGGGAAAGTTCTGTTTTCCTGTTTGTAAGTTTATTATTCTCTGTTGTGTAAAACACTGAACAGCAGATTAGCTTTACTACATATTATTTTATGTAAATAAGATCTAGTCATGGACATAGGATATCAATTCTTAGTAATTATATCCAGATGGTGTAGCGATCTATAATTTTATATTAATGACGTGTCGTTCTGTAAACACATGATAGGATTGTATATTGCATTTTCCTGTCCCTTAACTAATATAACATTATCAATGCATAAACAGGATGGGAGTTTACTGGAGAATAATACTGACGGCATTGTTATAATAAATTATTTGGAACAGACCGTATTTAACTCTACTATTATTATATCCCAAATGAAAGAGGAAAATCAGGGCAAATATGAATGTGTAGCCAGCAACCAGCACTCAGAGGAGCGTAAATTTTACAATTTGATCCTAAAAGGTAAATTAACCATTGCGACACAATCTTTTGTGGAACTTTCTCGTTAAAATAGATATTTTTGCCCATAGATTTAGTATATACTAGCGTACCTATAGATCGGCTTTGGTTTGATTAAGGCGAGACCAAAAACAAAATACACTAGTGTGCGTGGAATGTACATGTGTGCAAGCAAGATATATAATTTTGTGGATTTTCCTTTTAGTTTGCGTTACATCCTGCCTGGATGTAACGCACAGCTAATTAACACCAAAACTACACTTAAAAACCATATATTTTGAAAAAATAAGTGGGATTTGTTTTTAACACGACTGACGTCAGGCCGATACTGTCCGATAGCGTGTATAGGAAAATGGTCTCGCCTATCTATCTCGCTCTAACCAACGTGTATGCTATGATCTATCTCTTTTGTATTGCCAATCTTACGCTAGTATATAATAAATCTATGTTTTTGCCCTTGTTCACCAACGCCTCCTAGCGTTAGGAATAACCTAATTGGAATAATTTGTGTGACTCTGCCGCTAGGAGGCGTCTCGGTTAAATGGAAATTACACTTCTAATAACACGTTCACAATACGATCTTGTCTTCCGTAGACGAATGTAGCGCTGAAATAATATTATGAGAAAGATTGTACAAAATTTACTGTAGTTATGATAATAATTTAAAAAATATATATTTCAGACACGTCTCCATATACCGCCACATACATAGCAATTATTGGTGTGGTATTCATCGCCTTAATGATATTAGTTATATATTTAACATGTAAAGTGAGAAGGGAAAAGCGTCTCAGGAAAGAATTAGCAGCGGCAGGTCTCCTCTACTTCAAAGAAGGAGTCACCAAATCCCTGAACCCTGACTTGGTTGTTGACGAACAAGCCGAGTTGCTGCCTTATGATGACAGGTTCGAGTTTCCACCAGAGAAACTTTTTTTAGGTAAGTAAATAAAAACACCACAATATCACGCTGCCCTTAATTGTAAAATTTCTTCAATACACAAAAAGGGCATGCCATACCGTTAGCTAGCGAGCGAGTGATATTTCTTACGTATAGTTCCTTACGCTGACGTGGCTTATCTTGTTAGAAACGGTGTGAATCAAATATTAAAAGAGGTGGCGATAGGCTCGCTCAGTTAGTATACGGTGATAAGGCTGTCGTTCCACATTGTACTTTATTTTAAGCTATCAAATCAATGCAAACATTTTAAATGTGTTTTGTGATCATTAAAAGGTGGCCGCATGGCCATGACAATATTTAATGGCAGTGTCAGTGTTTATTACACCCTAAAATTACCTGGGAAAACTTAAGGTTTCTTAGGCTATTTAGGCGGGCTTAATCGATATAGAGGTACGAGATGTTGGATTTATTAGGTCTCAGTAATTTATTGGCTTGATTATATTTTATTATTGAAATGCTTGATACATATCGATTTGTCATGTAAATCTAAATACAACTGATTTCACAAATACATGGGTAATTATGTATTTTATATATAATAGGTGCTATGCCCGACATTACTTCGCTCGCCTATTATTCCAGTACCTATACTTAACGTTAATTGGCAAAAAAGACCTTAACTGGTTATCTTTCCCCATTTGTTTTACCAGTGGTCATTTTTCTTTTGTTTCCGAAATGGTGGTAGCTTGTAGAATAGATTATTTATGCCTGTGGAAGCATATTCCCTGAATAAACGATTTGATTTTCCAAACAAATTCGTTGAGCCGTCTAAGCGAATATTCAACTAATTTCTCCTTAGTTATATGACCTTTATAATATTTAATAGGTGTTCATAATATTTATTTAACTATTAATCATATTTTTTATTGTTAACGATCAGGAGGTTAAGGATAACAAACCACATTATATAATAGAATCTATTTATAGCCTTTTTATAGAGCCTGTAACAATAAATTTATCGATAAAGGAACCTGAAAGAAATTTGAGCAGAACAACATCAAGGTTCATTTTACATCAAAATTGAGTAATTACGATTAATATGCTAATTGAATACAATTACTGATAATATCTTATTCTTTGCTTAGAAAAGTTATGTCAATAACTATACTTGGAAATTATTGTATACCTCTAATACCTTACATTTGAATTATGCTTTATCGGTTCCATTTAGCTTCTAAAATGGGGTAAATCGCCTATCGCCACGATTTAAATTATCTAAAGACCTTCTATCTGCTCAGGACCTTCCCATGTTGATGAGTTGATGACGTCAGGACGTTCCTTTATGACTTCTAAGTTTTTCGCTGTTTAATTACGTATATATTGTGTTAATAAAATACGTTTTATTATCCAGGCAAGCAACTGGGCGCTGGTGCATTTGGTGTAGTGTACAAAGCAGATGCCCGTGGGATTATAAATGCTGAAGAGACAAACACGGTGGCAGTTAAAATGGTTAAAAAAACAGCTGATAATATGTATATTAAGGCTTTGGCATCAGAACTCAAGATAATGGTACATCTAGGGAAACACATCAATATTGTAAATTTACTCGGCGCCTGCACTAAACATGTAGGAAAACGTAAGTATTTTGAGCGGTCCTGTTGTTGTATAAGGGCAATTATTTTTATACTAAGAGTCTCGTATTTGATATACGCAAAATTTGTAAACATAACTGTTTGCAGTCTGGATATTTTCTTTTGATATGTATCATTTCATAGTATAAACCGGGCAAGTACGTGTCGGGCCACGCAGAATGTAGGGTTCCGTATTGGCTGTATTTATTGCTTGGAGATGAGTACAATGCCATATTCTACGACATTTGTATGTTTTCGTCAAAGAAATTTTACTTCATTAGTTCGTCGGCTATTACTCGGTAACTAGTAGTGCCTACTTAACCGTTATAGTTTTCCTTGTAGGTTCACTATATGGATTACTACCATGAATTTTTTCAAATTTTTAAACAAGACTTTTGGAGATAGAGGGATTTTGAAAATACTTAGTCACATTGTAAACTTGTTGTATCCAGTATCCTTTCCACGATTTTCTTTTGTTTTTCGTTTTTAATCTGTTGAAGGTTTGACACAATTGCATTGTTTTCCTAGGATGGGGAAGCCCGAGTAACTTTTTTTGCATCCATCTTTCCCGCGGAAATTTTTAAAAATTTCGTCTTATTATTTGTATATTTCTCTTTTCCGTATATTATTATGTCATAAAGTCGAGGTCCAAGTTGGGTTTTGCGATGGTCAGTAGGTTTCTTTCGACCTCCGTGGCGTAATGGTTACCACGCCAGACCGCCACCCAGGAGGTCCCGGGTTCGATCCCCGGTCGGGTCATGATGAAAAAACGAACTTTTTCTGATTGGCGTCGGGTCTTGGATGTTTATCTATATATGTATTTGTTATAAAATATAATATCGTTGAGTTAGTATCCCATAACACAAGTTTCAAACTTACCTTGGGGTTAGCTCAATCTGTATGAATTGTCCCTTTTTGTACAATTATTTAGCACGTGTTTTTAATAGGTGAATTAATCGTCATCGTCGAGTACTGCAGGTTTGGAAATATACATAACTACATGCAGAAACACAGGGAGGTGTTCATCGACCAACTAACTGACAGCAAAGAGAAAAATCTAGGCAGAGTTAATAGAGGTTACTCTAGCAGCAGTGCAAGCAGTGGGTAAGTTAGCGTCAGAAATAATCATTCTACTTCAAAATGTTGTAACACATTAAAATCAGTGAGTGACACTTAATATAACGAATAATTTTTTTTTATCGTTTTGAAACCGGCACTTAAAATTCGGCTGTTATAAAGAGATGAAACAGAGATCTAATTAAGAAAAAAAAACAGAGTTTAAAACCAAAGATGTTTTAAAAACTCCGTGCTCTTTACTATTTCATACTTCAAATCGTTTTTTACAATATTGTATTTTAATTATTTATAAAGAAATTGTTAAGAAACAAGGGTTGAATGTCGATCATCTTACTTTAGACATATTATTTTGTTGGACAGAATGCATTCTGATTACTTCGGCTCCAATCACACACAGGCGACGGATCACACATTTTTGAATACAGCCAACACTACAAGATCTACAAGGAAAGGTAATTTTATTTATTACAAATTTTATTTCAAAAATATGTAGTTTATATTAGCCGTAGTTTTAACATTGGAAATACAAAAGTTTATTCCCCGTTTTCAACAAAAGTGCGACATGCCGACATGTCCGCTATTTCTAGGTCAATATAGTTAATTGAGATGTCAAAACATTTGTATTGACAAGATTAATAATATACCAAAAAATAAAATTGACATAGTCATATATTTATTTCATACATAAATAAAAATGCTCTAATATGGTAATTTTTTGGTGTACCTTGTGGGCCCAATATCTACTCTTATTTATGATATTTTTTACATAATCACAACATGTACATGTTCAGAAAGGTTATATCTCGGGATGTTTTTCGAAGTTTATGAAAATAATAATAAATTTGGGAGTTATGACGATTTTAAGATTAGGTTTGTGCGTCTTGGGCGCGCGGGTGTTCAAACATGTTCGAATAACTACAACAAAGCTGTTTCCAAGACTAGGCCTTTAAAGTATGAGTAGTATTGGAATATCTGTATTTTCCATTACGAATTAAAATAAAACTTTTTGAAAAATAATATAGATTTTCTATTGTGTTTTTTTATTACTGAAGTTCATTTCCAATGCTATTTGAAGGTCATGTGGTGCATGAAATCTGTGAATTTTTTCTAGCTAGTCTAGCTAGACTATAAATTCTAGTTTCAAAATATCCTGTGAGGTTCCAGGCTTGTCCGTCTGATAAACCCTATGATATTAAAAAATAACAACAAATGTGTTTTGTTTTACTAATTATGTTAACGTAGCACATAAAAGAATGACGTCATGTCTATTATTTTTCATCAGAAAAACCAATTCAACAAGTGGAATTTATTAAAGGTAAACATTAAAAATTTGATGTTGTACGTATACATTATAGTTACAACTATAAATAATATTGTAGTTTTTCCTGTTTAAAATTTTTATATTTTTAATCTTTAAAGTTGACAGAAGCACATTTTAATCATATTTACGTATACGTAGATATTTTTTTTATTTCATTATCAATTGACGCACATCTATTAAAACTTTACTACACAAATAAAATATTTGGATTGTTCCACTTAATGTATTCAATGTCTTTAATTTTTTGTTTCGTGCATCGTGCATACATTCATTCATTAGTTATAAGGAATACACTAGGTAGATTTCCCATGGGAACCAGAATAATGAAATTGTTTGTGCACGAACATATACTTAATTCTTCAGCTATAAATTATAATAAAAATTTATTTGGATGAGATATTTAAATCAATCGAGTGGTTTTACGTTGATTTGTAACAAAACTAACAGACATTATTTTCACAATAACATTAATAGAATTAAATACACGTCATTCATTCAGGCATACCTATTACAATTACTTTCTATGTATCATACCTCAACAAGCAAAAATTAGCTTATAATTATAAAATAATTACGTGTATTACTATTTATTGTTAAGTATTGAGAATTACTACCATGTCATCAGCTTACTTGGAAAGACTAACGGGAAAATACACAGCATATAACTAAACAGCTAAAGCACGGTGTGAAAAGAATGAGATGTATATTTTAAGTGTTATAAATCATAATAGTTAGTAGGAATGTCTTAAGATTACTATTTTAGCTGAAACTGACCAAAAAAAACTAAAAGAGAAAGTAATAAGTGAAAATGCACAAAAAAGATCAGTTCTTGAATAAATTTAATTTTATTGTGACATAGATCTGATTTTGCAACAAAATATGTAAAATATTACAGGTTTTCTTTCGCCTGCCCCCTCTATCAGGATCTAGCTTGTACCTGACCTCCCCCTCTCGATTTGTGGAATCCTGACTACACCCCTCTAGATAAATGTTTATTTATCAGTAAATTTATATCGAAAAAGTGCCTGAAAAAGCCTTGTCTTATATGTATTTATTTAAAAATAAAAATTCGTTGCTATGCATAACTCCAACAGGTTTCAGCCTAGCCCACCTCGAGACCAGCTGAGTTACTCTGCATTGCAATCGCAATTTTAATTTCAATTCTGTATAACTTCAAATGCAAAATTAACAGCAAATCCTAATTCGTACCATTGAAGTTTTATAATTTACTAACTATTTGGTTAGCATACAATCTGATTTCATTTTATTTAGTTAATTATTTAGTTAGCGTTATAGTTTAGTATTTAGTTAGCGCTAGTTTAGCTGTAAAGAGTACCTAAAATGGCGATCGTGCGGAATTATCTTCAAGAGTAAGGGGGCAGGAGGCACTGTCTGAATTGTGCACAAAAATTATTATTTATTTTTACTCAATTAGAGTCTCCTAACTTTCCAGTGTCTGATGGCTATGTGCAACCCGAATGGCGGTCCAACTATGAGAGTGACTATCAGAGCCTAGTACCGAGACCGCTGTTCTCACGCGATCTCCTAGCGTGGGCCTTCCAAATAGCGAGAGGAATGGAGTATCTTGCTAGTAGAAGGGTAAATATGAATTATTTTATTTTAATTATCGTCGGTTTCATGGGTAACTGATGAATGCCAGTTAGCCTTCAGATAAAGTAATATGTTTCGACTATTAATCTGACTTTAAATAATTATTAGGATACTGTGAATTTGGATTTTATTATTATTGTATATATGTTAGTCTGTAAGGTATATATTATATGGGCCAATAATTTGTAAAATTTTGTTGCCTGAAATAAATAAATAAATAAATAAAATAAAATTAACACAAAGGAGTGAATAAACGAAGTTATATTACATAGACCATACAAATACAGTACGAATATTGAAATAACTCTTATTCTACCTTTTAGAATTTTTCATTTTGCGCGTTTACATGTCCATTTTGTCATCAAAATATTAAGTTCCTGCGCATTATTATTGTGTTCCAATGACTGATCGATGCAGTTAATCTTTGATCCAGTTACTTTGAAGTGTTTGCCACTCAAAGACTATCCTCAATATATGCCCGTCATAATATTTCCTTAAGATATAAATGTTTATGGAACCTACATACGTATTTATTTTTGAACAAGAATAACTGATAAAAACATTGTCTTAATGAGTAACAATAATTATAAAGGTTATGACCTGCATTGTTAAATATTTCGCACGGCTTCAAATTCTGTCTTCATGCCATCACTTTTTAGTTTATGTTCATTTTCAGTAGTCTATTCGTAGACACGCATAGTCTATGGTCTTGCACCATTTTTGTTGTCTTGTGGTGGAACACGCTATTAATAGGTATTAAATAAAAAACAAAATAATAATAAAGATGTCATTATGATTTCAGGTGTTGCATGGAGATTTGGCAGCTAGAAACGTGTTATTGGCAGACGATAATGTTGTTAAAATTTGTGATTTTGGCCTCGCTAGAAGTATTTACAAAAACGACGAGTATCAAAAGAAAGAAAATGTAAGATATTTAAAGAAAAATAATTCCTTATTTAAATTGTAGTGTGTAGCTTAAAGGCGCGGTCCCACTGCTGCGCACGCTGCGCACGAACACGTGGGCCACGTGGCACATTACAGCTGCGTGGATGACTACGTGGATCTTCGTTTCCACAGCGTGCGCAGCGATGTGCACGCTTTATGGAACAAGCTGTGTACCGCATTCACTGCGTGCATGGCGTTGACAGCGTTGAGCTACGTTGAGCAAGCCACGCGTGTATCAATGACGTCACTTGATGGTTAACGTGTCCGTGGGTTGCAGTGGAAACAATCACGTACATCCTCTTGCAAAGCAAAGCTTAACACACGTGCGTAGCCTCTTCGTGCGCAGCAGTGGGACAGCGCCTTTATGAATAAAATTGTAAAGTTAACAAAAATTTCAAATTGGAACTGGCTGGATAGAAGCAACATAAAAAATGCATGTAGAGTAAAAACAATTGTACCTACCTAGTTCAAACCATTTAGAATTCAACCTACCTACATAATTAAATTTTAATAATATTCTTGACAGCCAGTTCTATTCTACAGTAAACTACTAACAAAGTTTTTTTAAATTTTTAATTGTTACTTGTGCTGACTGAATATGTTTTACATTTTACAGAGTCCATTGCCAGTGAAATGGTTAGCCATAGAGTGTATGACGGATCGAATTTTTTCAACACAATCGGACGTATGGTCTTTCGGAATCGTTCTCTGGGAACTGTTCTCGCTTGCAAAGACTCCATATCCGAATATGAGTCCACAGAGTCTGCTACAATACCTTACAGATGGGTAAATATTTATTACAAATAGTCAGAAATTCAGTTCAAACTATACATTTTTTATGTGTTGTTTAAATTCCTTTAATCAATCGATTGAATATCATAATTTTTTTTTGTTCTTGTAGGCATCGACTGGAGAAGCCCACATACTCAGATGACAGGCTGTATGACGTAATGAGGCGATGCTGGGAACACAAGCCTACTTTAAGGCCATCTTTCACAGAGCTTCAAGAGATCTTGGGATCCTTCCTCGAAGACAATGTTCGGAATGTTAGTATTCTTATTGATCCATTATTTTATAGTCTTTTAATATACTTCTCAAAATGGGCGTATACTGAGGTCACTGACGAGATTAGATGACTTAACAAATGTCATCTACGTCATATTATAATATTTATTAATAGAGTGCACGTGACTCTTAACTAACTACAATAGTCTAGACCTTCAGCTTAACGTGCCAGCCGTGAAATTATTGAAACCTATCACTAAATAAAAAGTAGAGATAGGCTAAATAGAGTCAAACGCACAACGATCTTAATAAGTGTCAATTGACAAGGAACTGTTCTCATTACCAATCTTAACCTCCACAGCATTACGTTGACCTGAACTCCTCATGTATGGACATGAATGCGAAGAACGAACCCCAAGAGGATTATTTGGCCATGATGAGTTCACCCGACTACAACAACCTAGTCACGCCCAGTCCCCACCACTATGTCAACGAAGTTAGGAGTTTCTTCCCACCGTCACCGAACCACATACCTCATGGTAAGATTTACCTACGAATTATTTATTATTGGTTTATCCCAAATAGTCTTTTACATTTTAGTTTTTAGTAGAGTAAGTTAACTTTCTGTTATCATAAATTACAATTTTACAAATTTATGAAAGAGGTATCGACAAATACGAGTCAACTGATGGATAGAATATAATTTTTTTTAATTAATTCAATGGCTACTATATAATACTTCAACTACGATACAGGATTTCTCAATAATATTTTTTAAACCAAACTAGCTACCTATTTTGATTTTAGCAACGCAAAAAAGGTATAAAGGTATCATCAAATCATGCATACTGGCTGCAAACATCAGTTAATTAAAAAAAAAACGCAATGAAGCATTTTTTTTAATAAGAATTACGTTGTGGTGTGGCCAATACCAAAGTAATATTTCAACTTTTTTATGTTCGTCTATCTATAGTTTATATTTTTGTGCCAACATCAAGTCGAACTTACTTGGGTGCGAAAGATTGAGAGAGTTTAATATTATTATGTTCATTTTTCGTGTAGGTAATTGATATACTGAAAATTCACTTATTATAAATAGTTGTATTCTGAACAAAGAACTAACCATTTAATTAAAACATTTACACGCAGCTGAAGGACCACCAGAAAAGAAATTAGGTAATAAAAATATCATTGTAATAAAAAGTATCACATTAGGTAATAAAAAGTATTTTGATGTTTCTGTTATGCTTATTTATTTATTCTATATCGATAAAATTATGGTAAATGTAATAGGAAATTAAAGTAAAATTCTGTTTTATCAGACGGAATGGAAAGTACATCTTTCTGACACTGTGTACAAGAATATCCTTCGTAGGTACGACAAACACTATTAAATACATGGTCGTAAATAACTAACATGAACGAATTACTTTGTATCTTGGCTCTGAGTTATCCGTAATTAGATCGGTCCGCAAATTGTACGGAATAATCGCATTTGTACCGTATAAAATTAATTATCAATCACTTTAATACACGTATGACTTATAAACCAATCACAAATTATTTGAAATTTTGTCAGAATTTTCATTTAAGTTACAGAATAGAACCGGTGGTAAAGCGGACCGATCAGTCATGAGTGTGAGCATGGTAATAGTAACTTGAATTTGTCGTAATAACCTATGGGATTTATGGCTACCAAGCATCAAGTAGCCAAAAAAGAGATATCACCAAATGTACCAATTCCAGTCTGCACGGCTTTTATATTATTTATTTATTAGACAATATATTAGCACTACTGGGATAATTGGGACTGCACAGCACGGCTCGACGACGAAGTCTGTAATTACGTTGTAAAACGATTCTAACATTAGCTATCAATATTAATGTCCGTAACAGTATGAAAAGATAGAAGATTAAACAGAAATAGACATTTAATTTATTCATTTTTTATAATCTGTGAAAATAATTCATAAACTGTTTTATCCTCAAAATTAATATCCTTACAGCCAACAATGGTACGGTATTTTATTATGAATTTTTCTATTAACTGGCACAAATTTTAGGAAAAGCATCCTATTGCAATTATTTAGGTACTTTAAGTATTAAATAAACTAATTCATATCATTATCGGTAATATAGTCTTACTATCGTTTTACTTCCGCAATTTGTTTTTTATACTTATTTTGTGTGTGTTGTGTGTGTTTGCACTGCTTACTTGCACTGTTTTCAGTTGTACTGCAATAACATAATATATAAACAAATAGATTATTTCTATAAACAACAAAATTATTTTTACTATTTTGTATTTCAGATGAGGAAGGCTATTTGCAAATGACACCTGTAAGCAAAGCTGCCTTCAGTCCTATGTCGGCGAGTACGAAGTTCGATTTCGACGCCCGGAGAATGATGAACACAAGAATGACTGAACCGAGCACCTGCGGTTCAGAGCTTACTCCGATGCTCACACTGAACAACTTGCCTGCTAGAAGCGGCTCCGAATCTGACCACGAAGGGAACCATTCGCCGTATCTTAACATGTGTCCAAGAATCGAAGAGGAAACTGACGAAGTATTCGAAACGAAAGCGAATAACATAAAGAACACTCAAAACAGTGCTGTGACAAACCCCACTTATATCACATTCGATGTAGATGGCGAAAAGAAATCTCAAGATTTTAAAAATACTTATATCAATATGCCGAATGGTCTAGTCAAATAGGTACCATTTGTACTCAATTACCATGATCGGAAAATTCGAATGTATATTATCAGTTTAATATTAGATCTCTATATTAATTTTAATAGTTATGGTCTATTTTTAAAACAGATATTTGTTGTTTATAAATTGTAATTGATGTTCATCATTCCTCATCAAAATACGTTACAAAAATTACTTTTTACATCATACATTAAAAATGAATTTAATGTATCTTATTTGTACTGTTATTTTCATATCTATATTTCATATACCTTGTTCCTTTGTCTTCTCATTTACCATTTTTCTTCTTCTAATTTATTTATACTTAGCTATTCGCTTTAACTGTTCCAAGTTGTACGTACGGCATATTTATATTAAGTATACTGGTTAATAATAATCCATGTATTTAAATAAGAGATACATAAGCGGGTAAACATAACTTGATCAAGCAGATTAATCATGGAAATATGTTTATTATAACTTACTGACGAAAAACTCAAAAGATTTTTTTCTGATTTGAAATTAATTTCTGAACTGTTTTAAAACAGAAAAACGAGAATTCAATCACGTATAAAATAAATTATTACTTTTTATTTTTTCTAAAGTAATATCACAATAGTTCAAGGATATATCCATAATCCATGTGATATAATGATGATGAGTGATGATGAGCAAATGATTCGTTTAAACAAACTCGACGGATGAATGTGATATTTTGAAGTAGTGTTAGTTGGAAAATTGGACTGGTGTTGTTTAGGTAAGTGATCAGTTACGTCGTGTTTGAATTATTACGATAATGACAATGGTGGACAAATGTAGTAAGGTTCTATTTTATTTAACCTATTTCTAAAGAGTGCATATGTGACGTGTAAAGAATATTTTTGAGAATTTCATAACAATGGCTGCGTTCTTTGTGTTTAGTTGTCCTTTTCGAAACTAGACAGCTTTACAATTACATTAATTTGTTTCATCCGTCACGTGCTGACGATTTTCAGTTAGCATAGCATAAACACAAACAAATGACAAATAAAAACTTACAAATGGATGTCAAATCTATAGCGTTTGATTTGACGAATAGACAAAAAAGCTGACAGCTTATGCATAAATTTGGCTGTTCTTATTTGATAGATAAGCTAAACAGACACTTTACTTTCAAGGGTAAAACAGGCTTTATATGTACCGGCTTCTTAGTTGGTTTAAAAGCAAATAACCATTTTAACAACAGTTAAATTTTTAGAGCCCCTCTATTCCCATGGAATGTTCATTGGTACTTCAATTTGTAATTGAGTTCGCCTTAACGGCCAACCCTAAGTATTTGTTTGCAAGAATGATAATTAAGAGTGTTATGTACGAATTTGAATGGTTGATATGGAAGAATTGAATTATTTTATTCATATTTAATATTGCTGTGGCAATTTCTTTGTACACAACGGTGCTTGCATATAGTATAGATGATTCCAAGAATTTATAGCACTTATCGTCTGGTAATCAATGAGACTAACTGTAAATTATCATACAGATCCAAAACTTAATTTTTACGGACAGACACGCGATTAATTGGAAAATGGTAGCAAGCAACATTGAATATAAAAATTCCAATCAAAATACGATACATATATTTGTATTTTTGATAGATTCCGGTGGTCCGGTAGTTAGTATATGACTAGTTGACATATTTAGGAGAGATTCCGTAACATCCAATGTGTAAATGGATGCCTTACTTGCCCGCGGCTGCAGCGTCAGATCATGCATTAAAAGTCGGCATAAAGTCAACAATCAGTATATTTAATACTGTATTTTTTACCCACCATGTTTTTATTTATAAAAAAATATTGTTATGTATAGATTTAATAAGCCCTTAGCATTCCTCTTGTTTTTTTATTCACATGAATAATATATTTTTGTTACACAAATACAAAGCACGGAATAAGTAATTAGTGAGATACATTTTATTTATGTAAATATAATATAGTTGGAAAATTCAGAAAGTCTCTACATACGACTGGTAAGATAGTTTGTATATTTTTATATATAATTTCTTCGACCATCTGTACGCGTTTAAGCAAGTTTCACTGGCAAATAAAAATTATCCTTTAAAATCAAGAGAATTTTAATTGTATCGCGTTCATTTTGTTTTCTATTCTGAATTGTGTTTGAATGCTAAATATTGTTTATTACAGGCCTAGCAACTTTTGATAATAAAAGTAGTTAAAATGATACAAAGGAAAATGCGTCCACAGACTCGAACTTTATCTTATAAAACTATATTGAAGAGTAAGCTCGCAATATATTAATCCAAAGAATAATTGTTATAAATTTGTATATTCCGTATGTACTTTTACATTATATTGTATACAATTGGGCATTTTCATGTTTTTGATAGAAGGTATTTTTTATTGGCCTCCAATCACTGATACTCTATTTGGCAGCGTTCCACAACATGTCAGAAAATTTCATTACCTATCTTGATGTAAAGAAATCTAACATAAGTTGTATGAGGTCTAAATCTAAAATTAAAATATTTTCAGTTAAAATGCTGTTCAAAGCTTTTAAAGTTACATAAAATATTTCAAATAACTTAACGATGAACACCAACCAAATCTATATTTTCTTTACAATTGGAATTCTTAATAATCAAGATTTTTAATTCCTAATGGTTTATAATATTTATAATCGTAAAATAAAAGTATAGCAATATATTATGCAACACCAAAAAAATAAATAAATAAAATATGAGGAAGCAAGTAGAGTTTAGCTCTCTAAACTTTTAGGGGATTTGAATGTCGTCATTTTAACCTGTAGATATTTAAATTTTAGATGTTCTAATACATATGTACCTACCAATTGTGTGCATTGAGGTAATAATTAAGACATAATCCACCAACGTTGGAATCTATCGAATAGTGTGCACGTAAATGTGGGCCTGTAGTTTGTTACCACGCACAAGCATTTATATTTTGTTATAAAAACTATGTAGCCCATATGAATAATACGAATATATGACATGATATGTTTGTGGATGATAACGAGGCTTCCGTGAATCAGTTCATTTTACGATTTAATAAATCGATTTATTTTATAAGATTTATCTGATGTAATTGATGCCATATAGTAGATAAATAAAAAATGAACGTTACTATATTGTAATTTTGACTTTTATTTTATAAAACATAATCTCGTAAAATATACATATAGGTACATTAAGTTCTTACCTAAGTTTCTTATATAATCATCTATAACTCTTTATTTAAGATATTGCAGTACATGGAATCAAGTGAAAAAAATTCAACAAAGTATAAAAGAAAAACGCTTGCTTAGTTACTCTAAAGAAAGTTTTCTCGATTTTAATAATTATTATTTATGAAAAATCTATTTAATGGCAAAAATCATACAATAACGACATACTATTATCATATAACATTAAAATACAAATTTATTACGTAAATAATAGGTACTAATTTGCCATTATTTAGTTATTTGCCTTATAAAAATTACTATTTAAGACCTGTACAGACGGCGGACTTTTGTTTGCTGAAATTGATCACTTTGTCGTTCTCAAGATTTAAAAGAGTCCTCTCATGAATGCCACTACAGCATTTTCGATTGCATCAGCACCCTGTGTGAAAAGATGGGGTTATAGTTTCGGCACAAGAGAAGCACAAAAAATACATTATTTTTACAAATTGCGAGATAACGGCCGAGCGAAACCAGCGGAATTTCGTTTGTCTGTCCGAATTAAAAAAAAAACACCACATATAAAAAAGTCCATTATTCCATATAGATCTAGAACATGTTGATAAGTAACTGTTTAGTGTTTACTTCGAAGCCTGGAAAAGCCATTAATACTGGATAACTTACATCTTTGAAAGCTTCGACGATACCCATTGGTATGTCCATGAGCATTTTTACAAAACATTCCAATACCTGTAGAAAAAAATTATATTAGATTATATTTTTTATGCCAGGAGAGCTGTAGTAATTCTAGCTATCCGTTTATAAGACCACAAGAGTCTAGATTATAATTACAAATAATGCTACATCTTATAATAACTGGAAAACAATTTTCAGTAAGTGGATATGGTCTGTTTTAGGGTTCCGTAGTAAACTACAAGGAACCCTTATAATTTCGCTATGTCCGTCTGTCTGTCCGTCCGCGGTCTAGCGCCTAGACGCTTGATGATAGAAAGCTGTAATTTGGTATGTATACTTATATTAACAATGCTAACGAAGTGGTAGAACAAAATTGTAAAAATTTTTTTGTGGTGCCTACAGATAAACTGGGAATTAAATTTTTTTTTCGCACCGACCCCATGTTGTCAGGTATCGTTAGATAGGTCTCTTAAAACATTGAGGGTGTGGAAAGCTCATTTTCCGATACAATGATCCGTTTGCGAATTATTTACATTTAACGTGTCAATTTTCGTTTTGCACGTTCCCCTCTATCTCCGAAAGTCTTGTGTTTAGAAATTTGAAAAATTCATGGTAGTAGTCCATATAGTGAACAAGGAAAACCCAAAACGGTTAAGTAGGCACTACTAGTTACCGCGTAATAGTCGACGAACTGATAATATAAAATTTATTTGATGAAAACTTACAAATGTCTCACTCATTTGCAAGCAGCAAAGCACAGCAAAGACGAAACCCTACACTATGCATGGCCCGACATGCACTTGGCCAGTTTTTTTATATCATAGAACTTAAAATTTTTTAGGAAACGGTGTATTACGGAGGAATTTTTGCTTGTAACGAGTACACTCAAAAACTACTTTGACTACCTCCGTGGCGTAATGGTTATCACGCCGGACCTCCACCCAGGAGGTCCTGAGATCGAATCCCGGTCGGGTCATGATAAAAAACGAACTTTTACTAATAGCCTGGGTCTTGGATATCTAAATAATAATATGAATTCGTCATAAAATATAGTATCGTTGAGTTAGCTAGTATATTATATAACGTAGTTTATTTTTTTTATTTAAACAAGTTGTAAATGACAAGAAAAAGTGCCTGTGAAGGTCTAATTTCTGAAATAAACGATTTCATTTCATTTAGTATCCCATAACACAAGTTTCGAACTTACTTTGGGGCTATCTAAATCTGTGTGATTTGTCCCTATAATTATATTTATTTTATTTATTTATTTACTGGACCGATTTCAAAAATTCTTTCACCGTTGTGAATGTACATTACCGCCGGGTAACATAGGCTATATTATATTTTAAATATAGCTAATAAAATATTTTAAATATTTAGTAAGTATCCCAAAAAATAGGGATACCTACTTACTTAAATCTGTGCGAAGCTAGGGAGGGCGCATAGACCTAGCATACGCGCTCTATGCGCGGGCGCTATTCATGTATAAAAAGAATAAAATATAGTGTCCTACTCACCCCATTCCTCTTCCGTTCTGGCATTGGTAGTCCTGCCATCCCATTAGCCGGGCTTGGTGCAGTAGCATTGTCTTGTGCATGCACCAACAAACACATAAACGCAATAAGAAAACACACCCTGTCTATCCATCCCATAGCTGATGTTACACTGCATACAACATTTTAAGAAATATTCTTTTATACTTTATTATGATGAGAAAGACAAGAACTAGCAAACCGGAACACAATGTATAGAATCTTCTATACATTGTGTTCCGGTTTGCTTGTTCAAATATAGTGTAGTTTTTTTCATTATGTAATGAGATGGTAATTGCGTTTAACAGTTAAGGTTACCTTCCATGTAAAACAATTGTTGTTGTTTATTGTTGAAGCTATATTGAAATGTATTATTCATCTATTCCTAAAATTAAGTTAATAAATGACCATAGTATTTCGTTCTATTGTTTTGGTTATCATTTAAGTTTTTGGCGTATTTATGAACTATGTGGGCGTAAGGTGCTTTTTGGCTTCAGAGAATGCAACCAGAGCCCTTTGAATCTCGTGCCCCTCCGTGTTAAGGAGCCCTCCTTAACACGGAGGGGCACGAGATTCAAGTAACGTGCCCACGTTATGCTGTCGACCGTTGTCGGTAGATAACAGTTTTTAACCCAAGTTTGTCGATTGCTTTGATCTCATCCTACCTAAACGATCGAACTCAGAAAGTAGACAATAATAAGACACTATCATGTGGCGTGACATTAAAAATGGGCGTGCCGCAAGGATCGATTTTAGGCCCATTTCTCTTCCTTGTTTACATCAACGATCTTCCGTTCTTAGCCCAGGGCAAGTGTAACATAGTTTTGTTTGTTGACGACACGTCACTAATTTTTAAAACTGAGAAACAGAATAACTTAAATCTTGTAAATGATACTTTATCAACGATTCAAAATTGGTTTAGTACAATTAATAATCTAGCGCTTAACTCGAAAAAAACTAAATCCGTAATTTTTTTATCCTAATGCCTAATTGCCTAATGTTCCTGATAAATCCACTCCAATTATTTTAAACGGTGTAGATCTAGAAATAGTATAATCAACCATTTTCTTAGGTATCGACCTAGACCACAAGCTAGTATATGTCATACCCACATGAAAAACCTTGTTCGCAAGCTTAGCGCTTCTGCGTTATGCCGTTTAAAAGTAAGACAGCTCACTAATATTGAAACTGCTAGGCTAGTTTACTTTAGCTATATCCCCAGTTGAATGTTATACGGTATACTCTTGTGGAGTAAAGCGGTTGTTATTGATTTTTGTGATGCCAAAAAGAGCCGTTCGATTTATTAAAAAAAATGTTATCGCGATTCTCTTACAGACGTGATTAAGGTTGTGAACATTCTTACTGTACCCTCACAATACATTTACACCGACATAATGTTTGTAAGGAAAAAAATCTACATTTATACAAATGGTTAGACGAGGTCCATCAGTTTAACACTTGCAACAAACATAAATTAGTAGGCCTCAAGTGTAAGTTGTCTAGGGCCTAGGGCAAGCAAATCATTTGTTGCTCAAGGAATACGTTTTTATAATAAATTACCAAGCGAAATTATATACTTACCGTTAACCCTATTTAAATCATACATTAAACATTCTTTAATAACCAAGGGTTATTAATTATTATACAACTAATGAATATTATGAATGATAAAAATGCCTGGACATCTATGACATGACATCAAGTGCTCTTTGTATTGTGTGTTTTTTATTTTTATTTATTACTAGTGAAACCCGCGCAACTTCGTTTGCGTGTATTTATTTATGCACATAAGCGCCATCTATATCAGTAATTTGATCAAATCTGACGGAAATCGCGTACTTTTCGGGATAAAAAGTACCCTATGTGTTAATCCAAGGTATCAGCTAGCTATATACCAAATATCATAAATATTATTTACCAGCCATTTGACCGTGAAGAAGTAACAAACATATACATAACTTTCGCCTTTATAATATTACTAGGTCATGTGTCTTATGTATGTTTATTTTTAACTTTTTTATTGTGGATTTGTTGTATGAGGTAATGTAATGTACACTTTTTTTTTACGCTTTAAAATTAGCTTATTTTTATTGTATGACAAAGTCCGATGGAATTGAGTACCTATGTCATGCTCGCTTAAAATGTCCAAACTGGTGGTGGCGTCGTCGCGCGACGGCTGGCTCTCGTGTCAACTTGTGAACGGGTGCCGACTGGGGAAGGTTGTCTATTGTTTTATATCTGTTGATCATTATAGCAGATGAAATTCGGGCAAATGAAATTCTGGCAAGTGGGTGTATCCCCCTGGGGAGACATGGGTTGATAGTTGATACAACACTATGCAGGTTTTTTCATACGCATTTCTTGTAAAATTTGAAAAAAAAAACCAAATAAAGTATTTTTGACTTTGACTTTCAAGTCAGTGACCTAAAGATAAATTGTTAAGCTTAAAAAAGAGGTAAATTGTCACGATAACGTATAGAAAGATTGTCTTCAGTCTTTATACAAACACTAGCTCAGCGACACGCACACATATAATTGTGCAATGGTGCCAGTGGACGTGTAGTTTCCCGAAAGCGGGGAAATAAATAGAGTTTATTTAAATTTCTCAACTTTCAAGTAATACAATTTTAGGTATAATATGATATCGTAAATCCATAAGCACTTTCATTAGAAAACTTGTCACATACCTACGTAAATATCAGTAGCAGCAATAACTGTTTTAAAATTAATCAGTCGGAGCAATATAAAACAGTTAAATCGGAAACTATTTTAACAATCGGGCAACACCGATCATTAACAAATTCGTTAAAATTGAATTGTGTCTTTTTATGATTTACTGCAAAATACCTACTATGAACTTGCCCCTAATGCGACTCTCTGACCGAAATATTGAAGACTTACCTGTGAAAAGTGATGTCATTACACTTCTTTTGTTTTTCAGACTTTTTACCAGCGATTTACCAGCACAAACCGCCATATTTATTTATTTTTTCGAGAGACACGTTCGGCGCGCGTTGACTTTGAACACTACGGAGCGGTTCGGCGTTTGGAGCCAGGATGCTTCAATATCTAAACGTTATTATTCAGGCTGAACATATTTAAACATCGCGGAGTAAAGTCGACGCTTAAAATGCGGACACTGTGTACGGGACGGGACCATCATCAACCTATGCACCGCTGTCCGTAACCACGACGGCAGATGCAACTCTGTCAAAACAAGTAAGTTTATGTACGCGTTAGCTGTTAACCATCCGTGGTTTTATTTACTCATGTGGTAATGTGTTCAAAACGCGACAGCTCAAAATATACAACTACCTACTACACTTTCAGTTGACACTATTTACGGCAAACATACGAAAAAGAAGATAAACTTAGGAATATAGGAGATCTTTCGTTCAGTCCAAGATACTTAGAGCAACGCGGGCTTCCGTCCCGGCCCGCGTTGCTTTATGCTAAGATACTACTGCAGGAGAGGAGTGTGCGAGATAAGTGCATGATAAGGACCATGTCTTTATTTATTTATATAAATTAATTTACAATTACTTCATTTGTAAAAAAAAAACAATGTAGGTTTTTACCTATTATAGATAATTTTTTTGACAGTATAGTGTAAAAAAACAAAAGATCTAGTGCTTCCGGCCAGTACTGAACCCCTATTCTCGTAACAAAACCCGATTCTATTTCGATTCAAATTCAATCGCTGTCTCACTCATACAAAATAGGAATTGAACGGGACAGCAAATGTGATTGAATCGAAATAGAATCGGTTTTCAGTCCGCTACGCACTGTTGGCACTAACGCAAAACACACGTGCGTAGGCTTGCTGGACAACTGTTGTCCAGCAAGCCTACGCACGTGTGTTTTGCGTCGTGTATCGTGCACAGACGTTCAACGCGGATGGATAATGCGTAGAGCAGGGCTTTTGTTACAGAATCAGCCCCCTGGATGGGCGGCGCGGCGTGCGGCATCCTTGCTCGGAAAATATATAAAAATATAAAATATAAATATATAGGGACAATTCATACAGATTGAGCCAGCCCCAAAGTAAGTTCGAAACTTGTGTTATGGGATACTAACTCAACGATATTATATTTTATAACAAATACATACATAGATAAACATCCAAGACCCGAGGCCAATCAGAAAAAGTTCGTTTTTCATCATGACCCGCCCAGGGATCGAACCCGGGACCTCCTGAGTGGCGGTCTGGCGTGGTAACCATTACGCCACGGAGGTCGTCATATATATAATATATATATATGGATATAGAAAGGGAAAAGGGGAGAGAGAAGGGATAAGTAGAAGGGAAAGAAGTTGAGCTTCCGGTAAGAAAACCAAAATGAATCCAAATACCATTTTTAATAAATTCATTTCACATTTGCATGATAATGTTACTATGATTACATATACAATATTATAAATACAATTGACAAAAAAAACATGACAAATTATTAGATGAGATAATCGTATTTAATTTATTGTACTAAATAAAAATATTTACATACCCATCTTAATCATATAATAACCCATGAAACTGAATGTCTTATTATCAAGTAATAAAGCCGTGATCAGACATGCGGTTGCTCACCGAAGGCCAATTAATCGCACAGTCAAGTGATACGCTCGTCATCATATTCGCCAAGTAGTGAACGAACGGGTCCTAACAAACATAATATAAATCCGAACATTGTTTTTTGGGAACAGCGTACAGGTTCGGGTTTAAAGGTAAGCACATGGCATGTAAGGCCAATTTTAAAAATATTTTTGAAAGAAAAATTTCATCTACCCGTCCCAGGTGGGATATTTCTTTCAAAATAAGAATAAATAAATAAGAATGGCGTTATGGTTATATATTTGAGACGTTTGACATTGAAAATTATGTAATAGTACACTTACAATGACATATAAGCAATTATAGACCTTATTATTATTTATTTTGACTTAAAAGCAAAGGTATATAAATTTTATTAATTGACTTTTTTTATTCTATACATAGAAGTAGTTATGTTGATGAGGCTTTTTCTTCAAGACATCCAAATATGTTAGTTACTTGACGAATCCAAAATAATGGTACCGCCAGTGCCCTTTTATGGAATCGACGTTTGTTTTTTCTACAGGTTAAACAGACTAGTCAGGGCTTGGGCACCCTGAAAATTAAAAATATAGTATATACATTTGTAAATAGTACATAAATTCATTAGTTACATACTGAATAATTTTTTGGCTACTAATTTTTAATACTACTCTTTTAATTCATGACAAAATATTGTATGTCCCATATTCTCTCCATTATTGTTATAATTAGCCAGTCGTGTCGCACTACAAGGAAAATTATTATATACTATTTATTTACTATTTTTCCACCTTTTCCCATCAATCGCTTTTAACTGCAAATCTTTCTTTTTCTGTGATTATATTCAAATATTCATAACTTTAATTTGTACTTGTACACTTAGTCTTGTACAGTCAAGAGCATGTCAACCTTTACATATCGGACTTTGTACCATTCTTAAGTTCTATGTCATAAGAGCCAAAATTGTACTGCAAGTGTAAAGTTCGATTAGCATCTGACTGTACATTGAATTCTCAATATGTAATTATTCAAAATTAAGGGTGAACCTGTAGTTAGTGTGTTGAGGTCACTTATTATATGATACATAGAAACTAGTAAGTGTGAGTGTCGCTTGCAGTATGCTGCATGCATGCTGCAGTCATTAGCGTGCGGTCCGTCTTGTATTTGGACCTTATGATTTGAGCCCTAAGCAACAATTAAATACTACATATTTCTAAACGAATAATGGCTGGGGTGGTAATTTTCATTTCATATAGATTTATAGGACATAGGAATATACTAACCGCTTCCAACAGCGCTGCTAAACCCTCCGGGGTAGCTTGTGCAGCTTTTGTTCCCGCATCTATTAGCTGTTGAAGAAACAAAAATAGAAATGAAATTATAATTTTCAAAAGTAGATATTTTATATTTTGAAACCATCTGATACTAATTTCCCTTTTTCACCAAACATTCCTAAAATTTAGATTTGGACGCTGACGAAGAAGACTTAAAATTTTAGGAATTCTTGGTGTAAGCTGGCATAAATTAAATAAGATTGTACGCTAAAAATACCGTACATGCACACCGCAGTTACTTTTTGTAGATCAACGTTTCCAAGTGTTAGTGGGCAACATTTGATACCAAAAAACAAAAAAAAAACAAAACTGGCAAAAGTTGAGGAATGTTACCTAATGTTACCGAATTGCTCCACAAAAGTTAAATGCGGTGTGGATGCACGGTTATGTTACAAGTTGATATGTCTATAATGTTTCTGTTCTATTGGAAAATTGATTCAGAAGGATTTAAAAAAAAAACAGATAAGATGACAGTAAAATTCTTCAGAGAAGGCGAATTTTGAACTCGACACGATAACTTTTAATAGGTAGTTCCTTGTCATATACTCCGATCACTATTTCTTACTAAGTATAAATGATTATTCGATAAATTTATTTTGTCCATAAATATTTAAGAAAGCTGAATTACTATTTCTCAGAGTCTTAGTTAGGCATAATCAAGTTCAGTTCAAGTATTGTATAGAAAATATATTAAGACTTGATTGTCGACGACCCCAAGCTAACAAGCGAGCGTTTTTTTCCGAGGAATTGTTTGACTTGATGTCTATACGGCCACCATTGATCCGCTCGTCACCGGGGCGGGGAATCCAACCTCACACGCTTGAACCAAAATGGTCGGGTAGACGGGTACTGCTCGGTTTTAGAGGAGTTTCCTTCCGAGAACGCTTCCCCGCCGAGGTCTTTTCTTTAGACTATAATTTGGGGTTATTCAAAAGTGGCATTAAAAGATTTTTACAGGGTCGCCACCGCGCGAGTGATACTCCCGGTGTTGCAAGCGTCCATAGGCTACGGTGACCGCTCATCATCAGGCGGGCCGTAAGCTTGTTTGTCACCTTAGTGGTATTAAAAAGCTTTCTTGTTTGGCACCATTTTAGTTGTCTTAATTTGAAGCTAATAATAATCTAATATTAACTTACATTGTGCTTTTTTTCTGGTTTTGGAGTAGTAGTAGTTGTAGTTGAGGTGGTAGTAGTATCGTTTTCTTCACCACACACAACCATCACCTCCACTATCAACAGCATAGCCCATATTAACAAAAAACCATAGTTTATACGAGCCATTATGATTCGTGTGTACTGTGTGATGTTTTGTCAATTTTATCTTATATAGAAACATTTTTAATTACCGTAACGAGTTCCTTCTGTGCATTCATTTGATGGTTATATGACGCGCGTAAACAGTCATTGTTCTATTACCTATGAGGTGTCGATTTGTTCTGGTAAACGCTCGAGGTTGTCTGACTAACATGATGAATATTCATTTTTTTTTTGTATGTAGGGAATTAGGGCTTTCCATTCTGCCAATTATAATTTTTTACAACATTTTTTATTAAGCCCAGATAAGCATGAAATATTTGTTTATAAAATTAAATTATACTTACCTCTTACGCAAATGAATAATGTGAAATTATCACTGACCTTGTAGGACAGTAGGTGTGTTTACACAAAATATTTGACACTTAACACAAATACCAAATATGAGGATCTAGACTCTAGACAAACATGGTGTCAAACACCAGATAATTTAAAACCCTTTGATGTGCGTCAAAAACAGACTAGAGCGCGGATGCGCGTAATGTCAAATACTTTGTCAAATATATTGTCTAATATATACAGGGTGACAGGTTATAAGTCCTATTCCTAAAACTGGTTAAACTAGAGGTCATTTGCAACAAATTAGCCCCCATCAATAGGCGGTCGAAAGTGACCGGTTACCGAGATATTGGTGTTTTTAGGTTTTTCCGACTTGCCATGGAAAATCCCCCTTAACTAAAATAGTATTTGTTTCTCCGCACTCAAGTGACACATTTTTGGAAGCTGATGAACTAACAACTATTTTTAATCAGAATGCGGGTTTTAAATGTTTAATATCCCCGAAATAATAAGGTCTTACAAAACTTAAAATACCTTTTTCGCACCTTCTACCATCGACATGGATTACACGAAAAAAATGTATGACACTTGGGGTACAAATTATGTACATGACTGCGGAATTTCATGACCTTTCCAAAAAGGTAAAAATATTGATTAATTATGCACCAATAGAAAAAAATTTTGTCATAACACGTAGCTGGTAGCAGATTTCTTAGATCAAAGATGACCCTACTGTTCCAATTTTTTTCCTTATAAGGTACCATTAACAATACAGGATATGTCGAGAATCCTTCCCCTGGCATCCCAAGTTAAAGAAAATCGAAATTTATGTTTGCAGTTTGAAGATTTTTTTATTTTATAAAAAACTTTATACTACTTTTAAACACCAATATCTCGGTAACCGGTCACTTTCGACCCCCTATTAATGGGGGCTAATTTGTTGCAAATGACCTTTAGTTTAATTAGTTTTAAGGAATAGGACTTATAACCTGTCACCCTGTATAATAAGTATCGTTGTCAATTATATTATTTTGATATTAATAACAGACAATAATCTTTTTGGGCAACCCTGGCATCTGTACAGTGTGTACAAACTCATATCAACATTCAAACTTCATAAATTCAGCTAAACAATATAATTCTACAAAGTGTCTTTGGGTGAATTTCAACAAGAGACTTTTTGTATTTTCGGTGGGTTTTTTCACTTCAATGCTTGCTATCTACATATTTTTAGTGACAAATAAAACTATAACCTATTTTATAACATTGTGCATGCATGAGTGGACATCATCAAAACTTAGGTACATAAATATTTAAGGTTGATTTTTTAGGAGTCCACTGAAATGAAAAGTGTCTACCGAAACGATAAAAAATGACCACCGAAATGATACATATTTACCTACTCCGATGGCTGAGCGACCCAAAGTGAGTCTTGCTTTCCGACACAAGAGAACGACATGATAGACTGTGTAGATTTATACACAATTTTGAAACGAATTAAACGAATCTAGCACAAGTTATAACGGCCACCGAAATGAAACTATTTTTGTCCCCATGTTACTGAAATGATAAACTTACTTTTTTGGCGGGAAACCAAAAGACGTTGTGACCGTTGCGTTCGCGCCAAGAGCTTGAGCCGGCCCGATCCGAAGTGAGGAAAGGTGAGAGGGGTGCAACAACGCATGTTGACGGGGCTATTCTACTAAGACTTACTGTCCTCTGAAATGATAACTTTTTTCCAGACAAAAGTTGACTGCCTGTCAAATGTATGAGAAAGAAAATAAACAAACAAAAATAGTTTTATTTGATCGACCATATTATAATTAAATGTTAACAAAATCGATTTAAATCCATATTATGGAATGTAAAGGTTGACTGGTAGATAATGCATTTAGCGTTAAGTCCGCCTTTTGTACCCAAATATTGTGGTCAATAAAGTTTAAATAAATAAATGTATTCGCAGGGGAAGGTACCTACTTTATAAGCGAAATTGGGTTCAGGACAGGCCACCGTGATGATAAAATAACACTGTCATTTTTTTTGGTGTATTAGAGGCATGATTAGAGGCTATAACTCAATGATTTTTTTGCCAAGGTAGAGAAGTACTTACTTTTCTGAGAAAAAATATATAAAACCAAAAATCTGCACATTATCAGCACGTGCAATGTGCTGATTTTTGGTTTTATATATTTTTCCGTTACCGTTCTCAGGTTTGCCGTGTATTTTTGTTGCTTGGGCAATTTACCCCTTTGTAAATACAGTACTTTGCTAATACGTGAATTTTGTAGTAGGTAAGTAATACAAATATTCTGGGCTACTACTACGAAACGTTAATCCGATACTTCGGCCGAAGTATCGGAAGAATTTTAAACGTGAAATATAAGTTATTTCATGATTATAATTCAATGAACTACAAAAATACCTATAAAGTACAAGGTATTTCATCGATAGAATTCAAGGAATTACTAAAATAACCATGAAATACCTTGTATTTCACGGTTAAAATTCTTCCGATACTTCGGCCGAAATATCGGATTTACGTTTCGTAGTAGCCCTCCTGTTGTTTTCAACTTTTGTATAAAATTTATTGGATTTATTTGTTGGATGTGGAAAATTTATCTATCAGTTTCTACTTACCTAGGTTCTTTTAATCTACATTGGCATTTATATAGATGACATTTCACTGCTGGTTCAATAATAATAAATATTCCAGGACGAATCACACAACGCCATAAAAAAATGCAAAGCCAACTCCCAAACAAAACAAAACTTGTACTACTAAATTGCTGATAATACATGAAGGTTTTTTTTAAAAATAATTACTTTAATATTTTATTAAACATAGAAAACAATTAGACCAAGACAAACATACATGTTCATATTGTTCATGCACACATTTAGTTTGTCTTGAGTGACAGTCATCTATTGAAGAAAGGTAAAGGATAGCTATGATATTCTGTCATGATTGTACTTATTAGTAGATAAATGAAACTGGTGTCATCTTGCTACAAAGTTTAATATTGGAAGGAACTAAATTGAAACTTTTTTCGTAATTTATACTTTAAATAAATTTTAATAAATTAAATATCGAGCTATGTATTCTAAAACCATGAAGTTGATTTTCCGCCAGCCTGAAAAAAAAAATAATTACATATATAAAAATATTATTACGTAAGATGAACATAAAAACATATATTTGAACGTTCACTGAAAACAAATATGATCAATTTTCTAATTCGTTCATATTCTTTGATTTTATAAAAAAGACTAGCGGACCGCCCGCCCCGGCTTCGCATGGGTTTTACTAAGGAACCCTAATTTTTTTGAAAATATAATATAGCCTATGTTAATGTCCTGTTAATAACCTTCCCAACGGTTAAGGAATTTTTGAAATCGATTTAGTAGTTTTTGAATTTATTCGTTACAAACAAAAATACATTTTACAATAATTGTATAGAAACGACAATACTGAAAGTGAGATCTACTCACTTTCAGTAGTGTCGTTCTGCCAGGAGAAGGAATATAAAGAATTGTCGAGTATTCTCTCTTTCCTAACGAAATGAGAAAATTGTAACTAATTACAATTATTATTATTATGATAAAAAAAAAATATACTTACTAGAGAGCACGCATTCATTAAGGCCGTGGGAATGTTCATTAATAAATCCAGTACTTGGCCAAAGAACTGTAAAATAATAAAAAAAGAAAAATATTTGTTAATAAAAAAATAAAGATTGAATGACAAAAAAGGCCGACAGGTTCCTTTCGCCATATCTTTTCCAAGTGGTAATTTTGCTTTGTTTTCGAAATGGTGGCACTTTATAGAGTAGCTTATATTATGGTAATAAGAATTATATAATATGTAAAACATGAGAGAACGTGCCTGTGAAGGCCTACTCTCTAAAGTTTTTCATTTTATTCCAGTTTATAGCGCGTATAGTACGCCTATTGCGCAGATCGGTCCAGAGTTGAAGTACTACTTAACTATACCATAATATATTATGTTTATCAGCCATAACCACTTTTACGATCATTAATCATGATAATGGTAATTAATATAACGAACCCGTTACGTTTAAATTCATTAATTGAACTGTTTCAGGCATATACAAGCCACGAATGAAGTGGCAATATTGTGTTTAATGTAGAGAATATTAGACTAAGAACCGTTGAAGTCACGGTAATATAGTAAAAAAACTTTAGTTTTCGTCTAAGGCCCAACAAAACAGTCATTTATTCGGCTTTTCAAGAATGGTGAAATAGGCTCTTAGGGTAACAAAAGGAGACAATAGTAGTACAGTTAAAACCCTTAAAATATTACATGTTAATGTAAATTGCCGACACAGCATTTCCACATACACGCGATCGGAATAATTGTAAAATAACATTAGCGATCTTTTAATTATTATACCCATTATCAGTACAATTGTATGGATTTTACCGTACAAATTGTCATAAAAACCGGGCAAGTGTAAATTACATTAAAAGTAAACAAATTGATGTATCGTGCAGGAACCGGAATGCTCGAAACTTTTCGCAGTGACTTTGTAACATTCATGAGTGGTTTTCCCCATGTTCCCAACAAGCGTCATAGTTGAGTAGAGCGAGTGCTCTGCCTGTAATCGAGTGATAATGAGTTCACCAAATGTGGGAGAGGGTAGATAATTTTTCAGGTAACACATATAACTGCGTAAATAGGCACTTCTCAGTATTATTGACCATTGTAACATAAAAGAAGTAAATTGTGTCATGTGAAACACTTCTATTTCAATAAAATCTAACGTCCTTGTCTCTTAGTTCAGATCTATAGTCGTATTTCTAATATATACATAAAATTTATATAAGTAGCTTTATTCTTCTGCTGGGATATGAACATCCTTCAATCAAATGACGTTTACTTCGCTCGGCACGTAGCACAGCGTACGGATATCAATCAAGAATTAACATTTAATGTAAGAATTAACATTTAATCTTGACTCTTGTTAGTACATTTTACTGACAAACACCAGGATTGATATTAAAACCCTTCGAAGACTGAATGAAATGGATATTACAAAGCCGATGAAATAAATAAATAAATAGTTGTCAATGTCTGTCGTTGCTCACAGTGCGTGTTCATTTAGTTCGACACGCGCAACGACCGACGCCATTGAGCTTCCCTTATCGAGCCTTAAGCAATTAATAATTCATAATGCTTACGTTCTTCGGAGGGGTGGCTGGTTTAGGAGTACTTGTTGTACTGTTGAGGGCGCTGGCGGTTGTTGTGGTTGTACTATTGTCATCAGCACTCATTACCAGGGACGCAAGTAGAGACAGCGTCATGATGACGACATAGACGTTAGTACGAAACATTTTCTATTATTTTTTTAAAATTACTACTCAATCTCCGCATGTGTAACGAACTGATAATAAATCTCAAATCTTTTTCTTATATAGCTAGTTAACTTTTTAAACTTCTGCATTGTTCCATTTGCCTTTGACCGACATGACATGCAAGGAGCATAATTTTGTGGCAGATATTTTTGTTTCTCTTAAAAATTCATTTATGTTTCTAATGTGATGTTAATTTGTTCTGTCTGTCGAGGTCGCCTAAGCTATGGGATGAATATTCAAATACTTCTAATTAGTCCGTCTACAAACCTCATTCTTCGTGTTTTCTTGTGAGACGACAATATTTTAAATTGAATACTGCACCTAAAAGTCGTTTCCCAAATAAATAAAACAGGAACCGTCTGGGAGTAGAGGCACCTTCAAATATCATTGTAACTTTCAATAATTTTTTCGTAGAATTCTGCATAATTTACTTATAAAATTTTGTCTACTTAAAAAGCTGCATAGTTTATTTGTTTAAAATAAATTTCCGTATTTCTAAGAAACATATTTATCAGACAACAAGTAATTGGGTTCTTTGTAAGGAACAAACAATGTAGGTATACTACTAATATTAAACAGAAATTATATACTTATTATTAAGACTTTTGTAATTTATACCTAGTCAAGCCATAAGTTCTGTTACCTACAAATATTATTTATTTTATAACTGAGAGAGGCTGCATTTCAACCCTTTGTATGATATATCGTCATTTTTTTCACGGCTCTTAACAAGTTTATTAACCCAAAAACAGGTGTGTTCCCTTGTAGTAGAGTGTCTGTCACATTGTACTATTCATATGCATTGAGATGTAAAATCTTATGAAAACGAGGGGGAAGAATGTTACTCGTTCGCCTCGCTACCTCCTGACGTCTACCGTGTATCTTCTATGTAAATTATTTTCCGCTATTCCGACGGGTATAATATTTTACGGTTGAAATGCGCTGTATCTATCGTTAATATAATCATCATAATTTTATATCGTTATCTCATTACATATAAATATTATGCAATAAATAGTGAAGTGACATGTGTCGATATTTAAAAATATATTGTTTATATTTTTTACATAATATCTATATGAAGTCACTTTCGCTGTCTGTTCGCTTAGATCTTTTAACTACTCAACAGATTTTAATGCAGTTTTCAGCTATAGATAGAGTGATTCAAGAGGAAGGTTAATATGTATAACACGTATAAGGATTTTCCAAAATTCTCACGGGAAAGCGGGTTACACTTTTCCGGTCCTGCTCTAGCACTGCAAAAACTTATACTAACAGATTGTGTTATAAGGAGTAACTTTTCTATTCGAAATCCCTATGGGTACACCATGGGCTGGTACTGGTTTATAATATCAAAAGTTTTGATCAGTTTTCGAGCCAAAAGTTTTTCGAAATCAAATTGTATCTGTTTTTTTTTAAGTTTTTAAAAACCATTTACGAACGAAACATTAAAGGTAAGAATTAAATGAATTCTACATAATTCACACAGCGCCAAACAGCGACTGGTTGCTTGTGTTAGCAAACAATGGGTATATTATATATACATATACATATATAAATATAATACATGGAAAGCACCGAAACTCGAGACAGACACAAATGCCATAACATTAATGCCCAGTACGAGGATCGAACCTGCACTCACTACAAACCCAACACGCCACCTGTCAAAGATATTTTAAATAAATAGATAGTATGGATACACTCGAATTACATGTATTTTGTTACATTTGTAATCCATATTTCTACATGCAACAGCATATTGTATACAATTTGGAAGGTTTTGTCACATAAAATGTTCAACACATACTACAAAAGTGAATAAAATGAATGTTGCATTGCAGAGTGCAGTACGTACACAAAAGAGAATTGCAGGTCGCGCGCCTCATCGTCAGGTAAAATTGTAGAAATGGCAGGACGACCGGCTATAGTCCCGCCAGGAATACAGATATAGCAGTTTGTTACTAACATTGCTTGAATAAAATGAGTTATAGTTGGTGTTGAGCCCGACAACCATTGACCAACTAATAGAAGTAGTACTTCAATACTCAATTTTATATTGCACCAAAGTATACATTAGTAGGTAATACAGATTTCACTGTTAATTTTAGCAATGGACACTGTTGGGTGGGCAGTGCAACATTTGTGCAAATAACCACAACGAGTAGAGTGAACCCCAAAGAAATGTTTGAAGTGTTCTACTGAATACTTTTAGAGCGTCGTATACACCGAGGATAGAGGGTATATTCTCGTAATAAGAACAGTTAAAATCTAGTCTCAACATCAAGCTCTATCTTGCTCTTACGAAAAAACGGGCGAGTTTGTGCTTGACATTGAGACTAGGTTTTAACTGTTTTTGCTGTGTATTTTTTAATCTTAACAATCGAACTGACCTAAGTTACAGAATCTGAATCATACTAATATTATAAATGAGAAAGTGAGTTTGTTTGTTATTCCTTCACGGCTTGACTAAGCAGCCGATCATTATGAAAATTGGTACATTATATTGTCAGGGGTACAAAGCCCAACATAGGCTACTTTTTATCCCGTGAAAGTATGTCATTCCAATGGGAAAACATTTTTTCTACTATAGGTGGCGCTGCAATTGCGATGTCGGCCAACAGATGGCGCCACAAGTCGTGCTATGGGTTGTTTTGTTGTCAAACAAGATCTATGTCGCGAGCGAAGCCGCGGCGAAAAGCTAATAAATAATAATTTTATGGAATTATTCAATTGAGAGAAGTAAAGTAAGTAAGTATTATAAATACATGGGCAGTTAGTGCAATAGTTGGTCGGTGGAAATAACTTTGATGACACAATAAAGCGCTTTATGTTGTGACTGAAAGCCGCGTAACGAGCACCGATTACGATTAGTTTAACCGGAATAGGCTTTTAGACTGTTTAACATAATGCACATTACTATTAATTTTATTGTCGAGCACCAAAACTAATTCATCACAAGTCATCCACTGACTATGTCTCCACGTCTCCTATGCAACTGCGTAAAACATGTCTATGTGTCTTGGCCTGAATGTTTTCTAAACCCGAGCAACTTCGTTTGCGCGTATCCCGGTTTCACGTCCGGAAAATTCTTGTGTCATACATATAAAAATTTGCTTAGATATTTTAACTACTTACTCAACGATTTTTAATGCAGTTTCATAAGACAGTTTTTTAGTTCAGTTACAGAACAAAAAAGGAAAAGCCTTGATGAAACTGTGCAAACCATAATCAGACTGTGCTATACATATGAATATAAGGTACTTTTTCCGCTACACTCACATATTCCTATGTTATAAATAATATTCAACACACAAAAATAATGTCAGCATCTTAACAAACCTCTTTAAACTTTATTGTTTCGTTCTTAAAGGTTTTATAAGTACGCATACAATGAACTTTAAGGGGTATGTGAAATTTGATCGATATATGAAATGGCTATACTTCCGACGTGGGATAACGCTCAAGTGCCATTCGACCCTTTTTAACTTGAAATGACGTGCATTTTACAATATAACCTGATCGATTGTTATGCCATTTACAAAGTTATATTCAAATACCATTTTTTTCGTCATTTTATAATTTTTAAGTCAAGAGAAAAAGGAAAGTTTTTAACAATAATACATTGTATACTACATTAGACATTAGCACGTGTGCGTTGCAGAACTTGCAGCTGCACAAAAAGACTTGCACAATGTGTTGATGTTGCTCAGACCAAGTAACGGCAGTAACCATCACACATTAACATTTGTGTGACTTGAGCGCTCAAAGACGCGAGAACTACCCGACACATATTTATTGTTGCTTTTGAATTTGGACACGCTCGCTGTAATTAACCTATTATTTAAGTTTTTATCTCAGTAAGTGAATTTTATATATATTCTTTATGAGATAATAAAGTTTCTTAAACCTCAAACCTCATATTAACTTTCATAAAGTGCTTATAAACTTTATATTTTCAGTTAAATCACAAAGTACTTAAACCTAGGCACGCTATAGATGCGAACTGACTGACTGAAAACACTCTCGGATAGCACTGAAATAGAATTATCAGTCGTTTCAGGCAAAAACTGTAACGGAGTGGCTTTTAATACTTTTGCAGCTTTCGTCGAGCTAAAAGTTAAAGCCGCGGTATTGGATTTTATTGCACTAGCTTACTTTACACTTCATAGCTATACTAAAACGAGGAATATTCTGCTTTTTGACAGTAATAGGATTATTGTACTGACCGTTTACTATTTTTAAATGTTGCTGTAAAAAAAATTCGGTAATTATTAATTTGTAGTTGCACTCTGAAGACGAATAAAATTATTTTGTAATAAAATAATTTAATTAAACAAATTGTAAATTTTGTTGTTGTAACAAAGTGATTTGAAAAAATACAATATGATATTATGAAGTAGCCATCAGGTTGAGATCATTGTGCATGTGCACTATCCTTATTTCCTTGATCTCCTTCATAGTAAGTTAAGGCCAACGAAGTAATGGCAGTTCGATGTTGTCACGTTGTGTGATAAATATTGAATTGAGCACCCACGACCATAAACATTTAGATTGGTTTAATAAATAAATGAATAAATCGTTTATTAAGTAGATTTAAAGGAAACTAGCTGTTACCCGCGGCTCCGCTCGCGTTGTCAAGGGAAAATGTCAATATTTTTTCCCATGGGAATCTCTTTATCCCGTGGGAAAAAAAGTAGCCTTATGTCACTCTCCAGACTTTAAAATATCCCCGTTAAAAACTTTATGAAAAAATAATGTTATTATTTTTTTCCCGTGGGAAGGAGATGTTTTTCCGGGATAAAAAGCCTATGTCATTCTTCAGACCTTAAACCACCTTGAACATTACTTTCAACGTGAAGGGAGGACAAACAAACAAACACACTTTCACATTTATAATATTAGTGGATACTTTTGCACATCAATATTTTTTAATCTACAAGCACTCAACGCCACAGTTGAGAAGGAGCGCTGTAAATAACTCACCAGTTAGCCTTTTTTAAAAGCCACTATAAAGTAAAGAACCTATTTTATATTTGCAAAATATGTAAGGGTGTTAAAGCAAATAGTGCAAAATTTTTATTTTTAAAATAATCCTTCACTTTGTGAAACGTATGGAAAAACTTTTAGTCGACTTAAATATAGTTACCACGTATTATTGGTGTAGAAACATTAGGCCCGTGGGGTTCGAGTGCGTTGTTCTTTTTTAGGGACATCGCAAAAAGGCTGCGACAAACCAGCCAAATTGAATTAAAAACTAAACTTACATTAAAAATTAAACTAACAAAACTAACTAAAAACTAACATTAAGAATTAAAAAGGCATGGTCCCTGTGGTGACCCAAAGGCTGGCAGTTAGGTACTTCACTCAACGGATCTCTATCGCCGTTCAGCGAGGTAACACTGCTAGCATTTTGAGCACCACAGGGACCATGCCTTTTTAATTCTTAATATTAGTTTAGTTATGTTAGTTTAATTTTTAATGTAAGTTTAGTTTTTAATTCAATTTTAATGTTAATATATTGTAGTAGTTTATTAGTTTATCTTTGTTAAATAAATAATATTATTACCACGCGATATCATTGAATAATTCACCAAATCAATCTCATATCTCACATTAAATTTATCAGTACTGTACGAAAAAAAAGTAATAAACTGAAATATGTCTATGCTATTTAAATGCGGAAATGCGGTGGGTGTATTTCGGGTGGTAGGTGCCGCATCCGGCTCCCTTCGCGAGTTAAGCTCGGCTACAAGAGAATTACCTTATTACAAGATAGGCCCTTAGGAGGAAATAAACGGAATTACAAATTACCTCCCTTCTAATCACAGGCGTTTTTTGAATTAGGCACCGTAATACCTTTGTGTAAACCAGACTACTTAGTCATTTTCATATTATTAAAGTAGATAGGCTTTAGTTTACATAAACTATCCAAACAATCATCAAAACTGATGTTACGCTGTTGATTAGTTATTCAAATATAGTTAAGTTGTATTTATAATTTATTTAATAATGCTAAATGTTACCGTTTACATGCAATAAATTCACATCTTTCTTGTTCAATATTCTCTATTTAATAGTAACCTATATTTTGCACCAAATACAAAAAAAATATAAGTTGAATAAAATAAAAAGAAATATCCTTTGGTATTCATAATACAAGTATTATGCCTTACTTAATCTTAACCAGATGGTGCTGCATGAATTATTAAAAACTTATATTTTTTTAATTTAGTTCACATATATTACGGTTTTCCTGAATGAAAAATCACCCGAGCTTTGCGAGGCAAAACTTCGCTCGTCTGCAACCAGAATACGCTGAAAAGTATGATAATGAACAGTGTGGTTTCATAATAAAATTGACACTTCATAATTAGAGAGGTCGAAGTTAGCACGCACGTGGTCCTAATTACGTAGTCAAAGTACGTTACATAGACGTGTTTTTATTAAGTTGACGAGAGGGTTAAATTGGCGTAACAATTAACACTCTAATTATTAATCCGGGCTTCAAAATTTGGAACAGTAAATATACAGGTAATTCTCGCTTTATCCATGTACGCAAGGGTCAAACCTCCATTAAGTATAAAAACAGTTGTTTTATTTTAATCTATCAAAGCGTTATGTTAATTTTAAAGGCTTTTTAAGTCATGGCCTTCGCGATGTCTAGATTAATCCTAATGCACAACCATTAGGATGGGATCAAATGCTAAAATATTTCACACTGTTTCGTTTATTAACAAAGCATGCAGCCAGTTGCAGAAATGCGTTTGTATCTTACCTAATTCTAGATTATTGTCTCCATCAAGCTATATTTTAGGGGTCTGTACCTCAAAAGGAAAAAACGGAACCCTTATAAGGACCACTTTGTTGTCTGTCTGTCTGTCTGTCTGTCCTTCTCTCAAGACACTTTTTCTCTGGAACGCATGGAGGTATCAAGCTGAAATTCATATCAAATACTCAGGTCTACTGTCCCTAGGAGTTGTAAAAAAAACAAACTTCAAACTTCTAAGCCAACGCAATCAAAAGATACAGACGTTAATGCAGCATTTTCGATACTCGCAAGGCAATCAAAACCTACAGGGTACTTCCCGTAAACTCTTGAAATTTGGTACAAAGCAACGTCTTATAGTCAGTTTATAGTTCAGAAAAAGGAAAAATTGCGGAAAGCATAATTTTTGGTTATTTCTTCTTTAATTTGAAATTGACAGCAATAGCCAATTGTGTCAGTGATAATAAAATCATTTTATAATCTAAAAATGTAAACGGAAGAATTCGAAAGACCTTATATTTGGCCTATTTGAATAAAAATATTTTGAATTTGAATAAAATTAGCTAAAGTTTAGCTAAAGCTAATACAAAATTAATTTGTATTAGCATTAGCTAATACAAAATAATACCTAGTCACTAGAAACAAATAAAAGTATACTGATTCAAAACAAATAAAATATATTTATTTATATATATATATTGGCAACAGCCAAGATATACAATTACAACTTATCTAATTTATGTTAACGGAAAGTGACAAATCCGGCTGTTGGGAGGCATAAAAATTTCATTACCAATGATACCCACAATAAAACAATACTGTCTGGATTATCTAGTGGCAACAATCGCGTAGTCATGCTTACGGGGCTGTTTATAGCCAGCCGAAACACAATTTGAGCAGTCGCTCCAGGATGCTCGGGGAAATTCTACTTGCCTTATCCTTTCACGTAGAAAATTAAATGTCTCACAGTAATATCCGTGAGCGGTGGGTATGGTTTTGGCAGTTGATCTGCTGTCGGCCGCGGTCGACAGCCGCCTAAACGCTTAAACAAGTAATTATTGTACGCCCCAATCGAAATAGGTAGGTTTCTACGTTTCCGCTTTAGGGTGAAATCACACGGATGAATTACGATCTTGATTCAATTGGTATGAAACATACCTTCTGTCAAGCAGTTCACGTCTAGACGTGTGTCTAGGTACCAACCAGTTTGTAATGACGTCAGAAGCCGACCATTAGTGAGAGCCTTCCGGCAGGGGAATCTAGTGGACGCTATATGCCTGCGACTCGCCGTTGGAGCTGCAGCAGTAACTGTGCTTCTCACAAGGCTGCTGATTCTCGTAACAAAAACCGATTCTATTTCGATTCAAACAAACTTGCTGTCCCGTTCAATTCCTATTTTGTATGAGTGAGACAGCGATTGAATTTGAATCGAAATAGAATCTAGTTTTGTTACGAAAATAGAGAGGGTCTGGTACAACTGCATTGTGTAGGTTTAATATTTATTTACAGGTTTTTCTAGATGTGAATAAAATACGATCGATGAATAAAAAAGTATTTTTTTTAAATCACATCACATTATGCTTAACACAAACTTAGCTTAGTTTAAAATAAATTGATCCGGAAAGTCACCGTGCAATAAATGGCCTAGAATTTATTTATAAGCAACGACTAAACTACATATTTTGTAGGTGAAATAGGTACCCCGGTCGTGTAATTTCGTCTTCAATCGAAATAGGTATTTATTCCACAACGTTCACGCCCTTTAACTACGTAATTGAGACGGTTGACGCTTGTCATAGAAATGAAGCAAGGACTTATGAAGTAGTATTGTGAATGGCTTTTTGTGCGTCAATGTTAATTTACAAGGTTTTTCCTAAAAACGTTTAGGTATTTTCGCAGTTTGTTTTACTCATTATGTTGTAAAATTCTAAGATGACAAGGACTTATTTTGATTATATTAGGAACGTTTGTTTAAATAAAATGAGAACGAATTAACCATTTGATTAAATGATACCGTATTGTATGATAGAGGTTGTTAAAGGTCTCTTTGGTAACATCAGCGGGTCTATTTTTGTAGCAAAAACAGTTATAATAATATCGTTTCAAACTCACACCCTAACTCGTTCATTTCATATTTTGTATGAGCGAGATTTATAGCTTATGATTGGACTAGATTTTAATCGTTTTCGTCATTAGAATATGCCTTCTGATAAAAGATACGGTGAAAGCATTATCATATTATGCTATAATTTTTAATCAAAAATGTTAATTGAGGTAAATCGCGTTATTTTAATACAAGAAAGGCGTCACTAATTAATTCGGTCCACTTAAATTTTTATGGTTTATAAAACAAAAAAAAACGGAACAGAAGGTTGTCATTCAAAGCGACACCGGTGTTTATTGCTCAGTCGCCGTAGTCGTAAATTCCTTTTAAAATGAGACTTATTTAATTACGCAAGGGCCGATGATTTAATTCTACGGCCTCTTTGATACTTATATTCAAGCTTCATTACTAATTTACGTATAATTTTTTCATTACTAATTTATTTATTTTTGTTTATTTAAAAATTTACGTAGGTAGGTATTATTATATATCTCTGTAAGTATTAAATCTAAAAAAAAAACAGAATTTTATATTAGTATCAAAAAATATTTTACATTTAGCTAATGAGTATGGAACTAAGTAACTCAGTCAGGATTATTTTTTTTTTTACATTAAATAGTTACTCAAATTATTGGAACATATACTTATGAGTATTTTGACAATCCGGTTCAAAACATGTGTTTTTTATGCATAAACCAAAGAAAATTGTAATATCAAACTCCTTTTTGTGTTTCATTCAAATAAAGTACTTATAAATTACGCGGTACATGGACCGTCAGCGAATATTATCAGATAGTTTCTTTATTCTATTTGCGTTTGCTTGCCTCCCGGTATGATGCAGTGCGGATGCTGCATTTGCATAAAAGCGTCCATTATCCAGAGCTTCGCCAAATAAAAAATCAATAGCTGCCGAGTACACACCCACGTAAATATTAATATAGGCGCACGTGGGTTTTCACGCTTCACGAAAGATTTCACAATTACACCTATTTGTTTGTACAATTTGCATGCGTCAACATAATCTCCATTTTTTATAGAAACTATAATTTTCAGATACAAATTGTAAGCAAGAACCTTTTCTGGCGGTGTTGGAATAGACCCTCAAGGTTTCTGTATACTTGTACATACTATCATATCAAACCATAATCATCCCACTGCAGTGATACGGGTCTCCCTTCAATCGAAGGGGAATAGAGCGTACTCTGCCACTCTGCTCCAATGCGGATTGGCAGAGGCGCCGGTGTTTTCAAGCCGCCCGAAGGCCACCGACTTGGCTTAACGACTGTCATCTACCGATAACAGCCGGTACCGACGGCTTAACATGCCCTCCGAAGCACGGAGAAGCTCGAGATAAAGAAACCCATCAAAACACTGGCTAAGGTCGACGTCGCTTGACATGCGTGTTCATATTAGAATGCGACACGGCGACGCCATCGAGCTCCTCTCCTTGTACTATATGAAGATTGAACTTGTTTCTAAACCATCAGGCTACCGAAAAAATTACAATTTCATCATAACTTTTACACAATTAATTTCATTTAAAATAGAAATCAACTATAAAAACAATTACATTTTAATTTTATTCCAACATAATAATAATATGTAATCGAAGTTAAACAATGCACTGAAATATTACTAAAATGGTAGCTTATTTAAACAAAATGTATACCAACTTTACAAAGGCTATCTAAAATTAATTAACAATAATAATAAAGGTGAGGTAACTGTAATTATAGCTTGAGGCCAGCCCGTGCTAGATGTATTAATTTACTAAAGGGGTCATGATTTAGGACATAAATCAAACGAGATTTGTAGTGAGCTTGGAATGTCTATACGTCGCTCGTCACCTGTGGTCAGCTGAGTACACTGCCCGACGACGGGTCGATGCAATGTCATATCATAAGCATAGGTCAAATAAAGCCCTTTAGCGTCACCCGATCCGATCGAAATATTCTAATCGAATCGTATGAGGTTCAATAGTTCTCTATTGAACCTGATAAGAAATGAAAATCTTTACTCAGACAGTAGGCCTTCACAGGCATGTTCTCTTGTCATGTTTTACAAATTTATTATTTAATTCATATAATTGTTAAATAAACTCTAAAGTACCATTTGGGAACCAACGCAGAATGACCACAGGGAAAAGAAATATAGAACGAAGCACCTGAACGAATCGTAATTATGACGAGGGCTTTATTTCAATAAAATATATCATCAAAACACAAGGTCATTTAACTGAAACAGCTGAAAATTACTCTGATATACATATATATATTCATTTATATATTTAAATTGTGTCATACAGTAGACAAACAAGCAAGCGGGCCACCTGATGGACATCAGTAACATCAGGGGCGCTACCAATGCGTTGTCCACCAAGAAGGTTAGAGGAAAGGAAGGAGGAAGAGAAGGGAAAGAAGAAGGGGGAAAGAAGGGATAGGGAAGGAATCGGGCTTCCGGATCTCTCACTCCTCGAACGAAACGCATTGCTGCTTCACGTCGATATTCTGTGTATTACTTTTTTGTAAGTTTTCATCAAATAAATTTTATTTTATAAGTCCGTCGACTATTACTCGGTAACTAGTAGAGCCTACTTAACCGTTATAGTTTTCATTGAAGGTTCAGCATATTTACTACTTCCATGATTTTTTCAAATTTCTAAACATCTCAAGACAAAATCTCGGTGATTCGTGCAAAACGAAAATTGACACGATAAATGTAAATAATTCCGAAACGTATAATTGTTCCGAAAATGATTTTTCCACACCTTGTTTTGCCACCCACACACAATGTTTTGAATAGATCTATCTAACGATGCACAACATGGGGTGGGCGCGAAAAAAAATTCATTTCCACTTTACATGTAGGGGAGGCACCCAAAAAAAAAATATTATTTAAAATTTTGTTCCAGCACTTTGTTAGCATTGTTAATATGTGTATACAAATCAAATTACAGGTTTCCAGTACATGAAAAAATTTAATGAAATGGGGTTATTTTCAAGCATACTATCAGAACCATGTTCGGATATAGGCAGATCGCTTATTAATATCTTTTTGGATAAATGATTTTTTTCCTGGTTTAAACTAAGTAAATATAATAAATTTTTTGTTGTGATTAAGTTTAAGTACGATGTGGCTGACATATCTGTATCAGATAAAAGCCTCAAAATAAAATAGATTAAAAAAAAGGTTTCGAGCATTAAGCGTTCAGGCGCTAGACCGCGGACAGACAGACAGACAGACATGGCGAAACTAAAGCCCACCATTCACTACACGAGCCCGGACCCGACTCCCAACCCGGACCCGACCGCGACCAATCCGGCGTACCCATACACTGCACGAACCCTCCGCCAACCCACCGCCAACCCTCCACTCGAAGTGTGACTTTGGTGAGCCCTGCACGTGTACTCATTTAATATGCCGCCTGTACTATCTAAGCAAAAGTAGCTTTAATCGTCGTCGGAATAATGATTTTATCCGAGAAATGAAAAAAGAAACGGTTTGTTATCGTCGAAAGACATTATAATAAATAAAAAACAAATAAAAACGTGGTTTCGACACTGACTGAGTCGGCCGACCAATCTGACCTTGCACACACACGCGCGGATTGGTCGGGTCGGGCGAGGGTTCGGTTGGCGCTCGCGGCTCGCCGCGAGCCCGACGCCAACCAATTTGACAGTCTGGCGGACCGGTTCGTCGCTTCCATACACAGGCGGATTAGTCCGATGGCCGACCAATCCGCCGGACCAATCTGCGTGTGAATGGTGGGCATAAGGGTTCCTTGTAGTTTACTACGGAACCTAGCAGGAATGTCCATTCTTACTCCGTCTAATATTCTGATTGAAGTCGTAGTAATAGCTTTTCCCGGCACGTCAGCTAGGTACTTTCACAACTCTGTGATTTCTCTGAACCAGTGGTCGTCTTCATTAATTCTGGCTATGTAGTCAGAACTACTATATAGTATATACAGCCGATGGCACTACAGAATATACATCAACTACTGTTTTGCAAGTTAGAACCACTGGCTGATCGAAGGGATTTTGACTCCCTGTGTGTGTTCTACCGGCTTTACGATGGGAAATGTTCCGAATGGGAATGTGACTCTTCGATCTGGTGCCAGCAGCCCAATCACGCACTCACACCACCCGCCGTGGGCTGGGTGCTCATCCCCACTACGTTGACCTTCTGTTGGTGTCCACTCGAAGGTTTGAAAGAACGTTTCTCGCTCGCACTAATACGGATTATTTATTTCATTCAAAAATTAACAGCATTACAGTTAACCATTTCACAGTTAATTTCAAACAATATCATACTTATCTAATAACACAAAATTTCATTACTTAAATTACATATTTAAGTTAATCCATCCATCTTCTCACAGTATATATAAGACATTCATAACACACATTCATCCATCTCCTTATGAAAACATCTCCCAGCCTCTGTGTTTCCTTCGGACTATGACTTGGGACTTTAGAGAGGTACATTAGAGGTCTTGTCAGAGGTGGACAACGCATTGGTAGTGCCCCTGGTGTTACTGATGTCCGGTGACCACTTTCTATCGCGTGGTCCGCTTGGCTGTTTGTCTGCCGTTTAACATAAAAAAACCTGCTATAACATTTACCCAAGTAGGTACATAATATAGCAGGACCAGAAATCATTAATAAATACCAAACTAATAAACATGACAACTGAAACTGATATTATTAAAAATAATATTCCAGTCTACGTAGCGCAAAAAGTTAACTTAATTGAATCGCAATTCTGAATCTACTCTTACAATAAAATCATAGACTTGGGGTAACTGTGATTTAAAAAAGTTTGCATTGAGTTCAATAAAATTGCGCCAACTGTTACTTCTGAATATGAAATCTTATTCATATAAGCACAGAAACCTTCGTCGGCTTAAAACAATTATCGTATAATAGACCAGAAACACACAAATTGTATTAATTTTAAAGTGGAGAGGTCACGGCTGTTGTCGTTGGATGACATTCGTTAAGCCAAGTCGGTTGCCTTTTTTGTAAACCAATCCTCATTGAAGCAGCGTGGCAGAGTACGCTCTAATCAATCATCGATTGATGGGAGACTGGTATCCCTGCAGTGGGATGATTATGGGTTGATAATATGATGAATAAGTATATATACCTACATGCATATGTCTAACAATATTATTTCTCCCTTCTCTAAATTTTATACTGTCTACGAAGATTATTTGCTTCGCTTTATTCTAGTATTTCTCCTGGATCTCATAATTCCTCTAAAAGGTGGATAATAAATTCTTGAGTCCTAGACCCGCGCGTGAACATAAGCGTGATCGCCATCAAGTAAGTGACCCGTTAGTACGTTAGCCCATTTGTCTTTCTCTGTCATAAAAAAGAAATTCAGACAATAAGGCCCATTTACATGTGGACCTCGGTCATGGCTACGTTATATAAAATTAGTGAGTTGTAAGAGCAAGCAGCGGTGGCACCTGTTTCCGGCCGCGGACGGGCACTAACTCAGCGATCCCGGATCCCACCAACGCTACATTTAATTCTTACGGTTGGGCCAATAAATTAGCGATTTAACTCAGAGATATTTTTATTTCATTGTAACACATCATAAGGATCACCTTTTATTGTGATTCCATTTGCGTTACGTAAATTAATGAATCTAAAGAAGAAGAATGAATGAAAATAAAGAAGGTTTCAATAAGAGATCGTTAACATTAATCGGGTATACGGAACAAAAGTATTCGATCAGTGAAAACGAATGCGCGAACGAAAACGCGATACATGCATGTTATAAAATGATTAACGTTTTAAAAATAAGATAAAATAAACTTAGCACTTATAAGTATGATATGATTTATTAATTAAATTAAAACCCCGTATTATAACGTAACTAACATAGTTTACATACAGTTTAAAGGTGTTTTCTCGACATGAAATTGTTAATATTTAATGAAAATTGTATTTTCTCATGTAAGTGACTACTTTTAGTGTCTCTCAATAATCGTAGCCTATAGGTATCTATAGACGCTTGCAATACCTGGGGTATCACTCACGCGTTGCCAACCCTCCCATCCCAACCCCTCAAGTGGAGCTCTGGAGACCTTATTCACCGTAGGAACACAGCATGGCCGAGACCAATGCTATTTGGCTACGATTTTCTGTAAGGTGGCGGTCCTTCCCCAGACGGGCTGCTCCGATTTGAGCGGATCATCCGCTGTGCCCTACCTCTCTAAATATTAATAATGATTACGAGTACTATACGCTGTTTTAGTGGCTCTTAGCTTACACTGCTGCGGTTTCGTTTCCGCCGGCTGCTGCTGACTATTAACTTAATTTCAAACCTACTTTTTTCCCCTTACTTCTTTTCGTTAACTCGCATTGTTACGCTGGATAGTTTTACAATTCATTTAACAATGCCTGAGGTGAGAGTTTTGGCATATAGAGGTTTTACTAACTTTGATGCAAAGAGTTCTTGTATTACGGGAAAATTAGTCAAATATTTAGTTAATTGTCCTTCCCAGGGCAGGAAATTACGAATTTAACATGACTTAAGGTTTATTTTTATTTATCGCATTAGGTATTATATAGGTGGGCATGGGTTTATCATTACAGGGGTAGAATATCTTTGCTCTATCAAAAAGTATTTCTTAAATTTAAAGCAATATTTTAGAGATTTGAAAGCATATTTTAATGTATATGATGGAAATTACAACTTATTTTTATTTTGTAGAGATCAAAGAGCTTATTGTAGATAGGGACCATAAACAAGCGACGAGTTTATAACTATTTTAGGCACAATTTACACAAGCCCTATCCAAGTAAGGCTATGAATAAACAACTGATAAACGCTACCAATACAAACAGATATCTTGCACATAAATGTTTGCGTAGAACTCGCGAGCTCACAGTAAGCAACGTTGTATACCAACTGCGCCCAATTCGTCGACTCCATAAACAGAAATTGTGTTTATTGATACTTCTAAGGAGATTTTACTATTATTTTAGGTTTAAAGATATTTATTTCTCAAAAAAGATTTACAAAATCACTTACTTGTGATTGAGAAACATACGTATTATCTAAACACATTTTGTTGGACCAAAAACAGAGAGTAACACGATTTAAAACTTAAACAATTTATGGTAAACTTGTGAATTTAGATTTTTAAAACTGATAAACCCTATATAGGTAAATATAAAGAAAAATCTTGTCCTGGCTCGAAAGAAATCTAGAAGGTTTTTAATACCAAACATTGACAGGAATATATGTCCGTTTAAAACAACGCCTCTTAGCGTAGGTTTAACCCTTCTTTAACCTAACAGAAACAAAGTTGTATTAGTTAGGAGGCGACCTACGCTAGGAGACGTTAGTGATTAGAGGCTAAAGTGCTAATAGGATAAAAAATATTAATGTGCAAAAGCATTTCCTGAAAATATACTTACAAAATAATATGGTTTTTTTTTCTGCATAATTTTGTTCCAATAATGACTGAATGTGTTAGACTAAATAGTTATAGTAAAGAATTACTTAGACTACTTTTATTTATAAAATTGTCATGGGAATTAGGTCAAGAAATTGGATAAGCAAATACACAGGCATTCGCTTGTGATTGTGACGGACATAAAATGAGGAGCAATTTTTGTTATTGCCCATGCAATTTTTGTTGAGCTGGCATGCTCTCGACACAGGTCGTCACCAGGTGGCCTGTGGAATATCAAAACACTATTTTTCCATAGCAACGTCAGCTATTGTTATACCTTTTCTTAAATAAATTTTGTGAAGAAATTCACTACGTATGTTGATGTAGGTTATCACTAGCGGACCGCCCCGGTTTCGCACGGGTTATACCAAAGATCCTTAATTTTTTGAAAGCCTATGTTACACGGGGGTGGGGGGGGGGGGATAATATACCTAGTAATGGCCATACCTTTAGGTAATATCTAATGTTGTTTATGTTGTATAACATCGGAACGGATTTAAACGAGCACCTAGCGTGAGTGAACCTTTGATGTGGTGCTAATCCCAAATCACATTCTGAAATTGAATTGAAATAAATTAGTATTATCACGATTAACTTATTAATTATAAGTTTATGCTACGACACCGTGTGGAGCTTTCATGTTACGAAAATATACTTATGTACAGTCAGGTGCACGTCGAGTTTTACACTTGCCGTACAATTTTGGCTCTTATGACATAGAACTTAAGAATGCTACAAAGTCCAATATTAAACGACCTAACTCTTGACTGTACATACAGGTTAAGTTCCTCCTGAAATTATCTACACCTACATAAATAATCATTTACTATTAAAATAATGAATGAAACATAAACCTTCCACAAGAACCTATCTGAAACAAGCATCAAAATCCATTCTTTGGAGCGTAATGGTACCCACCGCAACGCGTGTTATGAATGGAACGAAACTTGCAAATGAAACAAATATTTGTAGTAGTAAAGCATTAAAATGAAATGAACTAGCTCTACTGAAATATTACCGATATTCTTCACCTTCACTTTTGGCCCTTGTCAATTTTAATACTAGATTCAGACCACGTAATCCCACGCATAGGTTATTTGCTCTTGAAGTCTATAAAAATAACACTTCTTTTTATAATCCTGTTGTGCGAATGTGTAGAGCTTATAATGATCTTGTTCTTAACCACAAATCCATTGACATTCTTGGAGTCACTTTGTACTCCTTCAAAAATAAAATTCAGCATATTATTATGGATCTCTGAGAGATGCATATTTTTCTTTGTTTTAAAATTTAAATAAGTAATTTTTGTCTACTTGATAACTCTTCTAAAGTGGCATTCTTCTTTTTGGCTCGGAGTGGCTATTGTGCCTTTTTATTGTTATACTAGAGAAACCCGTGCAACTTCGTTTGCGTTTATCCCGCTTTCCCGTGGGAATTTCAAAAAATCCTTTCTTATCGATTGCCTACATCATACAGGTTTCAGGTCTCTACGGTCAAGACAAAACATTTTCATATGTATAGATGATTATTTTTCTATTTATATACTTTTCATTACAATCTTTGGAGTGGGCGTTTATGAAATAGGTCAGCCCGACCGGTGAAGTGCCACCCTTTTACAGAATGCGTTTCGTTCGGAGAGTGAAATATCCGAAATTCTTGTTTGCCACCTTTGTGGTATAAAAAAATCTAACTCCGTCCTTATACCTACTATTTCTCGCTACATCCTGTTTTATCCTGTTATAGGTCGGCAACGGGTCAGGGACCCTAGAATCTATGTGCTCCATAGTCGACGGTAATCACCTAATATCAAATGATCCATTCCAACCACTTCCATAAAAAAAATGTTTATGTATATCGGTAATTCAATACCTACAACCTCAGCCTACAACAACACTACGAAATAATAGAGCGAGTCGACGTAATGAGATTTCCTATAAGTGAGAAAGAGACAATATCAAAATGTATGCCATTTAACCATTGACCAATTTAACTTGAACCCTGTCAAATATTATAAAATTTAATATTTAATTACTTACTATTTATTATTGATGAATATGATTCAGTCCGCTTTATACATAGTTAGAATTTTAGCTGTTTTTCCGATATCACAAACAGAATTCAATCATAATGTCGTCTATTTAAGACGACATTATGATTGAATATTCGCAATTTATAATTACATGACAGATGACACACTTCACTTCACGGATGTGTCAAAATGAAATGTAATTGAATCAAAAGCACTAAGGAGTATGAGTATTGATATCAAATCGAAGAAAATTACCCACAAAATACATATTTTTCAAGAATTTCAATAAAATAAATATCACGTCTTCCATCAATTCTCTTAAACAATTTTTATGCAAAATTTGAAGTAGATTGGACCAAGGAATCAAGTTCTCCCATAGTAACTTTACCGCCCTTTTTCACCCCCTTAGAGTTCGAATTTCGAAAAATCCTTTCTTATCGGACGCCTACGTCATATAGGTCCACCTGCCAAGTTTCAGATTTTTAGGATGAGCGGTTTAGGCTGTGCGTTGATTCTCAGTCAGTCAGTCAGTCAGTCAGTCAGTCAGTCAGTCAGTCAGTCAGTCAGTCAGGACAAAGCATTTTATATATATAGATAATTTCCTTTAAATTATGTTTCGTAATTTGATCTAGCTGTAAACACATGTTTTGAGTTGTTGCCTAGCTGTACTATTTGGTTATAAGTAATTGTTAAATTTTGGTTACAATTTGTTTTGTGTTTCTATAAATAAATAAATAAATTCTCTTCATCCTTACTCCAAAGAAAGAAATAGAGATAGAAAGATGTAAGAAATTTGGAAGCCCAGACCCCTTATTCCTTTTCCCTTTTTTTTATACTACTAGGGTGACAAACAAGCATACGGCCCGCCTGATGGTAATCATCACCGTAGCCTATAGACGCTTGCAATACCGGGGGTATCACTCACGAGAGTCATGAGTGGAGCTCTGGAGATCTTACTTACCGTAGGAACACAACATGGCCGAGACCAATGCCATTTGGCTACGATCTTCCCTTCCCTCTCCTTTTTTCCTTTTAAAGGTAGGCAACCATTAAAAACACGGTGTCTTCATGAGTGACCACTTAACACCACGACTGACTGGTTGAACGGGTGATGTTATATTTATAATGCCTTCTTTAATAAGGCTTTCCAACACAAAAATATTTTTTCAATGGTTAACCATTGGTTTCTGAAATAAAAGCGAGTCTAACTAAACAAACCCTCCTTAAGCTTTATAATATTAGCCATAGACTAGCGCCCCGTCCCGGCTTCGGTGTTATTAAGGATCCTATTTAAAAAATATATATATATATATAAATAGCTTCGTTACCCGGGGATAGTGTAGCTTTTCAACGGTGAAAGAACTTTTCAAACCGGTCTAGTAGTTTCGGGGCCCATTCAATGCAAATAAAAAAACAAATCTTTCCACTTTATAATATTTGTTTGTTTATTTGCATTGAATATAATTTGGAGGCGTATCTACTGCTGATACTGAACACGAATATATGAAAAAAACATTATGTAAAACTTACATTTCAATTTTAAGTTTTCTACGAAAATCCAAATCACTCTGTGTGAGAGGGCGCCGACACCCGCCTCCCAGTCAGTATGCGGTGGTCACAGCCGCTTCAAAGAAACGCGGCAGTAAAATTAGGAAAATTCTTCGATCACATGGTAAATTGTAATTTTCCGTATAAACACAACAATAGGTCCAGATTCCATTTATTAACTGACACTACTGACCACATGAGTAAATATTTACTCATGTGCTACTGACAGCAGATTCGCGTCAAACCGTCAAAAAGTTTCATAAAAGTGGCCAGCGTCTTATAACAAACTCTTTGCTCATAAATACACGAATATTGTCGAGGTTCATTCTGCGCACTGATAAAGGGGTTATCAAAAACCTCTCAAATCTTTGTATGTAAAAAAAAAATACAGGACTCTGTTTACGGCTTCTAAAATAGAACCAACGAATTAATTACGCCTCTTACGATTTTCTATTGAAATATTGCAACTGACTAAAACAACACGTTGTATAGATAGATAGATAGAATACTCTTTATTTGCATTACACAAGGAAAAAGTACAAAAAAACAATCTTACAAACAGCAATAAGGCCGCAACAATATTGAAAATAATGCTTTTTAGCAACAAGGCGGCCTTATTGCTAAAAAGCAATATTTTCAAGGCAACCTTTTATTGGTACCTAGGTATTGTATTAGATGTGTGTATTCCATTCGAAAATGACTGAATTATAAAACCATTTTTGTTGTTCAACATTAACTTGGTGTTTTCCGTTTACATTGTACTCGCATGTACGAGTTTTATAAGTATCATCAATAATAAAGCAGCAAGAAAAGTAAAATATTATGTTGGAAATGTTTGGAAATAAAGGAATTCTTAAAAATGTTTTTTCCTACAAACAATATTTAAAACGCGTCCGATCATTTTCATGAAACTTATAAGTAAAAATTCTAACTCATTATATTGAAGTTTACTTCGCGGTTAGGTATGGTATTCTCATTAAAACGTATTCGTTGGTTGGTAGCGGGTGATATTTAAACTCTTGCAAAAAAAAAATGAGCATTTTAATTATTTGCAAACAGATTCATGAAATAAATACTTACCTCAAACTGCGCTCTCGTAGTAATCGGTCGCTTTTTTACCCTCGCTGAATAATATCCTATTGTTAGATTGCCTAAATAGCCTTTAAATAACTCAGTACATTTATAATAACATTTTTAAATGAAATGAAAGAATATCTGGAACTCTCTTATTTCTTTTGCTCTGTTGTGTTCTGTGCAAAATGTCCGCTAGATACAACTATCTAATGTTAAACGAAAGCATTACTTGCCTAGATCTATCTAACCCACAAAGGTGTGGCCGTCCAAATTCTATATTGACTGAAAGATGAATAGAAATCTAGGCACCTGTACATAAAGCCTTAGGTGTACTCGTTTTACGATACAATGTTATTCGAAGAGCATTAATTGTCTTTCAAATAAAAAAGAGAGAACTTAATTTGCTCGTGTAATCTTTTTTAGCCTTATTAATAATATAAAAAATAGGAAAGTAACTGTGTCTCTTTGTCTGTTTTCTTCGCGTCAAAACAGCTGAACCGATAGAGATCCCCGAGAAAGTACATATAAGTTGTTTTATATAGAAGTTTGTATGGGGCATTAACCATTAAAAAGTCTTCAATCTCCTTGTTTGGTTAAAAATCGTTTTACCGCCCAAAAGTTTTAACGCTTAAGTCACAATATATGTACTGTTGTTATTTCATTCTTTACAGTCGCACATTTTGTGTCTAGATGTGACATTTTTCACGTAATATTTTCCTTGGCGAAATAGCGTGTGATAAACGTTTTAGCACGTACATTACGAAAAACACTAGCGCCAACAGTCGTTTATGAGATTGTACGAGTCTAAAATGTTTTAGCTTTTAAAATAACAACTTCTTTAATAAAATAGGAAATTTAGTTTTGTTTCATAACGATTGTATAGTTCCGCTTAGTTCTAATCCCACCAAAAACAGTTTCATGTAAAATGTTGCCAAGACGAGACCATATAACTCGCACTGTCAAAAAGTTAACAGATCTCATATATAGCCAAGCTTCTAACTCTACACACCCTACCTCTACAAGGCCTAACTTCACAAACTCTACACCTTAATCAAAATATGTGGCTTGGCCGCTGTTGACAACATATCCTGAAAATTTTGTTTATCTAGTATAACCCAAACGACGAAGCGCTTCGAGAAAAGGTAGGTAGTAGCCCTTTTGCTTCGCTTGGCTCGTCTCTGCGGCAGATCTATTTTATGATTCACTAGCTAAACCCGCGCAACTTCGTCTGCGTGTATCCCGCTTTCCCGTGGGAATTTCGGAATGTATTATACCTAAAAACCTACCTCTTGAATCACTCTATCTATTAAAAACCGCATCAGAATCCGTTGCGTAGTTTTAAAGATTTAAGCATACAAAGGGACATAGGGACAGAGAAAGCGACTTTGTTTTATACTATGTAGTGATTCCACAGTCGTTAACCAACTACCTATGCAAGACGTCGCACATTTTGTCTGCCATCAGCAAGTAAAGTAAAGCAATAATTATAGATGTGCGTTGAATCTGTGAAAAATCGGTGACATAGGTACCTTTTTGCGCACCATGCAAATTTTTTGTGCGATGCATCGATCGCACAAAATGGGTATCATCGTCTGCCATCTGAAATGAAGCGTTACCATAGTTAATTAAATAATGATAAACTAAATAATAGTTTATGTTCATCCTAAAATGAGAGTAAAAATACCTTATTAAAGTACTTTATATCTACCAAGTTAATCATCATCATCATATCCACCGTATAATCATCCCACTGCTGGGATACGGCTGGGTTGTCCCTTCAATCGAAGGTGATTGGAGCGTACTCTGCCACGCTGATCCAATGCGGATTGGCAGAGGCCGGTGTTTTCAAACCGCCCTAAGGCCACCGACTTGGCTTAACGTGCCCTCCGAAGCATGGAGAAGCTCGAGATAACGAAACCCATCCAAACGCTGGCTAGGGTCGACGTTGCTTAACTTGCGTGTTCATATTAGAGTGCGACACACAGCGACGCCATCGAGCTCCTACCAAGCTCCTACCAAATCTACCGAGTAGTTATTGGAAATCAATAAAACTTGATATTTTAGTTACACCAAAACTTCTCAACCGCTATCCCGCTCAATTCCTACTTTGTATGAGTGAGACAGCGATTGATATTGACGAGATTCAAAGGATTTTTGTTACGTGAGCCGCTGTTAAAAAATCTCGGTAATTTATTTGGCAAAAATGGTTATGAATCTAATATTGATTTTACCTACTACTAATAATTCGCAACCATAACAGAAATACCATGCCATACATAATTATCTACACTTGCTGAATTCTCTGACTTCGCTCGCGGCGATATTGTTATGATCAGCCGAAGTGCCCCCAGAGGTGCGATACAGTTTTTAATACACTTTTGAAGTGAAAACCATTTCGATGAATTAACCGGTCATAGTCAATTAATTTTATGAATCAGTTTTATGGTGATAGTAATAAAGCGAAGTATTTTATCGAAGTATATCTGAATTCGATTAAAGCTTTTAGAGGATTATATTGCGACTCTGTCAGAGCTCTGCGTTATTTTATTTTTTATAAATAAACTTGCAGATCCCGCCTTGGCTTTGCACGGATTTTACTACAAATTCAAAACTTTTATTCAGAGAATAGGTTTAAACACATTCTCTTGTCAGAGTATACAGTTGTATCAATCCCTATTTAAAAAATATATAATACAGCCTATGTTACCCGGGAATAATGTACCTAACCTACCTAACCAACGGTGAAAGAATTTTTGAAATCTGTCCAGTAGTTTTTTGTTTATTAGTTACAAACAATAATACAAATCTTTCTTCTTTATCAACCGACTTCAAAAAAAGGAGGAGGTTCTCAATTCGACCCGTATGTTTTTCTATGTTTGTTACGCGATAACTCCGCCAATTATGAACCGATTTGAACAAATCTTTTTTCGGCTTATAGGTAATACCTCAAGGGTGGTCCCATTTAAATTTAATAATAAAAAAAACAACCCCCAAGGGTGGAAAATTGGGGATGAACTTTTTATACGCAATATCTCCGCCAATTATAAACCAATTTGAACGATTATCATTTTAGTATGTATAAAGTATAGATTAAATAGCCAATGTGACCTCAATCAAAAATTTCAAATTAGTGTACGGTGTACTCAATTCAATTGTGAAGCTACCAATTTTTATTACAACCATATTATTAGTTTTACATCTAACCCAATGAGGTACAAAAGGGGAAACTTTTCACAATTCGGTTTCCATTGTAAGTACAATAGGGATGAGCTAATTAAATTGGAAGCTTGTTCTCAAACAAAGTGACTCGTTAATGCGATAGTGTCGTTGTTCCCTACCTGACCCAAAAGTTTCTCTCGTAGGTAGTGGAAACCAACCAGGCATTATGAGAATATGTCTTCTTACTTTTATATTTAACTAGCTGTGCTCGCGACTTCGTTCGCGTGGACCACACGATTACATGGTTTATAATAGATAGATAATTAGACTGCTGTGCATGAAAGAAGTCCAATATGAAAGCTTCTGTACCACAAAGCAAAGTGTTTAGTATATTATATAGTATTTTGTATCTATAGTAAGTAGATATTAGTATGTATTCATAAATTATATGTATATATTTAAGTATATGTAATTATTAGTAAGTATCTTATTATGGAAAACCGCATTCGTGTATATCTGCATTTCCCAAATATTGACTGAGGTAGATAATGCTTTTAGCGTTAAGTCCGCCTTTTGTACCCAAATATTGTGGTCAATAAAGTTTATATAAATAATTAATTAAAGTGATAGAGAATTTTATAAGCTTTCATTTCGTCATAGACCAATTTCCGCTATAACGTACCGTTTTTGAGATTTTAGCAAAAAACCTATCCCCTGACGTTCTGGACTTTTAGTATGTTTTCTCCCTAAGCATCCTGATTAGGTTTCCGAAGAAATCACTTAGGTTCCCGCTCACGCACTCGACAACTACGTTATTTTTCAACTAACTGCTTGACATCACGCGGTCTGGTTTATTACCATACGTAAACAACAAATGCTCATTGCGCTGAACAACTTTTCCTAAGGCGCTATATTTGTATCTCTTATAGTTTAGCTGGGCTGCTACGGTTCCACATCAAGTGTGTCAGATCTTCGATTTTTGTACGTCAATAGAAAATGGTCATCCCGCTAATCAACTTTTCCTAAGGTGTTATATTTATACCTATCTGTTATAGTTTAGCTGGGCTGGTAGGGTTTCTCATTAAGTCTGCCAAATCTTCGATTTTTGTACGTCAATAGAAAATGCTCATCACTTTAATTAACTTTTCCTAAGGCGCTATATTTGTATCTCTTACAGTTTAGCTGGGCTGCTAGGGTGCCTCATCAAGTGTGCCAGATCTTCGATTTTTGTACGTCAACAGAAAATGCTCATCACTCTAATCAACTTTTCCTAAGGCGCTATATTTGTTTCTCTTATGGTTTAGCTGGGCTGCTAGGGTTCCTCATCAAGTGTGCCAGATCTTCGATTTTTGTACGTCAATAGAAAATGCTCATCACGGTAATCCACTTTTCCTAAGGCGCGATATTTGTATCTCTTATAGCTTAGCTGGGCTGCTAGGGTTCCTCATCAAGTGTGCCAGATCTTCGATTTTTGTACGTCAATAGAAGATGTTCATCAAGGTAATCCACTTTTCCTAAAGCGCTATATTCGTATCTCTTATAGTTTAGCTGGGCTGCTAGGGTTCCACATCAGGTATTCCGATCTTCAAAATAAATTATAGCCTTGTTGTCGAGGACCAACAGCTATATAACAAATAAGTTTCATCTAAATCCGTTCAGTAGTTTTTGCGTGAAAGGCGGACAACAGACAGACAGACAGACAAAAAATTCAAAAATCACATTTTCGGCATCTGTTACCTTCAGAAAGAGACCAAGACCCCTGGAGGTATTTTTTTATATTCTTTTTCAATGTACAGAATTGGCCCTTTTACAGTTTTATTGTAAGTGTAGATAAATATGTCAGTATTTGGAGTGGTAGAGCATTATGAAGTATATCCCCTCTCTTATATAATATCGCCGTGAAGCTGCAATGCGTTTCTTTCGGTAAGTGACCGATCCGGGAGTCCAATTCTTTTCCTACCCCTTTTCTCACTATTCCCTTCATAGACAGCTGTAACTACTTTCCATCTTGGTCCGCTTGCTTGCACTATGTATGATATAAAAAAAATCACAGTAATCTAAAACATAATAGTTTTATACAACACAAGTTAAGTGATTTGATTAAATCCTGTCTCTTGTTTCCTGTCGTTTGTCTCGTGTCGTGCCTTGTCTTTTGGTAGAACGATTTCGATAACACTTTCAATGCCAAATAACTTAAGCTACTTTTATTTTTTTAATGGTTTGAAAACTGCTATATCGGTATAGGGTGTTATAACGATAGACATTTGACAGCCCGCAGTAGATGCAAAATATATTTTTTAGTCCTTTTCGTTTGTAGTTAGAAATATCGCAGAAGAATAGTGGTTGATGATGTCGAGTCCCGATATGCCAGTAAACAGCTGACTTGTAACCTTTTTTTTATACCACTACGGTGGCAAACAAGCATCCCGCCCGGCTGATGGTGGGCCGTCACCGTAGCCTATGGACGCTTGCAACACCAGGGGTATCACTGGCGCGTTGCCGACCCTGTAAAAAACTTCTAATGCCCCTTTTGAAGAACCCCATATTATAGTCTTACTAAACAAAATACCGCGGCGGCGCGGGGATCTCATTCCACAGCTTCAGCCTTCGCGGGAGGAAATTCTGGGAAGGACCTTTCATGAAACACACGTATTCAAATTCCCGTTGACAATATTATGCTTAGAATAAGCTATAGCAATAACATTGGCTGATATGGTAATGTTTATTGCGTAGGTGTCGCATCGAATGGCACTGTTAATCAAAGCCCACGTTGACGGCGGTGCGGTCGGTAGGCCTCCGCTGCGGGCGTTATGCTACGCTGCGCCCACATAAATCCAAACACGAGCAAGACGGCCCTACGGTACAGTCCCATTTGTCCCATACGTTACCAGTTTACAAACAAGCTTGTGTCCCAATATGCAGAAACATTTAAATAAGAAGGGAAGCCTTTGGGTGGCAATACATCAAATTAACTTATTTAATTAACTTTTTTGTCACACCGCAAACAAGTAGGCAGGTCACCTGATGGAAAGATAGGGAATAGGGAAGAAAAGGTAAAAGATTCCTTTCTTTTTTTCCTTTTTTCAACTCAATAGTTGTTGAGTTTACATACATGAATGACATTAATGTTATGATAATTTACCGGTATTTAGTTATCGAGCGCTTAACTCCACTAATTGAAACTATTGGCGATAGTTAACGATAATTAAATGACATTGACGTCATCAGAGGGAATAATTATTTTGGAGGCTGAGTTATATTAGTCATGTCAATTAAATAATAGCATAGAGTTAGATAATACACTAATTAACGTTACCATAGCACATTAAAGTGATATAGTTTTGATAAGAAATTAAAAAATACCACATAAAGTAAACTATGACTAAAAACAAGGATTTAAAAATAATTTTTCCTTACTTTTGATATTTTAATAGAAATAGGAAGAAATTAAAATTAAATAAGCATTATAATTTATTATGTCTGAATGTGGGAAGTTGTATTTGAAAATATACCACGTACTATTTATTATTCTGTGACTATACTAATATAATTTTAATATTTCTGTGATCTTTCCTTTCCGCTTTCAACATCAACCATCTAATTTTAAAGTGTATAAATTTGATGTGTAGAAAATGAATGCATATACTTTGACACTATATACCTACTGCTTTCACGACTGCGATATAATCAGGGATTACTAATTAAGACTAATAAATCAGTTAACTCATTGAAGAGTTGTGCTGTTGGTATAACTACAAATGCTATCAACTACAAATACACTAGGTAAGTAAATAAATAGAAAAAATATATATATATTTCTTCCCACAAACATAAAAACTATTGTTACAAAATAAGTATAATTAGCTAAAAGAAAAAATACTGAACCGGTTTCTTTAATTTGAAAGAAAAATATTTTCAAACAAAGAAACCGCATCCAAATCGGACAATACGATTGGTTGCTACGATGATGCCACAGACACAGACACACGCGACACACGTCAAACTTCCCTCCCTCCCTTTTGCGTCGTCGGAGGTTAAAAAACTATAATATATAAAAGCGGACATGTAGATAGTTTCACAAAATAAAATGCCGCTAGCTACTTTTTCATGAGCTGTGCAAATAAATGTTTTGCACAAAAACTCGGTGCCCTACTAGAGCAAGGACAAAAGACAGTTTGTGTTTCCCTAACTTCGTGTTGACAAAAACACTTGACAGCCTACACTATCGCGGTATCAAGTGCTGTCTGTTGCAAAGTTAAACAATCATTGGGAAGGAATTTTATCTCATTACTTACGTTTCTTTTTCGTGAACAATATTATTATTATGCATTCGTGATAAATAAGTATTATGAAAGTTCTTAGAGTACTTGATTAACTTATAAACAATTTTAAGTAATATACTAAATAACATAATTAAGTTTTGGATGTTTGTAGGGATATTCGTTCCTCAATCATGAATTTAATGGAAGCTAATTGATTTTAAAGGAAATTCTGCAGTGAAACGCATACCATTTATAATCTGTTTAATACAAAGTATACTCGGAAAATAAAGGTTATATTCATTCGCGGATATATTTATTGAATTATAAAGATAAATTTAAAATTACTACACTCAAATTACACACTACAGATTACTTTTAGCAATAAGGCCACCTTGTTGCGTATATATACTAGACTATATGTTTACGTCTATACAATACAACCTATTTTGTTCGTATATTGCAAATGAAGTATGATCTAAAGTAATATTTATTTCATTTAAACCAGTCAGCAGCTTCTCAGAGTAGCGGTTTCAACCAAACAAACTCTACAATTATAATATTAACAAAGATATACACGATAGCTGAATTTATTAGTTATCAGAGCTCTAATAATAAACGTACTATTAGTTTGACGTGCCGGCTAATGTAATATTGTTCCAAAACCGTATACTTTACATAGTGAGGTTACAAGCGCGCTGCCGCCCGAACGCGCCTGTCCGACAACGGCAGAACATCGCGGCCGGGCGAAACGCAACATGTTTGCGGTTGATGCGGTGGATCACCTCATACACGCACACTCCTATGAACTACACAGGGTGTAAATGACTGGGGTAATCATATTTTAACGCTAGCCATACGCTCCAGCGAAGTTGGGCGAAAACAAGACTGGACCTGTTCGTCGTTCAACTTCGTCTTCACTTTTCTTTTGTTTCTTGGTGAATCATTCATTCATTTCACTTCAATCTATCACACTTCACTATTACGGATGGGAAGTATCACCTTAACAGAATATTGAGATGAAGCAGCATTGGGTTTCCTTTCGGTGAGTGAGGGATCTTGAAGTCCAACGCCTCTCTCATCTCTTTGCTCCTTATACTCTTCATTATTGGATAATGGATATAAGTACTCATAAAAATAAAACTTTGTTGGTTACATCCTATGCACATTATGTAGGTACTAATAAAGCCAACATACATTTATTACATTGAAATGTATCTAAATACAACAATATATTGGAGCCATAGCTCCAATCTATGTTTTGTTTCCTTTGAGATTAATTTAAAGTCTGCTGCTACGAAGTTTTAAGGAAGAATTTAATCAATTTCCTATAAATTCTAATGGAGACGATTAAAGACCTTAAAGGGATCTCGGGGACCCACAAATAAGGCGGCCCTGGTTAAGTAGTGTTTAGGTACCCAGAAGGGTTGTTACTTAATACCCTTTTTCCTATACCTTCTAGGTATTCGACCTCGTATGACGACCTCCGTGGCGGGTTCAAATCCCGGTCGGGTCATGATGAAAAATGCACTTTTTCTGCTTGACCTGGGTCTTGGATGTTTATCTACATTATGTATTTGTTATAAAATATATCGTTAAGTTGGGCTACTAACTCAACGTATACTGCATATATTTTATAACACAATTCTCGACCTTACTTTGGAGCTGGCTCAATCTGTGTGATTTGTCCCTGTATATTTATTTATTTATTAAGCTTACAAATTAATATAAGCAGTCCTTCTTACCCGACTGTTTTATTTTATTTTTTGGACAAAGAATACAATATTTTCCTTGTTCCCGAGGTAATTTCATCATTTGCATTTTCTTCAAGATTTTCTAGTCAGTCACTGATAACTTAGGCCGCATTTTCGTCCAAAGTATTGACGGATCTTATATTGCAACTGTTAGATGCCATTTTATCAACCTTAAACAATAAACATATGAAAGAACATAATAAAACAAAATCACTTTTTGTTACACAAAGTGTACGGTGGAGTCCACGGGGACTCTGAAAGTGTCAATTACTCACCTCTCTGTGATACACCCGCGCCGAACTCTCGCCCCCGCGTTGACCACGCACGACACTGACGGAAGCTACTCAAGAGCACAGCACTGTATCCGCATATCGTTAAAAATTTTTGACTAAAACAGTTTGGCGTGGAGTCTGGGACCTACCCTACAAATTAAGGGTTAAGTCGAAGTTTGAAATCAATTGAATAAAGAAGGTTAAATAAGTACCTACTTAGTTAGTATTAACAAAAAAAAAACATAGCCCGACATTCAAAAATGTAGTCATAATGGCAAATAAGTGCTACTTGGTAATACATACATTATTATTTATAAAAAAAAATACATGTTTTCACTTATTTCGATTTTTTATTACCCTTATTATGGGTCATGCTTAGAAAAATTTATGCCCAGCATTTGAGGATTAACATATCAATACCCAAGGGCGTTATGGAAGCAGTATATTATTTATTTATGTACACTGCCTTACGATAAAAGTATGGCATTATCTTTTGTGAGTGTAGATCCTTCCAACGGCCGACATGCTTACTTATTATTTAAAAATAATAAATAAAAAAACGACAAGGTATAATCATATTTTTATGTACCCAAAATATAACTAACTTTAATTTAGAAAAATATGTTTAGAGTGGTCCCATGTGTTATCAGTTCATGTTACGTAATTGTATGTTATAAGTATGTCTTGAAGAAAAACGTTTTGGGTTCTAGATCTAGGTACCTCGATATTCGACATATAAAGTTTTGTTATATTTTTTATTCTGGCTGTACCAGCATAATATATGTAGTTATTTAACGCTTAGTTACTTATGAGGGTAAGCTTTGAGCGTTAGTAGTGCCCCAAAATCGTAATGATATTCTTCTCTGGGGCCTAAGGTCACGTTTTCTATCCATCCATTGCAGGAAATTGGGCTTTTTCAAAGGCGGAAAGTGTTAGGGAATGGAAACCGACACGGTAACATTCTCCCCCGATTGATATGGGCACGCATTGTGTGAAATTTTATAGGATTTTTTTTATTAAAAGATTTAAATAAGTATACTTCATTTATTCAGACATGTCATAGGAAAAAATAACATTTTGTTCTATCACTTTGTTAGCATAGTAAACATGCCAAGTAAAAGACATGGTGTAAGCATGCCCAGTATTGAGCCTCTCGGAGTTAGATTTCGGACAGACGGACAGGTGGTGGGTGGTGGACATGGTGAAACTATTCCTTCTTTATTCTTAATTGAGTTTCTTCTTAGTTTACAGCGGAACCCTAAAAAGGTACAAGTCTAAAATTAACGAAGTATAAAAACAAACTTATAATCTTTTATTTTCATATACCTACCTACGTATCCCGTAACTATAGTACAGATTTTTTACACAAAATCACCGCATAAGTACCTAAGTACTTACATAGGCACTGACGTAATTATAAATATTTCAACCCCCTAGAATACCTCGGAAAATCTTGCTCTACTTAACGAACCTCTTTAGCAAGTCTGTTTTGCGAAAACGAAAGATACTACCAAAGCTTCCTAATTACAATGACAAATGGAACAAGAAAATGTTGTCAAAGATGCCTTTATATTGAAATCATGAAGTTTGGTAATTTATGCCCGGCGTATAATTAACATCGGAAAATTATGGAAATATCAACCAAGTTTTCATTAAATGTCATATAACGACTAACTGATGTAGATCACGATATGTAAATGAATACTATATTTTAATTTTAATTATTATTTAAGTTATAATTTTATAAATCAACATTATGAAAAAAGTATTATAAGTAAGTACTCTTTTATAATATCTATGTCCTAAATTAAAAAATTTATATGATAAGATAATTTTAATATGATAATTTCCATAAATTCAACAGAATCTTATTATTCCATCATCTTACTGTAATCACGTAATTTTTGTAAGACACTTTACACCTAATTTGATATTTTGGTTCGGTATTCATTTAAGCCGCTGCTTTAATAATTTTTGTGCATCATTCGATATAACGTAAATTCGTCACGAAAAAAAATTATTTATAATTTTATTATTATAGTAAAATTACTTTCAAAGTTTGAGGATACAAAAATGAGAAATTTATTTTGTGACGAAAGTACAACAATCCCTATTTTAAATACCGAAGCGAGTGAGGAATAACCCATCCATGGACGGTTGCGATGACGGTTACCGAGTCCCGGATGAGCCCCGACAGGTCGCTCCATTAGCCGTCACGTGTTACTATTTGTGAAACCTTGTTACCATCCAACGCTCCATTCACATCTTTTGCTATAAAGAAAAGAAGCTATCAATTTTCGTCTGCCCGCCGCCGCCGCCACATTTTTCGGATCTGATAAATAATGACACTGTAATGCGGTTACACAGATTTAGTTTCATGTTCTGTATAGCATTACACGGTCAATCCAGATCAAGATCTGTAATCCAGATTGACTGTTTAATATGTTTGTCAATCCGTGTAATCAATAAGTTTACACTTTATCCGCCATCACTGATTACGATCACGCATCTCGATCTGGATTGATCGAGCAATGGCAGCCTATATAACCCATAAAGATTCTGTTGAACTTAACATATTAAAATTATCTTATCATATAAAAATTTTAATTTAGGACATAGATATTATAAAAGAGTACTTACTTATAATAAATACTTTTTTCATAATGTTGATTTATAAAATTATAAGTTAAATCTAAATATGTATTTGTTATAAAATATAATATCGTTGAGTTAGTATCCCATAGCACAAGTTTCGAACTTACTTTGGGGCTAGCTCAATCTGTATGAATTGTCCCTATATATTTATTTATTTAAATAATAATTTAAATTCAAATAAAGTATTCATTTAAATATCGTGATCTACATCAGTTAGTTGTTATATGACATTTAATGAAAACTTGGTTGATATTTACTAAACGTCATGATTTCAATATAAAGGCATCTTTGACAACATTTTCTTGTTCCATTAAGGTATTATCGTTGATTAACTAGTAGTTAACAACAAAACTATTTAATAGTGGAAAAAACACATTTTCTTAATGTAATAACTAAGAAAGAAACAACTAAAATTAATATTTTTAACATATTATATCGAAATATATTCAACTTTTCCCAGACACTCTGCATTGTCTAGAATCCCGGTGCTCCGTTTTATTTATCCTAAAATTAAACATAATTAGCGAAACTTTTATTATTAGTAGGGATTTGCGGGAGCTCTAAGACATAAAGCTATTACACCCACTAGAATGAGGGTCTAAGTAGGACGTTGCCATTTTCCTGGTAGGATTGTGTCACTTTTCCGCTTTTACGCGACATGAGTCTATTAAGTAAATAACCCCGTAATAATTACATTTATACACAAAATATTTTAAAGTTAAAGACACGTTAAATTATAACAGTCAAACTGAAATTAAATAAGAGAAAAGGTGGAATTGAGATTAAAATTTATAATGTTTCTGCAACAGGCCGAAAGTTGTATAGATGGAATGAAATGGTCTATTTGAATTAATACCACAGAATAATAAATAGTAGTTCGTTGGAAAAATTCGAAAGTTTATCACTTTTCCTAATTCTTGATTTTCACCTATTCTATTAAAAGGTGGGCACAGCGATGTACTAGCAAACACGTCTGGACTCTTCTATCACAAAAAAATTAAGAAAGATTAAAGATGAAAATTATATTCTTATAAACTTGAGATGTCCTCGATCTTTGTATTAAATATTTAATAGGAATCAACTGGCTTGTTAAAAAAGTCGAAAAGATAAATAGGAGGCCAATTACAAGTTTTTACTTAAATATCTAGAATAACTTTATTTTATACAAATATAATGAAACTGAAGAGTTGGTTAATTTGAAGTCCTCTTCAATTCCTGTGCTTCCCAAAATTTGTATCAATTGCGCGTTAACCATCCAAAAGTTGACTAGACTCATCTATCTACTACAGATTTTTATGTCCAACCAAATATTTCATCTAAGTCCTTTTATATTTAACTATCTTAAATAGAGCTGGAGAGAGTGACTGATAATATGATTATTTCAGTGCTATATATCAATATTTATCTAACTAGGGTATGTACAATATGTATATATTGTAATATGTATATATTGTACATACCCTAGTTAGATAAATAAACTAACTAGGGTATCCTAGTTAGTTAGTATAAAGGCTAGACATTTTATAAAATATCTCAATGTGACATTATAATAAATTTCTGTCATAAAGGGTGTATAGTAAGTAATTACCTTTCTCGCTGTCCATGTTTCATATTAATTCATACGTATGAAGCACAATTGACATTAAATCGTATAAGGTAACAAGTAGGTTGTTCCAAACACGAACTTCCGCCTTTTCGCGTCTACGAAAACTTGTGTACTCCAGCTGACACCTGACTAACTTGGTGAAATAGCATACAATTTGCATAACGAGGTGTAGTATGAAAGCTCCTTTGACATATTAACAAGATGCAAGTGCAGATGGATAATGTTATTCTATTTCTTAATATATTAAATTAATTAGAATTTGAACAGGCTCAGTGGTCGTCGTGGCTAGCAATGGTTACTTTATCTCGAGGGCCGCGGTCTGTTTGCCTTGGTCTTGGAAGTATTCTGTAAAAAGTATTTCGACGGTCCCTATGTATAGAGAGGGTAGAGTCATATCGAAAATGCTTTGCATAATTAGTTTGACAATGATAGCCATAGTTTAATGAGTCATTAAGATGTTGTTTGTCATGTTTGTACAACTCATCATTAGTCTCTCAAGAAAATACGATCGGTATAAAATTGACGACGACGTAACGTTATATACCTATTTCGATTGTGTAGTTTCAAACAAAAGCCTTTAAAAATGTGATACTATCAAATTGAGTTGCAAATGTACACCGTTTCCTTCGGCTAATGTTTAGAGACTGAAGTACTAACACTGTTTTGTGTCAGTAAAACGTAAGTACCAGCAATTTGTGTTCTCAAATGCCGTTACAGAGGAGTACCTCTAGTAGATTAGGTATAGCGTAGGTATGTGTTGATACTTTCACAGCAGTGTCTTTATTTTATGGTGTACGATAGGCAAACAAACCAGATATACGGCGGACGGAATCTTGCTGAGAAAGAATTGAAGCACCCTAATGGCGGCCGCGTAACTATGGGTGAGTGTGAAATGGCTGGCCGGCACGCACACATTCACACCATAGTAAGCCGGCCGGTTCGTACGTATACGCGAAGTGGCTTACTATAGGTGCTTCACTTTTTAGTTTCAGAGATATACGTGATCGTATACCTGAAGGAAAGTGTTTACAGCCGTATACAAACACAAGGAGTGACCAATGCCTGTTATCGGCTTCTGTATCTCTCACTCATCGAGCAAAACGCAATGCTGCTTCACGCTGTTATTCTGTGAGAAGGTGACACTATCCATTCGAGTTTATAATAATAATTCATTTATTTCAAGCAACTCAGTAGTAAATACATTGGCTCATATTACAAATACCTTAACATAATATAATAAACATACATATTATTATATTTTATACTTAAAAACTACACCACACTTCAAGAACCCATCACTTTACCCATCTCATAATTTGCTCTACTCCAATTTACAAAAAGAGTATGCGCTGTTTTATGATTGCTTTTTAGAGTTAGGCAACTAGTCATTCTTATTGTTTGCAAATATGTTTGAAAGGGAAATTTCACCTCCAACCTGGGACGGAGCGGGCTGGGCACTTGAAAATTATGTTTTATTATTTAACATAAAAAAATATATTTCTAGATTTATTTACGTTAAAAAGAGTTAATTGTCTAAAAATCTAAAATATTCAACGTTTATAAACCATTTAATATTTTCATGCTACTTTTTTAGTTGTTGTTTGGTTTTGTTTAATTGCCACCCTGTGTTGTGAGCACTGAGTCCTGCTGCTGTATTTGAGAACTTTGTGTAAACTAATTAGATCTTTTATTAACTTTTAGTTTATAATAGTTATTTTCTTAAACAAAATAAAAGTTTTTAAAGATTTAAGCTAAACTTAATTGTGAAGCAATAAACTTCATAAAATATTTGAACTTCAAATGAAATACCTGAATATTTTGAACTTCTTTATTAAACATGTTACAAACGGCTAAGATAATAACGGTCTTTATTAAAATAGGCCTAGTTTAAGCTCTTTCAAATCGTTGTGGCGACACCTATCGCCATACAGAAGAACTACAGAGTGAAGAAAAAGTTCACAATGCGAACACATGACGTCATATACGACGACACTTAGAAATCCTGAATCGCGCTATCGAAGTTTCTACGATATGGAGATATATATACAACCTCCGACACATACATTGTCGGAGCCGCGGTTCCCCAGGCATAACACCCAGCCTGGCCGGAAGATCTTCCCTTTGTGGCGGTCGAGCACGTCGCCATCGCTCCCGCTACAGTGGTGACCCCGACGTGATTGGATGCAGCCTTCTTCATCATATCTCCTCATCAGCTCTGACCTCATCACATTCTTCACTCCTCAACTTGAAGCCTCATCATCAGCAGTCTCACAGCACTCCAGCTACGGGGAAAATCAGGTTCATCGCAGCCGACTCACCGAGCTACCTGTTCCTGCGCCCCTTATCCCGACTCACTGGGATAACCCTCATCCCGACTCACTGGGATATTCCTCATCCAGACTCACTTGGACATTCTGCATCCCGACTCACTGGGACATGCATCATCCCGACTCACTGGGACATCACTCATCCCGATTCACTGGGATACATCAAGCACGCACGCTCACGCCCGACTCACTGGGACACTTGGAGCACGCACACTCAAGCCCGACTCACTGGGCAAGCTAACGAGAAGCACAGACTGCTGATCATCATCTCATCGGACCTTCGATCCTGGAGGGGAGTACTGTGGCGACACCTATCGCCATACAGAAGAACTACAGAGTGAAGAAAAAGTTCACAATGCGAACACATGACGTCATATACGACGACACTTAGAAATCCTGAATCGCGCTATCGAAGTTTCTACGATATGGAGATATATATACAACCTCCGACACATACATTGTCGGAGCCGCGGTTCCCCAGGCATAACACCCAGCCTGGCCGGAAGATCTTCCCTTTGTGGCGGTCGAGCACGTCGCCATCGCTCCCGCTACATCGTCATATTTTTTTCCAGCCACCAGTTCAGTCAGACGGCAGACCAGATATCTTGATATAATCTTATGGTATCGCAAACGATTAAGATACGATAATATACTCAATCAAATAATTTATTTCGAAGATTGTTTAATTGCATCGTTCGGTATCTTAACATCAACTATTGCTCGATATCGTAATATACCGGTATGGAAATATATCGGTATCTTGTGAAAGTTCACACAAACTAAAGGCGAGCGATATTTTATTTTAAAATATTTTAAGATAAAATATTATGGTGTTTTCAGCATTTTGTCACGCGCTTTAAGATGAAGATTCGTCTATTTTATTTTAACAGAGTCGAAGCGAGGCATAACCTATTTGCAGGGAGGTAATGTGAGAATGCTCTGCTGAAGAATAAGTTGGAATAATGACATCTAAAGGAATGAAAGAATTATTATGTAGATGTAAAAGAACATATTTTATTACTTAATTTTCTATAATATGTCATTGAACCAATTTTAATAATATTTTTTTTACAAATTTATACAACGCTATCTAGGCTCTACAAGCTAAGCTAAGTTTTGTAATACTTTGTCTCAAGACAAGAGTAAAGGGACAGATTAGTTAAATAATACTCATTCACACAAAATGTTTGTCTTTTTCAAAATTCAAACTCACTTCACAACACTTGGTAACAATTGCTACCTTTCAATCATCGATATTTTTATTTCAGTGTCGTTAACAAGGATTAAAAAGACATTTCATATTTTAAAAAAGTAATATTACCAAAAATCCAGAGACACTACCCATAAAATAACAATTCTAAAGCTTCTACCGCTACCTTGCTTTAAATTTTTTAAATTTATGTTTGAATATTCATCTTTATGAATGTGAATATATTAATATCTGTTAATTTTATTTCTTACAAAAAACCTGTGTGACATTTTCGCTGATGTGTTTTATGTAAATATGGAACCGCGGGACCGGAAAATAAGTTTCATATTGTACCCCTTTGCCCCGCAGTATGAGTTGGCCTGGGCCGGGTGTTTATTAGGCAACGGAACAATTTTATGTGCGCACCACTGTACACTTTATGAATAGTAATCAAACCACCCATCCTCCCTTCATTTATCTCACGAGCGACCAACGATGAAATGTAGATGAGGTCTTTTTGATAAGCTCTTAGAATAATTTTGTTTTTACTTGGTAATTATCAAATGGCCTTAGAATAAACAAACGTTTTATGTAAGTACGGGAGTTCGTAAACAACATTCAGCGAATCACCGCTTTTGATATCAATATTTACTTACTCAAATGTTATTGGTGATCGCAGTACCGGTTCAAAATAAAATCATTAAACTTTGTAGGTACTACAATGAATTCCTTGTAATACATTGTAATACTGAATGCGATTGTATCGCAGCATTTGTTACTGTTCCCATGAGAAATTTGAAAAACGTTATATGTTTCCTTTCTGGCAATGTTGCACTAAGACCTTTTAAAATTAATGACACAGAAACATTAAGTTTTAACCCTTAATTAGGCGCATTAAGAAAATCACACAATTAGGCGCATGGGGTCTTAATAAAAAAAATCTTCTAAACATATCGTGTGGGGTATCAAATGAAAGGGCTTTGTGAGTAGATTGCAATAATATAACACACTATAACATTTTCACGATTTGGTCTAACAAATTATTAGAAAACGTCCAAAAATTTCACAATTCAGAGTTGACTTTGAACTGCTCTAAAGATACGCATACACACGCGGTATAAAAATACACACATACGAATAAAATAATATGCAATATACTATTGAATAAACAAAGTAAAAAGTAGTAAAAACACAAAAATAAAAACTTACCTCTACCAAAAAATATTACGTAACTGGTCGCATGGGGTCAGTTCTCTAGAGAGTAGCGACACCTGCCCACGCGTGGGTGTCCTGGACGCGACTAATTTGTGTACCCCGCGGGGAGTTAGGAAGCTAGAAAGAGCACAAGCGCGCTCCAAACACTGTAAAACATTTCTTTTTCAATTTGAAATGGCCTTGACCCCATGCGCCTAATTAAGGGTTAAGCTATCTCTTTTTAATTTGACATCGTCGGTCGTCATTATACTAGTTACAGGAATCATTTGCGTGTTATTGGTGGTCCGTTTCCATCCGCCCGCCCGTTGACAATAAGGCGAGAACGAAGCGCTAAGTCGTATCGAACCAAATACTTTAAGTTGTAACTAAATTCAAGAACTGCTCGGGTTTCGCCTTGAGAATAACTTTATTGTCACGCAAAATGTAGGACGCTCCGTCGGGACTAACATTTTTAAATTGTTACCAAATATAAAACCAAAGTAGGCGTGAGTGAAAACTTTCGGAACGGGAAATAATATAAATGCACATAGAATATATTCATGAAATTCGTCTCTCACTTACTACCACATATGCGTCTGTTTATATAGTTTTTTTTTCTTATTATTCTAAACATTTCCATATAAGAGTTGGTGTTATTAGGCATTTATATGATAATATGTAAAGAAAATCATATTTGTTGGTATGAAAATAAAATGGCATTGCGGGAGATTTTTATGGCTGAATCCTAGAGACTTTGGTTATGTCATAAGGTATTATTACGACTTTCTCATCACTATCATATGAGGACTAATATTATAAAGAGAAAAATATATCCTTGTTTAATAGACTTTTGAGCGAGCGAGGAAGGATGCTGACAACCTGGAGAGACTCCTGATCACCGGCAAGATCGAGGACAGAAGACCGAGAGGAAGGAGCCCAATGCGATGGACTGACCAGATTCGCAATGCCCTAGACACTACTGTCCACGACGCCCTTCACTCTGCCACTGCTAGACAAAGTGCAGCGTCAAGATGATCACGACCCTCAGCATTGAGGAGACCGACGCGAGGAGGAGAAGGAATAGACTTTTGAGATGCTTATTAATAAGTCCAGTACTTTTACCCAACATGTTTCATAAAATTATTTAGAATAACGTTACATGAAAATTTTGTTATAAGTAGTTGAAAGAATTCCTCCTTTTAAAATTGTGACAAAATTTTCCTAGAGAACTGCATGAAGCTATGCTGGCAATATCGGGCGCCTCCTATAAAATATATTTATAATAAAAATAAACATAATAAGTCTTTGCTTGCTTTTGCTTCAATGTATTCAGTATGTATCTTCTTAGGAAGATACATACTGAATACATTGAAGCAATTGTAGAGCACAATAGCACGAATGAATATGTTTTTTAACCTGTCAAAATGCTTTTGTAGCCATTATTATTTCACGAGATTCCTTATCCCGATCCCGGTTTGTAAGAAATGGTAAAGCGAATACGTGCACGTAATAGCTCGGTGTTACAATTGGATACCGTACGGAATTATTTTTAAATGGATAAAAAAGCCTACGAAACAATTTTACTGTTTTTCCTATCTGTATATGAGTTATTCGACAGCGATGGGACATGGAATTGATATTCTTCTTTTAATTCCAATGATGGAACAAATAATTGGATGAAAAAGTTGTTAAAAATACTAATAATATAAATCTATAAATCTTTAACGTCATATTTTTTGATACCTTTGTTTTTGACCAATATATATTTTAAATTGTTAAGATTTGTCTGATTTTATAATGGTTTTACCTATTTTTCTATATGGATGTTGTACTTCGAATACCTACTAATAAGTACATCTGCTCGTCCATTTGTTACCTCAAATAAAATAGAAATTGTAAAAGTTAATCGAACAGCTGCACTTGTACTTACTACCAATTTTAACGATAACTCGAATAGAGTGCAAATTTTTTCGTTTCATTTGCTGCCGTTTTTGCCTTTCACTCTTTACAGTCAACAACATAATTTAATTAACATCTGCCGAGATCCGAAGCTGGCTCTCACATACGTTATGCACTTTATTAACTTATGCACTCTAATTCTAAGTGCTTGTACACACCATATGAGAGCCGTATTTAATAATCTCAATGTTCATGATTAAAAACTAAATGATGCCTGCTTTTTAGGGTTCCGTAGTAAACAAACAAGGAACCCTTATAGTTACGCCATGTCCGTCTGTGCGTCCGCGGTCTAGCGCCTAGACGCTTCGATGCTAGAAAGCTGTAATTTGGTATGTGTATTAACAAATATATATCTATATTAACAATGCTAACAAAGTGGTAGAACAAAATTTTGAAAAAACAAAATTTTTTTTTGGTGTGCTTCCCCTACATTTGAAGTGGAAATGAGATTGTTTTTTCGCGCTCACCCCTTATTGTGGTGTTCGTTATATCGTTAGATAGGTCTCTTAAAAACATTGCGGGTGTGGGAAGACTATTTTCCGATACAATGGTCCGTTTGCGAATTATTTACATTTAACGTGTCAAGTTTCGTTTTGCACGGTGGTCCCCCCCCCCCTCCTATATCTCCGAAAGTCTTGTGTTTAGAAATTTGAAAAAAATCATGGTAGTAGTCCATAGTGAACTTACAAGGAAAACTATAACGGTTGAGTAGGCACTACTAGTTACCGAGTAATAGCCGACGATCTTATGAAGTCAAATTTCTTTGACAAAAACGTACAAATGTCATAGAATGTGGCATTGTACTCATCTGTAAGCAAGAAATGCGTATCCAATACGGAACCCTACATTGCGCGTGGCCCGACACGTACTTGCCCGATTTTTAATTTATTCATTAGCTATTACGTTCAATGCAGATCGATTTCAGTAATTGTAGTATTACTTATATTTCAAAAGTGAACGTTTGAAAGTATGTACAGAACTTTTGAATGTTTGTTACTTTATCACGCAAAAACGCCTGAACAGATCAGCTTGAAATTAAATACACAGGTAGTTTGTGACACGGAATTTTTATCCAACCGGATTTCGCGTGTAAAACCGCAGGCAACAGCTGGTATTAAAATATAAGAGTTCATCTACTGATTTACTCATTAGGCAAGCTTTTATCGAGGCAGTCTTGGTCATGTTAACAAGATAAAAAAATAAGAATTAGCTTCTTTTAAAATAGAATTTTCTGAAGCTAAGCAAAGTTTGTATGAAATACATAGAATAAGTAGGTAAATCTTTTTATAGTTTATTAAATAAATTAATAAAGTGGGATAAGAGTAGGAAGAGGAAGAAGAAGAAGTGAATAGATTATCATTACGTAAAAAAAATTATTAGTCAACAATACCCAACACATTACAAACAAAAAAAATGAAAAACGTCAATCAAAACGACTTAAGTTTGAAAGGGTCTAATCTCTTATAGTGTACGATTAAAATTAAATTTATCTGGAAACGAGCGAGGCTGTAAAAGCAAGGAGCAGCGTTCTCGCGACAGCCGTCAATCAATGCCGGCTAAAGGTTGGACATCCGTTAGGTTTCTTGTTATCGTGACCCTCATCTATGAAGAAATTACTTCGTGCATCCATGTCCCTGCCAGTTTGTGACAGACCCCTCTGTATTTCCCGATAGTTCTGCTAATGTTCACATCACTCACGTACCACATTTCCGATATACCACTTAATTTACCAAATTTAAAGTGGCATAAAAATATTTTCCGCTAACGCTAACAAAGGTTTACGGGTGCAAAAACAGCAAAAATATCGTAAATGGGTTTAGAATTAGAGCGCCGTACATATTTCTATTAAGAAAATTCTGTTAGCTAAGATTCTTTGATTTTTATTTTAACAGCTCTTTAAGCCTAAGGAGCAAAAGGAGTAGATATAATAATCTGATTTTAACTATCTACTGCAATAAGGACAAATAATTCGAAATCAGTCTACTAACATTCTAAAAAAAGTCTATCGTAATTTGTTTAGAAAAAATAAAACGTAACAGCTAAGTTGTGTCAACAGTTGAAAAATAAGCTCATTAAGGAATGTTTAGTCAAGCTAATTTAACCAAAGGCCTTAAATATCTCGGGGGAAATCACGAGTTCCACTGCGTCTATACTTTCAAAAGTTTTTAGGCGTCTTTGCTTTTAATACAGTTTTCATGATCAAACATCTCGGAATACTTCATAATTATGAATTAGAATCTTGGAACAACACCTGATACTTCGGATTTATCAGAAAAAAAAAATAACAAATTGAACTGCGAGAATGTCCTTACAAACTTTTTCAATAATATTATACTTTGAAGATTCCAATTTTCATAATTTCAAATTAGTTACGTTTCAGTGCTAAAGCCAAACGTACCAAAGAATAAAACTTAAGACACGAATCTTCTGATTTTTTACAATTCTTTTGTCACAAAATTATTTTAATACTATGAGTTAATTAATGGCCAGATTCTTTATGATAGTGTAGCGGGAGCGATGGCGATGTGCTCGACCGCCACAAAGGGAAGATCTTCCGGCCAGGCTGGGTGTTATGCCTGGGGAACCGCGGCTCCGACAATGTATGTGTCGGAGGTTGTATATATATCTCCATATCGTAGAAACTTCGATAGCGCGATTCAGGATTTCTAAGTGTCGTCGTATATGACGTCATGTGTTCGCATTGTGAACTTTTTCTTCACTCTGTAGTTCTTCTGTATGGCGATAGGTGTCGCCACAGTACTCCCCTCCAGGATCGAAGGTCCGATGAGATGATGATCAGCAGTCTGTGCTTCTCGTTAGCTTGCCCAGTGAGTCGGGCTTGAGTGTGCGTGCTCCAAGTGTCCCAGTGAGTCGGGCGTGAGCGTGCGTGCTTGATGTATCCCAGTGAATCGGGATGAGTGATGTCCCAGTGAGTCGGGATGATGCATGTCCCAGTGAGTCGGGATGCAGAATATCCAAGTGAGTCTGGATGAGGAATATCCCAGTGAGTCGGGATGAGGGTTATCCAAGTGAGTCTGGATGAGGAATATCCCAGTGAGTCGGGATGAGGGTTATCCAAGTGAGTCTGGATGAGGAATATCCCAGTGAGTCGGGATGAGGGTTATCCCAGTGAGTCGGGATAAGGGGCGCAGGAACAGGTAGCTCGGTGAGTCGGCTGCGATGAACCTGATTTTCCCCATAGCTGGAGTGCTGTGAGACTGCTGATCATGAGGCTTCAAGTTGAGGAGTGAAGAATGTGATGACGTCAGAGCTGATGAGGAGATATGATGGAGAAGGCTGCTTCCAATCACGTCGGGGTCACTACTGTAGCGGGAGCGATGGCGATGTGCTCGACCGCCACAAAGGGAAGATCTTCCGGCCAGGCTGGGTGTCATGCCTGGGGAACCGCGGCTCCGACAATGTATGTGTCGGAGGTTGTATATATATCTCCATATCGTAGAAACTTCGATAGCGCGATTCAGGATTTCTAAGTGTCGTCGTATATGACGTCATGTGTTCGCCTTGTGAACTTTTTCTTCACTCTGTAGTTCTTCTGTATGGCGATAGGTGTCGCCACAATAGCTATAGATATTCTATATGATACTTCTCTATAATAGCGTTATTTATCCCTTTGCTTAGTCTATTATGGCCAACAATAGCTAATAAGTCTTTCGAAATGGGTAATTCTACAGTACCTATTCCTTCATAATTTGAAATCACAAAATAACCCTTACTTTTAGCCTTAGGTACATGCACACATAAGGCCAACTGTCTAAAACTGGTTAATAAACTGGTTCTTATCCACTTACGTTGAAAGATGACCATCAGAATTAAATTGAACTGTCCGTTTAAACAATGCTACGCAAATTACGCAGCGTCCCGTGGTCCCAACGCAGAGCGAACGCTATTAACACGCATAATTACAAATACGTTTTCGTACCGACGAAATAATAAAAAGGGACTTAATCAAAACAATAAGTGCGTACAACGAGGAATATAAACGTAAATTGCTTAGGTCATAGAATAAAAAAATTGGCGGCCGGCGGATACAGAATTACTATAATTGAATACGCGCGCCGCGAACGCAGGTGTTCGCCTGACAGGAGAGAGTGACGCGTGGCTGAGAGGGAAAATGCAGAGTAAAGTATCAAAATATAAACGAAAAATTTATGTTCGCAAGGGAATTACTACCATGAACGATATTCCCCCGCGTAATTTTATGGAATTCTTTAAAGAGATCACTTCTTGTTCAAAGACCTGCAACACTAGAAGTTACTTCAACGACAGAACACGAAGAAGTTTCGCTCGCGTTGATTAATAACATACTTTCTCACTGAAAATGTTCGTAGATGATTCTATTTATTAGAATCAAGAAAAAATCATATCATCAGAATGTTGTTGTGCAAAACTGAACATAAAATCTTAACAAGAAACCGCTGAAAATCGCCAAACTCATCAGACCAGTATGCTAATTCTACACTGGCAGTCCAGTCAAAACTTTTTTTATTCTATGGTGTTGGTATTTGAACGAATGAGCCGGTGTTTCCGGTAATTGGAGCTGTCGGGCGGACAAATGTCCTGTCCAACGTGTGCCAGATAGTCACCTAACTGCTGCCATTAACCGAGAGATAATCTTAAATTACTACTGTCACACTCGATTGCCGGTCCATGTAAATGTTTATCTTATTCAAAAGTACAATACAAACCGCATTGTTGAGGCATTCTATCTATATTTTAATATGTCTGTTAATATATATATGTTAATATTATATAATATGTTCTGTCTATATTTTATTTCTTCTATCTATCCCACCTCTTGTAAAATAGATCGGTCGCATATTAAGTAGCCTCGTCAAATAGTTACAATGTTAATATGTAATGTAGGAACAGGCAGCCAAGTCAAAGCTACCTGGATTTAATCAATGCTATCACACCATATAACATACCGTTCTAATACGTATTCTATAGTATAAATAGGCATTAGTTATTAGCAAACAGGGTGGTTGCAATCGCAGACGCCTATTATCTCCGATAAGAGGCCCTTTCATCGCACATATCCTACATTTAGCGTCAAAGTAAGCTGCTGCAAACAAAGGCAAGCGTAACTTAATATAAAGCATGTTGGGATGTCCACAAACTTGGGGGCGAGTTTCAAAGACGATCCCTCGAGTCTCCTTTATGCAAATCTCGGGTAATTTCTTTGGTGGGAGTCACCGGGGACCCTTTGCCAAGATTGCGTTGACTTCTCAACCGTAGACTACATCTCATTTCGTATTAGTTTACCCATACAACAAACGTGAAAAACTTAACACTTTCGCAGTCTATAAATCCGAGGCTCTACGTGTGTTGTCAAATGTCCTATATGTAGTAGATTAAGAGGGCACATGTTAGCATTTTTTAATGAACTGTCCCGAATACAAACAAATAATTCCAGACTTAAAATAAAGTTTAAAAGAAGCTACCATAGATAAAGTTGTCGGCCCATAGAACGGAAATTGCGAGCAGCAAATGTGAAAAGTTCAGAGTACGCAGACGACTAGGTAGGCATGTCGTTATCAATGCATGAGTTTAATGTTATCACAGAACGAGAATATTAAGATGTATGGTACTGAAATAAATATACTACATTTTTATATTATTTCTGGCGATATTTTTATTCTTTATTTCGGTTTAAGGAATTTATGGCAGATGAGTCCGACATCAAACATATGTCTAACTAAAGTGGGATAAGAAAAATTATCGACTATCGTTAAAAATAGATAGGAACTTTATTATTGTACTACGGAAGAATTAGGTATATATTTTATTAAACTTTTTAAGAGGAATCATTTGAGCCATACATTTTTTTTATACCACACAGGTGGCAAACAAGCATACGGTCGGCCTGATGGTAAGCCGTCACTGTAGCCTATAGTCGCTTGCAATACCGGGGTATCATTCACGCACGCGTTGCCATTGCCAACCCCCCCGAGGCCCCGACCCTCCCAAGTGATGCTCTGGATTTGACGACCTCCGTGGCGTAATGGTTACCACGCCAGACCGCCACCCAGAAGGTCCCGGGTTCGATCCCCGGTCAGGTCATGATGAAAAACAAACTTTTTCTGACTGGCCTCGGGTCTTGGATGTTTATCTATATATGTATTTGTTATAAAATATAATATCGTTGAGTTAGTATCCCATAACACAAGTTTCGAACTTACTTTGGGGCTAGCTCAATCTGTATGAATTGTCCCTATATATTTATTTATTTGGATACCTTACTCACCGTAGGAACACAACATGGCTAAGACCAATGCTATTTGGCTACGATCTTCTGTAAGGTGGAGGTTTATCCGTGCCTATCCGTGCCCTACCTCTCTTAAAAACATTGTTCGCGTCCTACATTAGCTGTTTATGCAGAGCACGCTGTCGCTCTTGTGACGCAAGATTTTTTCTTGACTAATATTACATGGCTAATTTTCACATTCTAGTTCCCTTTATAATAGTGTAGTGTATAGTATAAATCTATATTAATACTAAAAGGCTGAAGGGTCCGCTTGTTTGTTTGAACGCACTTATCACAGGAACTGCTGGTTCGAATTGAAAAGCGTTTAGAGTTGTCACGCTACCGGGATCCGGGAAAACTGTTGTTGAAGAAAACAAAATACAATTCGATATTATGATCTTTGGTAAAGCAAGACACAATTTACAATTTTTTATCTGTATATATAAATTGACTGATTTAACTATATATCAACGCACAGCCCAAACCGCTGGGTCTAGATATTCCAAATTTGGAATGTAGGTTACTTACGACGTCTAGGGGTATACTTTAAAGGGTTTTTCAAAATTCCCATGGGAAAGCGAGAAATACGCAAACGAAGTTACGAGGGTTTTAATAGTTATCAATAATTCAGTAACAGACAATGGATATATAATACCTACCGGAGTATATCTGCAAGTGGAAATAGATCCTTTGTTAAATAAAGTAATTATGGATTTATTTGCAGTATTTAAAATGGGTTCAAATGTTAGAATACAAAGACATTTCGCGATAATGATACAGCTATTTAGAAATTTTAAGCGAGTGGGCCGAGGATATTTAATGTGGGTTATCAGGGGATTAATGCAAGATTTATTGTAGTACTGAAATACGCTTTATGTCTTTTAGAACTGAGGGAGCACTTCCTAAATTGTTTTAATGGTTTTTATTTACTCAAGTTTATCGATCATACATAAATAAATGCTACATTAGGAGCTCATAATCTTCCCTCTCTATTTCTATGCAAGTCAATTTATTAACATACTTACACAGAAATAGAAGAATTGCTAGTTCATAATTAAATTTTAAACTTATCCTTATTAAGATTGTAAGGGTGAAAGTAACCCTAAATATTTTGCGAAAATAGTACCTATAAACCGGACTTTATGCTGCAGACACAAAGTTTTGAAAACATTGGAAATTCGTGTATTTCTTGTGCCTAGTTAAACTGCTCAATCTATTTCTGTCTAATTCGATTAGACGAAATTTATATATTTAACTTATCTATACTAATATCATAAAGAGGAAATGTTGGTTGGTTTGTTTGCATTGAATAGGCTCCGAAACTACTGGACGATTTCAAAAATTATTTTACGAGTAGAAAGCTACATTATCAGGGAGGCTATAACTTTTCCCGAAATTCAATGTGGTTCCCACGGGAACGGGTCCGGAACTTCACGCGGACGAAGTCGCGGGCAAAAAAGCTAGTAATTTATATAATTAATTCGATAAGATGATAATTATAATTAATTCTCGATCTGCAGAGAAACCTGATAAGAATTAAGTTTTCTCATTAAATTAAATCGTTTATTTCAGAAATTAGACCTTCACAGGTAGTTTTCCTTGTCATTTAGAACTCATATAGGCTATTTATATATAAAGAAAAAAAACTACGTCTTATACTACCGGAAACAAGCAAAATGGCCACCGGTAAAAAATGGCGAAAGAACGGTTACGGCCTTTTTTGTCATTTAGCTATTTTTTCTTCCACACGTTAGTTACAATGTATTACATTAAAATTTAAAATGTAATTCGCATTCGCATATGTTTAAATGACAATTAATAAATGTTGACTACGTCTAGTATTCGATGAAATTTCGTAATATCGGATTAGAGGTCAGGATAGGTAACGTAACTTCCGTGGCGTAATGGTTACCACGCCAGACCGCCACCCAGGAGGTCCCGGGTTCGATCCCCGGTCGGGTCATGATGAAAAACTAACTTTTTCTGATTGGCCTCGGGTCTTGGATGTTTATCTATATATGTATTTGTCAGAAATATAATATCGTTGAGTTAGTATTCCATAACACAAGTTTCGAACTTACTTTGGGACTAGCTCAAAGTGTATGAATTGTCCCTATATATTTATTTATTTACAGGTTAGGTTTTTCTGCAGCTGACTAGATAGTTCGAGGTCCAGAAAAAGAGTAGTTTTTATCCCGGAAATCGCCGTGAATAACGTAAGTTCATGAATAAATCCGCATGCGCCCACTAGTAATACATATTTCGTAAACTCGTAACTTATATCAAGTGCCGCATACAAGTTAATTCCAGCGATCTGTTCATATTTCACCGAACATTCAGTCATGCATCAGTGGGGAAAGATAAGGCACTATACGAAGCGTTGCGTTACTATGGAGATAGGAATGTCCGGCCATTCAGAACAGACAGAAATACTGATACATGAAATATTATATATACATACACCAGCCCTAACAATGGCTATTTACACCATCTCGTGCATGACTAACGGTGTTGCAGAAATGTAATGTGTAAAGTTAATGATAAAATAAATCTGTCTTTCTCATTGTCAAATTCAGAAAGAAAATAGACATAGATTGAGATTTAAAATGTCTTTGCAACTCCCTGTTTTTGTTTATATAGAAACATTGTAATAGAAGCAATATTTTACCAAATATTTAAACATCCACGCTAGCTAATACTGTGAAAGTCAATGCATCTTTTCATGTGTAAAACCTCTGAACCGATTTAAATGCAAAATTATTTCTTGTAAATCTACTTGCAAAATAAATGATTTTATTTTATTACATAAAATGTATGATGTAGATGACTTGATATATAAGTAAAAGCATTGTATAGTTTTGGTCCTGAAAATAAGGAAACGAAAAAATACGTCCGCTAGTCTAAATATATATATACTAACTGTCTGTCTAAATCATCAGACACATGATTTGAGAAGGCAATAAAGTATTAAACAATTTTTGAACTGACTTCACAAGTCCGAAAAGAATACGTGCGCAGAATTGATAACACACAAAGTTGATAAGTATTTAAACTATGTAGCGAAGTATGAAACTTCCTGTGATGTTCTGGATGAAATAACTCTATTTAGTTCGTACTAAGACAAGCTGCTTTCAACTTTAGGGACTAGATATTTAATAAATATACAATGTATGTTTTATAAATAAAAACATACTGCACATAGAATTAACTAACCAACACAAATCACACACATAAATGTTTGTCTTGTCACAAATTGAAAAGTCTAGCAGACTATTGTACAATAGTAGATTTTACAACAAGTGCACAAAACGAATCATTTCTATCGGCTCGGGCTGATAGTAATGTCGAGGATAAAAATGGTTTTGTGGACGAGTTATAAACTCTGCTTTTCACTTCGATTGCGAGGAAATAAATTAATAAATGCACGAAAAAACAAGACCTGTTTCCCGCCGCTTTTTTTCTAATCTTACGACATTGATATTAGGCTTGGGCTGCAGAACGAACTTTTTATTATAGATACATTTATGAGTAGATACGTTTTTGCCCTTGTGCACAAAATTCGATTTTGTGCAGCGTATATCCTGCGCAAATAAGCATTTTCTGAGCATGAGAAGTGAAAACGCATTTTAATCTTATTTATATTAAATCTCAACCTATCTATTAAGGATGGAAAGAATAGAAAAGAAAAGAGGAAGGGATAAGAAACTTATATTGTAGAAAAATATGATTTGATCTCAGGATTTGATGGCAAGAAGGTGAAAAAGTGAAGTGAAGGTGACAGTAAAATATAATATAAAAACCATAAACATAACTATTTACAAAAAGGTTTTTAAAAAGAGTTCGGTTTGCCACACTATCTATTTTTTTCTTAAGTTTGAAACAGCGATAAAATTTATATGACATTAAATTTAAAATATTTTTGTGCGACTTACCATAGGCTTCTTTGAACGTTTCATATGTTCAAGAATCTCTGCTTGAAATTATATTACAGCGACATAAGAAAAGTAAATTCATAGAAGTTTTCCCTCGCGAACGTACGCTTCCACTGAACGAATGAACTTTTACCTAGAAACTACAAATATTTCAAAAAGAGCGAGGGTTTTCACTACCTTCACGACTACCTGTTATGATTTTACTACCCGTTATTAATATGAATGTGTGTATATGCCTTAGTATCTCCTTCATGGTATATGCTATGTAGACCATAGAAGCGAGTTCTTGATTTAACTTGAGTTATTCGTCATCTCGTACGAAAATTTTATAAATTGTGTGAGTTAGCACATTTCTATTGTATTGTTGAACGAATATATAATGTCCAGTTGCATGATCGTGCAAAATTTTATGAACATTCTGGCACCTGAGGAAAACAGCGTCGAAGCGCTTATTTTATTACATTTTTCTTAGAAAATAAAAATGGCGGTCTTTTGCTAAGTTCTGCCTTAACATTTTACCTAGCTTCATTCCCTTAAGTTCATTTCTATAAAGTTTGTATTATTTCTATAGGTATAATTCACAGTCAAGTACTTCACTCGCAGCGCTTTCGTAAAACTTTTTTGGCATTAATTAATGGTACTCACGTAATATTACAAAATGTTCGGTTGGAAATATCAAGAAGACCTAATTTATGTTTTGAAATGCGTCATTATGTAGTTAAATATGTATCCAGCGTTATATAGGTATATAGGCAGAATCTTGCAATAACTGAAAAAAGTTTCTTGCGAAATAAAAATAATATTTCATCAAGATAAAATTTTGCGACAACGGTTTTAGAAAGTTTTATTTTCTCTTCGTATAGTCATATTGGTGAATATTAAATCACCAACTGTCAGATGCGTTCAGGACATTCTATATTCTGTCTAGCAGTCTAGCGCCGACTGATGCTCATCCGGTTCCATCCGATAGCCGTCCAATGGCCATCCGGCTCTGTCATCGATGCCATCGATATTTCTATGCCCGCGGGGAGGCTAAACTGCTCTCTGATCATTCACTTGTCATTGCGATTGGAGATCTATGGTCGTAGAAATTTGATAACCGGTTTTAAAGTAGAATAAATAACCTAGATATAATCAGATTCAAAAGGGATAAAAACTTTGAAAGCTTCTTGTTTTAGAAGTATATTTTTAAAAATAACAACTACATAATTACCTACTTAAAACAACACAGCCTACAAAAACGTGCTATATTTTAATAATCATGGCTCCGAAATGTCTGGTCCGAATTGCGACCTGAAGCTGGTGGCCATCAATTCCACTTATCTATACAATTATTCAACTACCATCATAATGTGGGTTTCCACCGAACCTTTGTCTGTAATCGAAACACTAAGCCGAAGTGATTTAAGATTATGGTGTGGGATAATGGCGCTCATTTCCGTTTCCGCCTAGCACAGGTGCGATAGCAAATTTTTCTTAAAATCTTAAAATTTATGCTAGCTGTAAAGTTCATTAAATAAATTAATCTTTTTAACGGAATATCATCGATATTCATATCAATATTACATAGTTTTTGAGTAGCTAGGAACCAAAAATGTTGGTATATTGTTTCTCATTATGGTGTAGACATAATAAGGCAGGTTTTTTTTTTAAAAACCCTATGAGAAAACGGAATCCAAACCAAACGAACCCTATTATAACCTTAACCTGCCTTAACATAATAATTATAATACAATATTTTATTAATGAATTAAATAAATAATGTATCAGTGAACTGCCAAAATTACTGGTACTAGATGTAATTAATACACAAAGGTTCATTCCTTAACCATCCATCACCAATGTTCATTACCATTATCAGAATATTGATCTCAAGCAAGATTCAAAAAGAATTTAATGTTTAAGCATTTACTTTTCTATAATTCACAAAAATTGCCCATTTCGTTTGGATCCGAACGTAGCGTAGGTGGAACTGATTTACGTTGTCCAGGAAACATGATTTAACCTCCGAAATTGGACATTTGTTTCTCCATCGAAGCCCTCAAAATGTCCTTGTATTATTTCTTATATAACCAAATAGGTCAAGACCAATAAGTAACGAAGTTTGTGTTGTTTAAACAGTTTAAATTTTAGCTATTTTGAAAAATAGCTGTTATCTTACGAGAATTAATTAACTTAGCTACATCAATTTCTAACGATACTTTTCTTTAACAACTCTTCATCAACTGCGACTGTGGAGCCCCAGTCCAAGATATGGCACACTTAATAGCTTGCCCAATGTGCCCAACTGAGTGTACTCGATAGGACCTTCTCATGGCAACCGACATACCGACAAGGGTGATGCCGTTGCCAGGTACTGGTCAAACCTCCGTACTTTAAAAGGAATAAACGGAACCCTTAATTAGAGGATCGTTGTTGGACATTTGTTGTCTGTCTGTCAATTTGACACGAAGTAAGGTCATGTAGCACTAATAAAGAAAAGGCCCGAAAATTGTTTTGTCTTAGATAAGCCTTAGCCCTGCAGCGGCACAGTTTGAGCTAATAATTATTATAATCATAAAACGTATATTAAACTAATTACAATATTTACTGAATATATTGCGTAAACCCTGTTTGTCTTTACTTGGCAAATGTAGTAAACAATCTTATCGTGTCTTTTTATTCAATTATCCATGATTTGTAAAATCGATAAATCGTAAGAATAAATAAGAGAGTTGTGTTTAATGCCATTTCTGACTATAATATTATTATTTGGGTGTGTATGATAATTTTTATTGCCGTATTTATCTTTGTCAACATCATAACCTTTATACAAAATTCCAGCTTTCTAGGTTGAGCTCCTGCGATAATAATACATAATACACTTAAAGTCCTATCACTCCCTTTCCCGTGGGAATTCTATAAAAGCCCATCTTTATTCTTTTGGCATTGTTTTTGTTATTTTTATGTGTATTGTATAATTAAGCTGTAAGACTCCCAAATAAAATAAATAAAATATCCTTGTCAACATCTTATAGGGATAACCTAACCTAACCTAAATGAATATTTTTTCCCGGTTTTGCAACATTTTTAGATTAGATTAGATTAGAAACCAACCTTCCTCGATAAATGGACTATCTAACACAAAAAGAATTTTTCAATTCGAACCAGTAGTTCCTGAGATTAGCGCGTTCAAACAAACAAACTCTTCAGCTTTATATATTAGTAATAGATTAGTATAAATATAGATTTAACATAATTATTATGTTGTGTTGGTAATCTTTTTTTGTTCCTTTAAGTCGTTTTAACTGCGCCAGAGCTAATATTTGTTTACCATACGTTTTTAAGGGGCTATGTGAAAAAAAGAAGGGTCCTTAAAAACCAAATATCTTCTAAACTACTAAAATTTAGACTTAGATTTTTGGATATGTATTAATTCATCATTTAATCGAAATTTTGGAAAGACCCAAAACACGATTGTGACACATTTCCTTGATAGAAAAAAATCCGAAGTAACCTCTGTTTTTTTTTCAGAACTCTTACAGTAAATAATATAAATTTTAAACTTCATATAAAGAAAGACATTAATGTTTTCTAGATATTGTAAAAACAAATTTTAAAAAACTCAATTAATGAATTTTATATAAGCCTAAATGTGTTTTGGCGCTTACGGTGTTAAAAATTCGCCGGGTTCAAGGTGTCCCATCTCTGTCTCTCGAAGCAGGGATTGATATATGCGTCGCACGGGCGGGGCGGGCTCAGTCGGCCGCAATTATTTTACGACGTAGACCCTTAATTGTACGCATAGATAGTGGTACACCTATATCATATCTATCGGTCCATTTTTACCAGTGTTTTGATCAAATCCTACGGGAATCGCGTACTTATCGGGATAAAAAGACCCTATGTGTTAATCCAAGGTATGAGCTACCTACATACCAAATATCATGAAAATTGGTGTAGCCATATGACCGTGAAGAAGTAACAAACATACACACATACTCTCGTCTTTATAATATTAGTAGGATGACGTGGTATTTCAAAAGGAAATGTATGTAATCAACACTATTAAAACATATAGTACACATATACAGGTGCAACGTTTGATTAATTTTGATGCATAATTTAGATTTCTTAGCTCCCGTGCAAAGCTGCAACGGGTCACTTCACAAACTTGTATAAACAAATATATAATAATATCAACGATGTATGTCTGGGAGTCAGCGACGCGGCGGGAGTCACAAACCCCGGCACCCTTTAATGTGGTCCACGTACCTATTTGCCTTTCTCTATACACCTGTTTACATCGTGGACGGAAAATAAACTTTAACAGATTAATTAAAGAAATTACGCGCCACCAAACGCCCGTACGTGCATGTTGCATTGCGCGCTCAGCGTTTCATAAATGAGTTACTAAACAAAATGGCGGAACTTTCTGAAAATTTATTTTTATATTGCATTTTGTATTATTTATCCTGAAATAAAATGTATGCGTTTTTATACATTGATTCATGGACTTACTAACATAATTTACTTCTTTATTATAAGGCGGCCGTATGCTTCTCTGCAACATTAGTAGTGTCATCATCATCATCTCAGCCACAAAAAGTCCATTGCCATTTAAGGGCAAACTTTAAATTAGTATAACAAATACTATTTTATACATTACACACATCATTGTATTACATACACTGTGTTACGTCACTGATTTAATATATCTGAGAAATATCAATTCGCGCCTTTGTAGGTAATGTATCAATGTAACCAATTGATAGAATTCCAGGTACAACAGCTCGATAGACTAAACTATGTACATATATTAGGTTCATATCATTAGTACGATGCACTCTGAGTTGAAGTACCTTTCCGTTTATGAGAAGTTCTAGATTATGGTGAGAAATGTCACCACATTCACATATGTGATGGTGGGAGACGGTTAATCGAGTATGATGGATGCGACCAATAAGAAGAAAACTAGCAGTATTCTGCCAATAAATTTATTATTTTCATAGTTATAAGGTACCTACTGCGTTTATAAACGCCATGCCTAGTCATTTCACAATGTCTGAAAATCACTCTTCAACTACGTATGCAATAAGTGTAGCAAATACAAAATAAGAGCTTATAGATTTCCATTTCGAGATAAAGACACGCGTTTTCAAGCAATAAAATTTGTGAGATGGCTGTTGAACAACAAATAATAACGGAATGTGATGGTCTGCCCGCGCCGCCCGCCGCCGACGCTGGGGCGTACCGACGCACACAACTTTTCTCGTTATGTCCTTTAGAAATGTTTTGAGATTTGCAGAAGCCCGAAGTGCATCGGGCACAATATTCCCCTTTCTTATCCTCTTTGCGGCAACACATCTATTTAGACTTTTTGTTGAGGCTTCGAAACAGTTGGTCGCGGAGCACGTACGCTTCGAGGACGCGCTTAGAATTCAATATCCCCATTTCACATTGCCGTCTATCGCACATAAAACAACCAAGGTCCATGGACTTTCTATAACCTATTTCAATTAGATTTCTCAACGCTTATAAATACAGCTATGGGGCGGGGCGTATTTATTTTAGCGAGGAAAAAGAAACAAAAGAATACGGCGAAATCTAATTAACATACAAAATGAAAAACGTCGTATTTTTTTCCGGTAAATAAGAAACTTGATGAGTTTTATACATATTTTATACATATTCATACGTCAACGTTGATGTTCAATGAAAAAGGTTTATTTATTATAAAAATAACGAATATAAAATACAAGGTGGTCTGTAGCGTAATTTACGTGATTCTACTAAACGTACGAAATTACGTTTAGTGCGAGGCATTCAAAGCAATTTACAATTTTTCAGACCTGATATTAGTTTAAATACCGATAACGCAGATAGAGAAAAGGAAACCACAAAAAAATACAGTGTTACATATTTTAAAATAATTCTAATAATTCTCTGAATAAATAAACTAAAATATACCGACTCTATAATAAAGATAAAATATAGTATAAAACATGATAGTTAAAATCTCAAATGCCCAAACCCAGGCTCCGCACAAATGTATGCAGGATTTTCATATAGGGTATTAAGTTCTAGAGCGAAAATAGAAGCCGCAACCCCTGCGTCGGTTCTTAATATCTAGCCCAAAATAACCGCTCTCAAATTAACAGACAATATTTCAGTTTCTAAAATTAAAACTTAATTAATTCAGTTTCACTTTTAACATTAAAAAAAAGTTTGCGTTCCATACATACTTGATGCAAAATAATGTATATTGAGGTTATTTAATTAAAACTTCATAGTATGCCGGTTTTTCTCCCTCTTAATATGCAGCCATGAAGCTCCAACTTTACAATTTAATTCTACTCAGTAATTGTATTTGGTATGGGCAGAGTGCGATGGCTCACTCGCAGTTAGAAATCCGACTTAAGCAGGCTTAACGAGCTTAGCTAAATACATAATATACATAACTGCGTGTCATCTCAATGTTAGGTAAGTATATTAAAAATGAGAACACGTAATCGCCTGCGTAAGTTTCAAAGCACTTTCTTTCTCTTGAAAGTTTCATAATGTTTTATAATGTATAATACATTACTCTATGTATTCAGGTCTATACGAAAGCATACGAAAGTCGACACGAACATAATGCATAAATTTTATAATACGCTATTTTAATTGGTGGCGTCGGGAGTCGGGTCGCTGAGTTCCCTCTAATATGGTTGAGCACAGCGATGGCTGACTCTCGCGTCAACTCGTGAACGGGTGCTGCCTGGGGGGACTGGTCTGCTCACTCTTGTCAGTACTGACTTTTTTATTTTATTGTAGATTTAAGACTTGTTCATTCCACACCATTGTGTATACATTCCGCGTATTCTTCTTATAAATTTTTTGTACTTATACCTACATTGTAACTAATGAGTGGAAAAAAAAAAAAAAAAAAAGTACAAAATGACAGAAAACGCCGTAACCGGTTTTCTTTCGCCATTTCTTTTTACCGGTTGCCATTTTGCTTGTGTCCGAAATGGTGGTAGTATATAACGTAGTTTTTTTTTTTTATTTAAACAAGTTGTAAATGACAAGAAAAAGTGCCTGTGAAGGTCTAATTTCTGAAATAAACGATTTCATTTCATTTCATTTCATTAAATGCTATTAAAAGTACTTTTAAATATCTCAACTTTTTGTTTTACAATATCTCTTTATATTAAAAATGAATGAAAACATTTTTAGCTAAGAAATTTGAAAAACGTAATTTCCATGACTTACAACGGCAAATTGCTTTAAAAACGAGTAAATGCAATAAGCAGCTGAAGGAATAGATTTTCTATATTTTTCTCCGTCCTAAAGGTTAACCTTTGAGATATAAATCGTCGTTGGAAAAGAGTGTAATCGTCCCGTCCGAACGTAAAGTCCACTGAATTCATACGTATTGAACGTCAGATAAAACTAAAACCAATAGACCGGTCATAATCGATCATACGAGAACACAATACCAACAATCGGATACAGTATGGGGATTGCTGTTTGCAAAATAATATATGAACCTGTAAAGAACGAAGAGTGAACAATTGTATAGTACCGCAGTAACGAAGGCTTTTTGTGTCTAATAAAACCTAGATCATACTTTTCAGCTTCATTGTTTTCTTTATTTTAACCGTATTCATGAATATTATAAATTCTCTTCACATTTAACTAACGTTATTGAAGTAAACAAAAAGCTTGATTTGAAAAAATTTTTTTTTTGTTTTATAAATTGACTACATTACAATGAGAAAATAATCTCAAATTAATTTTATGGTTTTGCAAAACTTATTTGCTAGCAGTCTAGTGCTTTTTGTACGTACATTAATTCTGTGTTGCTCGAAAGTAGAAATTAAATGAATGGAACATCTGAATTGAATGTAAGCATCTCACGTCTAGTTCTCCTCGTAAAATGTTTATACGCCTACATAAAATACCAGTCATTGAAATTAAGGACTCACTTTAATACCCTATTTGGTGTATTCTAGTTGCTGTCGTTAATTTAGTTGTTTTATTATCAATCATTCAATTAAAATACACAAAAAATAATCATGGTATTATTTATGTATGAGGTCATCGTTTTTTAGTACCTACATGTATACCTATAAACATAAGACACGAAATACTGGAAGTCTGTTTTGTGAATTTGTAGATATAATTTGTTTGTTAGCAAAATTAAAATACATGGCGTAGCAAAATCAACACATATTTTTTAAGATGTCCCTGAATACGACATTTCACTCATCTGCAGGAAAACAAAGCGTTGCAAATACGGGACCCTACACCGTGCGTGGCCCCACAAGCACTTGCCTTTTTTAAATTTATGAACACATTACAGAAATACAGAGTGTTGTGAGATACATAAGCGTACTGGATTTAGACCAGCTCCCCGATACACTGGCTTACTGAGTAGAAACGGTCCATCCTGCAGAAAATACTTATAGGGCTGACTATATAAAATTATAAGCTAACAGTCCCTAAATCTGACCTCATTTATCGAGAAACTTTCACAAAACACTGGCTGTTCTAGAGGTGCGTCATCTGTGGCGATGAGTATGAGGCAGAGCACAATGGCCTGCCTCAGTTTCGTGCTTGCTTCATCGCAACTTGCCACAATACGAGTTTCCGAACCTTTCTCATTTCGTTTTTGTTTCGCTCCGTTGTCGCGGTCGCAGATGTTCCTACGGAGCCCCGGCTCATCTTCGGATTAGTACCCGTTAGGTTTTCATATTATGCGTCCTACATAGAAAAGGAAGCTCAAATAAGTCCTGTCAAATTTTCTTTTGATGTTTTCTATATTGATTAAGGACAGATTAACTAGAAATAATCCAATACGTTTATTTTTAGATAAATATTTTTTTCTATTCCCTGTTAATTATTCTCTGATGTCGTAATCATATCTACCACTTCTGCCTTCAGATGAAATAAAACTCAACAATTGTAATAAATAATGATATATTTGATAGTTATACTCAATCATAAAATAATTCTATATTCTGAAATTGAAGATAAAGAAAATATGTAAGTAACATAAATATTTTCTCTAGACATTATCAAAGAGAATCTTCAAAGACTAATCTTAGGTAATCTTCTTTCGCATTATTATGTTACACAGTATAATCAACTATTCGATGGTGGCTATTATTTAATCCATTTTGGTGCTGCATAATGAATAACAATAATAAGGACTAAGCTCAACAATATAATAATTAAAAATGTTCGCAGGAAAGCATTGTAAAATTTTGGTAATGCCTTAAAAAAATTGAGGAACTCAGGTAAGTATTAATGAGAGGCTGCTCCCGTTACAAAGTCCGGCCAGCACACTCCCACCGAGAAAATTACGCGAAAATTTACATAATAGAGAATCCGTGGCTGCCCTAGTCCTTTGAAAGTCGGAGCTGCGCGCCCGCTTCGAATGACACCGACGTACATTAAATTAACATCTCTCTCACTTTGTTTGTGAACGCTACACCGCCGGCGAATAATTTGAGATGAGAAGGTCGAACCAGCCATTTTGTAGCCAGACTGATGTGTAATGGATATGGCTCATCAGGAATATTAACACGAGAATCCACTCTCGAAGTTTACGATTTAAAGGTGACATTCGTTTCGATCGGTCGTAATTTTCTTTTTCTGATTGGATTCTTTTCAACGCTCTGTAAATTATCGAATAAAGCAGCCGAATCAGCGGAACTAAAAACGTAAATGCAGCAGTCGACGTAATTGGGTAACCGCTGCGCATCATTAGGTAATTGCAGTTGTGGTTCTGAACGCCCGCGACCGCGCCTCGCCCACCGCTGTAATAGGTACCTTGTTAACTGACTCCCCATTATCTCACTCCTGAAAGTTCTGAAGCAGTGTATTTTTATATACGCTAAGCACTAGCGTGGTTAAATAAATTTCTACTAAGAAATATCTGTGATTACGTATCTTTTTATGTAATAAATATTTTTGTTATTTTCTTATAAACAAAAATGGAAATTTACTCTTTAGAGTCAGGAGTCTCACTTAGAGCTACATTTTTTAAATCAGTTGTTCAAGATTGTTATTTGCTAGAACTCGAAATATAGCTAGAAATCGATTCCAAGCGGGATGTGTCAACGCACTGCCAGACGCGGCTCAACCTTTAATCTCTTCAATGTGAAAAACTCTCCATAGCTTAATGTTAAGTTATGTCCTGTTTAAATTATATCTGGTATTCTGTAACTGCACCAACCCTATCTGAGAAGTTGCATTAAGTTTGCCGTACAGCTTAAGTTAGTTGCCTGACTCCGCTATTACGCCCAGCATTATACAGCATGCATGTAGAGCGCGATCGCACTCCGTTTGCTCCTAGATTATAGTTCAAATTGCCGTATTCAGCTCAGTGCCTAGTAATACGTACAGTAAACATCTACATTTAGTCGTTGGACATCAAATCGTATTCCGTTCAACATTGTTACAGAAACTTCTATGTGAACCGTGCTTTATGTCTTTTGTATTCGGAAATGTATTTTCAATAAAAAAAACTACCTAACACTTTTTACAGTAATTGTTTCATAGAATAATACAATGATCGCAAATAAAGATGAGTTTCAAGTAGAGCGACTGCCATCAGATCTTCATCAGAGGCTTTTTGAGCCAAAAGTACATAATTTTTTTTTTTTTTAAAGTCGGACTGCCATTTTACAGAAAATGATTATCTTCAATATTCTCTTATTCACCGTTTTGGTAGTTCTCACCGCTTCTAAGATAGACGCTAAAAACGAAAAATTCTGACCTTAAACGACGCACTAGGGGTATAACCGGGACTTATATAGATACTATTTGTATTTAAGACCTGTACAAAAGTCCGTCTTGTCTGCAATAAATGTATAGATAGCTTTGTTTTTAGTTATGACTGGGGCTAAAACCAAAAATGTATTATATATCTATTGAAATCTAACAGGACACTTGAGTAATTTAACAAAAATTTAATATATCGTACCCAATTAAAAGTTCGCCGGTCGTTACCTACAAACGTTAACCTGGGCGTAGTTATAATACAGCTACAAAGCGAACATGTAACAAATAGAAAATAAACAATGGGCGGAAAACAAACAAGAGAAATTGTTAAATTCGTTACGTGCATAAACACTCCTAACATTTTCGCTGATATTCTAAAATATCTGAGGGTTAAAATGTGGAATTACATCAACAACTGTAATGTTAAAACATTTTAATATTATACCTACTTCGTTCTTTTTATGCATCAGAGCCTTTGCTTGTATTAAAAGGCCACATTCGTTTTACGATGGTTAATTTCGTCTTTAGTACACTCAAAAAATGATATACACCGTCCTGCTTACAATACATATGTTTGCAGGGCGTTGTATATGATCGAAGTAATTTATCGTTAAAGTGATTAGATACAATATACGGAACTTATATACTAGTTATGCCCAGGTGCACACTCGACACTAGAATGTCCGCGCCCCAAAGACCGCGCGCTATGCTCGGAACCTCCGAGCTGCGTAAACTGCGGGGAGGTGGGGCACCCAGCGAACTACCGAGGGTGCCCAAAAGCACCTAAGGTGAAGAGCCGGAGGCCCGCTCCCTCCCCACCTAAAACTCAAGCCGCCCCTAAGACGGCCAATGTTAGCCCCCCCCAGCCTCAGACTGCCGAGGCCGCCCCGGCATCAACAAAGGCTCCGGTGCCTCCACCAGTTGTGTCGCATTCGTGGCGATACAGAACTAATAAGGTTCCCCCCCCGCAGGGCAGCCCCTCAGGCCAACCTGCACCCGCGGTGGTGATTGCGACCCCTCCACCTTCTCCAAAAGTGGCACCGCTGCCACCAACCCCATTCGTGAATGCTGAGATCGAAGGTCTTTTTAAACTCGCAGCCGTAATAGACATCGATAGAATTTTAAGTATGGCCGCCTTGGTCAAACAACACGAGGGCAACGCAAATGCTCTCTTAATGGCCTTCTGCCAATATAGTGATGTACTCACTATCCTCAAAAATTTTAGGTTTTAGTTATGGATCTACACCATAACACGAGTAGAGTCAAACCGACCTCCCTAAAAATCGGCTACTTCAACGCCAATGGGCTTCGTACCCAGAGGTCTGAGGTAGCCGATTTTCTCTACACCCATCAATTGGACGTTCTCCTCATCCAGGAGACGTTCCTAAAGCCGTCAATTCGCGATCCCAAAATCGCAAATTACAAAATCATTCGTAATGATCGCACAGTCTCTGCCTTCGGTGGCACTCTCATTTACTACAAAGCGACATTACACTGCACGCCTGTGGATACACCAAATCTCGTGCACATCGAAGCCTCTGTCTGTAGATTAGGAATGACAGGTCATCAATCCATATATTTAGTGTCAGCCTATCTAGCTCCCACTAACAATAGCTCCTCAAGCCCTAGATCACTACTTGACAGTGATATACGAAACCTTCTAAATCTTGGTCCGTCTGTTATCATAGCGGGCGATCTAAATGCCAAGCACCTTGCTTGGTGTAGCCAAACCACAAACCAACGTGGTAGACAACTCGAGCGACTCTCAGAGAGCCTCAACTTCGACGTAGTAGCACCTATGTCACCTACTCACTATCCAGACAATGTTAATCATCGTCCGGACGTCCTAGACGTAGCCCTCCTAAAGAACATCAATCTTAGATTGAGTTCTATAGAAGTGCACTCTGCACTCACTTCAGATCATAGGCCTGTCATTATTGCCCTCTCGCCCAGAGTGAGCATTCCTAATGTGGCAGCCTCAGACCCCACAAGAGTCAAGACTGACTGGTTCAGCCTAGGAGAAGGCCTTAAGTCTATCTCATCTCCTTTGTTAGACCCGATTCCAGACGAGATAGTCTCAATTCCCGACGCAATAGGTGCAATTGACTCATTAACAGCGCACGTGCAGAAGGTGGTTAGCGATTGCTCGCGCCGCGTCCCAGTGAACGCTCATCGTCGCTGGGAACTGCCGCCAGATGCCCGTGCTCTGTTAACTGAGAAAAACGCAGCTCAAAGGGCTTACTTCTCTTTTCCCTCTGAGCAGAACCGTGTCCGCATGCGCGCTGCCCAATCGGCGGTTAAGCGTCGCATTAGACAGCTTAGGAACGATCAGTGGGACGAGACACTTACAAATATGGTCCCCTCTCAACAAGCCTTCTGGAACCTCACCAGAGCCCTTAAGGCAGATACAGTGGCTGCCACCCCCCCGTTAGTACAGTCAGATCCCTCCCTCCCTCTCGCCTTCGAGGACGAGGAAAAAGCTGAATGATTAGCATCCAGTCTTGAGGCACAATGTGCACCTAGCACACTCCCCGTTGATCCAGATCACCTACTCGAGGTCGATACTGAGGTTTTCAACAATCTCGCGAGCCCTCTCACAGATGCCGACCCGCCGATAGAGCCGGTAACCCCCGATGAGGTAGAGTCCCTTATCAGAGATTTACATAATAGGAAGGCCCCGGGGCCTGACGGGATTTCTAATAGAGTCATCAAGCTCTTCCCCGCGCACCTTATTCTTCTTCTGACCGCCATTTTCAATGCGGCATTAAAAAACAGTATTTTCCCCAAATCTTGGAAGGAAGCCACCGTCATTGGCATTCCAAAACCCGGCAAGCCCAAGGATCAGCCCTCGAGCTATCGCCCAATCAGTCTCCTTAGTTCGATAGGAAAGATCTATGAGCGCATTATTCTCGCTCGTCTCAAAGATTTTTCCCTTGCTAATAATCTTTTACCTGACGCACAGTTTGGTTTTAGAGCCAAACACTCTTGTGTCCAACAAGTGCATCGCATAGTCGAACACGTGTTGGACCGGAGAGCGAACAGATCCCGCCCGCACAAAACGGGCGCTCTCTTTTTCGACGTGGCAAAGGCATTCGACAAAGTATGGCACAACGGGCTTATCTATAAGCTCTACAAACTTAATGTGCCAAACCGTCTCGTGCTCATCATACGAGACTACTTGTCGAATCGCTCTTTCCGCTATAGGGTGGATGGGGCACTATCCCCCCCTCACACCATTAGAGCCGGAGTACCACAAGGATCCGTGCTCTCCCCCCTCCTATACACGCTTTACACAAGCGACTTCCCTCAATTTAGACCCAGTCCACTTGTGACTCATACTGCCCTTTTCGCAGATGATACAGCCATCTATTGTTCGGCTTCTAGTACACCCGCCATAGTAAAGTCCCTCCAAGCCGCCGCCAACTCCCTTGGCGACTGGTTTAGGAAATGGCGCATAGAAGTTAATCCAGATAAAAGCGCCGCTATCCTCTTCTCCAGAGGTACTACGCCAAATCCCTCCACTAAAGTCAAGATGTTCGGACAACCGATCCCTTGGGAAAAGAAAGTCCGTTATTTAGGTGTCACACTCGATAGGGGACTCACCTTCGAACATCATATAAAGATTGTCCGCGACCGCGCTGCTTTCGCGCTAGGCCGCTTACATTGTCTGCTCAATGGGCGCAGTAAACTCTCTCTTAGAAATAAGGTGAGAGTTTACACAACGTGCATTAGGCCGATAATGACATACGCAAGTCCAGTTTTCGCTCACGCCGCGCCCTCTCATATCCACAGGCTGCAAACCATTCAGAATAGGTTTTTGCGCAAAGCCATCGGTGGGCTTTGGTTCGTTAGGAACAAAAACCTCCACATTGACTTAGGTGTGCCGACCATCTCGCACCACCTAAAGCAATGCTCTGTCAAATACTTCGACTCACTCAATCATCACCCAAATCCGTTGGTGAAAGCCGCAGGGGATTATTCCGCTCCGGCTGACACCAGCAGGTCCAAACGTCGTCCGCGGCACGTCCTCAACGACCCGGATGACTCCATTACAGTCGCCATCGAGGCGTATAAACAATTAGATTCCGCGACACAAAATAGACACACACGTCCGTCATATCGGCCCCGCCGGCGGGGCCGCGCGTCGCGCCACCTTCCTGTAGGGACTCGGTTTTCGCGGTACCGGCACGTGCCCGGCCGCTTCTCTCCAATCCGTTCGCCTTCCCCCAGTGTCGCCATAGGCCGAGGTTCGAGCCCCCCTCTGGGGCGCCCCTAGGCAGACGCTGTAAATTTTTGGCGGTGAGAGCCCTACGCTCCCGCAACAGTCCGGTGTCTCAGAAGAGGGTGTTAGTACACCCGAACTGAACTTTTCAATTAATAAAAAAAAAAAAAAAAAAAAAAAAAACCGTTTATGCAGCGCACACAACGGAAGCCCTAATAATTTTCCCCGTTTTTGAAACATTTTTCACTGATGCTTCGCTCCTATTGGTCGCAGCGTAATGCTAAATAGCCTAAAGCATTCCTCGATAAATGGACGATCCAACACCAAAATAATTTTTTCAATTGGAACCAGTAGTTCCTGAAATTAGCGCGTTCAAATTCAAACAAACAAACAAATTCTTCAGCCTTATATATTAATATAGATTTTTTAACAGCGCCACCTAGCGTAATAGATTTAAAGTACTTTAATTTTCGCGCGATATTTATAATTTGATGAAAACGTAACCTAACTTTTGAATAGCGCCATCTAGCGTAGAATATAAAGAACTTGAATTAATTTCGGCAAGCGCGTAAATTTTTTGCTATAACTTCTAAAGTATCTATTTAAATTATATGGTGTAAAGATTATAATAATGTACATGAAATGCTTAAGGTAACTAACGTAGTTAACTGGATAAGGATTAATACTGTATACGTCAAAATCTGTTTCCAATTTCCGCATTATTACTCGGAAATCGCTTTTTATTTTTTAGTTAGTTATCCGTAAACGATAAATATATGCTATCGCGGACTTTTTTGGAGACCTAAATAAGAGGAATATCCTATAATTTTTGTTTTGTTTTATCTCAAAGGGTTTATCCAGCGTTTTCGTCGACTGCTCCCAAGCGGGTTGATTTTTTCCGACCCTCCCAACAATAATCTTTATATTTCAGCCAATTTACACAAAATCCTGACAAATTTTATACATAAACCTTCCTCATGAACCAGGCTATCCGTTGGTGAAAACCGCAAGAAAATCCGTTGGGTAGTTTTTGAGTTTATCGCGAACAGACAGACAGACAGACGCGCGGGAGGATTTTGTTTTATAATATGTAAGGATGTAAGGATTATACAGCTGAAATTCATTTCGTTATTTTGATCCAAACAAAGAATATATTCGCCATCGAAAAAGTAAGCAGACAAAGACATTCTTTCGAGACATACTCGTAACACTAAACTCGAACGGATTATGTGGTACCTTGTTGCAAACATTTTATCGACAAACTTGCATAGTTGTACAGCTGCTTTCGTATTTATTCGTATTATTGTATTGATTTAAGTTAAGGTCTTATACTTTTCTTGTGCTTCTCTCAACTGGCGTTTTCATGCCATCTCATTTATCAATTACAGGCGGAACCGACAGCTTAACGTCCGAAGCACTGAGCAGTGATTCAAATCCGTCCAATACGACTGATACTAGATAGACTATAGGTACCAGATTTCCTAAGTCAAATGCAGCATTTTGTGCCACATGCTTTAAGAAGGTACAGTCAGGTGCACGTCGAGCTTCACACTTGCAGTACAATTTTGGCTCTTATGACATAGAACTTAAGAATGGTACAAAGTCCTATATGTAAAGGTCGACCTGCTCTTGAGTGTATAAGGTACATACAAGTACGATACGTGTATAAAAGTTATGATGTCATACCTCTAGAGATAAAACTATAATTGAACATAAAAATCAATAATTAATCACGACCTAAAATTAGATTTAAATAGCTAAACACTAAAAAAAATATCGTTTTATGCACCAAAAATAAAACTAATCTCTGTTGATGAAAATTAAGTCAAAAATGAGCAGATAAGCACTAAAGGTACGATTGGTAAGAACTTCATTCACCCGAGCGATGTTTTACGAGTATGGAGTTCGAGTTGCGATGGCGGCACAGTAAAATTAATACGATCATTTTACTGTATAATTTATAGGCAGCGTTTTATGAAGTGTTATGTGATCGGGGAACAACCAATAAAACTTGACGATTATTTTTTAACATCAGAATTGATTCAAATCAATTTATTTTACAGCTACGTCCGTAGCGACGTAAATTGACTTGTATGTTTTTCGTTTTTCCAATTACATGCTTGCCTACGCATTTGTGTTATCTACAAATTGTATTGTTACAAAGGCTATGCAGTTCAATGTAATTTTGTATTATAATAGATGTTATATTAAGATTATATTTGGGTGTGACAAAACAAAGATGAAACATTGTGTACATATAGATTCATGTAAACTACTTCTATCAATATAAGAAACCTATGAATGAGACCAAATGATCATAGTTTTCTACACCCATTACTATCCCGGTTCTGCATCGTTAGTTATCCTAATAGTACCTACTAGGTTGAATGCTCATAAAAATTACACTTCTTTTTAAACATTGCGATAAAAGAAACCTACATTCTAACGAACCAATATCACAAACAGATAAAAAAAAACAAAACAAATGAACAGAAAAACTTTCGTGTTTGCAACATTAATAAGAATTTATTGAAAGCACTTAAAATTTAACGTATAAAAAATAAAATAAAACAACAACACAACAATTTAATCTTAACTATGTCACGTGTATTACTTTATACTGTGCCGTGTCATCAAAAAGCGGTACAGCAGGGGTGATTGTCCAAGTTACATTATGGTAGTCATCACGGGACAACTAGCAAACTCCAGGGTTTTATATCAATTTCACTGCAAGTTTACTGCTGGCCCCTAGTTACCGCCGTCTAGAACTCGTTTAATTAAAAGGGAATCTACTCCTCAAGTGCTGTTACGTCCGTGTTTGCTCTCCATCTGTGCTCGTATCATGATTGCCCGAGTGGACTAATAAACTTTACTATATGCTTATATCTCTTTATGTATGCTTTATCAGCTTATGAAATGTATGCAGATAAAAATATTGTATCGGAAAGTAATGCTTACGGATTTTATTCAAGTAAAGCGTATCAATATAAGCGCTAACGAGCGTTATTCCATAAAAAATATACCTAACCTGAATTAAAATGGATATAATAACCTTGTTTCTTCTTGCTAGCGTGTTTCGAACCTTCTATTTCAAGAAAATAATTGTATGTATATAAATATTCTCTTGAGATATAAGGAATTAATATATTAGTATCCTATATTGTAAGCAGTTACGACACGAAACATAATATATTTTCTTGTAGACATCGCAATTAAACGTGTATCAGTAATATCTCTACAATCTCTCGCCGCCACGTTGCAATACTCTTGTTTGTGGAACAGGGCTGTCTCGGTCTTACTAATTACTTCTCATATTAAAACTAAAAGCTAGTTAACACAGGAAAATCGGTATTTACTATGAACTTAATCGTTGTTTAGCTGCACATACATAGGTCTATACTTTGTTCATTACATGTTGCTAATTTCATCACATCTTTAATCTAGATTGTGTCGGACATGTAGGGATAAACAGTGGGTTGACGTTGGACAGCAAAAGTTTGCATAAACAGTAGAACATACAAAGTAATTTTGATGAAATAGCATGTAACTTTGAATTCCGCAAAGTTAACAAACCTCTTTTATTGGTTATAAACAAAATTATATAATCCACTGAGGTGACATTTATTTAGTCCATTGTCCCATTAAAATTAGTCTGTCAAAAGTTGTATCAATTTAATAAAGTCAAATTGTGCTCGAGCGTTTTTCAAGCCGCAATTAAAATAATGTCAGTGAACTTTTTATACTTAAGATGGAAGAGAAAACCAGACGAATTCAAATATAATCAATTAGTCAATATAAAAGACAGTCAAAACCAGATATCATCAACACGGCTTGACATTTTTCATTCAAGATGTTTTTTTATTTAAAATACAAAACAGTATTTAATTACTTGATGCTTGATACGCAAAGGAGATAAACATTTACAAGTAACATGCGCGTGTCGTGGCCGCGGGCAGTTTGGGTTAGGTATCTACCTAAGAGCATTTCTGATTTGGGTCAACCCTAAGCGGAGGGGACATAGGACAAATGAGAGGAGAGATAAAATCGCACACTACTCGTGTGCCGACTGCGAGGCTCACGTAAATGCTTACGAACGTAGCAAACACAAGCTAATGGCATAGCAATGACGTGCGCTAAAACTAAACATTGTTATCTGATTTCTCATTTTCATTGTGGCCATAAAATATAAACGTCAATGAAACCCCGGACATTGAAAAGTACTACAAATCTCAATAAATTACCAAACATCGAACATTGTTTTTCGTAAATAACATCATTGCTCATTCTACTATAGTTAAATTTCAAATAAATTAAAGAAAACCCTTACTGAATCAAATAGTCTTTTACTATATGTTTTGTTTACCTCGCCGATATTTAGATACAGCCTACATGCCTGTAGATATATCAATGAAATGCGTATACCAATAAAAAGTAAGTACAAATGTGAAAAAAAAACTTGCAAATAATAGTGCATTTGAAAGTGCAAGTGAAAAGAACAGATTATTACATTCCCCCGTGACAATTAAATGAATGAAACCAAGTTACAACGCTGTCAATTTATTATGAGGCTAGTACGTTTACATAAATACTAGATGCTGCCCGCGGTGTTACCCGCGTTTAATCTGCATAAGAATGCACAACCAGATTTTTGACCAAATCCTACGGAAATCGCGTACTTTTCGGAATAAATAGCACCCTATGTGTTAACCCAAGGTATCAGCTACCTACATAGGTACCAAATATCATAAATATTGGCCCAGCTATTTAAGCGTGAAGAAGTAACAAACTTACACATAACTTTCGCCTTTATAATATTAGTAGGATATTCGTGGCTATAATATATTCAGGTATATTTTATTTCTTTGAACCAAAGTATTAGACGAATCTATTTATTCTTATTATCTCTCCATTATTATCAATGTTAAATTAGTTTACCAAAAATACACTTCCCTGTTTTTGTATTTACAAACGACTTTTGTAACATTATTACTGTTGGCCAAAAATACATTATTAAAAGCTAAAAGGTTTTATTGCGCCGTAAAATGTAGGGAAAAATTGCATTTCGATTGGAATCAGTTACGAGTTAAGAAAGTATGTGTAGCACGTCTTAATACACAGACGTGCAATATAAACTGGTCATTGGTGCTAATTCTGCTGTACATTTAACTAGACTAAACTAATTTTGACAGGACTAGAAGTGTTGCTATTCTTGTCACTAATTGTAAACCAAGGAAGGACAACAACACTTTTCATCCTGTCAAAATTAGTTTAGTCTAGTTAAATGTACAACAGAATTAGCACTATTTACTACATCTTATTGTTATCTAAACTAAAAATTATAAAGTCATTGTCTATAAAAAATCTTTTACGAAATTCCCATAGCAACTGAGGTCATAGGAATTGATCATAAAAAAATAGGCCGGAGAAAAGTACACCATACAGATGAAACAAAAAAATCTAATAAAAAGACAGGAATGAACTATGTCCACGCTTTTCCTGTCGATTACAGCATGGAGCATACACCTACTTCAAAAAGGGTGCGAGGTTCTTTCTTACAGTGTCGGCAACGCGTTAGTAATGCTCCTGGTATTGCAAACGTCCATAGGCTGCGGTGACGGCTTACCATCAGGCGTCCGTATGATTGTTTGCCACCTTAGTGGTATAAAAAAATAAAAAATAATACAGGAAATATAATAGGTAGAATGTATAATTATAAAAGCAACGATTTTTAATGTAAATTTACCTTTTATTTGAATTTAATAGTTTTCACGCGCCTCGTGTAGGTACGAAAATAATCCTATTAAATTATTCAACTGAAATAAAAGTTTGGAAATAGCGTACATTGCTCACAGCGTTCTGTCGCCGCAGACAAAATATATGACGGTGAATATGCAAGTCAAAATGTATTTTATTTGAATTATTACGACTATTATCCCGAGTTTATACAATTATAACAATACATGGATATCTTTATCTGAATACCCTATTTGCAGTTTTACAACTATGCTGATAATATTAAATGAAAATATATTTTGGATTGACAAATTAAGCGTTAAATTTAATTTTAGAGTTAACCATTTATTATTTTCATAAAAGTAGGAAGACGCGCTACTCCGCACCCCGCCGCCGCTTCCTACTTCTATGATTATTTTAATGTCGATGGGGATTGAACATTGAACTTTACTTATACAATTTATTTTAGTTAAGACAATAGGCATGATGTACTCTGCTGGCTATGCTATTCATGCTAGTTAATAAAGACTCGTGTTTCGCAACCGCCCTAAGGCGACTACGCCTATTAACAGTTTCACCTAACAACAGGCTTGAGTTCTAATTAACCCAAATTGTTGTTGTTAAATGGAACGATAATAATCTATAAAATTAATGTGGTGAAATATATAAAGACACACGATGCCTCGTCACTTTCCACAGATAGATGTCAGCTCAGATGTCGGAAGGAACTTTTGGCAGATGCCGACAACGGAACTGAAGAGCGCAGCCCACCCTTCGCCGTGTATGTACATTATTAATCATAATAATGGCACCTACTCCTCAACGGGCGGCTTAATTTAATTAATTAAGCAGTACTAAATATTGTAGACGTACTGCTAACCGAGGACGATGAAATGTTAACAATGTTATTGTTCTAGTGGATTAAATCCAACAGCGGATGGCTCTAATATTAATTTGAGTGTTTGGGTGAAATCCGCATACAAGGTCGTCACTCGTCGCCGCTAGATGTATTAATTTAACGGAGCGCGAAGTTTATCCGGAGCGAAACCATGAAACTTGATTAGGTGTATTCTCCCCGCGGATTAATTCATAACTTTCTCAATGGATCTATTTCGGAACCAAAAATGCACACGTTCTGATTTATTTTCTTATAACATCAGCGAACAGAAATATTTAAATTATTTTTTGAAAATTTGCTTTATAGTGCCGGAGAAAACATAATTTCATTTCACGCTAAGGACTACTCTCAATCTGCATTACGTATTCTTTCAGTCACGAAGCGAGTATTTATGGACACCGTAAATGATATAAGATTCGAAAATTTTAAACATTTTTAGTTAAGTTGAAGAAAAAAATCAAAGATGCTCCAAAGTAGAGACTTTGCTCTAAGAATAATTTGTACGCTTCGTAAATAGGTACCTACTCCATCCAGAAGATCAAGATTTTTATAAGAATGAACATGTTCAGTCAACGATATAAATAATTAATACACAGGAAACACCTAATGACAAATTAATTAATTCCCAATTCTCCATTGATTTAATAACCCACCAATTTGAACCGCTGTTTCCACTCTTTTTAGTCAGACGAAACTACAATCTATATATATAAAAGAGAAAATCACTGACTGATTCATCACGAAATCTCCGAAACCACAAGTGCCAGTAGTCTCAAATTTTGCATGGGGGTTCCTTTTAGGGCGTCAGTGCTCACTAAGAAAGGATTTTTAGAAATTCATCCCCTAAGGGGGTAAAACTGGGGTGCAAAGTTAGTATGAAACTTTGCCGTTTTTGAAGTTATTCGAACGAAATTCAGCATGAAGGTTCTTTACTGAAAAGCATGAAACATGAGTAAAATATTATTTTCAAAATTCATCCCTTAGGGGGTTAAACAGGGGTGCAAAGATAGTATGAAACTTTGCCGTTTTTGAAGTTATTCGAATGAAATTCAGCATGAAGGTTCTCTATTGAAAGGCATGAAATACGAGTAAAATATTTTTCTCAAAAAACATCCCCTATGGGGTTAAACGGGGGCGCAAAGTTAGTATGAAACTTTGCCCTTTTTGAAGTTATTCAAATGAAATTCAGCATTAAGGTTCTTTACTGAAAAGCATGAAACATGAGTAAAATATTTTTTTCAAAATTCATCCCTTAGGGGGTTAAACGGGGGTGCAAAGATAGTATGAAACTTTGCCGTTTTTGTAGTTATTCGAATGAAATTCAGCATTAAGGTTCTTTACTGAAAAGCATGAAGCATGAGTAAATTTTTTTTTTTAAACATCCCCTATCGGGTTAAACGGGGGCGCAAAGTTAGTATGAAACTTTGCCGTTTTTAAAGTTATTCAAACGAAATTCAGCATTAAGGTTCTTTACTGAAAAGCATGAAACATGAGTAAAATATTTTTTTCAAAATTCATCCCTTAGGGGGTTAAACAGGGGTGCAAAGATAGTATGAAACTTTGCCGTTTTTGAAGTTATTCTAATGAAATTCAGCATGAAGGTTCTTTATTGAAAGGCATGAAACACGAGTAAAATATTTTTCTCAAAAATCATCCCTTAGGGGGTTAAACGGGGGCGCAAATTTCGTATGAAACTTTGCCGTTTTTGAAGTTATTCGAATGAAATTCAGCATTAAGGTTCTTTATTGAAAGGCATGAAAAACGAGTAAAATATTTTTCTTAAAAATCATCCCTTAGGGGGTTAAACGGGGGCGCAAATTTCGTATGAAACTTTGCCGTTTTTGAAGTTATTCAAATGAAATTCAGCATTAAGGTTCTTTACTGAAAAGCATGAAACATGAGTAAAATATTTTTTTCAAAATTCATCCCTTAGGGGGTTAAACGGGGGTGCAAAGTTAGTATGAAACTTTGCCGTTTTGAAGTTATTCGAATGAAATTCAGCATGAAGGTTCTTTAGGCGATACGAAGTTCGCCGGGTCAGCTAGTCTAAAATAATTGAAGTGATTCTAAGCAATGCTTTTAACTTTATGAGTTGACATTAAGGAAATTAAAAGACGGATTGTATCAATTCCCTCAGCCGTTATACCTCAGAGTAAACATGGTCACTGGGGCCAGCGGTTGGTTTGTAAATGCATCGTGTAAATCCCAGGATGTCGCATGTTTGTATTTCCCATGACATGCCCATCCATCTGAGATTCAGGACGATTGCCGTTAGAGCACAGCAGATTCTACAAGTATTATTAAATCACTGAATGCGATGTTTACAACGTAAGAATATAATTGAAACTGAAATATGGTTTTATTACTCTAATAATAGTTTGATGGCGTCGCTGTGTGTCGCACTTCTAATATGAACACGCAAGTTAAGCGGCGTCGACCCTACTCAGCGTTTGGATGGGTTTCGTCGAGGTCGTGCTTCGGAGGGCACTTTAAGCTGTGCCGTCTGTTATCGTAAGATAACAGTCGTTAGGTCAAGTCGGTGGCCTTCGGGCGGCTTGAAAACACCGGTCTGCCAATCCGCATTGGAGCAACGTGGCAGAGTACGCTCTAATCACCTTCGATTAAATGGAGATCCGTGTCCCTTTTTAGGATTCCGTAGTAAACTACAAGGAACCCTTATAGTTTCATCATGACCGTCTGTCCGTCTGTCCGTCCGCGGTCTAGCGTCTAGACGCTTGATGCTAGAAAGCTGTAATTTGGTATGTATACTCATATTAACAATGCTAACAAAGTGACAGAACAAAATTTTGAAAAAAAAAATTTTTGGTACCTCCCATACAGTTAAAGTGGGAATGAAATTTTTTTTTCGCACCTACTCCACCTTGTGGGGTATCGTTAGATAGGCAGATAGGCCTCTTAAAATAATGGGAAGATCATTTTCCGATGCAATGATCCGTTTGCGAATTATTTACAATTTGACGTGTCAATTTTCGTTTTGCACGGTGGTCTCCCCCCCTCATGGTAGTAGTCCATATAGTGAACCTACAAGAAAAACTATAACGGTTAAGTAGGCACTACTAGTTACCGAGTAATAGCCGACGAACTTATGAAGTAAAATTTCTTTGACGAAAACGTAGAAATGTCATAGAATATGGCATGTACAATCTGCAAGCAAGAAATGTGTATCAAAATTCAAAAACTTCAAAACTTTTATTCAGAGAATAGGTTTTCACAAACACCAATATGGAACCCTACATTGTGCGTGGCCCGACACGTACTTGTTTGTACTTTACATGTAGGGGAGGCACAACAAAAAACAATTTTTTCAAAATGTTGTCCCAGTACTTTGTTGGCATTGTTAATATGTGTATATGTTACTGTAAAAGCTCGAACCACGGTAAATCTTAAGATTTAAAAGTAAGTCTTAGGATTTACCGACATGAGTTGGTAAATGTAAGTATTTCTGAAAATGGGACGATTTTTTCGGGCTTTTACCATTCGAATTCAGTTTATGCTAGGTTTTACCACTGTCAGCTGGTAGATGTTGATTTTAGGAATAAAACAATAAGTAATTCTTAATCATTTATTTGAATTAACTATGAGTCAAAACCTTAGGTAAGTACTTTTATTATATAGGTATCAAACGATAGTAATTAAATAACTAATCCTAATCTATTTAAATTATTTTCATTTCGGATATTATTTTATTAATAAATTTAGGAACAGTTGTTACGAGGGCGACACTGAAAGTTTTTAGAACTGGCCACTTGTAAACAATATAATTAAAAAATAAGTTTAAATTTTGAAAATGGAACTCTTTGTCAATGTTAACGAGTATGTTTTTTTTCTTTTGTTTTACGTTTTGGCGGCAAATTGAAAATTTCCCGAAACACGTCAGCATGAAGTTAACGCGAGTAAACTTTCGTGCCATGATTTTTTATGACTTTCGATGTCATTTAAGTCAACATGAATGTTATAATAGACTTCGAATGGCCTTTCATGATGAAGCCCCATCCCGTGCCACAATTTACAACTCATATTATGAGTTCAAACGTGGTCGCACTATTCTTACGGATGATCTGCGTGAAGGACGGCTTTCTACGGCGACGACTGAAGTTAATTAACATCAGTGTTGTGCGGCGTATGATAGGGAATGACAAACGAGTGACCTATCAGCAAATTCGGATAAGCTTAGACATCGGGAAAACTGCTTTGCTCAGTGGTTTCTTCGGATGCAACGATACATTGATGTGAAGGGACACTATTTTGAAAAGATATAATAAAACTAATAACTTTGATTTTTGCCCAGTTTTTGATTTTCTAAGAACTTTCAGTTTTTTACCATCGTAAAACTCATTGTCCTTTACATCTATCACAACTGTAATAATGCTTTTTGGGTCAGTTTTAGCTCTGTCAATATCAGATACTTTCAGTCTTTCAAGCCATTTCGGCTTTCTTTTTTTCGGCTTTTATTTTGAGCCATTTCGGTTTTTATTTTGAGCTGATAAATATTCAAATGTTAAAGTGGGTCAAAGTATAAGACTAAGAATAAATTAATATCCGAAATGAAAATAATTTAAATAGATTAGGATTAGTTATTTAATTACTATCGTTTGGTTTGATACCTATGTAATATAAGTACTTACCTAAGGTTTTGACTCATAGTTAATTCAAATAAATGATTAAGAATTACTTTTTGTTTTATTCCTAAAACCAACATCTACCAGCTGACAGTGGTAAAACCTAGCATATTATGAATTCGAATGGTAAAAGCCCGAAAAAATCGTCCCATTTTCAGAAATACTTACATTTACCAACTCATGTCGGTAAATCCTAAGACTTACTTTTAAATCTTAAGATTAACCGTGGTTCGAGCTTTTACAGTAATATATACATACCAAATTACAACTTTCTAGCATTAAACGTCTAGGCGCTAGACCGCGGACAGACAGACAGACAGACGGACATGGCGAAACTATAAGGGTTCCTTGTAGTTTACTACGGAACCCTAAAAAACAGTTGGTTAAAACGGTACCCAAACAACTTGCTATGATGAACACAAGAAAAATTCGGAATGAACAGCTCCTTTTACAACATACGAGTATATCCCACAAACAACAAAGTTTCATGCGAGGCACCTTAAAGTCGATGAGATAAATCAGGGGAAACGCTCCTTGGGAATTGTAAATTTTACAACAAAACTGTCTGTAATCAGCTAAGGGGCCGACTCGTGCGAACTTCTGCGAATAACTCTGAAGGGAGACACTTCTGTTTAACCTCTTGATTCTGCAAATACGTTACGTCGTGACATGAGTTGACACTGTTTACGATAGTTCCATGCAAACATTAATGTTAATGTACTCATTTTTACGTTCAGTCGCACTAGCTGAGTTTTATACTACGATTTCAATAAGTAAACGGTTTTAAACTAATTCCGACTACATTCAGAAGCCAAAAAGAGTGTACTCAACAAAAGTTTTGAGAAAAGCAATTTCATTTCATGTTGAGATACCTACACTATATTTTCCAAGAGGACTTCAGTTAAAGATATACGGTTTATTCCATCTGGTTTACAATAGACAAACCTATCCGATACTTAGAAAATAATATTTTATGGACATAGGTACTGTCTTATATGTGGTAATCAGATAACAGATAATGTTGTGTAATAAATAACGATACATTGTTTAGATATTATTTGGGTTTACTGAAAATCATTAAACAAATATTTTAAATTATTCTCAATACTACATTTTCATTCATAAATCTCTTTCGACACGCAAAGAAAATAAATGGTTCCTTAAATAAAAAGGGCACATTCCAGTTTTTGGGTATACAAATTTAATTACACTCCGAATGAATACTAAATGAGAAAGTTAAACACTGCATTTCAACAAAGTGAATAAATCCCTATAGAATTGAAGATCCGAAGACAGTCGCGGAAATGATACGAAAAATATTTTTACAAAAGTGACTCCGGCGAAGTTTTTATGAACCGCCGCCGCCTCTGGCTCAGTACAAATAGAATGTGAAATTAAACGCTGACTAATAGGTTGGTTGGGATGCGAAGTCGGGATCAGTGGCTGAAAGTTATAATCTCGCGGGGGGCATATGGGGGACGGACTGCCGTCTGGCGGCTTGGTGGGAGATTGGCGCACGTCCACACGGCCCGCCATGCAACCTAATGACGACGTCTTCACACGGGTAGTTTGATGCTATGAAACTGCACTAAATTCATCCACGATGTATAATTCAACTTCTACTTAGATAAATTTAATTAATGTACCGTTAAGATTGCGTTATCCGAGCCGTTTGTGGTTCAAGGTCCCATTAAGGGCCTAGAGTGCGTTTACGACAGTATTAACAGAGATTGCGTTCATTATAATTACACTTTACTCATAATATAGTGAGAAACTTTCGGTCTTTTCGTATAATAATGCTGTCTACTCTATAGTGAGCAATGGTTAATTTAATCATTTCATACTATGATTTGCAATAATCCAATAGTCGAAGTATTCATGCACGACGAATTTCCTATTTACCATATGTATGTGGCTATTGAATATTATACATATATACCTACGTAATCCCTTTGTTCACCACTAAATCTGTCAATAGCAAGTGCAACGCAATAAATTTCCAAGTCGGTGAATTCAGCGCACCTCTATCGCTTCGCACAATGGTGTTATCGGTATAAGATTTCCCACCTCTACCTGTTTCATGTAATCGTCTACCTATTGAATCTTCTTACAAAATGATCACGTGTAGCTGTGTCCCGTGTGCCCTGAATCCCGATAGATGGCGGTAATGCAAATGCGTTGTTGTGTAAACAAGCAGGAGGTTGGCGAGGCGCTCAGTATGCGAGGTGCGAGCCTCGTTACTGGGATGTGCGCCCGCGGGCATTGCCACGTCTCAATTATGTCTAACTTCATTGCTCGCAGACTCTGTTATGAGCATAAGCTTTAAGTTGTCTCAGAGTCGTCGGCATACGACCGCACACGTACATACGTCCGTACGGAGCGCGTTTGTTTGTGTAATTAATTTGCTTCCGGTACGACTCCGTAATTCTCGCCGCCCGACATATCGCAATTTTGTTCTTCTGTAATTTGGCTTGTTTGTATGAAACAGATATTGTTAGACAACTTTCCCCGTGATCTACATTTCTGTATGATAATTTAGATGAACTTGCGATGGTAAAGCATGCCTCTGTTAATTTAATGTTTCCCTCTCGTAGGAAGTTGCTTAGAGAAATTATTTCATTAACGTAAACGAGCATAGGGCACTGTTTCAAGACATTATATTTTATTTATATGAATTATTTTTAAATGATTTCAGCATCAACAAACAATCTTTATAGCTTTAGGTAATTATGTTGTGGAATTCGTGTTTTGATAAAGTATTATCCGGGGAATACAGGGATATTTTTATGCTCCCTACCGAAAATCTTTTTGTGAGTGCAGATTATATCTTGTCCGATTCAAAGGGGGATAAATTTAAAGCACGGAATAATATCTTCCATTTGACTTTTATCTTTTAAATATGAGTTACAGAAGTATACAATAATACCACGATTTACAATTATATATAAGTACCAGTATTTAATATATTTTTTTGGATATTTGCAAAATAATACATAGATGCTCTTGTAGGTGCTCCATAAGGTCACTTTGTATCACACACTAAATGACGCAAGTTATACCAGTGTTAGGATGGTCGTTATCTCTGGCTTCTCCGTGTTTCGGAGAGCATGTTAAGCCTTCGGTTCAGGCTGTCGTCGATGGAAGACAGTCGTTAATCCAAATCTGTGGCCCTCAGGCGGCTTGAAATCACTGACCTTCGCTAATACTCATATTAGTGCAGCGTGGCAAAGCACACTCTATTTCCCTTCTATTGAAGCGAGACCCGCATCCCAGGAGTGGGATGATTTATGTGATGAATACATAGATGAATTTGACACTAGTATGGTTACTTAGGTTTAATTTTAAATTATTTATCTATTTATTCAGACTCCAGGCCCACTTTGTTAGTAACAATATTAATCTTATAACTAGTTAGTAATGAATTTATATAATGATATTCCTTTTATTAAAATCCAATTATGTTATGCAAGTCACTGTTCACGGTTTACTGGATGTTCTATCTTCGACTATGCAGTTTTACCTATAAATCCGTGAGTATAATGAAATATTATTTTATTTACAAAATATCCATGGGACTGGAAATCAAATTACGCGGGGCGCGAAAGTATATTGCGAACTGAGAAATTGCTGCGCGTACGAAACGTAAGTTGTGCAAAGTAAAGTTACATGATGCATATAGGTCAGCTTCATTGGAAAGGCAACTTGATGCGATTAAAAGTTTATTGCATAACGTCGCTAACAATGTTACCAACCAGTCTGCGGCAACTTGGACCACGTAGTTTGAACTTAAATCAGTTTCTCGATAACAGCCACTCCAACCATGACTCCGCGATGTTATTATATTTGTTCATGGCTATTCCTTGAGGAAATTTTATTATTTTAAACATTGTATTCGTTATCTTAAGTCAGCATTATTCTTTTAGTGTTAAGGCAGCCTTGTTGCGTATACTTGTCTACCCTTATTTCGTCTCGTGTTTTATAGTGATTTGAAAACATCGAAACGGTAATTTTGTTCCTGAAATAATACCATCCACTAAATGAAATATATTTGTGCTTCAGGTCGATATTCTGTAAGAGCGTGGTTCATCGGTCGATGATCTACACTACAACTACAAAAAAAATACAGACTTCACTGCATAGTTAAATTAAATTATGATCATTGAACAATGTTCATTTAGAAAAAATACACCCACGGGACACAGTACCGTAATTTATAATAATAATATGATTAAAAATACATAAATTACTTAAATAATTTAATCAAAATATAATGCTACACATAATTTTAAGCGTTTGAACAACGTCCCGCATTTGCAAGAAGAACTTTCAATCAACTCACGATTTGTTCAATCGGAAACGGCGCTAACGAGTCTTGTGTGTACGTATACACGTACAATAATGAAGCAGAAGTAATTCCTTAATAATTGTTGGCGAGAAAGAGAGTTCGAAGTTGGTCGACGGGGAGACTTCAAAGATATTAATGAGTGTTAGGAACTGGCGACGTGCCGCCGCCGACTTGATCAGTTCGGACGAACCTAAACAAACTTGCCGAAAGCTTAAAGAAAATTTGCTACTAATTGCAGATGGGCCGAATGTTGTTTCGAATGCCTCATCAAATGATTATTCAAATTATTCAAAACACTGAATAAACTCGCCGTCATTTAGAGCATTACCTGAGGTTATGAATTATTGAAGCGCCCCCACTTATTACGGCGGACTTTCAAATTAACTCCAATTTGACTTGAAATCGTAATTAAACATTTTCAACGAATTTTACAATGTGAGAGCTTGTTCGTTTGAGAAATAAATACTATTTAGTAGCATATTTCTCGGAAAACTTTGTTTTTGAAACATCAATATTTATTTAAGCATTTTGTGTTAAAGTATTTAATACATTTTAAAGCGAAGCTCTCACGCTTTCGACGGGCACGGGTCTAATACTATATAGGTAATTCTAGTAGTAATAATCTTCTCCGTTATTTATGTATACAGATAGATATTACTGGAATGGATTGTACAGGCATTCATTCAAAATAATACAAAGCAATTTGCACACAAACTGAAAAAATAAAAGCTACACCATTATTTTATACCATTAACAATACATAGGCACACGTATGAGGTAATGCGACCATCGTAAAATGGGTTTAATGCCATCGGAATTTCGCAAACAAATAACGGGTATGGAACATGACAGGGCGGCGTTCGAAGTCCATTACTGCGGCATACAAACTGCCCTCACAGGAGCAATACTGTGATTAAGGTAATACAATTGCGGTGCGACCGGCGCCGAGCTATGCTTTCCAACGCGTGCCCTGAACGCCCAATGATTGATTATTGACACTGTTTCCGAGCTATGAATGAAACAGTAGGGGAAATACCACTGGGCGTTTGGGCGTCACCGGCCAGTAGTAATGTCAGCGTTCGACAGCATACAAGATTCGATTACGATTGATTCATACACAGCAGCTGGTTTTTCTCTGTTTTTCATGATTTGTTTTTCAATATTATTTATATACTGTGTATGTCCGCGGTATTATTCGCCCAAATTTACTTATTCCCACGGGTATTCGCCCACGTCGTGCCTGTATTTTTAAAGAAAACTCTACGAAATTAACTTTAGCTCCAAGGGTCTTATTTAAGAGATCTTTATATTCATTATGTGCTATATGACAAATCAACAAAATAAATATTCAAAACTTTGTTCTTTAATTATTTTTTTATTCATATAATATTATATAAGGTGGCAAACAAGCATACGACCCGCCTGATGGTAAGCATCACCGTAGCCTATAGACGCTTGCAATACCGGGGGGGGGGGGGGGGGGGGTTCGCGCGTTGCCAACCCTCCAACCCCCCAAGTGGAGCTCTGGACACCTTACAAACTTACGGCTACGATCTTCTGTAAGGTGGAGGTCCTTCCCCAGACGGGCTGCTCCGATTTCAGCGGATTATTCGCTGTGCCCTACCTCTCTTAAAATTTATCTTTCGTATCTATGTATCACTGAATGAACACGCTAGTTGATAAAAACTTAAAAATTATAATTCTCCATCACTAAAGGAATCATGTTATGAAATTAAAAGCGCGTTTCATAACACACGGTGACCTTTTCCTATACGCAATACTATCATAATATATCATAAAATATGAGACAAGTGTACCGCATACAACATAATATAGTTAATATAAACTTCAGACTATATGCATTCAGACCAAGATCATTTAAATTTAAACTCCAACTCCATTATAAAGCTACATTACTATGAGAGACTCGACATTACGCTAACACGTCTTTCCGATAGTAGATGGAATAAGCAAACATACGAGATTTCTCAACTCGGAAACTAAATAGAAACTTAGGTTCTGCCTTAACTAAAACTGCATATTCCGAGACGAATGTTGTTGTTTCTCTGAACACGAAATGAGAACGTATTCTAACTTAAAAATCAGATGAGGATAAGTAATCGAGCTTACGTCTGATGCTATATTGTCATGTACTCATAAACACTCAGGTCAGTCTAAAATTCATTACGCACCTATAAAGAAAATAGGAGAGGATATCTTCCCTCTCCTATTTTCGAAGGGAAAAAGAGGATAAGAACTAATTCCTTATTCTCTCTTCTCCCTCTTTGCTATTTTGGGTCAAAATAACGAACAAATTAATAATGAGAGTTGGCTTTGCGTAAATGTAATCAATCATTCCATAACAATGGCTTTATTTGTCTTGTGTTACGAACTGCTATTAGTTACAATTTCACAATACAGCTAATTTGCTATATTATGAGGAAATTTTAGTGTAACTACGTATAACAGTAATCTGGATGCGTTCATCGTGATTGAAAGTCGTGATAATATTATGGAATGAATCACAGAATGGACCTGATTGCGAAGTGAATTCACGTACCCGCTAGAATTCTTATCATATTTTCGAATAGCGTTAAGTAACTAGAAAAATATCATATCTATTTGGAAAATTTAAATATAAATGTGTGTTTACCATTCTCTAATATCAACTCCTTAGTAAATATGTTAAATAATGCGCTTCTCTTGTATAATTTGTGTTGCTGTAAACTAAAATACTTATCTCGACTGATGATCTGTGGTTACTACTCCCTGCTTCCTATAATTATGGTGTGCCACAGGAGGTTCAGAATAAATAATTTCAGGTCATTAAAAATAAATATACCCGACCAGTTAAGTGTCGCCAATTAAAAATATACGTACCTATTTAAAAATAAAAGAATCATTACATATCTCGCCCTTTCCGAAAATAAAAGGCAGACAATACTAAATGAATAATTAAACAAAAATTTTAAAATAATCCACCATTTACCTACCTTGTCGCAGCGTTATTGACTTTATAACGAAGTAGGAAATGGATTTTCGTCAAAGAAACTCCGTAGTCTGAAGCAGACAGAAGCCTCGTGGAAAATTAATGATTTATTGATAAAACGGCAGTGACAGTAGCTGCGGTGGTCTACTTTCCAAGACTAATGCTCCCCTGCAATGAGTTCATGAGAAATATTATTAGTTCCAACATAATTGGTACCAAGAACTGAAGAAGGCTTTGAAAACCTACGAGCATATTATTTAAATATTATAAATATTTCAACTGAAAAAGATGCTGTTTAGAAAACTCAAGAGTTAGGATTATATCGGTCCGTTTGTAACGTCATTAATTTTATGGTAAATAATATAATATTTTATTTAGAATAAAAAATATCTTATAAATAATAAAAATAGACGTATCTTACCGAAAAGACTATGCTCATCTCATTATGCATACGAACTTGCGCGGGATCAACTAAGTAGTATATTTCTAAAAATAATATTATGCTTACAGGAAATTTTAACTAGCAGATTGTTATTTTAACAATTGCAATGGAAAAATAATTAAAAAATTGGACAAATTAATGGAACAACTGGGTAAATAATTAAAAGATCAGAATGGCAGAAAAATAACTAAAGTGGCGTTAGAACTTAGATAACGATTTGTTCTTTCGTCATTAAATGAAACCGGTGTGTAATATTATTATCGTCTAGTTTTAAAACGTGTGATTACGTGTTATAACAGTTTTAACAGTGCAAAACCAGCATCTCGTTCCGCTGCGAGAACTCCCAAGGGGCCAAAGATGTCGTTAATTGGAAACGCTGCAGTTTCTGTGACTATTTCGAAACGCAATCCACACTTAACACCCGCAAAATAATGAAACTATCTTAACATTTTATTTAGTTTAATTCAAGTTTTGCCCGGTGGTGCGATAGTTGTGATCCTAACTTCAGCACCAGACTGCGCTGCTTCGATTTCCACTCGGCGAACATTTATGTGATGGAATTTGTGTGCATGTTTTATATCAAAAAGCTATTTATAAACATTTTGTTTTCATTTACTACTCGTATTTTAATTAGATTTTAACACCTATCCAGACTATTTCTCAGCGGTTTTCGCTACCATGCGACAGAGAAAACCAAGTGGGTATGCAGTAATATTACTGTCCACACCATATTTCGGTGGTCGCGGTCTTTGATACTAAATACCTGAGCGATACCCGCGCGGTACCTCTACCCACACACAGCAATGGCAGCGAATACCATTCTGGTTTGTTTAGACCTTAATTTTGCATAAAAGAAAATAGCACTTCGAATGCTTCAAAGTGGTAGGTTCTATATTTTTCATAACCTATAAACAATTTGTCCTGTGAGGTAATTCCAGTGAGACAGATAAATTGCGAGGAGCACACTCAAGAAAGAAAGTGGGTTATATTGCAATGCTCAAAAAGTTATCAGAATCTTCTTGCTTGTATCATTTAATTACATTACAATCTCCTTGACGGCGCCATATCCGGCGAATAATAATAAAACTTGGACGAAGTACACAACGTAATTATGTCCCAAAGCAAAGCTTGTACTATGGGTACTAGATTACTGATAAATTATTATAAATTCCTTTTTTCAAAACACAGGTGCACTTGTTCATGGACACAAATGTTTGCCTTGCGTAGGATTCGAATTCGGCCCTTGGGATAACGTAGTCATTGGTTATAACCACTCTACCACCGGAGCTATTAAAAAGAATAATTCAATACCAATCTCTAATTGAACAATATACAATGGAACGACTCTAATTCTAGTTTTGTATCACATTGATGCAACAAATACAATGTAATTCCTCACATTTTATCGTTGCAGCTTTAAATTATTTTAGGCGGCTACTAATTGCATACTCTGGCTTGAAAAACCGCATGCGACATTTTCAACAGACCACTAAAACAATGCGCAATAAGCGGTTCTGCGGTTTTCTGTGGTCGTAGAACAAAAGGTTTGTTTTGTTTGGAGTTGTCCTGGAACCGGTAGCAACGTGCAGATATCCTACAGAAGAACACCTTAATAACAGTTCCGATTAAATATTAAATTGGTAATTACAGAAACGATCAAATTCTTGATATACTCGACCGCACTTCTTATTCTTCGTAGAGTATTATTTATAAGAACTTCATTTACTTTATTTATCTATTCTACAAGACTGGACATGTCGCTCCTTCGACTAGGATTCGTTCGATATGGATAACCTAACCTAGTGGTAATAAGTGAAACTTCAAGAACTTCGGGAAAACGACAACAGAATCTGTCCTTCCGATCGTCAACATCAAGTCACATATCTAGTACATCTATTATTTCCTTTTCTTCAACCTTTTTCCGTGTCTTGTATTGTAGAGAAAAGCTCGAAGGTGTGCAGTCGACGAGGATTCGCATAAATATCAATTGGTAATTTGGTACTTCATTTTATCTGTAAAGTGAAGTGAGTTCTGGACCCTTAAACTTCGACCCTTGAGGATCATACAGTCTCGTTTGTTCTACTTTACACAATTTTGAACATTATAGTGAAGTGCCTATTTTTACTCACTTATATAAATATGTTACTCTGTTAAAATTATTCTGTTTGACAGCTTTAGCGACCATATAGCTGGAGTGTCCTTCACTAAACACCACTTTTGTTACTTTACCAGTGATTACTTTGCTTAATTATAGCCATTTAAGTGCCACAATTTATAGATCAAAGCACAACACACTATGATGTATTATTCATGTATCTATTATTTGATAAATTGTATACGTTACATATTTACTTTGATGATTAAATAGGTTACAATACGACACAACCGTAGAATTAAATTTATTATCAAATAATTATGTATCTACGCGTAGTATAGTTAACTTGTTTGTTTACAAATAGAAATTAGAGTTAGTTTTACTAAATATACCAAAATATAACTGTGATTATATCTTACACTAATATTATAAAGAGGAAAGGTGGGTATTTTTGTGGATTTACTTGAAAAATTGTAATTACATAGTACAATATGAATAAATTTTCAAGTAAATCCCTTCACGCAATATTTAGAAATCTTTAATCATATATTCAGGGAGGGGGTCAGTCAATTCCTTTGTTGACTGTACGATACCCCCCAGTAACATAGGCTATATTATATTTTCAAAATAATTAGGGATCTTTAGTTAAACCCGTGTGAAGCCGCCGCCGCCATTTTTTTTAAATAATAATAGGTACTACTATAAATTATAAATTGTTGAGCAGAATTTTGATATTCCGTAATTGAATGGTATTCTGAAAATTCATAATTAGTCATTATTCCAAATTTATTAACGTACGTATAATATCACAATATGTTATGTACATAATTTTATGCGTCGAAAGTTAATTGGAAATATTATTCAATTTGTCATTATCACGTTGATAAATTTATATCGCTTAAAATAAGCTTATGTTTTAGGTCAATATCCATATAAATTAAAACGATGAAATGAAATAGACGACCTATTAATTACCGATTTTTTATAGTAAATGAAGGCAAAATAGGAACGGGTGACTTGATGGGAAGTAATCTAAATATAACCACCGCTCATTGCCGCCCCATAGACACAGACTACTATTAAAATTTTAGGACTTTTGGCTACACTTTCGTATGTTTATATAGATAGACAGTTTTTCCAAGACGCCTATAATTGTAAGGGTGAAAATGGTCAGCTCTGATAGCTAACCACCACTATAACGTACCTAAAAGAACATTCTTCATTTTATTCATATTATTGAATTATTCAATTATCTATTAATAAAAATAAACTTATATATATAATTAATAAGTTTCAATAGTACTCACAATGTAACATGTAATAGTATGTTCTATTAAAAAGAGTTGACTGAAACTTTTTTAATTCAAGCGGAGACAATAAACCTACAAAGTTAGCCTGCAGCAGCAGCGGTCGGAACGAAATAGCACTTGCACCTGAAAATGTTCCTAGCAAAAAACTCGTTGGTATTTGTTAAAAATGCTTTCAGATTATATTTATAAATTAATTTGTAAGCTGATTTTATTCAGTTCAAACAAAAAAAAATTGTTTGAAAAAAGAATTGTTTTTTGTTTGTTTACTTTTTCGCACGGTTATAAGTTCGAACATTCCAATTGCGAACTTCAGTTTTTTTTTATTTTCATGACGTTTTTCATAATCTCTGTCCGGACAAATAATCAAATCAAACAGAAAAATAAATCGTAAATATTATAAGGCATTGTCTACGACGCTCTACGGATAAAACCTCTGTGCTCTATGGAGCCTTGAAAACTGTCCCGAATCCCGTTTGATCAGAATTGGATTTTTTCTTTAAAGTACTTTTGATTGACTACACTAGCGCTAACTAACTAAATACTAAACTAAATGAAATAGGATTGTACGCTAACGAAATAGTACAAGACAGAGTACGAATTAGGATTCACCATTAAACTCTAAAATAAAATGTACCGATAGTTGTAGCCGGGCGTCAGAACATTTAACCGCATCAACCGTACCATTGGAAAACGTCGTCAAATTAAAACTGAAATAAGCTTTTTTTTCTATCTTTCACGTAAAATACAACAGATAAACCTAATACAGTTGAAAGTCGTTTCTCTCATAAATACGAAAAACACAGAGATTACTGGTAGTCTGATTTAGAGCTGAACTTTGACAATAGTAACAAGCCAATGGGCGAAGTTTCGGCCCGATCAGATTGTTCGCGCCTGATATTGCCTACACAAAAGGATAAAAATACACTGCTTACCCGTCGGCAGTGGCCGGCTATCGAAAAACTGTACAATTCTTTCTAACCCACTTTCTTTGCTGTATATTTTTTCCTTTCAGAATTTAGTGGTTAGTAGATCAACACGTCGATAATATAATATTGTATGCTATATTGTCATTCGTTTTATTCTGTACATATTTATTGACATAAGAGTAAAATGATGGCTTACGAATTGGTGCTGTAAAGCCAATCTCAAAATTAAAATGATGTTAGTAAATAAGTAACTACTGAACGGCATAACATAAACATTGGCTAGCTAAAAAAACGTTTGTACAGGCTATTTTAATCTACTGATGTAAAATTCATAGTACAAACAAAATTTCAAGAAACCACAGGCATTGCAAACGAAGCAGTTAATTTTAATAACCGCCACTTCCGAATGTTGCTTCCGAGCAATAAAGAACGTTATAAATAGCTAATGTGTACGTAAAGCGGTCCTTAAATAGTGAACTCTAGGCCATTGTCGTAACGGCTACAAAACTTAATAACGTTACCCGTGGTAACAATATATTTAAGTAATTCCGAGTTTACTCTGCACGATCTAATAGCCACCGAAGGCAATGTTTAAACGTTTTCTTCAGTTCCGTTTCTTTGTGTAATTACTGTGTGTGGGTGGTTCATATACGTAACGGAACTAACTGGTAGTGCTATCTGGGTATAACGGTACGGGTTCAGAATTTAAGTGATCTTATTTGGTGGCCAGCGAGGCGATTGAGGCCCGCGTGTACCCGCGCGCGTGTTGCGAATCGACAATGCCCTGCCTACCTGCCCTGCCATTTTGCCTAATTATTACTTGGAACACCTTATTTGGCTTTATTTAATTCTCTCTGTTTTGTAGTGTAAATGTTTCATTGTAAATTGGTAGAATAAAAAGTATATTATTCTCTATTGGAGTACTGGTTTACATTCATTGTGATTATTTCTGAATAATCACAATGAATGTAAACCAGTACTCCAGAGCTAACCGAAACCTACCATTATATACCTACCAATATTGACCAAGTATTTAGTTTCCTTTGTGTAAATTGGTTGTAAAACAATTATTGAGAATAGAAAGATACCTTAATTCCACATTAAATAAACTAAAAATGGTTAACAAATTTTCGTTCAAGTCAATTTAAAAAAAAAAAAAACATAAATGTTATAATCACATGTTGCTTTAATCCTGTAGGAAACAGTTTATTCTTTAATAAAATAAAAAAAATTAAAAACGTAATAATCACATGTTGCTTCAATCCTGTAAAAAAATTATACAATATTAAAAAAAAAAACATTAAATCTTAATTTTAAGAGAGGTAGGGCACAGAGGATAATCTGCTCAAATCGAAGCAGCCCATCTGGGGAAGGACCTCCACCTTACAGAAGATCGTAGGCAAATAGCGTTGGTCTCGGACATGTTGTGTTCCTACGGTGAGTAAGGTCTCCATGGTTCCACTTGGGGGGGTTGGGGGGGTTGGCAACGCGTAAGTGATTGCAAGCGTCTATAGGCTAAGGTGATGCTTACCATCAGGTGGGCCGTATGCCTGTTTGCCACCTTTGTGGCATAAAAAAAATATAAACAAAAGTTTTTATAAGTTTTCCGTAAAAATGAAAATCGTCTTGCATCGTCATAATAACGAACAAAAGCACAGTAAACTATTAGTTCTAAAAACCGGGCAAGTACGTGTCAGACCACGCACAATGTAGGGTTCCGTATTGCTTGCTTGCAGATGAGTACATACAATGCCATAATAATATTCTATGACATTTGTAAGTTTTCATCAAAGAATTTTTATTTTATTAGTTCGTCAGCTATTACTCGGTAACTAGTAGAGCCTACTTAACCGTTATAGTTTTTATTGAAGGATATATATAAGCATATGGACTACTTCCATAATTTTTTAAAATTTCTAATCACCTTTCGGAGATGGGGGGGGGGGGGGGGCCCCTTGCAAAACGAAAACTGACACGATTAATGTAAATAATTCCGTAACAGATCATTGTATCGAAAAATGATCTTGCCACACCCTCAATTTTTTGAAGAGACCTATCTAACGATACCACACAACATGGGATGGGCGCGTTTCATTTCCACTTTACATGTAGGGGAGGCACCCCAAAAAAAATATTTATAGAAATTTTGTTCCAGCACTTTGTTAGTATGATAATATGTTTATACATACCAAATTACAGCTTTCTAACATAAAGCGTCTAGGCGCTAGACCGCGGACGGCCAGACTGACAGACAAACAGACAGACATGGCGAAACTATAAGGATTTCTTGTAGTTTAATTTATTCTTTATTGCACATAAATTAAAAAAATAATAATACAGTAATAGATACAGTGTACAAAGGTGAGCTTATCTCTTTACTACGAAACCCCAAAAATGAGCATTAAAGAAAATCCCTTAATAAATTGGCAACGTCTAAAAATCGAAGCATATAGTTGTTGATTTTAGTTCGCCTCCGTTGGAGTTCAGTCGACGTAGTGGAGCGAAGTTCATCTGTTACTAAACATTATTAAAGTTTCACACAAGTAGGTTACACGGAAACATCAACGCCTTCTGTAATTTGTGAAGAATTTTTACTTGATTATACCAATTACTTACACGTAGATTTATGTGTTTTGATTCCAATAAAATTCAAATTCAAATTCAAATTCATTTATTTTCAGATAAGTAACATCCATAAAACATTCATCAAAATAAAATAAAAACAAACACACTAGACCATTAAATTAATAATAATAAATAAATCCATTTAAATTAATTAATAGAACACTGTCTTCGTTAATAGAGTGCAAAGCACACTAACTACCGTCGGACGGACTCACAGACGACCAAACAGACGGGTCGGGAATAGGACGTTCTGTTTCATGTGAAATCGTTCATATTTAAGTAAATCCTCAGTCAAGCATCATAATAAACGTATAAATAGGTAATCGGATGTTCTTACACGGTACAGTAATAACATCCTTAATATTAATAATTTCTATCAATTGTTTATGTAATAGATAATTGCTTTACTTGAAGGACATAACAAATTATAGTGATATTGAGTGACAACAATCAATATAAGTAGAAAGGAGTATATATAGGAAGATATAAACGAAAATGATAGTATTAAGAGAACAGTTGGTATATGTGTAAGTGTACAACGAGATCTGGTCCTAAGCATAGTTAGGACTATGAGGACTGGATAGTCGTTAAATATACATAAATGTTTTAATTATAAATAAATAAAATAGATAGTTTAATACAAAACATCCAAGCCAAGCCAAGCCAAATACTCATGTTTATACACACTAATGTTTTTTTCAAATTCGAATACATGGCCAGCCAGTATTATTGTAGCCATAATTTGTATGTGATAATATAGTTTTAAATAAACAACAAATTGAACTAAAACGGAACTGAATGCTATAGAAACATTTTAGTTATTATTAATAAATAATTAGCATTTTTTTATTGGTTAGAATAATAGGACTGGACGGCTGTATCGAGCACTAACAAAGGCAAGCAATCGATAGGATTTATGAAGCGCAGCAGGAACTTCTCCCAGATGTTATATAGTTTAGGCTGACAATAATAATTAATTTACACACAGAAATGTTAATGTTTGATTCATTGATCTGACGAAAGAATATGTTAAAAATAAAATAAAATAAAAATAAAATAAGCCTTTATTGCTGTAACTTAAAATTAGTGTAACACGTTATAATTTCTTAATTAATTGCCTACTTAATTATACTTAATAATATATCTTAATTCTACATTTTTAGTTCATAACATCGGCAACCGGTTTTACTTTTACAGCTTGTCCTTCGACAAAGGCCTCCTCTAAAGCTTTCCATTTTGTCCTGTCTTTTTCAGTGCGTGTCCATGTAGGACCAGCTATCTTTTTCATGTCGTCTTCCCAACGTTTAGTTTGTCTTCCTTTCTTTCTTTTGCTGTCCCGCGGGTACCATTCTGTTACTAATCTCGTCCACTTCTCTTTTCCTTCTCTCAACATGTGCCCTGTCCATTTCCATTTCAGACGTTTGTAGACCGTGAGTATATTTTTAAATTTAGTTTTTCTTTTTATATCTTGTAGTCTCACCTTGTCTCTTCTCTTAACTCCGATTACGCTTCTTTCCATTGCATTTTGGCATACTTGTATTTTTTTGCACTGTTGCTCAGTTAGTGCCCAAGTCTGACATCCGTATGATAGACATGGAAGGATACATGTGTCATAAACTTTTCTTTTTTCTTTGATAGGCATATCTTTGTCCTTCATGACCTCACTCAGAGACCAATACCGTTTCCAGCTGTTTGCTATCCTCCTATCTAATTCCTTTTGCATTGTGTCTTCTGTGGATATAAGTTGGCCCAAATATATGTACTCATTGACATATTCTATTTTGCCACCATCTACTATGATGTCTCTTTTGGTAGAGTTTGTTATTACTTTGGTTTTTGATGTATTCATTGTCAAGCCTACCTTAGCGCTTTCGTCTGATAACTCTTGCAGCATGATTTCTAGATTCTCTGGGTTTTCAGAAAAAAATATAATATCATCTGCAAATCGTAGATGGTTGAGTTTGTCGCCGTTAATGTTAAGGCCATATTTTTCCCATTCTAGATTCCTAAAGATCATTTCTAAAACCGCAGAGAACAGCTTTGGTGAGATAGGGTCTCCTTGTCTGACACCTCTTTCAATTGGAAATTCTTCCCCTGTTGTTTCCAGCTTCATTTGCGCCGTACTCTTTAAGTAGATGTTTATTCGAATATATTTGGTCTCAACTCCCTGGTTTTCTAGTGCTTTCCAGATGCTATCGTGGTCTAAGGAATCAAACGCTTTGTTAAAATCCACGAACCCTAAATAATATATTTTGTTATATTCCTTGTATTTTTGCAGAACCTGTCTCAATACATGGATGTGGTCAATTGTCGAGAACTTACTACGGAATCCAGCTTGTTCTCGCGGTTGGTTGTCATCTAGTACGACAGCCATCCGTGTCAATAGTATCTTTGAAAATATCTTGTACAGGTTTGACATTAGACTTATTGGTCTATAGTTGTTCATATCCCCTGTGTTTCCTTTTTTGTGTATCAACACTATAGTTGATTTTGTCCAATCATTAGGAATAATTTCGGTTGATAAGATGTCGTTAAACAGTTCTGTTAAGATAGGAGCCATAACCTGTACTGTGTGTTTTAGTAGTTCGTTGGATATTTGATCCGGACCTGGTGCTTTGTCGAGTTTCTGTGAGTTGATTGCTTTTATAGTTTCTGCTTGTAGTATTTTTGGTACTGAATCTGAATCTGTCGCTATTTGTTTTTGTTTTTCTAATACTGTTCTAGTTTGACGTTGGTATAGCTTTCTATAATACTCTGTGGCAGTTTTGAGTATCTCTTGTCTTTTACTTGTTGAATTTCCACTTTTAGTTTTTATGTTTGGCATCCAGGTTTTCTTTTTGTTTAAGTCTTTGAAAGCTTTCCTTACTCCTCCCGTTTTTTCAATAAAAGTTTTTATAGTTTTTTGTCTTTTAATTTTTCTGTCCTTTCTTATATGTTCGTTTATCTTTTTGCTTAATTTGCATATTTCTTGGCGAGTTTCTTTATTTTTTTCTTTATGTATTAGTTCTTTTCTCTTATTAATCAATTGTTTAGTTTCTAAAGATATTGTATCATCAATCAGCTTGTTTGTTTTTTTGACTTCAGTTTTGAGTACATTTAGTATATTGTCATATTTCTCCTGAATAGATTTAGAGTTCGTTTCTGTATTCCTGTCCATTGCCTCTTTTAGATTGTCGAGAAATATATCGTTATTTCCAGTGCATCGCAGAGTGGTTTTATAGTCGTTATGAATGAATCTTCTTTTTCCTACTTTCCTTCCTGATAGTGACGTCCTTATCATTCTGTGATCTGTATGAAAGTTAAGTTGGTTTACAGTATCTATATCACTAAACATCTTTCGGTTGTTGGTAAGAATAAAGTCAATTTCATTTCTGTACTTGCCATTGGGTGACATCCATGTCCATTTTCTTGACTTTTTTTTCATGTAGAAACTATTTAAAATGCTCAGTTTGTTCTCCAATGCAAAAGCAACTAATCTTTTTCCATTTCTACTTCTTTGTCCATGTCCATGCTTTCCCATTGTATATTCTTCTCCTTTGCTACAGACTCCTATTTGGCCATTAAAGTCTCCCATTACAATGAGGTTTTTGTATGAACCTTGAATGACTGATTGTAGATCATCGTAAAATTTGTCTATTTTTCTATTGTCTTCTAGATTGTTTGATTCAGTTGGTGAGTATGCTTGAATTATGGTCCACATTTCTTCTTTTCCTTTGTGTGAGGGCAATTTTATGTTAAGAAGTGCTATTCTTTCGTTGATTCCTCTAATTTCTTCTATTTTGTTTGATAGATTTTTTCTTATCAGGAAGCCGACACCATATAATCCAGGTGTCTCGCCAATGTAGTGCAAAATATACTTCCCATTATGGTCTTCAATTCCTTCACCGAACCGTCTCATTTCGCTGATACCGATGATATCCCATTTGATGTTATCTAGCGCTAGCTCTAATTCCATTAATTTTTCGGGTGTTCGTAGAGATCGCGTGTTTAGGCTTGCTATGTATATGTCCGAGTCCTTTCTGTTTGATTTGGTTTTCTTCACGTTTAGAGGGTTTTGGTCATTTTCCCCCACGATGACCAGTCGGCTTGGGAGAGGGTTTTGGTTTTGCTTGTTATTTGGTTGTTGTTGTTGTTGTTTCCGATCGCCGGAGTCTAATTGCTATTGTTCCTTCGTAGCTGCATTTCCGGAGTAAGATAGAGATCGGCCTCTCATCATATCAAATGCATTGATTCTTTTGTTTGTTACTGGGTTTACTGTCTGTTGTTTCTTTGGTTGTGAATCTCCACAAGGAGATGTAGATGTCTCTCTCTTCCTTTTGTCCTTAGTATTTGAGTTTTCCTTGACAATAAGTTGATCATATTTTATGTATGCAAAATTTCCTTTTTTTCTTTCTTCAATAAGCAGTGGCTGTAGGGCCTTTCTCTTAGTTAAGGTTTCCTTTGAGTAGTCTTCAGTTATATGTATCTCCTTTAGTTTCTTTTTATTCCTCATGATTTCGTTCTTTTTCCACCTGCTGACTAAGGAAAGTAGTGTAGGCCTAGGATTCCCATTTTTATTTGTGTTCCCAATACGGTATATTTTGTTTACTTCCCAGTCATCTACATTTATCTCCAATTCTTCTAAAAAACATTTCTTTACCTTTTTGAGTAATCCCAGTGTAGATTTTTCCTCCTCCTTCAATCCATGTATTATTATGTTATTGGCTTTTTTGTCTCTTTCCAGATACTCCACCTTTTTCTCTAGGTTTTCGACTTTAATTTGCAACTGTTTGTTTTCTTCTAGCACAGGTTTTATTTTTTCATCAATTTTTTCCATAATAGTATTAGTTAGTTCTGTTGTTTGCCTTTGCATTTCAATTTTCATTTTTTCAAACAAAAGTTGGAACTGGTCTTCCATATTTTGCGTGTAACGAAACGTATTTGTTTTTTGAGCGTAACTTTTCAAGGTTTCTTGTTGGCAACACTTAGATAATGACACTGACAGTTGATTTGACACTTTGACATACGTCAGTATTCTTATTTGAAGTTTGTCTGTGCTCGAATTTAAATAAAATTCCTACCCTCACTACGGGTTCGTTGATTTTGTGTCTTCTGGATTGTTTTAAAATCGTAGAATATGCACTGTTTATTATCACAAACACTTAATTCTCACTTTGTTTTTATGTTTTCGTGATTTAATTGTGAAACTGTGGTGTTTTAATAATTATTTGTAGTTTACTTTTCGGACCGTCGACACTGTGATGTTTACGATTTGACAACCGGAACCGGAAAAAAGAATATGTTAAGTACATTTAAATATACCTTTTCAATATTAGACACAAGTTTCCAAACTAACATGGAAGGAATACATTAAATTTGAAACAGGTATATTTCTCTACATGCTGTTAAACTTAACTAAACTTAAACCATTAACGAAGAAGGAATTATAAACTTCTCATAACGAAGACAGTTTTCTATTAATTGAGATTAATATAATGAAATGAATAATTTATAGATTAGGATTTAGGACATATTATGAGATTATGCCAAATGGTATTGTATTGTAAATCATTCATTGCACATAAAAAAGGTAGAAGTGATAGAAAAGAAACGCGTGAGGAAAAGATATCAAAGCCGGTGTTAATCTTCGAACAAAAAAACTGCAATTTATAATTTTCTTTAGACTAGTTTAACTATAGAAATCACATAAAAGCTTGAATTACTTATAAGAAACAGAATAAAGAAGAAATATGTATTGGCAACATTGGTTTGCACAAACAAACATTCTCTCACCCCAAACGCATACACCGCCTCCGTTCCGAAGTGGGTAAAAATAAAACGTATCACAATAATAATTCTTCATACCTTTATTAAAATATTGTACGTATATTGTACGTTCACAGAGCACATACGAAACTACTTGGGTCCACGAAAGCCAATTATTATCACAGTGCTGTAGGTCCGCAAAAGTTTGCCAACACTTCTATGGCGGCATTATCCGGACCGTCTCGTGTCTAAGTGTTTAATTACTCTGCCTTTGTTGTTATAAACAGTGCCACAAGCCGGCTTGGCGCGGACCGCATCTGCGGCGACGCACCGACATAAATTGCTGACCGAACGCCAAACCCGCCTAAGCAAATTCACCCGAACCCCTCTAATCTGACACTTTTAAATGGATTACTTCGAAAGTTAGTCTGAACACAGATGGCTATGGAGCTCGAGATTCCGAGCTGTTCGCGACTTGTCAGCTAATCTGAGGGAGGTGTTAAGTTTCGTCACGTAACTACATTAAGGTCTCGCCTTTTCAATTTAACGGGGGAAGTGCTAACGAAAAACTAATTTGGACTTAGCTTCATATGCTCTGCTATAAGTTCAAGAATTTATTCCAGATACCAGTGGTAAAATATCGACGAATCTATATTACGTTATTTCATACAACATTATTGTCTAAATTCTACTGAAAGTTTCGGTAAACTACAAATCATTTTTGATTGAATGTACTTATTTTGAATCACTAAGATTAACTTTTAGCTAAACGCACTGCTACAGCCTCTATGAGCGAATTAACATAAATTATAATTATTACTGTAAAACAAAACTCAAACTTACAGCGCGATCGGTGGTTGTATCTAATTTTCACGAAGAATTTGGAAACCTAAGCGATTTGTTCTAAGACTCATTACGAGTGACGTACGAGTCCATAATACAATTTAAAAATGTATATTATTCCGATATAATATATTAATAAAACTAAACTAAACATATTATAATAAACAAATTATAATGAACCTAAAACTAAAAACCTTAAAAAATATAATAATAAATAATACATTAATTAATTATATTAATGGACTCGTCCAAACATAGTAAAAGCTTTTGCCATTTTAACAATCTGCATGTGCTTTGTGCGATGTGCTTTTGATCAAAACATACGCTTGTAAACAAAATACATGTTTAGTTGAAATCGCTAAAAGGTTAATACTGAAAATATTTCAATGTTTTACTTTCATAATACAAGGCTACATTCCTTAATGATAATAAACGTTGTATAAACGAAATAAAATATAAGTTTATTTTCTCTTCATCAGTTTTACATAACGGTGGGGTAAGATAGACTTACTTTATTGTGAATTTACTAAATCGGGTTTCATGCAGAAATTGTTTGACCTAGAGTTAAATTAATTAAACAGGGATCTAAAATATAAATTAAGCTTTAAAATACTATGAAGTTTTTGCCACAAATTTCATTAAAAACAGTAATAATAAGGAAAATGTAAAACCTGTAAACTGGTAGTCTTGCCCTGCCAATTGGGATATGACTACTAGTTAGTTTTTTTTTTGGTTTTAATGTTTACTTTACACATTTTTTCAAAAATAAGCAACCTCATAGAAGGAAAACGAATATTTTGAATCTTAGGTACAACAGAAAAACCTTTTAGTTTTGTAGTAATTTAAGTAAATAAAAAACAGGGCAAGTCCAACATATAATTTACAAAACCCAGTCCGGAAACCAGACAAGGTATCTTAAACTAACCTGCCATATTAAAATAATTGTGTACAACACTTCTCAGTAGTATTCATTCGAAAAATGTTTATTACTCCTGATATACAGCAAATTTAGCATGTTTTATACTTACTCCGGGCTCACTGGTAGTTTTACCCCACTTGATCTTTTCGGGTTATGTTTTTTCAAAGTAAAATATTACAAAAACCTCTTTATTTAGCGTTTTTGTGTCCGTGACAACGCGATAGGAACGTTCCTTTTCACAAAAAAATACAAAATAAAACTATCTTACTTACACCTAGCTTTCTTAACTTTTCAAATGTCCGTTTTTATTTTCGATGTGGCATATTTGTGGCAGTAGCGACTTCTGTGTTTTAAATGATGAAATTAACCGTGTCCGCTTTATAACTAGTATATCAAAATAGATTAGGAAGGTGTACTTCTCGAGTTATCAGGCACTGGTAGTTTTGCCTTGGTAGCGGCCTTACCCCAACTGACCTTACTAAATTACATGTTTCATCTTAACTAGGTACCTATTATAATTTGTCGATGTTTTCGTAATAACAATTTATTATAGAAAATATGCACCGAAAAGAGACTAGTCCCTGAAATAGGTTCCACGAGAACCTGTGCTACAGGTAGCTAGGCCCCTTCGGAATACTCCTTCGGAATACTAGACGTGAGTCATTGTAGTACTAAATGGATGTGTCTAAATAGAAAAATAACAAAATAATTTCTTTTCATTACAATTAAATAAAACTTTCTTACCAATTCAGCGTATGTGAAGTAGGGCAATTTCGCCATCTATCTAACATAAACGGCAACAAAAAGTCCGGAGTGTCAGATCGGCATCCCGGGATCACCCACTGGCTGCCGACTAACGGGACTTAACGGGATAATCCCGTGATTAGAGAGGTCGACGCCACTCTCGCTCTCATTTGCTCAAACTTTCATGTTTAGCCGGAAATAAAATTTTATCCGACATTGTATCAGAATTTTTGTTACTTTTTTGCACAGAAAAGAATTCCGTGGAATATTGTTAATTTAGAAAAAAAAGAATAATCTGAATCTCAAAGAGTAAGATTCTGTTTGCCGACAAATTGCAGTTATACAGACTTATACAATACTAGCCGTTACAACCCCGCCTGCATAAAAAATAGCCTATGTTGCGCTCTGTACCCCTGACAATATGTAAACAAATTTTCATAATGATCGGCTGCTAGTCAAGCCGTGAAGGAATAACAAACAAACTCACTTTCTCATTTATAATATAATATGATATGATAATAATATGATATATCTATCTTCACGCCTACAATATACCGGGATGTGGGCAAAGTTCATAGAGCTTTCAGAAACAATTGGCCAATTGTTTATCGGACAAAATAGTTGGTTACGATAAAACATCTGTCTTTTTGTACTCTAACTTTTCTTAAAGTGACGTACGAGTTTGGCGTAGATCTGAGAAATATTTTTTACGGAAGCTTGCACATAGTTTTAAATTTCCATGGGAACAAGGTAAATGTGACAATCCTCGCGCGTCCTTCAATTTTGATATAAAGTCAAAGTTACCATTTATCTCATCATTGCTGTCCAAATTCGAAATTTAATGTTTAATACTTCGAAGATGAGAAAACAGCTCTGAAAGATCTCAAAGTTTTATTACGAGAAATTTTAAACAATAATTCCCAATTGGAACTTTAATCAACGTAAACTTTATACTTTGGGAAATTACACTATCTATTCCAAATTCTAGAATCATATTTTAGAAGAGATTTTCATTTTATTTCTCATTTCATAAAATAATATCATTCTACTTGTTGTGGTTTTGTTCTGAAATTGCATAAACAACCTGCGTCAAACGAAACCAGTGCCATTTTCGACTTAATTTAAAAGCTTTCATAGTATTATGAATAAATGAATATTTTATCTATACTAATATTATAAAGAGGAAAGATTTGATTGTTTGTTTGCATTGAATAGGCTCCGAAACTACTGGACCGATATCAATTCTTTCACCATTAGAAAGCTACATTATCAGGGAGTGACATAGGCTATAACTTTTCCCGAAATTCAATGTGGTTCCCACGGGAACGGGTCCGGAACTTCACGCGGACGAAGTCGCGGGAAAAAAAGCTAGTTCGATATAAAAATTCAAATAATATTCTGAATCTAAAATTATATTATTGTATAACTTCAACACTATCAGACTCATAGTTACTGAGATAATGATTCATTAACTTTTCAATGGCTCTCAAACTGGGGTATCTGTAAGCCGACGATAAAGCAATGGGGTAAAGACTTTTATCAGCAATCTTAGCCGAAGTCGTTAAAACAGTCGTAAAAATAAAGTTTTAATTTGAACCTTTGAAGGTATTTGTCGGACTTTCTTATGAGCTTTGAAATTAATAACAGTACAGCGACTGCCCCGCGGTCGAGTCTGTACTGTGACAAGCTTTTAGTATATTGTTTTTTGGGTGGAAGCTCCATTTTAAATTAAGCTGGTTCGACTGGATAAATACCACAATATGTAGACATTAGTTTTTACCATCACGGGCGAAACAGCTGACAATGCAACGGCTAGAAGATAAAATAACCGATCACATGGAATTTTGTGAAAAAACAAAGCAGGAACTAGAGTGCGGCCGCCGCCGCGCGCCGGCTGGTAAGTGCCTACTGGCGGCGAACGAATGCATCAGTTGTTCGGTCCCGTCCACCACTACGACGATTTAAAATTGAAAAAACCTTTGATTGGCTGCAATCTGAATTCGAAAAAATCGACTAGCCGCTATTTTCCTGACTTCAAAGGCCCGTTCGATCTACCGCTAATATTAACAGCTACATTTATTCGATCCATTTCGTCCACAATTTCATAAGGTTTAATTCCAGGTTGTGGTCTTAAATTACGAAATCTCATTAATATCTTTGCTAATCTACACTAAAGATTACCTGTCTGTACTATAATCAAGAAACTCTCATAAACAATTCAAAGGTATAGCAACAGATACTGACCGGCTTTTCCTCCAAGTTAATAATTATGTAACTGTTCATATTAAAGTAGTTACGGGTTAGGCTGTTTGGGTTCTAGCGGGAATATTTAATGTTCCTATTTTTTCTTTAGTATTATCACTAAATACGTTCCCGTTACACCGACGTCTACAAGTGTCTCCCAATGGACCTAAATCTAATTTTGCTTGTCGATATCGCGTCTTACTATCGTACTGTGGTCACCGGTGATCGATACTTTCCTTAGAAACCTCTGATGGCACTTTAATTTTCAATAAGTTTTACATTCACAAAAGAATTGAATTATACGGCTTTGTATGCAAAAAGTATGGAATAGAAAATCAAGATCTCTAAAAACATTTCGTCCCGTTTTAAATACACAGTGGAATAGAATTTGGCGACTCGCGAAGGCTTCTAGGTCTGTTTGTAATCCTATTGTGGGTGAGAATTGCGCCGATTGCTTCAGCCACAAGGCGGAACATTTTCATTTAAACCTACGGTACGGATATATTAAAAACGAAACATCAAATTATGTAATAGATTGCTAAATTAACTTAATAAAAATTATCGCACTCGTTACAGCATTTTGTTCGTTGTATCGGAATTCGGACCAAATACACTATTTTTAAATACAGCATATAGTTGCCACGATGATCAATCGTAGCACGTGTATGCTAGCTAACCTTAATGCGTAGCAGCCATGTAAGGGCTATTCATAAATCGTAGCAACAAAGTAAAAGAGCCGTAGCCCGTAGTAACCGCGTAGAGGCAATCCGTTATGCGTACATTCTATGTAGCCTGTAGCTGCCCGTAGAATAGGCTACTTGTACAAACAATGAAAGAGGTGACCAGGGTAGAGAACTAAGAACAAAGATTTTTATGCTAATAATTTTAAACATCGTTATATTTTTTTTAAATTAAATAGTACAATCTGGATATCTATAGGTACACTTCCGGACACTTGAATCGAGCCACCCAGCAGTTTCAACTTTGATTGCTGGTAACTTAACAAAAGTATATGATCAACGAAAAAGTTTTTATGCAATTTGGAAGCTGGTACACTTTACATTATTATGGTATACTTAATTCCAAATTTAAATTTCAATAACTTGATAAAATTACAATTTTAAGTGAAACTTGTCCTGTATAACCTTTCTTAAAGACAAGACTCGGGTTGAATTTTTGAAAAAAAAAAAGGAATTATTGGAAAAAAAAATTATTCAGTAACTTGTATTGCCTCTGAGAGCGTTTATGATTGCAGTCATGCGATTTGGCATGGAGTTAATCAACGTCATTATGAAGTGTTGTGGAATGTTCTCCCATTCCTCCTCGATGGCAACTCTCAGCTCTTCCAAAGTTTGTGGTGCTGGTTGGTGAGCTCGAACACGCCTCTTTAATTCGTCCCATAGACGTTCGATGGGATTCATATCAGGGCTCCTTGCTGGCCATTCCATTGTCGTGATTCCAACATCATGAAGGTATGCCCTGACGATTCCTGAAGTGTGCGCTCTTGCATTATCATGCATAAAGGTGAAGCCTTGGCCTACAAATCCAGCATATGGCATCACATGAGTCTCTGGGCATTGGTTAATGTATCGACGGGCATTTAGTGTTGATAGACGTGGTCCTGTCACAACCTCTAGCCCAGTTTTACCATCGGCAGATATTCCTCCCCAGACTATCCACGAGCTCCCGCCATAACTCACTCTCTCTTCAATACAACACTGAACAAAGCGCTCTCCCCGCCTTCGGTAGACCTTCCTCCTTCCATCATTACCATAAAGCATAATCTTAGTCTCATCAGTAAAGAGTACCTTGCTCCATTGGCGTTGAGTCCAATGCAAATGTTCGCGTGCAAACTGTAAGCGCGCCATTCGGTGAGCTCTTGTCAGTTTCGGCCCGTTGGCTGGCTTATGTGGGCTCAGACCACGTTCTTTAAGTCTTCGTCTAATTGTTCGCGCGAAAACAGCCACTCCATGAAAGTCTCGAAGCTGTTCTTGGATCTGTACAGAGGTGAGGTGACGATTTTGTAAACTGGTTGTCGCGATAAATCGATCCTATATTTCTGAAGTTACCCGAAATCGCGGTCTTCCTGGACGGCGCACGTATACACCAGTGTCGAGGTATCGATGGTTTACCCTTTGCACAGCAGAACGGCTTAAAGCAAGCTGTGATGCTACATCGCGCTGACTTCGGCCCGACTGTAGAAGCGCCACAGCTTGCGCGGCTAGAAGAGGCGGTGTATCCATAATTTTAACGTTTAAATGGCTCAAATTAAAAAAACGACAATTTTACGATGTCTTAATTTCAAAACAATTACGGTGAATTCAAAATTATGGAGTTAAATAAAAAAATTATGTTAATTTAGATCAACTTTTCTTTTCAAAAGAATGCACAAATTTGGATTTTGTTTCGTTTTTCCATTTGATAAATTCAAAATTGGAACAACAGCACTTCAAAATCATTATGAATATACCAGCATCAAAACTGCATAAAAACTTTTTGATTAACTTAAGAATATTTTATGTTCTATGTCATTACACATAAAAATGTAGGGTGGCTCGATTCATGTGTCCGGAAGTGTATCTATATATATAAAATTCTAAGTCCTGACTGACTTACTTAGCTACAATGTAGGTACCTTACGACGTCTAGGGGTGTACTAAGTAAGGATTTTTGAAAATTTTCACGGGATAGCGAGATATGCGCAAACGAAGTTGCGAGAATTTTACTAGTACAGCATACTATTATAGTAGCCACGTAGATCAATCGTAGCACGTGTAATGCTAGCTAACCCTAATGCGTAGCAGCCACGTAGGGCTATCCATAAATCGTAGCAACAAAGTAAAAGAGCCGTAGCGCGTAGTAACCGCGTAGAGGCTATCCGTAATGCGTACATACACTCCGTGTAGCCTGTAGCTTCCCGTAGCACATAGAATAGGCTAGTTGTACAAATAGTGAAAGAGGTGACCAGGGTAGAACTAAGAACACACCACCATTATGAAGAATGTAAGCACCATTATGAAAGTTTGTAATTAAATAGTACAATATGAATACTTTTGATAAATTAAGATTCAGATAAATCCCTTACGCAATATTTAGATAACTTGTATCACATTTACAGACCTGCTCACCTCTTTCATTGGCGGACTGTACGTAACACTGGGCAACGGCATGCCATGTCAAATTTCATTGCAAATTGCTATAAATTAGATTAGTGAAATAAAGCTCGCTTGTGTATTTTACCTAAATATTTGCATCTTCTCTTCAGCAAGAAAATCAGTAAAATATACAGGATAAATTCTCGACTCCAACTCCGATTTACCAAAACTATTTTAACAGCTGGTTTTCATTAACTAAATCAATTAACATGATATGAAATAAAATTCTTATCATTCTAAAGAAACTTCATGTGTTCTCATTCAATTCCATATTAATAATTGTATTATTATAATGTTTATACCAAAATAAACCTTAGTCACATAAAACTGATGTAACCGTAATATTGAAATTATTTGCCGCTTTCAACCGGGATTGCATTCAGACCCGTTCCCTTTTACCGACACTCTTCGGTTTCTCAAAAGCGACCTTTTAGTTAAATTAGGTACATCTCGTAAACTAGATGTACTTATAAATAACTTCTTAATCACACACACTTAAATTAAATGTGGGTCGATGCTACACGGCACACCTGCTCCGAACGGATGACCTACGGGCTCACATATCCTATGCTAACAACTTAAGGCAGGTATTCACCAAAGCGGAGATACAAAGAGTGGATAAGATAATTATGTCGTAACGTTTGGAGGCCCATGTCCAGCAGGTAGACTTCTTGTGGCTGAGATGATAATGATGATGAACTTCTGAGTGATAAAGCTATTTGATCGAACTGGCTCTACTGAAGACAGACCATCTCACAGTATATTGACACTACGCTTTTTTGGACCAATCATTACATAATTTTTCTTTCTTGTCTAATACTTTCTTTTCATCCTTATTTCAGAACGCTTTCTAAATTCAGGGCAGCGCTGATTATTAATAATCATATAGTTTTGCTTACTATCATTATTTTTGTTTTTTCTCTTTACTCATTTGTCTTCTTTCTAGCGTAATACAATATCATCATTAATAATTACCTATTTCTCTTTATCTATTTTTTTAGGTTTAGGGCCAAAAAAAATTACTGCTCCTGACTTATATTATCTGTTCGTTTAACAACTCTCCGTTTCGGTGGATACCGGGCCTAATCTCAAAATACGTGACGGCGAGTTGAGCGTAACAAGCTTGAAACTCCTGTTGATACCATCTCTCAACCACTGGCTGTAAACATCTCCATAATAATATGGAAATGTGGAAATATACGCTCATAATACAAACAAACAAAGTAATGTTCTGGTCTGAATTTATATCGTGTACTAAAACGGGAAATAACTAACTTGCTTGTTGTTATAATAGGTAATAAATATGCTACGCATGCAGTTCTAAACATAGGTACACACGTTCTAGACATACATATATAGTATGAAAGTAAGTCGCTTTCCGCATCTCATTATTATCTTCTCAGCCAGAAGAAGTCCAATGTTGGGTATAGTTTCTAATTTGACCGGTTTAAAACGTCTTGCATCCAGCAGCGGTTCCCTGCGACTTTTCTTATGTCGTTTGACTACATTGTGGGCAGCCGTTTGCTAGTCTTTCTAGAACCAGTGCCTTATTACTCCAGCGACCATGGGATTTGCGCGCTATTTTTAATGCCCACTAACTTTACTTTTACTACGGATCTGCTCCTTTCTGATTACATCTCGAGGCAAGCAACCAAGATTAGCTCTCTCCATAGATCAGTGAAGGACTTTAAGCCTTCTCATGATGCCATAGTGAGGAAATATCGTCATGACGTTATTTCCTCACTATGGCATCATTCAACGGCGAACAACGAGAACTTTCGAAAAATGTGTAGCACCAGTGTGTTACACATTTTTCGAAAGTTCTCGTTTTCTCTTACTCCTACAACAAAACTTTTATGCATGATTATGTTTTCATTATCAAGGCTCTATCGATACACTGATATTAAAATATGGCAGATTTCTTTACTTTTTTTTATTTCTAAAGAATAAAGTAATGAAAAATAATAATAAGTCAGTCGTGTTAGGACTTTGCTATATAAACGTAATAGACGTTAAAATAACATCTAAATAAATATAAACTGTAGCAGCGTTATGGTAATAAAGTAGACCACATTTAGTGATGTGATGAGGTTTTTTACGCGACCATAAATTTACATTTTCGGTTATAGCTATTAAATGCTGTAAATTGGGACATACTAATCTACTCAGTAAAAATACCATAAACATTAAATATCTCCTCACTGAAGTACAATTTATTGATAATATAAGGTTTACCAGGTTTTATTCTGTTTTGATCTTTTGAGCAAAAATCCCAAAAGGTTTTCGGCACACAGAGCACTCAGCACAAGATGTTAAAAATGTAAATTACCAATTTTAAATATTATGTCGACAAAAAAGAAAGTGTTTTCACCTACATAGTATATTTTCGGTAATTTTTATTATCAAATTCTCTTCTTCCTTTTCAAAACAAGATTAAATCCCTGGGGAGAGTTGCCAATGCTGCAACGTCACTTCGTCTCGCATTATAAAATATGCAGATAAGTTACGGGAATTGATTCAAGGCACAAAGGAGGCGAGCAAACTGTCTATAGGCGGCGGCGAGATTTCGGCAGTAATTTCCCGGGAGGGCACACCTCTATCTCATGACACTGAAAATATTTTGAATTACTTACACTATACATTAGGCTTTTTAAGGAAAATACGGAGCTATTCATGTTACCTTTTACTTTAACGTTTTATCGAAAATAGAGTTATAGTTTTTCTTTTGAAAAGAAAATCTACCAAAAAGATGGGTTGGTAACTTGCCTGTATACTGGATATGTAAGTATTATATATACCTATATATATTTATGTACAATGTCCCATGTTCCATTATACATATAGTCAGTTAACTCACGATATAGCAATCACCCAGCCTATTTTATAAAATATTCCTCAAGTAAAACACTGTATGATTTCCTACGTCAACATTTCCGAACAAATGAAGACGAATCACCCATATTCAGGAAAGTTTCTTAAAACTTGCCCTGTAATAAGATACCGCAAGGGACATACGAAAGGCATATCGCTTATTTAACTTTAATTTACAACCATTAAAAGTTGGAAGGAAACAAATCCGCAATATAGCGGGTATGTGTCACAAATGTTAAGTGCTGAGTCGGGGTAATGGAATAGTGCGCTCATTGCAGCTGAAGTTTTATTCATTAGCGCACTGCCGCCGCCGACTCTTATCGCCGTCTAAACATTTAAATGTCTGCTTTTATCACATTTTTCGTGAACCAAAAGTTTTAATTTTAAAATAAAAAATCACTTTGCATCATGCAGTTATTCTTTATAAGATAGTTATCATTGTAATTATTGTCCAAAATCTTAACGGGGTAGAGAAAATACTAAGCACAACGATATACGCTAAAAATAAAATTTAAATCACATATAATATATAAAAAATTATATGTAACATAAGAATGTTTAGAAAACGTCGCCCGAGGACATAGGCAGAGCGGGCAGAGCCTAAAGACGTTCATATTTGACAAAAAAACGTAAGGGTTACAGAACGAATTGATTTAATGTGTGCCAAAAGAAATTGAGAAAAAAACATTCGAACATCGTTTATAAAGGTCAAGTTTTTATATAACTGGAGGTCAAGTTGTATAAAAACTTGAGTATTCGTAAAAAGAAAATAATAAATCAGTATTGAACCTCAGGTCTGAGAGATAAGTTCGAAATACTTGTTTATGAAAAGGATTTTTGTACAGACTACATTGAAAGTTTGCCTGTGAAAAAATCTAACATACATCAAATGAACATTTATTTCGTTGTAATGTATGACTCAGCGAATATTTTATTTTTGACAGCGCAGCAGTTTAAAATATCGTTATATCGTTGATAAAGAAGAAAAACTATCTGATTTATATTTTACTCGTTAACTATATTATTTATGCTTTTTAGGGTTCCGTAGTAATACAAGGAACCCTTATAGTGTCACCATGTCTGTCTGTCTGTCCGTCCGTCCGCGGTCTAGCGCCTAGACGCGTAATGCCAAAAAGCCAGAATTTAATACATATACACATATTAACAATGGTAACAAAGTGCTGGAACAAAATTTTGAAAAAAAAAAATTGTTTTGGTGCGCCTTCCCTACGTGTAAAGTGAAAATGATTTATTTTTTCGCGCCCACCCTATCTTGTGGGGTATCGTTAGATAGATCTCTTAAAACATTGAGGGTGTAGAAATATCATTTTTCGATACAATGATCCGTTTCGGAATTATTTACATTTATCGTGTCAATTTTCGTTTTGCACGGTGGTCCCCCCCCCCGCCCCCTATCTCCGAAAGCCTTATGTTTAGAAATTTGAAAAAAATCATGATAGTAGTCCATATGCTGAACCTTCAATGAAAACTATAACGGTTGAGTAGGCTCTACTAGTTACCAAGTAATAGCCGACGATCGAACTTATAAAATAAAATTTCTTTGATGAAAACTTACAAATGTGATAGAATTTGAAATTGGACTCAACTGAAGGCACAGCAAATACGGAACCCAACGTTGTGCGTGGTCCGACACGTACTTGCCCGGTTTTTAATTACTGTTTTTACTACATTAGATTAATGTGAAAATAAAAGCACGATAAATCTATTTTAATATGTATTTAGAAAACATATAAAAAATCGAATACTTGAGTATTTAGATGATAAATGATATGAGATACATTACAAAGACTAAAAAAACTACACGTAACAAACTTGTGCCGTTACTCAATAATTTTAACCTAATTTTCAATACAAAGTTTTCAAGCCATACGATGACTTAAGATAAATGAATCTAACGGTTGGTTAATAAAAAATCTTAATAATCTCAGCCCCGTCATTGGATAGGTAATTTAAGTTGAAGATTTGTTTTACTTAGTTGTAGCTGACGGTCCCGAGACGGTTCAACCCGCCTTTATAACTGGGATTCTTTGTGAATGACATGGCTGTATAATTGAATTAAATTACTCCTTTAACTTTTAATGACTTGAACATACCTATTAACCAATTAAGCGGAAGTTTGTTATAGAACGATAACTATGTAGTATAAAATAATATTTTTCAAATGACTTCAAAATTATTCTCATTTCCATCTGTCATCGCTGTGTTCATATAACTACCATCATGACAACATCAAATGCTAGCCTTTGGTATATTTTATCCTAACCTATAAATGATTCGGGACTCCCACCGGAGACTGAAGCCTGTGGCATCGCATTTGATGTTGTCTCATAAACCGATTTTCTCATCAATAATTTGTAACATTTCCGAGTCTTCGCTTAATACGCTTTATTTATGAAAGTACATTATTTTCAAAGTTCCTCCACTGCAAATAAGAATTAATTTAATTTTAATTTGGCATCGTCAAATACTTCATTGTTTTAGTCTCAACGTCAACTCAGCTGTTTTCAAGGTAGGCTTTTCAATCTACTACCTGACAATACCTTTAAGAGAACTCGAAATCCTGTGCTCCATTAAAGGGCGCGTCACTTTAACACCAACGATTAATTTTATTTTGCAAACTTGCTGTTTTGGGAACCTACCATTGATTTTAAAAAAATGGTATGTATAGTAAGATGAAAAAATCTAGAGTTAATTTATCAAAGAAGAAAGAACTTGAATACATAATTCAATAAGATTACTTTTCTCCTGTATTGTTAAGAAAAATGAACTTTAATGTTGAATAACAAGATCCATTTGCTCTCAACACGTCGCACGTGTATATTTTGAATATGTCGTAAACGTTTATGACTTAATTCCCGTTGTAGATATCTCCTTGAAATAAGAAAAGCATGCTTCCCGCATTTGCATATACTTTCCATGAATTTTGTATATCGTACTAAAAGGGAAATCTGCATCTATATTACATAATATTTAGTTCCTGTGGGAGACCCAACAAAGTTTTTAGGGTACAATATTTCATACACATGATTACATAGAGCAGTTATTGAATAAACTTTGAACAACGTGAGAATAAGAAAATTACAAATTTTTCTACACTAAAACCAATTCAGAATATATACATATTTCCTACTATATAACGATATAAATTGTATAATATTCTTATTTCAATGTAGCAAACCCAAAATTTGTATGCACATCTATGTACATATATTTTTCATTGCACTATGCTGTACATACGGCGCCGACGTGCAAAAGATGCTAGGAAGCAGGTGTTTGGAGGCTTTTTGTAAAATTTGTACCGAACCCATTCTACTGGAAATATCAACATTACATGACTAAATTATTAGACTTTGTCTATTAGTATAAACTGAAAATAACGATTTATTATAATGAAAGTTTGCACATGATTGTGTACGTAAAAAAATATGATTAGTGTAAAACGTTTGATAAAAATTATATTTCAATGATTTTCTAAATATTTTATGCCTGCGTGTATCCCGCTTTCCCGTGGGAATTTTGGAAATTCCTTTCTTATCTGATGCCTACGTCATTTAAAGAACACACCCTTTCAGGTCTCTACGATCAGCGGTTTGGGCTGTGCGTAGATTCTCAATCAGTCAGGACGAAGCATTTTGTATACATAGAAATATGAAAATATTCGCATAAAATATATTTACGCCATAAATTAGATTTTATTTAGATTCGAAGAAATATACAAAAGTTTTAGTAAACAATATTTAAAGTACTGACGAATAATAGAATGTCCTTTTCTCCTTTCTTATTCATTTGAAGACTCTTAGAACTTCCACACACTCACGATTAATAAAAATAGAAATGAAGCCAGAACTTTTTGGAGGTAACAAGGGACAGACGTAAAGTTTTATTATTTGTATTGAGTGCTTTAAGAGAAATTATATTTAGGCAGATGTACTATACTAAAAAGATGTGATTTTGTCTTCTAGATTGTGGACGACTGACGTGTGACGACATTCTATATTAAATTCAATATCCTCGCCAAATCCTTGGGCTTAGGTAGCGGATTCCGATACGCCTAATAGGATAGGATAAATGATATTACGCAGAGAGAACACTTGCTACCTATTTTAGGAACGAAATATTTTAGAAATAGGTTTTTATGAATGTACAAGGCTTTTAGAATTCCTTAGTAAACTATAGTTTTGACATGTCCGTCTTTCCGCCTGGCCACGGTCTAGCTTCGTCCCATACGCTTTTAAGGGATGGAAGAAAGGAGTGAGAAATGATCAGATAAGAAAAATAAAAAAATCTGTACTTAATATTATAAAAAGGAAAGATTTGATTGTTTGTTTGATTGTTTGCATTGAATAGGCTTCGAAACTACTGGACCGTTTTCAAAAATTCTTTCACCAGTAGAAAGTTACATTATCAAGGAGTGGCTTTTCCCGAAATTCAATGTGGTTCCCACGGGAACGGGTTCGGAACTTCACGCGGACGAAGTGCGGGCAAAAAAGCTAGTTTAAAATAAAATGCACAAGTTATAGAGCCGAGAGAGATAAAATCAATAAAGCTAACGAGTATTACAAGAATGAGTTATAAGCTAGGTGACAGATTGACAGTTAGTTATAAAATGAATAAGTATAAAAAAAGATTCTCACAGCCAAGCTAGTATCAACAATAAAATAATATTAGTAATTAGTTTCGGTAGATTGTATTATAGAAGCACAACAACTAGATATTTATTTAGTATAGAAATATAAGAAAAATCGCAAGAGTAAAGTGTAGCTTAAACTACTTACTAATTTGTGTTTCCATCCTGTTGACTTTCTCGAAATCTCGTCGAGATAGGTGAGCTGCCATGCGGGGGGCGCAGTTTGGGACTGCGTCAACCGTATCAGCCAGCTCACCCGAGATCTGACTAAAACGTTCTTTGCTAATTTGATATCAACACAAAAGAAGCTTTCAATGTATAATTTTAACAAAAAAAAATATTGTATACATTTAAAATTTCGAGCTTGTCCATTTTTCGGAGATCACGTTAAGCTGTGTCGGTGCAAACTGTTGTCATGAAATGGTGCAACAAAAAGTGCCAGTGGTCCACCCAGGTGAACTAAGACCACGATGTGATGAGTAAAGAAAACAAGGGTTTTATTTAAAGCATTTGACTTTTCACACATGTGTCCGAGATGGAAAAATGTTCTTAATAAATACCTGACCTCTTAAAGTTTCAGTAACTAATCAATTAATATCCATCATTATTGGGCATGTACACATAATATCTGACGCGTGAAGGCGAGTGAGAAGAACAATATATGTTACTAACGAACTGCCCTTGCCCGAACACTATGCGAAAATAATATATTAATATTTAATTAGAATTAGTGGAAATAATCCTACAAATCCCACTAATATTGTAAAGGCGAAAGTTTGTATATTTGTTACATCTTCACGCTCAAAATAGCGGGGCCACTATTTTTTTTTTATACCACAGAGTTTGCAAACAAGCATACGGCCCGCCTGATGGTAAGCATCACCGTACCCTATAGACGCTTGCAATACCGGGGGTATCGTATCACTCACGCGTTGCCAGCTCCCGAAGTGGAGCTCTGGAGACCTTACTCACCGCAATTTTTATGATATTTTGGATTGGTAGCTGATACCTTGAATTAATACATAGGGTACTTTTTATCCCAAAAAGTACGCGATTCCCGTAGGATTTGGTCAAAAGTCTGATAGACAATGGCTCTTTATAAAGTAGACGGCGCTGCTAGGTAAAATACACGCAAACGAAGTTACGCGGGTTTCGTTAGTATGTATTATAAATGTAAAACTTAGCCGTAGCTCCATGGATTCAGTTTTACACTGTGTGCTTTTATAACCCAAAATTAACACGTAGAATAATTTTATGCCTGAAAATGCAGCGATTCCTACGTTACGATAATTAATATGGAAGGATGGGAAAACGACATCCGCGGATTCAAGAAACACATTCAACAGAATCACATTCAGACAGGCTTTCTTCGGGACGTTGTAATGTTTCAAATATCACGATCATAATAAAATCATAGTCAAATATTTTTATTCAAATATTCCTAATATAAGCTTTTCCGAATCGTCACTATTTTTTCCTACCACCAATTCAGACTGCAGATTTGTGCTAAGAAGAACTGGTAAGAAACTTAGCACTTCTTGCTCTTATAAAATGGTACTAATAAGTTACAATTACAATGGCAGAAAATATATAAAATATCCTTCCACTCCTCATTATCTAAAAGAACGTTTCACCTATCACAGTGCGGGTAATGACCGGTCTATGCGTAGTACTCTTACGATTCGCCTCATGACCCCCTCACATTCTTTAAAAGTCTATTCCAAATCGTTCTCAGTCGAAGCTGTGCGGCTCTGGAATGCTCTGCCCGTACATATTCGGAATGCACAATCTCATTGCTCTTTCAAAAATTTGGTCAAAACCTATTATCTCTCATCAATCACCTGATCACACTGCTTTAATTCTCTCATATATTCCGTTTTCACTTTTTTATCTTCACTTCTCTTCTTTGGTTATAACATATTTATGTATAAGTATTTGTGTATATATTAGTATATATAATTATATATTAGGTATATAAAAACCTTTTAATAGTATTTATTATAAATTGTTTACTATTATTATAATTTATCGCTGATTGGGGCCCATGGGGATGCACACGCAGTAGTTAGTGTTATGCGGGTGCGTCTTCATGGACTAAGCCTTTAAATTGTTTCTTATTAAATTTTAAAGTTAGTCCTTACACACACTCTGCGCCTCCTACTTAATCTATATTATTATTTCTCTATCCTAAGGTTGTCTGGAAGAGATTGCTTTAGCGATAAGACCGCCTGTTGTACTTTTCCTACCACCTTGTACTTTTTATTGTTATGTTTATTTGGTGCAATAAAGAATATTGTATTGTATTGTATTGTATAAAATAGTAAATCTACTTGAAAACATCATTTTCAGTAATCCAAAAAATGTTTCTTTCTGTACCGGACAGCTTGTCTATATTTTTATGTCGATGCTATTAAAACGTTCAGGGGACACCGCAAAACAATGGAAACGTATCACCAGATTCATTTATAAAAATATAAATGGAATGAATCCTCTGAAAATGTAAAGTGTCCGTGGAGTGGAGGTTCAAGTGACGTCGGAAAATGAATAAGAAAAAATAAAAGCACAAAAGTGGATAATTAAGGTAATTATTATAAACCAGTCGACAAAAAGAAAAATGGCTAGAATTAAAAATGGTAAAAAAATAAAAAAAACGTCCAGCACACACACAATATGTTTCTCAGTTGTTCAGTAGGTACATAAAGAATGTTTTTTTTTTATAGGTGTCTACTTATTTTATTTGTTAATATGTAATAGTCCCAACATACCTAATGATTCATCGAAAATAACCAGACCCAAAACAAACAGAAATCATGTCCATCACATAATTTATGTTTTACTCCTTTGCTGTACTGGAATCAATCCCTCGACCCTCAGTGAAAGTGAGTGGTATTACCAACCGAGCCCTCTGATTGTCTTATATTCAATATATTTTACAAAATACACTATTCATAGCTGCTTTTGTGTGCAAATACCATGATTTACATCATATTTACATGGCATAGGTGTCAATCAGGTGTTTGTTTAGACGTTTGGGGGTTAGGTGGTAGGGGGGCTCGGGCGGCATTCGTTTGCCGAAACAAGCCCGAAACCGTCTACTGCTCACGGAACTCAAACACAGCACACTATAATGAATTAAGTTACGAACTCTCACGTAGCAGAACCCTAACCCTCCTCGTGTCACACTTGGGTCTCAACGACCGTATAAATTGACTCATTATCATCGACGATAGGTTTATTATTCTTTGCTAAGGTGCTCTTTATTAGAGCGTTGATAGCAGAGTGGCTATTTTTTTGTGGTACAGGTAGAGGAAAATCCGCTGGCTCGTGAATTCTAGTACGAGTAATATATCGATGTGAAGCAACTGCATTTAGTGTGTGAGATATTCCTACGACCCTAGCCAGCAGCGTTTGGATAAGTTTCGTTATCTCGAGCTTCTCCGTGCTTCGGTGGGCACGTTAAGCCATCGGTCTCGGCTGTTGTCGATGGATGACAGTCGTTAAGCCAAGTCGGTGGCCTTAGGGCGGTTTGAAAACACCGGCCTCTGCCAATCTCCATTGGAGCAGCGTGGTAGAGTACAATCTAATCACCTTCGATTGAAGGGAGACCTTGTATCCCAGCAGTGGGATGATTATGGGTTGATATGATGATGATGATGATGAAGTGATACTTTTGCAGTCAAATAGCTTTAACTCTTAAGATACCTAAGTTAATAGTTAAAAAGAACCTAGTAAGAAGGCGAAGACGGAGGCATACTCTTGTATATCTTAATAAATTTAGTTTAATAAATACATTCTGTTATTTACTTTTTACTTAATATGACCTTCAGACATCAAAGAAATTTCGAAATTCCGAGCGAAATTAATATCAGATTCTATTTATTTACCAGTCTGTTTTGCGTTTTTAATATAACTGTTTTTTGAATATTAATCCATATTTCAATTAAATATCAAATTAGATAAATTGATTCATCGATTGAATCATCGTCTGATAGCTAACCTTTCGAATCATTTTTCGTATAGACGACTTCGAAATTATGTCCATGTCCTTCACATCGAAATCACTACATAGTATAAAACAAAGTCGCTTTTTCTGTCCCTATGTCCCTATGTCCCTTTGTCCCTTTGTATGCTTAAATCTTTAAAACTACGCAACGGATTTTGATGCGGTTTTTTTTAATTGATAGAGTGATTCAAGGGGAAGGTTTTAAAGTATCATACATTCCAAAATTCCCACGGGAAAGCGGGATACACGCAAACGAAGTTGCGCGGGTTTCGCTAGTAAATAATAAAATATAAATTATAAAAAAATCTGTGAACTGTGAAATGTTAATCTATGCTGATGAGTTGCACCAAACCATTTTAAAATTAATGATGTAATAAATTATGTCACTGTGAAACTAAATAAAATAGAAATTCCACGATAAGCCTCAAGCTCCCTCAGCTTGAAACTTAACGTGGATTTGAAATTTACAATACCTTTCTGCAACTAGCTGAGATTTTATTTAGAAAATTTCTTATGGCATTACAAACAATGGGATTGCGCCGCTGAAGCCTCGGATTTTCATTAGTTCGTACATAAATCCGACAACAAAATAAAATACATTTGCTTTCGAAAATATCAACCGCATTAAATAAATTTAAAATCTCATTCGTAGCGCATTACCCATTCATAAGGGCGGGTAACAAAAATCAACAGCAATCGCTAACGAGAGAGTAATACGATAACCATCAATTACTGACATGTTGATTGAATGATTGGCCGAATGTGGACCTGATTGAGACAGCTGACCATTCAATTAAATAAATGCCGAGAATCGATCCACGGCCCATCAGATTAAACGAAGCCTCGATAGTTCAACGCTTAATAATGAAATTGCAAAGGAACCATATCACGAGAAATTAATTAATTTTATCGTTCAATTTCTTTTTCAGCTTTTTTAGAATATTCTTTTTTATATCATACCGGAGGCAAACAAGATGGCAATGATGGGAATAGAGCGAAAAGAGGTAGGGGGTTTACAGATCTCTAACTCATCAAACGAAACGCATTGCTGTTTCACGGTGGAACTTTCCCGTTATCGTTTTCGTGTCTTTTCTACCTATAATATTCTCGAAACCTTAAGTGAAAGAATAACAACTAAGACAGAAAATACATGCCTTTAATGTGAATAAATTATTTTAATCTTGATATGACTATAGCTTTGTACAAAACATCGTTATGGTCGCTAAAATGAAAAAGAAAAGAAAATTGCTAATTTAATTCTGTCTGGTTGCATTTTCTAATTTTAAATTATAAAACGGGGAAGTGCTTGCATCCTAAGATCGTGAGTTGGTTCAACTGGCTTAAAATGCGCGCATTGCTTTCCTATTTCACAAATTCTATGCATTCCCGAACGCTGCGTCGCAAGGGAGCTGCACTGCGCGATACAAACACACCTTAATCGAATTACTGCTTCCTCGTTCAATTAAAATGTAATATTTCAAACATTTTGATATACTTCCTTTATATTCTACAACCTGTGTCTCAAATAAAATTTATTTCGCAGGTCAGGGGAAAACATTGCCTTTTTGTGAGGAGATAACTCAAAATATAACGGATTTGCGTAAAATATGTGAAACCTTTTGTATGCTAATACGATCCCATTGTTCGGAGATTGAATTTTCGGGTTATCATGCTTAAGAATTATTCATGACAGATAGGTAACGGTTGTTATGATTTTTAAATAGATCAATATGGCTAGCGAAGTGCTCCGATTACAGTCCTCATATTTTCTCTCAATACCAAGCACCTAATTAAATGGTTCGACGTCTTCAAGTCTCAAGTAATACTTCAAGTTCTTCCTTCATTCTTATTACGATTTTTATAAACATGGCATATTTCAGCATTTGAAATCAAGTATTTTTTGTTTTGCAAGCAATTAATTAATATACCAACTTGGAATGAACTAATTCATCTTGTCAAGTTTCCTTTATAAATATAATGATTTTGTTGTGTATTTCGAATAAACTATTGGAAGTTTATTATCTTTTTTACTACTGGAACAAAATAAAAGCTAGCGTTCTTTAATAATTATTTCAGCAATCTGATTAATAACTCGGCGAATATAATGTACATACTAAGTTACTTTTTATATTTTCAAGATCTTTCTTACCTTAGTGTTTAGTGGATATCGAGTGCACAGAATTACTAATTCTGTGTAAACTTGTGGTCATCAAAAGCCTTGCAAACAAAGCTACTATGCCAAGTTTTAACAGGAGCTCTATGACGCTAATATTATTACCATAAAAATATACGATCATATAAAAATGTGTATGTGACGCTTTAAGTTGATCGCCCATCTATTAATTAATTAGAGAACTAAATATATTTGAAAATGATGGCTGAAAATACAACAGAGCATAAAATATACAATTATTATTTTACCCCGCATTTAAGAACAAACTTTTTAATGTACCTATTATAAAAATATTCCCCAAAAACAAAATAAACTGTAAAGAATACTTCGTAGGTATTTATATAAAAAATAAAATAAACCTATGAAAATGAACACATTATAGTCTAACACTTTAATTAGTACATTCTCTTTAATGAGCACATTACCTAAGTGCCGGTTACTTAGCTCGTTAATATCCACACTAACGACTATTTACTGTTAATATGAACCTTTATATAACTACGACATGGCTATGAAGATGTAAAGTTATCGCATTATATGTTATTATCGCTTTAAATGAACTGAAATTTCAATATAATAGCACGGTTTACGAATTGTGATTTTTATTGGCGAAAATGTTAATTTGTGACATGGATATCTTTTGAATCAATAGTTACATTAAAATGATTCAAAAAATATCAATGTTTGTCCACCAATATTACTGTAACTTTAGATACTTCTGTCCGTGGGAAGCGGGCGGTGTGTCTCAATATTTATCGGTACATCGAACGGATGCGATAATGTAGCCATCAAATGTGTTACAAGTGGGAAAGGGACAGATCAAAGAAGGGCGTACATTTCTGAAGGCACCGCACGTCGGCCGGCCGGCGGGAAATTGAAACTTTATATTTGAGCGCACTTTATCTGACCGACGAACCTGCAGCCTTTCTACCGGAAAATCCTTAGTCGAAATAAAATAAAACGCGGACGAATTTCCTCAATACTTTCTACAGCTGTAACGCGATTTTCACAACGATTTGTGAAATGTACCTATAGCCCTGTCTATAGTTTTTTGTGTAGGTAAAGCAAGAGTATTTTTAGAGAGTAGAGAATGAATGAGTTTATTGGACCGTTACGGATTACTGTTTATTTATATCGGGACGTAACCTGTGCCTTTAAACGCGAAGGCAATAAATTTCAGGGGTGTTATTCTCTAAGTAGGTACACGGAACGTTGTCATTTACTACTTGCTCTCGCCGGCGCGATAGTTTCACGAGCGTTATACAGGATTGATATCAGCACGGTGACATTGTATTTTTATTAAATCTTAAAGTGACGTATGGTATCATATTCACACATTATTTCATTCATTACAGAGTTTATTGCATGAACTAAGACAATCGGTAAACGTCCTTCAGTTAATATTTTGTGAGTGATCTAGTACCTATATCATTAATAGATGTGCGAAACTAAACGAAGAGAACGCTTCTCATACAGTGTTATAGCCGGTATGGTCATCGCCGTTCCAAGGTGCCTTACCAAGAGGAATACACCTGATCTCCTGTTTATTTAGTACTCTAAGAAAGATGTTTTTTAACATTACGGTCACGTCCTTGATATAAGTCGATGATTCATTTCATTTTCTGCTGCGAGGATGATTTATAAATAACAATTATTTAATTTTCCATCCTCTTTTTAGTTCACAGGCGGGCCAGATGGATTTGTTTTATTGTCGTTGTATTTTTGTAAAAATGGAATATCCCGCTGCAGTCGCAGCGTATTGAATGAGTTGAGGAAATCGAGTTCTCCAGAACAACCGAATACCTGTATACTCATACATTATTGACATGAGGATTGATCCCGCCCTCACACGCGGTGTGCATTTCAAGGATTTGCTGTAAATATTTACACAAAATTTATGAGAGAATGCTACAAAAGGGCGCCCTTGATGCGTGGGTTTTGTTTGGAATAGCAATTAATACCTTAAATTGCGAGAAGTCAAAAATAAAGCGCACTTGTAGGGTTGACTTCTTTCCCTACTAATATTATAAAATGCGATACTGGCTGCTGCTTTTACATACTTGAACTGCTGGCTGTACCGATTTAGATGAAATTTAGTGTGGAAATAGGTTGAGACACTTAAGGAGACCCAGGTATGCCCATATGCCCTAATCAATATGCCTTAATCCCGGAAATCGCCCAGTGAAAACGGAGTCGCGGGTAAAATTCCATGCATCTTTTACATTTAAAAAAATATATAATTAATAATAATTAGATATTTTAAATATAAAAAAATCTACATGTAGCAGTTATGTCGAACGGAGGACGAATATTGATTTCTTTTATTTTAAAGGTTCTTTCATTTCTATCAATTTACAAAAAAAATAAGTTAATAATAATACGCACTAATTTTCTGCGAAAACTTTTATTTCAGACAATTAAGTATACAGAATTTTCGAGCCTACACACATACATACATATATTATGATCTAACTCTGTGTCCTATACTAAAGTTCGTAACAGCGCAGTGAAACTCGTTAGCAAACCACCCTCGACGCAAACCTCGCCTTACCTCCCCTTACCATGTATATTGTCTTATTCTAATTGTTGCCTTCAAAACTTCTGTTTTTATGGAGAAAAATTAAATATAGTAATATACTATTAGACATGCGTGCAGTTTTGCATAAGTAGATGTCGTTTTTCTAGTAGTAGGTAGGTATTTAAGAGAGGTAGGGCACAGCGGATAATCCGCTCAATTCGGAGCAGCCCGTCTGGGGAAGGACCTCCACCTTACAGAAGATCGTAGCCAAATAGCATTGGTCTCGCTCGGCCATGTTGTGTTCCTACGGTAAGTAAGGTCTCCAGAGCTCCACTTGGGGGGTTGGGAGGTTGGCAACGCGTGAGTGATACCCCGGTATTGCAAGCGTCTATAGGCTACGGTGATGCTTACCATTGGGCGGGCCGTATGCTTGTTTGCCAACTTTGTGGTATAAAAATATAAAAAGGCTGATAAAAAGGACACTACTCACATTTGCATATAATTGATTATTATCTGACGCATTCTTTTGTCGAATATAAAAAAACGTAAATTCTTAAATGAAAACAATTAATTATCCGGTCAAATTAAACCAAAAAATAAGGGTGAAGCTACATTAATTCCCAACATGCTGAAAATCGGTAAAATTTAAAAAAAAATTATGATAGTAGTTCATATGCTGTAAATACATACAATGAAAACTATAACGGTTAAGAGGCTCTACTAGTTACCGAGTAATAGCCAACGAATTATGAAGTAAAATTATTTTATAAGTATGTCGGAAACGGTGGCTCGTAGGAAAAGTATTGATACATTTTTATATATAATTTTATTTTATGATCTACATTTTCATCTAAGATATTTTTATGATAAAATTTGCTAAAAATCGCGAAAAACTCATTTTTTTCCTTTAGCGTTGAATAACAAAAAATCCATACAGGGGAAAGATGGGGAACTTTCAGATTTTATTCATAATTATATTTTGAACGATTTTACAGATTTTCATATTTTTGGGAATTGTTTGTTGGGAATGTTTAGAATGAACGGGTTAAAATTACAATTCAATGACTTTCTGAAATGATATCATTTAATTTTATCTGTGATTCAGGATTAAAATCATTCCAGCCATTTCGGAGATCAACTCGTTATTATATTTATAGTGTACTAAATAAAATATATTATTTAGATGTTACATGCAAACATTTAATTTTAATTTCCGGAGGACCAGGTTCGAATCCCAGTCGGGTCATGTTTCATGAAAAACTAACTTTTTCTGTTTGATCCTGGGTCTTGGATGTTTATCTATATACATAATTATGTATCTTTACATAGTATAAAATGAAATCACGCTGTCTGTCAATCTGTCCATATGTATGCTGGTATCTTTAAAACTACGCAACGGATTTTGATGAGTTTTGTTTTAATAGATAGAGTGGTTCGTGAGGAATGTTTATAGGTATAGTATTTTTCGAGATTCTTACGGGAAAGCGGGATACACGCAAACGAAGTTGCGCGGGTTTCGCTAGGTTGTTGACGACCTCCGTGGCGTAATGGTTACCACGCCAGACCGCCACCCAGGAGGTCCCGGGTTCGATCCCCGGTCGGGTCATGATAAAAAACGAACTTTTTCTGATTGGCCTCGGGTCTTGGATGTTTATCTATATATGTATTTGTTATAAAATATAATATCGTTGAGTTAGTATCCCATAACACAAGTTTCGAACTTACTTTGGGGCTAGCTCAATCTGTATGAGTTGTCCCTATATATTTATATTTATTTATTTATATTTGTTATAAAATATAGTATCGTTGAGTTAGTATCCCATAACACAAGTTTCGAACTGACTTTGGGGTTAGCTCTCTGTAGTTTGTCCCTATATATTTATTTATTTTTTATACATAGACAGATGTTCGTTAAAATATGCACATCAAAATATACTTTCTCTGGGAGTCATTAAATACGATTATCTAGCTTGAGAGTGCACAAAGCCATAGAAAGTTAATAAAATCGACGAAGTTTTGATCCCTCTGCTCCTAATCCCTTCTCGATGTCGCTTCGAATTTTATACAACTTTCATAAGATATGATCTTGTGCCAACTAATTCCTTCGAAATTGAGTCGAACTTTAAAACAAATGATTGTGTTTCTATACTTAGGGGCAAAACAAAAGTTTATTTGGAAGGGATATCATGGGATATACAGTAGGTTCGTAAACAACACGAACTCTGTCTTTTCGATTTTTTATTGAGTATATTCAATTTATTTTATTGTAGACTAGCTTTTTTGCCCGCGACTTCGTCCGCGTGAAGTTCCGGACCCGTTCCCGTGGGAACCACATTGAATTTCGGGAAAAGCCATAGCCTAAGTCACTCCCTGATAATGTAGCTTTCTACTGGTGAAAGAATTTTTGAAATCGGTCCAGTAGTTTCGAAGCCTATTCAATTCAAACAAACAATCAAATCTTTCCTCTTTATAATATTAGTATAGATAATTCTGCGTGAATTTGCTATATTATATCTTGAAAGTTTTTTTTACTCACCGACACCACAAACGTCAATAGCATATGCCATTTTCCCGACTGTCGTGGCGTATTCATTTTAAAAACAGCCATATTGTAATTTGTAGTTCAGATTCTCTGTTCCGAGTTAAAATTATCTCGATATTAAACCTCGAGAATGGGGGGGGGGATAATTAAATAAATCTACGACTTTAAACTTACTTAGTGTGAACTAGTACGGCGTAACTCACCCCGAATTAGAACAGGGGTCTTAGACAAATGGCAAAAATTTTTCGAATCAATAACGTAGATAATCTTTTCATACAAAATTGATATTTAAATAATATTTTAAAAAATCTAAACTCTAGAAAAATTATCGATAAAAATGCTAATTGTAATATAATATTATTTGATGTTTATTTCTCTATATAACTAGTAATAGTTGTATGGATGGAAACTGGCGACACGTTTATAACTTGCGGTTAAAGAATATTCTTTGACATGTAATTCTCATATTGAAGAAAAAAAACGCGTAAGTACAAAATAGGAGAAGTTTTTAATAAACAATGTATCAAGTTTTCCTACAGAATTGAATTGCAACTCTACGTTACTGCATAATACCATATTGTACGTATTTTCACCGCCCGCCGCGCTGTCCTTTCCACGTTTTCGTGAACATCTTACAAATCTCCTTTGGAAGTAGGTGTTACTAACCGAATCCAGATTTCAGGTGCCGGCGGAACAATGCAATTCTACGAATAAATCGTGTTGCCGAACGATGTCGCGCGCTCGACGCCCGTGCCCCGGCGACGTCGCGCCCGCCCTGACGGGTGACTAATGCCTGTCTACTGAACTATGAATCGAATGTGGTATTGGTCTACTTATTCACAATAAACACGTGACCATTTTTACAATATCCGACTTGAATAATAAAGTTACGTGCAGCATTAGAATCTGTTTTTTAAAGCAAAATTAAGGAAATAATTCACAAAACAAAAAATCTTTTCCGTAGAAATAATATTAGTTACGATTCTATATTTGACTTGGAAATTGACATTTTAAGTGAAAATCTAATTTTGCAGCTAAACTTTGTATGAATGCTCATAGAGCTATTCATAGATTTTTATTCATCCTGCCCATTTTTTATTGAATTTATAACAGCAAAGCTGGGAGTGAAGTAACAGGAAACTCATTATTAAACTATTTTATTTATTGTAAGTTTAATTAATATCTAACTGAAATTTTCTCTGAAAGTGTAGGAAAATGTTTATTTTAACCACTATTGAAATGTCTAAGCCGAGCCAAGTTTGCGTTTAACCGAAGCATCCCGCGCCAACACATTTCACGTTCATTTGAAACGGTACCCCAAAAATTGTAAGTGTACCGGCTGCGTAACTTTGTTGAGAAGAAATCCAGTGCAAAAGGGAAAAGAAATAAAACTGTTGGCTGACGAATTCGACAGAGATTTATCACCTTCAACATTTTAGCGGTTTCTAATTTACCGGCCGAACGGGAATCATAAAAAATTGAATAATGCTGGAGTATAAACATTATAACGCAGTTTGAATTGCCTATTCATGTTTATTTATATCCGCTGTTTGCGTACCTGTAGACATCCACTCAATAAGTACTGAAAACCGATAATATAGGCTACACATTATATTAATTTATGGACATATTAATTTGTTATCACAATATAAATTTTGGATGGGGATAATCCATCCGATACTTGTTTATTGTCAATGGATAATCAATATTTCCCATTTCACAATACCACGATTTCAATCTTTGTGAAATCAACAAAAATTTGCATACAAAAAGCGCTATCTGTTTTGCATAAATCGATTTACCTATCCTCTTTCAAAAGCTTTTTCCTTCCCAATTTCAACGCCAAGTTTATTTGTAAACAAAGTAGGAATTGCTCTAGGGTATAACCAAATAAAAGTTTGGAATGTAGCCGAAAATTATTCGCTTTTTAAGTTTTTTTATGTCTGACGATAAATAAAATGGTAATGGCAACATTTTTCACTCACTTTTTGATTTGTTGTGTAATCGTCCGAGTTGTATGAAGCGATCGCGACAAACTTTTGACGTATTTATTTAGTTCGGCGCTGATTATGTTTCTTCAGTTGTCGATAATGTTACTTTTTCTTTTATTACTTTTAACGATATAGCAGTATTTTTAGTGAGCCTATAAAAGTTACATTTATTTTATGTAGTTAACACATCACAATTATACGTGGTCGTAATCTGTTGATTAAATACCTACAATAAAATATATATGCGAATATTGGTTTTATATTTTTACGTAATTGCAAAATATTGAACACATCACAGCTTTAAACAGTCATTGGTTCATTTGAACTACGATTATATACGTGATATAATTTCAATATAAAGTTGAACGATTGATGAAAGACACGGAACAGTTAGAACCGGCGGCGTACAAGCGTTTTAATCGTTTTTCTCCCTTTGGTAACGAATCGGCAAGCTCATGGGGCTTTCAGTATCGCGCTCGTAAAGGCTATTGTTTCGTACCGACTTTTTTCTTGTTTCAACTCGCTCTTTCTTTTATGCCAACAGCTATCGATCTTTCTGAACATCCGATATCGACAGCGTACCTACCGTGTTCGTAGCAACTAAATCCGATGGATACAAAGTCTTTACATTTAATATAGGTATATTATACGAGAATAGTTTGAGGATATGCTATATTTGCATGAATATTTAGGCAAATAACCAAACATGTTACCTGTTTTAGAATACTTTGGCCAGGCTGGTTCGAACACTCTCAAATAGTGTATTTTGACAGTTTTTGTATTGGTTTGACGTTTCTTAATTAATTAATAAAATACCCTATTCAAGACTTTATTATCAAGTGATCAAACTGACACTAAGTATAATATTTACCCCTATTCGGCCAATATTTTTGAAAAACTCGTTACATATTTCATATATTTAAGACGTTTCACGGCTCGCAGATGAAGAATGAAGAACCAATAAGCTAATTTGTAAGATAAAAAATAATATTTCTAACGTACTTACTCATTTATTCGTAAGTCAAGCAAGTACTTTATTAAATCAAGATTTATTTTCTAAGACAAAATTCAGTGAAAAATAAGGAACTTTACGAGTGTATTTCAAATTAAATTTGTTGCAATTTAGTTCTCTCGTAGCTCACTTTCATTTTAACCTTTTGGCGTGGCACTATTTTCTATTACTGTGAACTCTTTTTATAAGGTTGCGTCACAAACAAGCACCTCCTAATGGAATATCATGTAAAAATATGCATATGCAATATGCCTTCTTTTAATTTTTGCAAAACCCTGTAGACATACCGCGAAGAAACAACGAAGTCAATCTCCTCAACTTATATCCAATCTAAACTCCACCGCACTATTTAACAAGAGTAAATCTTGCACAACAAAGTCGACTGTAAACATGTTTCACCAAGTTATGCTTATGATTGTTGTGGGAATACCACAAGAAGGTTTAAAGGATAAAAGCTATATACACATAAGATCCTACGCGAGCGTAGGCGTATGTTGTCGTACACATTGATGGCTTTTTGTATTGTTCGAATTATTCAATTTAAATATAAAGTTAATATCATACTAATCTATATAGGTACACTCGAGAGCAATGAATGCGGTCACCTAAAGAAACCTATAAATCTCGGAAACTAAGAATGCTAGCTTAATAAAATAAACATTGTTTAATAGACAATATAATACATTCGCTGCTCCTGCGGACCACTCATGTACAAAAGAAGTATATACATAAGAAAGCATATTCTGCTTCCATAGTAGATACATTCAGCTCTCTGCCCAGCACATCTGGAACTTCCTAGAAGCAACCGAATCAACAAAGCAACAAAAAAGCAGTAATGGTCGAAGCAGTATTTTAAAGCCCACACCAACAAATAAATAAGACAATATAATACCCCTTAAATGAAAGTAATTAAATCCAAAAAATTACAGGAAAAAAAACTGCTCATCTCGCCCTAAAACAAAAATAGGAAACATGACATTTTGGTACAACAATGTGATTTTCTTGAACTGAAACATAATTTTTACGCGGGCGAAACAGGTTACACCTAATTATTAATAAATGTTAATTTTATTTCTAACTAGCCGCGGTTTTACCCGTAAAATCCTTTTGTTCCCGTTCCCGGACATGTACGGGACAAAAACCATCCTATGTAGTATCATAATCGAACGATGTGTATTTTTAAATCCTCTTAGTGCGATTGATCGAACTGTGCGATCGAACTATGTTGCCGGAAGGCATAAATCTGTGTATCTACCAAATTTCAAGCATGGACATGTACCTATACATACAAACCTTCGCGTTTATACCTAATATAAGTAAGGATAAAATTGGTACCAGTGGACGGCACAGCGCGACATTATAATATGAAAGCCGGCGAGAGCGCATCAAGAAAATAAGAATTATAATAAACTTTAGATTGCTACATCTGAAATGAAATGAAGATGTCATCTCATTTGAAATGTCATCATTTTCGGCCGAACCTAATATTGCAGATACTTCCACTCTTTGGCGTGAAAAAACGGTTTTGAGTGATGTTGATTGCCCTTCTTCCTAAAGGTCATTAGCATCTTAAACCTATTACTCGAGATCCTCCCATCATCACAGATAATAACGCTTGAGAGCATTTTGTACGCATTATTTCGTTTTTTATACCGTAATGTTTTAACACTAAAAGTATAACCCTTAATAAATTAATTAACTCACATCAGCTTTTTAACGAACTGACTTCAATCAAGCTATTATTATAATTGATCCTTTAAATGACAAAGGTTTATTTTAAATCATTATCCGTAATTAATCTCTAGGGGTTATTCAGTAATTAAAATTCTGAAAACATCGATAGCAATGTTGTGACATTATCAAACGAAACTATGAGTAAACTTATACATATAAGTACTTATAGACAATAATAATTTTATATTACTGGGTGCGTTGATATTATGCAGTTGTATTGATATAAGTAACATCTACATACATAGTGTCATAAGACTCCAAAATATGGGCAACTTCCGAAATTGTGTTATGATTTTTGAAAATAAGTCACTACAGAATGGAACCTCTGTTTGGAATGAATTACAATGTAACGTAACGCTTGGACAGAGATGTAAGCACGTCCGTACGCGTACATTTTTCACCGAATATCGACGGAAAATGTAGAGCATTCAACCGAAAGGAGACACAGAGCACTTGATAGCGCTTTACAAAAATATCTAACTGCATTCAACGCTGTCAGACAGTCAAATTATTGGATAGCACTGGGGCTATTATCAATATGGATCGTTTTATAAAGACATGAATGTAAAAAAGCCATGGGCCCCTGCTGGTCAGCATAAATATTTAAATGTCGTTCACCCCAGAGAAACCCTTGTTTCGTTATGAAAGAGGCACAAAAGTACTTGTAGCTTCGTCAAGTGACAAACGACGATCAATGTGAGACCCTGAATAATGTCTCCATTTTTATCACACTCAGTGCCACCCGGAGCGTTCACTTTTTTATTTCAATAAAACGACCTCTTTACGTTAGGCCTCTTTATTTTCCAAATAAAGGAACATACATGAGCATCATATGATTATATTCAAACATATTTATTCGAGTGGGATGTACTTCTAAGCGCTTGAATAGGTGTTTAGATTGGATCAGTATGATAAAGCCTGGCTGGTACACTTTTTTCTTTCGCTTACCTATAACAAAACGTATAGAGGTGCAAATTAGAAACTATCATGATATTATCTTTGAAAACACTTTGTTCTTTCAATTAACAGACACTAAGATAAGTCGATGGAATATTCTTAGATAATACGTTTTATAAGTTTAGGTTGAGGTAAAATTACTAATTAGTCAATACTTAGACTGTAATATTCTAAAGTAGGAATTACATATTCATACTTTACTTTTTTTTTTAAATAATGATATTTATCTTCCAAATGAGCGAAAATACTAGTTCGGAGCAGTACTATTATCTCACAGAACATCGACATGAAGTTGCTACTAAATCGTAGCAATTTGTAAACTCATTCTCGTTTATCCCATATACTTACAGTAAGTCGTTATAAAGCCATATATCCAATATGACATCAATATTATCAAATGATACCATAAAAAGTGACGTGTGAATATGAAAAAATAGTTTCCTTAACATCACCATTTATAACTCTATGTAAAGATAAGTGGCAGCGACGAGTAGGCTGAAACACGCACTTGTGATTTATGTAATGGCACAATAAAAGGTTCTTTTCGTGAATACCAAAAGTAACACACAAAAGGACAAAATAGGTGACAAAATTCTTCACCTCTTAAACAAAAGTGGAATAAATTTTAATTATTTTCAAATAGAAAAACTAAAGTCGATTTACGTCGCATTTCGTTCACAACCTCTCACACTCACTCACTCACCCTTCGTACACACCGAGAGGACAATAAAAATAAATAAATAAAATAAATATATAGGGACAATTCATACAGATTGAGCTAGCCCCAAAGTAAGTTCGAAACTTGTGTTATGGGATACTAACTCAACGATATTATATTTTATAACAAATACATATATAGGTAAACATCCAAGACCCGAGGCCAATCAGAAAAAGTTCGTTTTTCATCATGACCCGACCGGGGATCGAACCCGGGACCTCCTGGGTGGCAGTCTGGCGTGGTAACCATCACGCCACGGAGGTCGTCATACAATACACTATACATACATACATACATATAAAATACAAATCAAACTTAGGTAAAGTTTGATTTGTTTTTTAATTTCAATTACAATTTGTACATCATCTAGATTTTTTAGATATAAAAAAGTAAATTACGTGTAGTATAGAACTTTAAAAAAAATTGTTGGAAAGAGCAACTCAGATACAGGTTAAGGCCTAAGTCCTAGTTCAGGCGCAGATGTGTAATATCTGTTGTAAACTAAATTACTTGAATAAAGATTATGTTATGTTATAATGGTAGGTTTTATTGTAAATAAAGCATAAATTAATTAATAAAAGCACTCTTTAATACCAGTTCTAAATAATATAAACAAACATAGGAAGCAAAAACAAAGTCGGGAAAAACTGAGATAACTTTTAGAACTAAAATGGGATCTAAAAATTATAAGTATTGATTTACATTAGTAGCCGTAAAGGCATGATATGATCACGTTATAGGACATGTGTCAGATATCTCCTAAATATCAGAGTAAACGCCGCCCTACCATCAAGCGTTCAAGCCTTATTACCGAGAATTAAAGTCTAAAATTCAATGGTTTGTAATTTCGTTTTATGAGTGTTAAATCAGGGTCAGTTGGTGACATGATACCTTTTATGACGATATTACGTACCATTAAATTTAAGTTGTAATAGTGACTATTTGAAAATAATTAATGTTACCCTATATTGAATACCAGTAATTTTGTAAATACTCTTCACTGGTGCTTATTCGACAAAAGAACTTCTCATGAATATCATGAATGACATGGTGTGTCCTGATCTGATTTACTTTTTATACGCACATAATAAAAATACAATATTTTGTATAAAAGTATTAAATAAATCTTTCATGGTTAAACCTTTTTATTTATTTAATTAATGCCGTCCGTATATTTACTGATTTTTTAAAAGTTATTACAGTGTGCTAATTTTATTCGTGGCTAAAGTTTAACACCACGAAATGTTTCTTTTTAATTTTAAAATTCTGATATCATTTAAAGAATTGAGAAACATTTAATGATTTTCATTACGACAACACTTTCGTGGTTTTAGAACTTATGGACAATAGAGATATTCAAATATATAAACAAATTTTTTGTTCTCTTTACTGACTATGAATGAGAGGGGTTTAAATATTAATTTTATCCAAAGCACTTGTCGAGTGCAGGCTTCTGAAATCAAGTGCCATCAGACCCTACGCATCCCTGCCGACAGATAATTAAATTCACTGTGACGATTCACCCATAAACCAACATCTAGTCAAGTTATGTTAAAATTGAAATTAGCATATATTTTTTCTATTTTTTTCTTTATTTTTGGTTTACATAATATTATGTTAAAAATTCACGCGATGGATAACTACATATTTCCATTTTTGACGTTTTGATATTCTTTAAGCCATCGTCAGTTATTCGCATGTTATTCGTCATTATTGATTATTTAAAAAAAATTGAAGGTATAGCGAGCTGCACATAAAAAAACATTTTTAAATTAATGGCACATTTACGGCTGTCACTGTCAAACTAAGAAAGAGATAACTTGAGACTTCTTGATAACTATTTATATAAAAATAAACGTAAAATGCGTTTGTGCAACTTACTGTAACGGCCAGGCAACTAGAGGGGCATTATGGTCACCGTGCCCTTATGTTTGCCGGTGTAACTTGTTACGTAAATCAATTCCAAAAGAATTTAGCTGGCTAAATATTTTATTAAACAATTTTTTACTAAAATGTTGCTACAACATACAGATATTGCATGTAGTGAAACAGGAAGTGTGAGATAGTACAGATTTAAAGTATGTCAAAAATATAAAGCTGCATATTTTGAACAGCAGAATTATTTATATCGAGGTTCAGCGGAGACTAAAACCACTAGAATAGTGTTTATATTCAAAAATATAAGACGAATCAAAACTTCGAGTGCTTCGCAATGCAATGTAAATTTTATTTTGTCAGTATTCCACTCACGTAAGTAATAAATAGAGGTTCAAATCGCCAATGATGACAAAAAGAGGATAAAATAAGGTTTTATCGCGGCATAAAAGCGCAAATTTAACGTCTTTCCTTCCGAGAATTTGAAATACAAATCATGTTAAAGATATACTTATACGTGGTAAAAGTCAATAAAAATCAACAGCCCTACTTAACGCCAAACTCAATTTCAATGTCTACAAGTGCCAATGCAGAACTGAGATACCAGATCTCAATTATACCCAATCTTGACTCGATTATACTTGTACAATCGAGAATGCGATTTTATCCCGAACTAACCAAGTATCACTTCTTAACCGGAGCGGTGTTGTTATCGGCATCAGCTGTATTAGGTACTTCCTTATTGTTGCCCTGCGGAATCGGTATCTATTTATTGTTTACTCTGTCTGCATAGGGACTCAGTATAGACGCAGCTTCCAGTCCTGCAAGAACCAATAAATGAAATGACAATGGACACAGGCTGTACAAAGATTTACTCCGCATCAACATGGTATATTTTTTAGAATTAATTACATTTTACAATTAGATTAAGTCTTTTTACTCTTATTTTTGTGTGCTTACTTTTTGTGTTAGATAGTGTTAAACTGGGGACTGTTGTCTCTCAACTAATGATCACTGACTTGTCTTAACGACATCTATAGATAACAGTCGGGACGGATATCTTCTAAGCACAGAAGTATTTTAGATATAAGTACATACTTTACGTGTTGGTTCAGTTTTGAATTTTGGTGCGCATACACCATGGGAATCCTCAATGATATCTAACTAATGTTAGACGAAAATTTAAATAAAGAGCCAAAACCATTAACATCGACTTTGCTTGATGCATTCACCAAATAATAGCTCGCCTAGGGGCAGTCTCGGATTTGCATTTTCGATCAATGTGCGTCCAACAATGATTGTTCCGTTAAACAGTGTATGAAAATCACAACTGCTGTATCCTCCCGCTATTGTATTCATTTTGTGATTGATTTAAAAGTTGATTTGTATCTTTTAATATTCAATTCTGAATGATTACTCCAGAATTGAATATTGAAATGAAATGAAATCGTTTATTCCAGAAATTAGACCTTCACAAGCACTTTTTCTTGTCATTTACAACTTGTTGTTATTAAAAGATAGATGAAAGTTTTAAGTTCCATATTTTATTAATAATTATAATTAAAAGTAATAAATTGTATATCTTTAATACCATAGCTTTGGGAAGAATAATCTCTTATTTAGAAATTATTAAACTTTTAATAGGCAAGGTTCAAAAGTGATATTATATTTCTGCTGCTGACTATACATATTGTGTAATGTTGACAATGTTGAGTAAAATTTATGATATCACATTTGACACCCTCTTTTCACCATCAATTATTTCATTATTTTTAATTAAAATCATGTGTCTATTAGGTACTGTACCATTATGATCGAGAAAGAAAAGTCGTGTATGATACATTAAGTTAATCCCACATATTATATTGTGTATTTTAGCTATTAAAACAACCAATGGATTAATAAACCAAAATTCAATGTTAGTAACATGCTAATAAAATAAAGCAAACATCAAACTCACAAAGAAAATGACACAGTACCTACTCAAAGAGCCATATTACTCGCAAATACTACCCAATACTTAATTAACATAATATTAAAAGACCGTAATAAAATTTTAATTTGATATCTTTCTTTATGAAAACAAAACGGATTAATTCATTCAAAGTTGTCCTTTACTTTTGGCAATGCATACCTATTGTTTTTAATATGAATTGTACAGTATAAAATTATATATTCTTGAATACCCAAGAATATTTCAGTAATGTTTCAAAATAAACATTAAAACACTAAAGTCTTCCATTTTTGCCAGAGGAGCTGTGAAAACAAAAGTCATACGAGTTTCGTAACGTAATAAATAAAACAAAAGAAAGACTAGACAAGATGAAAGAAGAGAAATACAGTCTCACATGCTCTTTATGAAAGATAATTTGTCTCGGCTTCTATTTATTAAATACATTTACACCAGCGGGGTTAATAACTCATGTCGTGAACAGTTTTTGTAGTTTAATAAAAATAATATATGTACTCGGGAATGAATATTAATATCTGTGTCGATTTCCAGTTAGAAAAACAATTTTATTCTAAATAATGAGTCGTCATAGTAATATTTTCTTTTATTCGCTTTTCCTTTTTAGGTGTCGCAGACGTCAGTGCCAGGTGGACCGGGGGTCATTATGACGCCCGCCCGCCGAGCCTTGCCGCCCTGCCTCGCGCCTCATAATAAGCACGACATTTTCAATCAACACTGATGACGCGACCTAATTATATAACAAAGAATAAACATGAAATCTATAACATTACATCACTACAGGTTTTTTTTTTGTAACACACAAAATAATACAATATTCAAATTTTCAAACATCGGTGCCAAATAAAAGATTTGCAGGAAACTTTTCCTTTCAGTATTCACAGAAGCATTACAGGCGGGATTTCGTGAAATGAGATGGAAAATCATTGTGATACATAAATAATTGAAAGTAAGCCATAAAATTGATAACTGTGATTGTTGTCAAGGAAATTGTACAGGAACAAGCTGATGTTACAAAACCGTTGAAGATCATTATTGCTTTGTATTGAATTATCTTCTGTTCCGAAAATATGAATGGTTTGTGTGAAAGTATTACATTGAGTGGTAAAAGAAGATGCACTGCGCCAATCACAAATGATCGGATCAGGGTAAGAATGATAATATTATCAGTGACCTCGACGCGGCGACGCAACCTGAGACCTGTCTCACTGTGGCAGTAATGTTGTGGATTCAACATAATATACGTCCTTATATATTGGTATTTCAATCATAGGCATAAAGCCGGCATTACACTCTCGTAAAGTTGAGCGAAAAATCCTTCATCTTCATTTTTTCTCTGTTTTCTAACTCCGTGCCTAACCTAAATTCCCTTTATTTCGCCAGGGCGCAAGCTTGCATTACTATGCATTATTACATTTTTTGTCTTCCTATAAATCTGATATAACTGTAAATAAATCTATAATTTATTCAAGTCATAACAAAACTCATATTTGTTAGTTTAATACTTAAAATAGGAACTATGTTAGTTATATCAATATAAAAATAGAAACAATGTCATAAAAAAAGAAAATAAAAAGAATATAATAAAAAAAGACAAAAAAATTAAGGCTTTAAACATCAAACGCTAAAAGACGATGACCTGTCTTTGCACCAGAAACGAGCCAGGGGGGTCACTCTTCCTCACTGCTATTCGGTGCCCTATCTCCCTAATTAGGTGCTTCGCCTCAGCACACCAACATCCTTTTAATGTTTCCACGGCTATGGGCACAAAAATATAATGTGGCTCCATAGCCGCATATTTTCGCCTCTTCCTCTCTGCTGCATCTTCCGCTGCTGCAGTGAGACTGAGGTCGTTTGTGGCAACCGTACTGACGCAGCAGCGTCCCATTCCAGGCAGCCCAGGCAGCTACCCCGACTCCATGCCACCAACGTTAAACCGTTCGGTCTCTTACCATCTGATCGGCTAAGCACACTATTACATATTATATATTATGTATGCTAACATTATTTCATTAGATTACTTATATTATTTCCTCCACTGGACCGCTATGTTTGCTCTCGGTACATCGACTACAAACAAGTATTGATTATAATGTCACATTGTGATTTAAATTCTTTTAAACATCACGTGACTGATGCAAATTCCAGTAAATGTAGTCCCGGGACGAGAGTTGTAAATTGTCCATGTGTAGTGTGCGCCGATCGATAGCGCACTAATGAGCCATGACGCGCTGTTTCGACATGTGTGAATCCGACGATGAGCCACGCGCGGCTCGCAGGCACGCCACGCCACACCGCCTCCAATCTAAATAGATGTGTGTACTTCCATTATGCTGAATAAAACTAACTTACTGTCTCGGATACTATTTTGACTGACAAATATCGGTGCTAATGTCGCGTTGTTGATTTGATTTTGGTTGTTTTTCTATTTATTTAGATTAGAATGATATCTGTAAATTATCATGATGTAACTGAGTGTTAATCTAAAGAGCAAGCTCAAGGCTTCGGCCCTTGTCCTAGATAACAAGTACTTATAAGTTTAGCCGGAAATTATGAAATTAACCCATCATAATTCTATCTAGTCTCAACTTACATGATGCCACTCAAGTAGACACATTCTATAGATTTTTTGTTTTATGACCACCTCCATTCCGTGGCGTAATGATTACCACGACGGACCGCGACACAGGTCCCGGGTTCGAATCCCGTTGATTGGCCTCGGGGCTTGGATGTTTATCTATAATATGTTTTTGTTATAAAATATAGTGTCATCAAATTTTGAATTTACTTTGGGGCTAGCTCAATCTGTATGACTTGTCCCTAAAAAATTTAATTATAAAATTACTATCCTACTAGTCTTATCTATTTTGTGTTGTATTTCTTTGTTCTCGGGTTACGCAGGCTAAATAGAGCCACAATTGGGTATACCATGCAAGGCGATTTTGCAAACAAATACCCATATTTTAGCCACTAAAACCAATGTGTTGTAGGTACTATTTCCGTAGCAGGCAGAAATATCAGACCGCATTCTATCGTTTCTGATTCGTGAATGCTGTCTTTTTAATTGGCTGCGACTATACCACCGAATTTTAAAGTCAGTATTAGCCGTGGCTATTGCTTTAACATTTAATGAACTGATTCGATTAAATAAAGTAGTAATTGATTAAGCTACTATGTTCGCTTTACTTATTCGGTCGACATGCCAAACTTAGACCACCAATTTTAACGAGAATTTCTGCACGCGCTCAATGCAATTTTGGACCTTATTGGAGCCGGTGTTAGTCTGCATGGATCAGTCTGCATATCCGATTAAATCCGAGCTAAACTGTTCGATAGTCTATAAGTTTTAAAATAAGCATTAGTAATTATCACAATAATTACACATAACTTTTTTACAGTTTATTCAGACCAATATAGATGGAGGGTAAATTTACGTTCAATAGTTGACTTATATGATATATGAGCCGGTATGAAACCTGAAACTAATTTATTTGAATGGCCCGATTAATTGCGGACTGGAATTCGTGACAATAGAGGACCAAAAGTGTTGTTGTTCACACAAATAATATTATTATAAGATTATCATAATGAAAGACAGAGACAGGCCACCTTATCCAATGGTCACTTTATCCCAAGGGCCGCGGGTTCGAATCCTACACAAGACATACATTTGTGTGCATGAACATGTCTGTTTGCCTTGGTCTGGGTGTTTTCTATGTTTAATAAGTACCTAGTTATTTACAAAAAAAAAGTATTTTATCAGCAATCTAGTACCCATAGTTGCTTGTTTGGGACTAGATGGCGTTGTGTGATTCGTCCAAGAATATTTATTTATTTATAACTAGCTTCTGTCCATGGCTTCGCCCGCGTGGCCTACTAACAATTTTTATTCAGAAACAAATTCCGGTCCAGTTCGATCCCATCCGGCACGGTCCGGTACGGTACGGTACGGTTCCATCCGGTCCGATCAGGTCCGATCTGCTCCGCTCCGGTCCGGTTCAGTCCGGTCGGTCCGGTCCGGTTGGACCTTATAAGGAACCTACATATGCCAAATTTGGAATCTCTAGACCCAGCGGTTTGGGGTGTGCGTTGATATATCCTCGCAACTACGTTTGCGTAAATCTCGCTTTCCCGTGGGAATTTTGAAAAATCCTCTTTTAGTGCTCATCTAGAGAATTCAAGAAATATTCTGTCCACAAGTCTATTTATCAAGTAGTTTAGGCTGGGCGTTGTCCGCAAGTCAATTTACAGATTTAAGAACTTTCTACCCCCAATTCTCCCTCTTAGTAAATAATTATCAGAAAATCTTGAAATAGGTGTTTCTTTGTTTGCTTTCTAGAGTATTTACATCAAGTTTTGTTTGAATCGGGCCACGCGTTTTTGTTTCTCCATACAAACTTTGACACCCCATTTCGCCCCTTTAGGGGTGAAATTTCAAAAAATCCCTACTTAGTGCTCCCCTAGAATAGGTACTCAAGGAACATTCTCTCCAAATTTCAAGTCTATAGGTCCAAGGCTTTAGGCTGTGCGTTACCTGTCAGTCACCCTATCACGGCATTGTTTTATATTTATTCATAATAATTATTGTACTAGATATATAAACTTTTTTTGTGAAAATGTGCACTGTTACCATATGATAATTTAAGGTATATAAAGTTTGCATCGGATTATTGTTATTGTAATTTCTTTTTTTTTTCTTTTTTACTGTTTTATTAATTGAATGTCCTGATTTTTTATTTCTTAAACATTGATCTATTATATGAAATTAATTATGAAATTTGAGATATTTATAATAATAAGCACAATTTGCACGCCGTAAGGTGAAATGTAGCGGAACCTGAAATATTGTTTGTAACACCTACTTGTACCTATATTTGCAAAATAAAGAATTTGATTTGATTTGATTTGATTTGCAATGGCTACACTTCACATCACATCTATAAAATAAAATAAATAAATAAATATATCCTTGCGTATATTTAATTTTTATATTTTACATACTTCCATGAAATGAAACCAAAATTAACAAAGGCAACCACAGCTAAACAGTAAAATAGAGAAAACGCTTTGAGTTTCTGTCTTGGCGATAGTCAACTCATTTTTCAATTTTTCATGTAAATGTTTTCTTTGTTAATTATAAATAAGGGAAAGTGTTGTATATAGGTATGTTTACCAGTTGATACCAGTATTTTAATACGCTTTTTAGGGTTCCGTAGCCAAATGGCAAAAAACGGAACCCTTATAGATTCGTCATGTCTGTCTGTCTGTCCGTCTGTCTGTCCATCCGTGTGTCACAGCCACTTTTTTCCGTAACTATAAGAACTATACTGTTGAAACTTGGTAAGTATATAATATTCTGTGAAAAGCATTAAGATTTTCAGACAAAAATAGAAAAAAAAAACATAAATTTTGGGGGTTTCCCATACTTAGAACTGAAACTGAAAATTTTTTTTTTTCATCAAACCAATACGTGTAATTACGTAATAATATATACTTTTTCATGATCTGAAATAATAGATATTTTTTTTACACATTCTGTCGTTTTAATTGTATCTTATTAGTGTGATACAATTAAAACGACAAGTGCTAAGTTTCTTGCACGTTCTTCTTAGCACAAATCTGCAGTCTGAACTGGTGGTAGAAAAAATACGATTCGAAAGAGCTTATTTGAATAAAAATATTTCGAATTTGAATTTTGAACAATTAAATATGTCATTGCACTAAATAGTGTTTCAGTGTAAATATTTTCAATGATCAAACAAAATTGTTGGATATGTTGCTACGTGTAATTATTATTTCAATTACTGCATCCAACATGATAAGTAAAATAATTATCGTAGTTAAATAATTTGTTGACGCTTGTCATGCGGTGAATGCCTTTTGTTAATAAACCTAATAAGGTTTGGTAATAAATCAATGTTTGTCAAGATAAAGATAGGTACATACAAGCTTTTCAGAGAAAATTCTAAATTATTTATTTAGTGAACGTGAACAACCTTTGAAGTTTTCCATTTCATTATAATTGGTATGATATCTGTGAATGTTATAAAAAAATTATTTACGACCTACCAAGTCTTTTACGATTGTCTAGTTTATTCTTAAAGTTTGTTATATGTATTTAAGGACAATTTATATCAAATCTTATCAACCCATAATCATCCCACTGCAGCGATACGGGTCTCCCGGGTGATTAGAGCTTACTCTGCCACGCTACTCTTATGCGGATTGGCAGAGGCCGATGTTTTCAAACCGCCCTAAGGCCACTGACTTGGCTTAACGACTGTCATCCATCGACAACAGCCAGGACCGACGGCGTAACGTGCCCTCCGAAGCACGGAGAAGCTCGAGATAACGAAACCCATCCAAACACTGGCGAGGGTGGCATAACTTGCGGGTTCATATTAGAGTGCAACCACACAGCGACGCTATTCCAGTTCCTCTTAACAATCTATATACCAAATACTAAGCTAATATAAAATTTGCAAGTTTGAATATTTGCTAAAGACCGTAGGCGCGCGTAGTTTTTACTTGACAATAGTTCTAATTTTTCAAAAATAAAATAAAAAAGTATAAAATAAAACAAAAGAAAGGGTTGCTTGCCGGCCAGTACAGGGCGCCCGCGCGGCATGCGGCCTCCTTGCACGGAAATCGAATCCGGTTTTCTTCCCAACAATATTTGAAATGTCTCAATCACGCAATAACGGTAAAAACTGGTTTGGGTGAAAGATGAAGTATCCAGCAATGCTGGCTGCAACAAGGCTGTTGTTTTAATTTTCTTGTTCCATTAATTTTTCAACTCCAAAAAGCCCTAAAATATCAATTGAAACCGGGTTACAAACTCCTCCAGAGTCTCAGAGCTTTGTCATGTCAGTCAATGGATTCGATATATATTTTTTTCATTAATATTCTACTTGTGTGGAACCGGTTTCACTACAACAGCTTATTCGTCAAATTAATTGGCAGTTTTTTGATATTAGTATACTTACGCCGGTATATTGGTCAACGCAAAAGGAATAATCTAAAAGAAATAGTTGGTTTATTCAGCGCCACCCCTACTCCGCCCAGCTTCCCCGCTGCCCGCCGCGACATTACTCAACGGTATCTGATGTCGTCTGCTAATTGACTAGAAATACAGATAAAACCTTATTTTTATACCCTCATAAATCTTCAATGGCCATGGTTTGATGTACTCTGTTTTGAGATATCGTTAACTGATTTGGGAAGTAATGAGATGATTATTTTAATGTTTTTCCAGAGAAAATGATCATCAGAATGATGATGACGAATTAAGTCGATAGTTAAAGTGAATTCTTTAAACCTTTAAGTGGTAACTGGGAACTAATAAGCTGTCAAAGTGAAACAGACAGTATTTTTGTTTTTACAATGTAACCTGCTTGTGATTAATCGAATCAATGTTCTAAATACAATTATTCATAGAGTTTTAAAAATATTTAAATATTGGAATATAGAAATATTTTCTCTACTGGTTTAAAAATGCTTTGTCCGTCGTAGTCGTCGTTGTCGTAGAGACCAGAAACTTGGACGGTGTATTTTTTGAATGACGTAGGCGTCCGATCAGAAAGGAATTTTCGAAATTCACACGGGAAAGCGAGATACACGCAAACGAAGTAACTGACCCATTTGGGACACAGCAAGCACATTCGTCTATGGAGGCAGATTAGAATAGATAGTGTTAATTCACTGAACTATTCCAAGAGTACCTAATTGATAGTGTCTAGGCGATTGGAGAGCAATTTATTGGACTGCTAAAGTTAGCGACTTGATTCAGATAACTTACAACCAATGCTTACTACATAGTCAGGTAATAACTCTAAATCTTGTAGAATATTAGAATGTTTGCACCTCATATATTTCGCCTTCTTTCCATAGTTTCAGACATTTGTACGAAAATAATCAACTCGATTTTGAAATTCTATATCTCAATAAAATTAATAACTGTACTATTGGGGTAAGGTAATAAAAAGTCATTATTAAAAGGCAAATTTTATTCATGGTCCAACGTATACTCAATGAACGGACCCTTTCAATGTAAAATTTCGCATCATTATACTCGCTTAAATATATTACAATATTTACAAATGGATACACATTAATTGAACACCGAGGGCGGTTAGCTACTCGCGAGGAAAGTGAGGGCGGTTACAGTTATCGCCAAGTGCGGGGGCGCCAGGGCGTCGCCGAGGCGCAGTGTGCCGGCGCCGGCAGCAGCCCGGGCGCGCGCGCTGCCGCCGGCCTCGCCGCGGCATGCCACACCCGCAGACGCTGCGCTGCCCAAACTGCGCCCACGCACCTTCAACGGCGATATACAGAAGTTCTCTTCAGCAAACTCCTGCGTCAGAGCCAATGGATTCGTTAGAGGATCACGTCCGCACTCGCATGGCAAGTGATTACTTCGTATCACAATATTCTCCACTTCGAGCACGACTGCCTCTGGCGTTTCTAACATATGGTTGCCAGTTAATTTAAAAGTCTGTACACTGTTGTTTTGCACCAGGGATAGCTCCTCTACGGCATCTATTTTGTTATTGCACATTTCAAGAATGTCTACACGTTGTAAACCGTCGAAGGCACCAACTCGAATGACTCCCAAATCAGACTCCCGAAGCCCTAGCCGTCCAACTCTAGTTAATCCACGAAATGTATCTGCCAGTAACGCAGGTAGATCCATATAGGCAAGCTCTAATGTCCCGATTCCTTCCAGTCCTGCGAACGCCATCGGTTCTATAGATCTGATTCCTGAAGGTAACTCTATTTGTACTACATCTTTTAGCCCAGAGAAAGCATGGGCTAAAATTTTTTTTATGGGATTGTTCTTCAATGATATTTGTTTTATGAAATTTGTTCCAGCAAAGGCATACCCCTCTATCTGTGCTATTCTGTTGTGTGTCAAGATGATGGAAGTAATATTCTGAAGTGCGGCGAAGGCGAACGCATCCACGGTGGCCAAAGGAGTATGCTGTATATAAAGTTCGCGTAAACGCGGCAGCCCGCGAAATGCAAAAGGACGAATTCGTGTTAGATTACAGGCATCGAGGGCGAGTCTTCGTAGCTGCCGTAAGTGGGCGAACGCATCTGAGCGGAGAATGCGTAGATCTGCACGAGAAAGTGATAACTGCGTCACGCTGGCGCTCAGCGCAGACGGAACGCCGCGTAACGTCGCGCTGTTGCACACAACCTGAAATACATTCAATATTTAATTATAATAAACAAACGTGCCTAATCAAACACCTATCGACAGCAAACAAGAACATGACGACGTATTTTCGAAATCCACAAAAATTATCAGTTTCGCCACGTCACGGCCTAAGCGCCATTTCCACTGTTTGCCCTGTCAATAAAATTAATCCGTTTTCGAAATATCCTCCCGTTCATATTTTGATTGAATTGCTCCAAACTTAAGCTTTACAAATAATCGACCAAAACAAATATCAATTTCATTCTGTTCTATTTTATCATATAAATAAGTAATATGAGTGCTGAGGATTAAATACAATCTGGTATCATGTGCAGTCTGACATTCAAATGATTGGTATGTATTACCAGCACTAAAATTATCCGGAATTTCGTTAATCAAAAAATGCACAGGGTATTTAACGTGGACGAGTGAAAAAAATTGGAAAATACTTTTCAATAGTTTAAGGTAAAATAGGTTTTCTTAATAGAACCAAAATTGTTTTCAATTTGTATGACCGGAACCGAAATTGCAGCAGTAATACTTACTACTACAAATAAAATACAAATTATAATATAAAATAGTAATAGCATTTAAACACCTGTGATTGTGACAGACAGATGCAGTGTGTGGGACACGGTGGGGCGAGCGACGTCGCCAGCGGCGGAGAGTGGACTTGCCCCGCGCCGCAAAGCGATCCCCATGCGGCCAGTGTCACCATCCACTGCATCACCCATCTGTTGGAAAACATCAGTATTAGGTAAACTCATAAGTTAGATTTTAAAAAACCGGGCAAGTAAGTACATTTCGAGCCACTCACAATGTAGGGTTCCGTATTTACTACGCTTTGCTTGCTTGCAGATGAGTACAATGCCATATTCTATAACATTTTGTAAGTTTTCATCAAAGAAATTTATAAGTTCTTTGCCTATTACTATTCATCAAAGAAATTTATAAGTTTTCATCAAAGAAATTTATAAGTTCTTTGCATATTAGTTTTCATTGAAGGTTCAGCATATGGACTACTACCATGTTTTTTTTTTTTCAAATTTGTAAACACCAGACTTTCGGAGATAATGGGGATCACCGTGCAATACGAAAATTAACACGATAAATATAAATAATTCCGAAACGGGTCATTGTATCGAAAAATGATCTTCAATGTTTTGAAGAAACCTATCTAACGATACCGCACAAAACGGGGTGGGCGCGAAAAAAAAATTCATTTCCACTTTACATGTAGAGGAGGCACCCCAAACAAAATATTTTTCAAAATTTTGTTCCAGCACTTTGTTAGCATTGATAATATGTGTATATGTTACAGTCATTGTGATTAAATTGCTATTATATATAATGACTGGTCATTATATATAATAGCCAAATTGTCTAGACAATGTGATAAATAAATCACTTTGTCCGGACATTATTCATAACAGCAGCGGGTCAAAGTGAGCCAAAGTAATAAAACGCAGAATCGTAAGAAAAATTCGCGCCTTACTCACATCGCTCGCTCAGCGGTGTTAAGACCACAAGATAACCCTAACCTAACCCACCAATGCCTGTCTGAATACCAACAGACAAAGTGATTAATTTACTTGTTTTATTACTTTTTCCAAATCTTCGAAGATATTTATATAAAATTGCTAGATAATGTGATTAATTCTGTGTCCTTTATCACTTTGTCTAAATTGAGTAGACATTATAAATAATGGCTGGATAGTATATAATATAATATCCGGATTTATTAGTTTGGCTGTAACATATACATCCCAAATTACAGCTTTCTAGCAGACGGACATGGCGAAACTATAGGGGTTCCTCGTAGTTTACTACGGAACTCTAAAAAACAGCAATATAAGAAAGTTAATACCTGTTTTATTCATTTCATGATTTTTTGTAGTATTTTTTGGCTGTTTTTATTTTTACTGTCACATTATTTACTCGTAAAGTCAGTTAAACAAACAAAACATGTTATGACGTGGTATACTACATAACAATACTTATAATAGTGTATTTTTTTTTATTTGTTTAATTTAGGTATACATCAAAATCTTATTCATTAGAATTGATTTTCAGAGAGGCAGAAGTAATGATACAACAATTACAAAAATGTTACAAAAGCCTTTTTTATCACACATATCATTTAATTCTTTACCGCACTGCACTGTTATGAAACATTTTATTACAATGTTACGTTCTTGTCGTAATACTCTCGATAAAAATTAATAAAAATTAATAAAATTTAAGAAATAACAAAATCTACCTGAGTGTGGGCGCGGGGGCCATGGGCGGGCGCAGGCGAGCCGCGCCGCCCGCCGCGCGCCCTCACCTGCTTGCCGTCATCACACTACCGCGACCTGAAAAAAAGACTACTATTACTTTATTGTTTTGATGAGCCATGTTATTACCGAAACATTTTTTGTCGATTTGTCAGTCTTCTATTCATTTCACAAAATCAAAAATAGATTACTGAAGAGTGTATTTTATTAAGTAACTCAAAAGACTACTGACAAATTTGACTGTCGTTGAATAAATTGTAGACTTAATCTATTTTTAGAACAAATACTTCTTAGAGACGAGCGAGTGATCATTTACAACACAACATTATTGATGTTGTCAAATAAAAATTGTCTATGCTATGCTTTCAGATTGTTATTAGAAAGTTCTATAAAATTTGATACAATTTGTTGAGGACATTTAACTTCTTAATGCAATTACTATTTTTCAGAATTTTCTTTGCATAAACGTTTGCTCTGAATTTGAGACAATTAATTCGAACATATTATAAATAACAAATGTTTATTAATTTCCTAAATTTTTTTATTATAAAATATCAGTACCATATAATTGGTATATTCAATTTCCCCTCGTGATACAGAAAAACGAACATTATATTCAAGTCTGATTCAATTATACTTAAACGGAAATTGGAAACGAAGACTTGATAGGATGTAGCCCGCCTGCCCCCTGGGAACACATTCGTGCTATCGTTTTACCTGTAATATAAAACTCCAGGAACCGAGAAACACTATATATACGTAGCGATTCAAAAACTCCAATACAAACATTTTAACAAATTCCAACAATTTTCTCTTAAATTACTACTTTCAATTGTTTTCATTTCAAAAAAAATCCTTGCAAAACACTAACCTTATACCCAGTTAGCTTATAATAAGCTTATAATAATCATCATCTCAGCCACAAAAAGTCCACTGCTGGACATAGGCCGCCCACAAACCTCGGACTTAGGCCTGCATCCAGCGGCTTCCTGCGACTTTCCTCAAGTCGTCTGACCTTGTAGGCGGGCGTCCTACGCTGCGCTTTCCGGTACGTGGTCGCCATTTCAGAACCCTCTTGCCCCATCGGCCATGGGTTCTGCGCGCTATGTGCCCTGCCCACTGCCACTTCAGCTTGCTGATCCGTTCTGCTATGTCGGTTATTTTGGTTCTGCTACCGATCTCCTAATTTCAGATTCGATCTCGTAGAGAAACCCCGAGCATAGCTCTCTCCGTGGCTCGCTGAATGACCGTGAGCCTTCTCATGAGGCCCATAATGAGCGACCACGTCTCGGATTCATACGTCATCACTGGTAAAGCTTATAATAAGCTACCTGGGTATAATAGCAAAATAAAAAACCAATTTCAAATATAATGTATGTAATTCCACATAACGTCTCAATTACGGGAAATCCCTCTTTTTCTTCTGTAATTAGACAATAACATCAGGAGATAGTATAATAATCTTAAAAAGGTTTTGTTTGTTTGTACAAAAAAAAATTTAACATTTTTTACATGTTTCAAACCATGTCCTCGATGGCGTTTTTCAAAGGAATGCATACATTTTAATTGAATTTTTTATTAAAAATTTTCCTTAATAGGATGTGACCTGATCATCAAAAAAATCGTTTTTTGATGGTCCGGTCACATCACATCCTAGTAAAGTTGTTTTTTATAATAAAACTATTTTCTGAATGCATTTTAGGAAGCATTCAGAAAATAATTTTATCTGAAAAAAAAAACTTAAACTTAGTTTAAAAAAACTGCGGGCATGAAACTTTGATTAAAACATAATACATATAAAAAAAATACCAATAGATTTTATCGAAAATATAAGCAAAATAAGATTTACTCGTGCAATCCTAATATCTTTTGGTACTAAATGTAACTAAATAAGAGACTATGTACCTAAACATTTGACAATTCACAAGTCAAACCATTAATTTATGTAATGTGAGCCTAATACCCAAACTCAATTAATTCTAATTCCCTCAAAATTATATATGTATAAACCTCAAATTAACACGTTAACTGGTAAAATTAACGTAATCATTGCAATGATTAAACTTATTTTTCAACTGATGGTCGTTTAGCCATCTCAACCATTCGAAGTTCTGGCCAGCATCCAGATATAAGCCCGATTTCATTTGGTAGATACGCTGTCATAAGCTTTTTGCCATGTCTTTCTGAAATTTAATACAACTTAGATAAACTTGGACGGAAATTTATATACGTAAAAGTTAGAAAGCATTTCATTTCTAGAACATCGGTTATTACCAGATTAAAAAGATTTTCTATTAAATAAGTAACAAAATATTTTGTTCAAGTTGAAAATGTGGTAAGTGGTAAATGTATTTGTTTTTTTTTTTTTTTTTAAGTAAAGTATAAATATGTAATTCCTACTTTAGAATATTACAATCTAGCTATTGGCTAATTAGTAATTTAACTTTAACCTAAACTTATAAAACATATAGTCTAAGAATATTGTCCATCGACTTATCTTAGTGTCTGTTAAATGTATTTGTAAAAAAATAAAATGTATTGATGATGAAGAACAAATATATATAATTGCTTTATACAAGATGTGTACTATCACTTTTATACTCAGATATTTCCAATATTGTATTACAAAATATCAATTTGTTTTTATTCCAAAGGTTTCCTCAAAGTATGTAAGAATCATCAATATTATAGGTTTACCGAATATAAATACGACTTTCTTACAAGCAGACGTTGCTCGGTCGCTTCCGTAACGGGGCGCATGCCAAAAACTTAAAATTGCAGGAGGATGTTTATGCTTTTTCGTGCGGTGAGATTCCCGCGGTACTACGACTCCCCAGAGCGCCATTACTCCACCGGGTCGACGCACACGCTTTTAAACTAAACCACGTTTAAATCTAACAAAAAAGTATAATGTAAAAGTACGCTTTTTTTTCAAAAATAATGCACAACCATTATGTAAGTATAATTAACTAAACTCACAAATTTTGTACTAATAGTAATGGTAATAGTCAAACACAAATTTCTTAAGGCGTGTACGCACGACCGAACACGAACATGGTGAACATCGAACACGAACATTTTGTTCGCACGTGCGTACCACTAACGAACATCAAACAATTTGTTCGTCAAAAGTGTTCGTGTCGATCCATTTTGGTTGTTCTGCGTGGACGATGTTTTCAGCACCACCGAACAAGAACATTGTTAACACGAACATCGAACCAAAAGAGTAAGGCTTGGTAGCCTCTTTTGTTCGACACCATGTTCTTGTTCGGTCGTGAGTGGTTGCGCGCGAATACAAGTAGAACGATGTTTGTAGGTGTTCATATTCGCTATGCTAATTTACGTCCACACGTGCGAACCACATGTTCCGTGTTCGAAGTTCACGTTCACCATGTTCTTGTTCGGTCGTGCGTACACGCCTTTATACCTCTCTACCTAAGGCGTGAGCTAAGTGGAGCAATTCGATTATACCAATAAAAAAAGTTTGTGAAACTCTTATGTAATCCTAATTTGGGTTGTTCGTTTTGTCGTTGTGAAACACGGTCACTAGGTAGTAATAAACACTAATAGTAGGTAAATAAAAAGTTCATAAGTTTCTATGAAACCTGGAATGAAATACGAGTACCTACGAATAAAGATGCTTTTAAAGGAAGTTTTCACGAGAGCGCTAACTAGAATTCGCAAACTGAATTTCAGAAAATAGATCTCGTATTTTAATCTAAGTAGGTACTACGTCTTCATGAACATAGTTTAGCTTTGAAATAACAATTCAACTATCAGTTATCAAAGTAATTATTATCTGAAAACTATTATGTTACCTACATTGATATCTATATAGGTAATTATAATACCCATTCCCATTTCTAATCAACCGTAAATACATCACGTTACCTAGCGTAGCATGTCTATTACTTGGTGATTTAGCTTATAGGATAACGACCCTCCACGACTTTGTAGGGGTAAAATATGATACTGTGTACCGCATGAGTAAGATATATAAAAGGTCCTAATTTATTAATGAACTTCCTTTTAACACATGACTATATAGGTTACATATGATCGTTTAAACTAGGAAATAATGGCCTAGTATTCAGTAAAAAAAAGGCATGAAATTTAGAAATATTCGGTAAAATGCGCCTCTTTTGTAGCAGCCATCCGTCATTAGAAAAAAAAGTTTTAAGGCCCTGATCAACCTACGAGCCTATAACGCGTTTTAAGAACGACGGTTTTACTCGCGGCTCGTTAGTGCTGATCGACTAGCGAGCCAACCATACAGTCGCGCCTGAATGAGAGAGGGAGAGAGGTAACATGTCTTGTTCCGAATCTGAAGCTTTGTGTATCTCACTATCTCTTTTTACATGACGAGCCGAGTAAAAAACATAGCAAACATGACGAGCAGCGAGCCAGGCTCGTCGGTTTTTAAAACCGCGGTTTTGCAGTGATCGACAGGCGAGCTTTACCGGCGAGCCATAAAACCGCGGTTTTACCCGAACTTCGATCAGGGCCTTTAGGAGTGCGGTGCGAAGGACGCGTCTCACATATCAAAATGGTTGAATATGGATGAATTTATGTAGTAATCAAATTTTTCTAACTACTTATAATACAATCTAATTTTTTTTTACTGAATACTAGAAATATAATAAAGAGGTGTTGGACGTCCAGTAGCGAGATGGGTGGACGATATAGCTAAAGTCGCAGGTCGTATCTGGATGAGAATGCCACAGGACCGAGTTGGTTTGCGTACTAAAAGAGAGGCCTATGCTCAACAGTGGGCAGAAACGAGCTGAGATGATGATGATGAATACTAGACCATTATTTCCTTGCTTAAACGATCATAATATGTAACCTATATAGTCATGTGTTAAAAGGAAATTCATCAATAAATTAGGACCTTATATTTAGAAATAAATATCGCGATTACAATTTTGCTGACACCGACAATATATTTCCGTGTTGTTATTATGTTTAAATCGTCTTTTTTTTTCAATTTGTAAAAATGCATTAGAAACATTTGCACATTTGAAATCCATGACATATTCAGATATGAATATTCGATGTTGTATATTCAAGCATGTTAAAATTGTTGACGAAACAGTTTCTAGTTTCCATTCGCAATCAAATGTAAACATTCTGTGCTATTTAGTTCCCGTCAAATATTTTGTGTTCAATTTATCTTGGTAAATTTTGCGTCGTCCAGTGTAGTGGACAAGTTTAATTGGTACCCGGCACTAGGCTATCAATCATAAGAGTGGCGGGCCGTGTCATCGCAGCGAGAGCGGCCCCGCTCGGTACCATGTTAACTCGCCGCTCACACGATCACAAATATTCGTCAACGATACATGACAGAATGTGTGTATGTGGCCTGGATCGACCGTTAAATATGATATAGGTAGCTATATTAAATTATTGTTTTGGGACACAAAGTTCTATCAATAACTGTGCAAATAATTAACGATTGTAATTTATAATGTTTATAAAAAAAAAAAAAACTTTAGTAAAGATCGCATAAAAAATGTAAAATTTTCGCATGTCAGGACTTCAGGAGCCTGTAAAACGAGACCTAAATTAACAAGTTGAATATCGCAAATAAGTAAAACAACTTCCAATAAAAAAATGCCGATTTATGTACATACCAACATTACCAACATACAAAGATCCACCAATATTATGAAACTCGTTTCTGTCACATATAAAAATATTTGTGAGAGAAACATCAAAGTATATTTATTGAATAAAATAAGAGAAATGTTAACGGATGAAGTAAAACACACGAACGCTTTGTGGTAAGGTCACATCTTTGTGAAACAAAGAGATATGATCGTCATGTAGCTGACGTAACGTAGATGTAGGTAGGTCTCTTATATATTTTATAAATTAAATTTGTAGTAAGTAAACATAATAAGAAAATAAAATAGATATGCACAGTCAAGAGCAGGTCGACCTTTACATATTGGACTTTGTACCATTCTTAAGTTCTATGTTATAAAAGCCAAAATTGTGCTGCAAGTGTAAAGCTCGACGTGCACCTGCCTGTACAATGAAGATAAATCAATAAAATAAAAATGGGTTTAGGTACTATAAATTAAAGTATCTGTATAAATCTCACCACTTTCCATCAGATAGCCCGCTTGTTAGTTTCTGTCTGAGGTTTCTGTAGTATGATTTTAAAATCATACTACAATCAATATTTATGATTTTAAAAAGAGCAGTACCTAAATAAATTAAAACTCTTGTTATTAAAAAGGTTTACAATTTAAAATTTTCAGTCGACTTGGCAAACCTGTCATCGTGTTTCAAACCAAAACAATAGTTTTATTCTATAACAATATTCCGAGGACAAATTGACAATGAATAGTTCGAATTTCCGTTGTTAGCAAAATTGTAAAAAAAAACAAATACCAAGCAATGGTTATGCAATAGTTAGGCAGCATTTTGTTTTTATTGAGACTTTTACATACGATTTTTAATTGACTTTTCGATGTCAAATAGATATAAAATCTTTCATCATCTCAGCCACAAGAAGTCCACTGCTGGACATAGGCGTCCCCCAAACGCTTCCAATATGACCGGCATGCATAAATATATAAATAAATTTAACACAATAAAAAAAAACCTATCACTTAATTCATTAATAAAAAGTAATGAACCAAAGCCAAAGTTCAAAGAGCGATGAGTTCCGGGCCATGTTCAGTTATAAAAGGGTTAGATTATAAATACTGGACTGCTAATCATAATATAAGACGCATTAATTCTGTCTATTAACAAACGTATTTTGATGAGGAAAGTTAAATTACAAATAGGGCCGGCTGATGTGAAGACCTAAATCTATTTACTTATTCGGATACGGATTTCATCTTATTCAATTCAGCAGTGGTTTATAGCCAAAATAAAAACATCATTCAAGTTTTAAAAATAAGTAAGTACATATTAGTGTTAAATATATTTGTAAGTATGCATACTTAATTAAATTTATCTCAGCAACTACTAAAACCTATATATGAAGGGAACAATTTTAAAATATAGCAAACACAATAACTTAACATCATCTGCGCCAGTCTGTAATTTGAATCGTTAAAATCATTTTGCAGTTAAACAATAGCGTTTAGATTTGATTGTGGACATTTTGCGCTGAGACTTTGAAAGTTCGGCGACCGCAGACTGGCTTGCTACGTAATTTATGAGTTAGTACAGAGAGACTGTAAAATTGGTTTATAAATTACTAGGTTCCCGCCCCTGCGCTATTACTCCGAATTTCACCATACACGGGCAGATTACACAACTTTTTAACGTTATAATAAGTACTAATTAATTATTACCTTCTTAATTTTCAAATGGTGAAACTCAGAAATATATACCCTTTTTTTTTTTTTTTACGCACAGACTATAAAATGTAGAGGACATTAACAAAAAAAAGAATCACATATCACCAATTCCCCACAAAATCCACTTGTACACGTACATGTATATAAATAAAATAGAATAATATCTATCACTCTTTATCTAAACGTTTGAAGATACAACTGGGGTTGTTTTACTCTTAACGGGGATATATGCGTACGGGATTTTTGCCCATTATCCCAAGATAAACGGGAAGGTGAACGCTGACATACATAATCTTACATAGGACGAGTAAAAGATTACATGTGTCAACTAATACCTTGTATGCCCTTTTAAAGAACCAAAATATTCGTTTAAATAATATATCCGACGAGACAACACCCTTGTGACCTGTTTACGTAAATCATTCTCTTATTAAAGTTTCTGCACTTGTTGCTTGTGTTGAATTATTTTATTCAAAACCCTCGATTAATTTTCCCGTTGCGATTATTAAAACTGTACCTCCTTATTATTAAACAAAGATCAATGAAAGCTTAACCCTTCCTTGAAGTAAAACCTATTTTGTCACTGTCATATATTCTTGAGTGGAATTTAATGAAGTGCGAAAGTGACAAAACAATCTGATCTTTGTTTATCAATATTAATTAATAATCATTACATTATATTTATCAAAAGGTCATATAAATAAGTAATTAAATAAATACTTTAAACGATATTAAGTCGAAAATGTAGTTAACTGAACTCGATGAAAATGTTGTAAAAAATGTTAAATCTGAACGAAGCGTACTCACAGTAAATATATCGTAGTAGAGAGATATGATTATGTGTTGCCCCAAATTCTGTGTGAAAATGTGGACATCGTTTTAATTACTTTTTCCAAAAAGTTTTATATTTCATTTTATTGTGATTGTCAACTTACATTGTTAGTTTTTGTGAAAGCAAAATGTGTATTGTTACACATGCCTGTACAATAATAAGAGTTGGATTTTCATAAAAAATATTATCGTTTATATACAGAGACAAGGCTTCACAGGCATTTTTTCTAGTCGTGCTGTGAAAGTAAAAGCCATAGTAATTTTTATAAATTAAATATCTACTAGCGATAGCCATTTCAATTCAACACATTTTACCTCCACACGGCGGTGTCGAAGGCGACATCTCAGCGACAGGTTAATAATGTATTTCCTTCCATAAATTTAGAATAGCACATCTAAGTTGCCCTAATATGTGATAGATATGTGTGTGCGGTAAGGTAACATATTAGGGAACTATGGTATACACTTGGTACGCAACAAAGAAATTGAATTTGAATATTTAAGTTCTTGGCTTCACAATTACATGTATGAAATGTAATTTGAGCTCATTTTGATTAAAGGCGTTCTAAACTATCACATTTGTTGCCCGAGGACTGGATCTGATTTCATATTCATTTGATTTGCCCGTGCCGGGGCGACGACGCCGCCGCCGCTGCCTCTCGCCTGGCGTATAATAATTAATATAGTTACCTAATACATAGATATCTACAATTACTGCTCTTAATTTTTATTTAAAATGAATCGATCTAAGGTCGGGACAATACAAAAACATTTAATAATATTTATCTGTGCTGTTGGAGTGGTAGAGCAATTATTACGAAATGGGCTAGCTCGACCGGGGAAGTACCACCCTCCCACAGAATATCGACGAGAAGCAGCAACGCGTTTGGTTCGGTGAGTGAGAGATCCGGAAGCCCAACTCCTTCCCTATCCCCTCTATCCCGCCCTCCTTTCCCTTCCCTTCCTCCTTCCTATCCTCCAACTTCCTTGGTGGACAACGCATTGGTGATTGGCAAAAAATGATGTCGGTACGAAATGGTACGAATCAGATTTTACTGTTTTTACCATGCCATACCACAAAAGAAAATCGGAAATAGAATATTTTTATTATTGTTCGTCTGTCTGTTCGTCTGTCAAGGCCATCTAAACTAAAAGATCTTAATAATATCCTTATCCTTACTTCCTTACTAATATTATAAATGAGAAAGTGAGTTTGTTTGTTTGTTATTCCTTCACGGCTTGACTAGGCAGCCGATCATTATGAAAATTTGCATACATCCCAACATAGGCTACTTTATTATAGGTGAAAGTATGTCGTTCCAATGGGAAAATATTTTTTCTACTATAGAAGGCGCTGTATCGGCCAACAGAAGGCGCCACAAGTCGCGCTATGGGTTGTTTTGTTATCCAACGAGAATAGATCTATAGTCATAAAATTAACGCGAGCGAAGCCGCGGGGAAAAGCTAGTATTATATAAAGTCTCTTTGGAAAAAGTGTAAATGACATCTAAATTACACATAGAAATAAATATTACAAAAAGAATGAAAATAACAAAGTATAAAATGGACATCTAAGCCGCATGAAAACAAATAGAACAAAGTTTTCACATACTTCATACTTCCTTATATTTTATACGAGGGCGTACGTCCTTATGTGTGAAACTTGCATGCATAGGAAGAAAAGCGTACACATGTAGGTTTACGACACAATTGTCGTCGGGAATACAACACAAATCTTCCTGGGGACGCGCCGCCGCCTCCCCTCAATGCGTCCAAATTATCATTCAGTCCCGGAAAGCTTTTAAAACATTTTATAATATTATTGAACCTGCTTATAGGAAATCTCGAATCCTTTTACTCGACTTTGGAATGCGCTACCGTAATAATTAGGGAGACACATACCGCAAAATGTTTTTTACAAACAGTATTTACGCAGAGAAGGAAACAGAATGAACACATAGTTGAAGAGGTGAATAGTCTAGTGGATAAGGAACCAGCTTATACTACTGGTCCGTGGTTCAATTCACACTGGGGACATGTACCAACTACTAAAATAGGCATCTTCGTTGAACTGAATTAAGCTTAGGTAATAGACGCAAATCCTAATGAATTAGCTATCGGTTTAACTCTAGAACGAAGAAGAATAAACATTATGGATAAGCAACTATGACCCTAGTACACCAGAGATTGACAGTATTTATTGATGATAATACGAATTCGAAGGGTACCTTCGTTAAGTTGTCGGTCCTACTAAAAGAATTTTTCAATTCAAACCAGTTCCACAGATTAATAATAGAAAATGAGAACGGTATGCCTCCGTCAAACTATTAAGGTCATGGTGAACATAACAAAGTAAAGAAAATAAATATAGATATACTTATAGGGACAATTCACACAGATTGAGCTAGCCCCAAAGTAAGTTCGAAACTTGTGTTATGGGATATTATATTTTATAACAAATACATATAGGTATAGATACACATCCAAGACCCGAGGCCAATCGGAAAAAGTTCGTTTTTCATCGAAATGAAATGAAATCGTTTATTTCAGAAATTAGACCTTCACAGGCACTTTTTCTTGTCATTTACAATTGTATATAATATGTATAAAGAAAATAAACTACGTTATATTATGTTATCATGACCCAACCGGAATTCGAACCCGGGACCTCCTGGGTGGCGGTCCGGCGTGGTAACCATTATGCCACGGAGGTCGTCACGGAAGTAGAGCTAGGTCATTGTACAGTAACTAACTTGTTGCCGACAAAGTAGAATCCGCTGTTACCAGCCGTTGTTTTGTTTGAATGCGGCCGATCGCTGCTTTGTTCTTACATTTACCTAAAAAAACTAGATTAAAACAAAGTACTAAAACACTATAAGTAATTACTTGTAGAAACGTACCGATAAATAGTTAACAAACCATATAGTCGACCTGGAAATGGATACTTTATCCCAAGGGTCTCGGGGTTCGATCGAATAACATACAAGACATCAGTGTTGGTCTTGGCCTGCGGCATGTTTTCTATAAGTATTTATTTTAAAAAGAAAGTATTTTACTATATAATTATATGTATCAGCCCATTTGACAACTAGATAGCTCTGTTTAATCCATCCAAGAATATTTAATAATTATTTAAGAGATATAAATATCTCTTAGAAGATTATATAAGAAAATTCCGTACAACAATGTCAAAGTCGATGAACTAATGACATAGCGCTAAAACACTTTCAGGGGAAACATCGTTATGCCGTGAATAACTGATGGACATCGTCCTTTCCCTTCTTCGCTTGATTAACATTCAGAGTCGCTCGCGACTCCAAGCTCGGTATTCTTGTAACAAAGCCCGCGCACAAAATAAAAGCTTTGCACGTCCACTCGCTGAAAGGCGGACTTCCCGAACTTACGTCATCCCAGTTTTTATGTGTCAAAGAACTTTTTAGAAACAAAAATAGAATATATTGTAAAATCAGTGTATTCTGTTATTAAAACGAAGGTTGTTTCGAAGGAGCGCGGGTTGAAGGCTAATTTGTCAGATGTTGGGACAAAGTTGGAACGAAACCCGATTTATTTGTTAGAGGCCCGTGGGCAAAGAGCATCAAGTTGTTTCACGACACTGGCGCTGCTCCGCCCGCTTTCTTGCATTTGAGGAAAATAGCTACGACACGGAAAACCTTGTTTTGTTGTATTAACAATGTAGCATTACTTTGTGTAAATGACATTCCACTACTAACGTTAAGTGTTGGAATTTCTACTGCAATAGTCCAATTAATCGATCCTTGAAATAAATTACGATGTTTGTGGTTATAAAATAATGATAGGTAAGTAATGAATAAAAATAGAAATTGATTTCTAAACATAACAACCAATCACTCGGACTTATCATTAGTGAAAATGGTAAACAAGTAAAATTAATTTTCGTCAAAGTGTTCGATGTTCGCACGTACTATGGCATCATTGCCAGCGAAGGTTTCATTCGAAAGACGTCATTACGCTCCCGTGTTATATTTTAATTAAGAACATTCAACAAAATTTATAATTTGACATAAATGTATGTGGTGGGTATTGAAAGTGCCATCTAAAGAAGCCAGTATAAAACATCTTTTCACTTCGAAAGTGAAAAAGTGAACATTCCTTTTATTTCTTTGCAATCTTTCTTTTATCACACTGGATTACATGTCGAGTGGACTCTCAATATTTTTTTCTACCCGTTATTAGTAGACCATTTCATTCTTTGGCTATCTCCACACCTTAGGTGACCAGTCCACATCCGAAGTATTACCACAAGGTAAACGTCTACCAATTTGGTGCGTGTTCAAATGGTTTAATTTGGAATCATGTCGTGAAGAGCGTCGAGCCGGGCTCGTTTCGTACGACACGGTGCAAATACCATTAAGTTATTTGACAGAAAGACAATATTAGTTTAGGGGACGCAATGGCGAAGTGGCCTATTGTAGAGGGCGAGAACACATTTGGTCGCGTCTCCTCGCGCAATGGAGCTTATTATGGCGGCAGTAAAACGAAACAAAGGTAAAACTTCGGCGTCGTGTTTGTTAACAGGAGTTGGCGCGGTTCGCTTTTTATTTTGCCCAATATTGACCTGACAATGTCGCTTTGAAGACACGAACGTCTTACGGAATCTATTTTTAAAATCTTAACATACTATAACTACTTTATAATTTTATTATTTAAGTAATGTAAAAATAAACGTACTTAATTTTTCTTTCAATTGACATAAATATGAAAGTATTTCAACCTTAATTAATGTAAAAAATAGGCTCTTATTCTTAACCTTACCACAGCCCGTACCCCAATTCCTAATCTATTATGATTACTGAAGTTCATTAAACTGATCGTAATTTGGCGAGAAACCTCCAGAACCCAGAGAGTAAACTAGAACTAAAATATCTATGATATTATATCTACTAATCTACTATAATCATACTAATATTATAAATGAGAAAGTGAGTTTGTCTGTTTGTTATTCCTTCACGGCTTGACTAAGCAACAGATCATTATGAAATTTTGTACACATATTGTCAGGGGTACCTACTGAGCCCAACATATGCTACTTTTATCCCGTGAAAGTATGTCATTTTATTGGGAAAATATTATTCTACAATAGAGGGCGCTGTATGAGATGGGCTATAAGCCAAGAGATGGCGCCACAAGTAGCGCTATGGGTTGTTGTCATAAAATTAAACACGCTCAAATGGCTGGGCCAATATTTATGATATTTGGTATGTAGGTAACCGATACATTGGATAAACACATAGGGTACTTTCCATCCCGAAAAGTACGCGATTCCCGTAGGATTTCAACAAAAGTGTAATAGATGGCGCTACTGTGCAAAAATAAATACACGCAAACGAAGTTTCGCGGGTTTTACTAGTGATTCATATAACATGGAATAAACAACAAAACCTAGTTTTACAGTAAACTAGTACTACAACAATAGATGTTTAAAAGTTTAGAAAACTTCACTGAGAATTACTAACAGCATCGTATAGATAAAACATTTTTGGTATTCCCTCCATACTATTTCTTATCTCAAACGACATATAGAAAAGTTGCAGTAATAATGCCTCGTGTAATATTTAGTATGAGCGTCTTGCGAGTAGGCATTCCCCCGGGTGTTACTTAACTAAGCTCGTAGGTATGTGCTGGTGTTCAGTTCACTATTGTTCTTCGTGCGTATCTAGAACACTGGGTGAATGGACTCTAATATAAAAAGTACATTTTCCTCGTTCTATTGTTAAAAAAAATATAATCCATTACCACTGAGAGCGTCCTTACTGCAAAATATAAAACACAAAATGAATTTTGCCTTACAAATTCTTAGGTAAGACTATATTACGTAGGCGTAATAATCGTGATGTTGTTTCATATAATATGACTTACGTCACTGGTAAGGGATTCGTGGCGTCATATTAATTAAAATTTAGTTTTAGTAAACACAGGTATTAATTATAGAAAGACTATTAAATAGACTAACAAAGTGGTATACAAAATCGTGAAAAGTATTGTTTTTAGAATTGCCTCCTGTTTCTTTGAATGTAAGATTTTTTTCAAAGTGACAGTTACAGACCCAGAGAACTGTCAGTCTAAAATAAAATCACAATATTCAAGAATTTATCTTTTTATCTCAACCAACACATGAAACCCATTTTCACCTCCCATAAACTAGTGCGGATGAATATTTTTTTCGAGGCCACCCTATGTCGTTAAATCTTTTAAAACATTGGGGGTTTGGGAAGACAATTTTTCTACTTTTTTTAAAGTGCTAATATTTTTTTACACATGTGTCCTACTATGCCAAAGAAACTGTTGCATTTAGACTCTTTTTAGAGACGTGAGAAAAATCATGGAAGTAATCCATATAGTGAATTTAGAGGATAATTATCACGGCTAAGTAATATTTTACTGGTTAGGAAGTAATAGTCCACGAACTTTTAAAATATATTTTCTTTTATGAAAACCAAATGATGTCTACCAATGCGCTGGAAACAAAGTGTAGCAAATATTAAAACACACTGCGCATGGCCCGACACGCACTTGCTTAGTTTTTTTATTTATAAATCACTAGCGAACCCATAATTCGTTTGCATGCATCCCGCTTTCCCGCTGAAAACTGCATAAAATCTGTAGACTAGTTTAAAAGGTCTAAGCAAACAGGCAGCGGAGGCGACTTCATTCTATACTATGTAAAAATAAGAAACATACATAACACACCAAGACAAACATTACCGTTCATCAAATAAATGTCCTGTGCAGGGATCAAACTCGCCACCTGAGGTAGGGTCAGTCACCAACTGAAGCATCGGACTATCAAATTATTTATGCTACATCGTATGCCACCTCTTTTATGTCAAAGTGCAAGATAATGAGATAGTCAAACTAACTATAGTTAGATGGAAAATCAAATTGTGTTCTAGCACTTAGGCACAGTATTTTTAAATCAAACATTTAGCGTCAGTTGCATAACGTTAATGCTAACGCAAAGTTTATGACAGATAGACTATAACACTGTATACTGAAAAATTTACTTATTCTACCCCTTACAAGGGTAAGGGGTAGAATAAGTTGAAAAACTATTTTTGGAACATTTTTTGTACCTTATTTTCGCAAATAAATCTTTCTGTCTAGAAGTCTAGACAATAGATAAAACGGCATTTTTCGAAATTCCCACGAGATATCTGAATAACCACGGAACTCAAAGTTGAGCTGGTTATGCTATAATGAAATTATTTCAAAGTTAGCGTAAAAGTTGCATTTAATTAAAACAATAGAAACAATAAGAACACATACGATTTAATCAAGAGTGTGTAGCGTCGCTGAGACATTAAAGTAGGTAATCAACATTAATGTCCGGACAATTGAAGCTGTTGGCACATGTTTACTCTAATAAAAGAAATTAAAACAAAAAATACTTATCTTAATTATACATACTTATTATTTATGGCAACTAGTACATGCTACAGAGAATTTCAGGATTTTCAGGCTATATTTACAAAAAACATTTTGAAACCAATTTCAAATCTTTAATTTTGTTTCAAAAAAGGCGAGTCACCTGGTGGTATAAAAAAGTCACTACTGCTCATGTAACATTACATTATTGAAACATTATAGAAATGTTTCAATAATGTAAGTAAGCATATTGTTTTATTTGGCTAGATTAGTAATATGTAAAATGCTAAACAGCGATTTAAAAAAAAACGAAAATGAACCGAAAATGATGGATCGGCAATGTTGTAGGCGTAGTGTATACCATATATTTTTATGAAGGATATTCACACAAAACCGGGTTGCGGATTCGACGCGGCTGCATATAACTTGACTAGTCCGTTCCGTTCTGAACTATTTGCGTCGTCAGTGGGATTGCAGGTTTTTTAAAATCGTATTTGCCCTGCGCTGGCCGTACACATGCGGAGCTGACCCGTAGGTCAGCTGGCCGTAGCCAGTATGACAAGACGCCATGGTATGCAACGATAGATAGGTTGAGGTCGCACGTATGCGGACCCTGGCCCGCACGCGAGATCAAATTCGCGAAAGAAATTGAGAAGTTGATTTTATGGTTCTAATTCGTCGCACCAAAACTCACAAACTGCCTTTAAATGTATAGTACACATTATTTTAATTAGTTATTGTTTAGATCGAAACCTATCATTACCCATTAACCAAACCCTCAAACCGTTGAGTGCAGCACTCAGAATTTCGCATGGTAATACATAAATTAAGCATTAGATTAATATAAATGGTTCCTGTAATTTTGTTGGCGGGTAAAACTGATTTACTCTCTGTAGATACGTAGGATGTGTGCCTACACATATGAATTTATGCATGATGGGTATGTACATGTTTATTGAGCGGGCACGCGAGTTGATTAAAATTACATATCTTATACTAAAATCTTACGTTTAAACGGCAGTCAGCATGTTTAACCAAAGTAATGTCACATCTGTTATACTCAATAAAATTATATTATACAACTAGTAGCACAAAAACATTTTAAAGTTAATACAACATTCAATAGAGAATAATTAAGGTGGAACTAATTGCGTTTCTGCAACTGGCTGAATATGAACTATGATATCGAAGAAAGTTCACATTATTCTGAAGAAATACACTCCCAATTGTACAAAAAAAATTACAAATATGTGCCAATACTATTTTATCGCATTTGTCCACAAACCGGAAGTTCCATATTCAAGTCTTATGGCATACAGGACAAGTGACAGCATATTATTTTTCTTATAAGTTAGACCACAATGGGATTAAAATTACCATTTTCCTTTATGAGAAAAACAAATGGTTAACGATAATTCCGCCGATGTCTGCGAAATATATGTAGCACATAGTTAAATGGCTATAAAAAAATCGCATAGATCATCCACGAGTGACCGCCCCGCCCTCGGCTCGCATCCGGCGACAGGGGAAGGCTTTTTCAAATCTCATTACCAACCTACCCGCATATAAAATGCGATTGCGAAATGTATAATTTAGATTGGACCAATTCATACTGTTTATGAGTGACCTTTACGTGTCGTAGAATCTAAGGATATTAATAACATTTATTTCCAATTAAAAATGTGGAACAAAAATATTTTAGTACATAATAATATTTTATTCTATTTCATTTGATAGGTATCTCAAGATTTCAAGGTTTCAAATTTTGATAAATTGATATTGGAGCGTATTAACCATCTACTTAAACCGAATTATCAGATAGAGTTTCCGTGGATATAATGATTTATCTTTTCAATAAATTTTACAACTTAGAACGTAAAATTGTACCTATTCCGTCTCGGCAATAAAAGCGCCAGCGAGGTGCCGTTTCTATTCAAAGTAATATCCAGGTTAAATTATGCCGGTGCTATAAAGGTTAGCCGGTGGATTTTCGCAATTATGGACGAGCGAATTTTTTACTGTCCCACCTAATGAGAGAGGTACAAAAACTCTAGCGCAAGCTGTCTCTCTCTCCTATTAAATGCGAGTACTAATAGGAAACGCGACTCGAGGGGCTCAGTACACGATAAATGTTCGTCGTACACATGTAAATCTCTGCAACAAATAAATGTTTTGTAAAACGTTTGCCCGCTGGAATACAACACCTGATAAATGATAGCTACGGGCGGTTTATGAAAACGTGAAACGATAAAATGTTACGTCGCTTCATGCGATAGGCGGCTGCGTATTCGTATTACTGAATGTGCTTTTATTTAATTTAATTCACGAGTGAATCCCTACGTTTCATCTCTTATTTTTGTGTGAAGTTACTCCTCGATTCTTTTTCATAACTGCTCAATTCATTCACTCTGAATTCTAGCTGTTGCACGCGGCTACGTCCGCATGCGCTTTTTCTGGTTAGTATATAGCCTATGACATTCACAAATAATGTAGCGTTCTGGTAAAAGAAATTTCAAAATCGGTTCAATACATCCAGAGATTACCTCTTCATAATTTTAGTATAGATTTATCATTTACTTACTGCATGATGTTTTTTTTATGTATTTCTGTTTTCATAGTTCCGCCATAGGTACGTTATTAACGTAATCCTTGCTTTGCAGTTGATAAATCCTTACCACGGAAAACGAGTTTCATTAATTTTCGCAGTATTTTGTGGCTGTGTGGTTTTTCTTATAAATAGTTGATTTAGAACAAAATGCTAAATTTTTTTGTATCGACCATGATAGTTGTTAACGAATCTCTCTTTTTCTACCTTTTTTATTGTTTGTGCTTTATATTTTTTAATTTCCATCTTTTATAGTTCTCTTATCTTCTCTCTTCGTTCTCTCTTTTTGTTTATTATGTTTTGTCTTGTTATATAACTTTACTTTGAAGTACATTATATTACTGTTTGTGTTTGGCCTGTGATTCTGTCTTGTAATGTTTGAGTTTCATACATATACAGTCACGAATAACAAAAAAGATTGTGTGCTAATAATTATAAGAGCAAGTTCTGGGGCCCGATTCTACTAAACAAATGCACCGATGGACTCTCAAATGGTGTCTCAATCGTGTCTCAATAGAATGTCGATAGTGTATCTGTGGAATAGTTTTTGTCATTTGTTATGGACTTAAACAATAAGTTATACATTATGTTATTGTTTAAGTCCATTACGAATGTCAAAAACTATTCCACTGATACACTATCAGCATTCTATTGAGACACGATTGAGAGTCCATTGGTGCATTTGTTTAGTAGAGTCGGGCCCCAGATGACAAGCGCTCAACGCGCGTTTTAGCGCTTGTCATCTGAACATGGTCTAAGACTTTGAAATTACACAGTACATAAATATTATTGATAAGTACGGCATGCAAGAACTCTACTCCTACGGAGGCTACGAACCACTCATGAGAAAATAGGACAGCATTTTTTACTTCCAGAGGAGATACAACTCTCTGCCCAGCACATCTGGAAATTCTTAGAAGCAACCAATCTAGACAGGGAAATTTAGACAAAGAGCACTAGAAAAGACCTGCAATGGTCGAAGCAGTGGGTATACAATACCTTTTCAACGCCCCCAATAATAATAATAATAAAATTGATAAGTAATATCGTAATTTTTTTCTGAAGTATTTAGTTGACATTAAATCCATGCATACTTATTTACTGTGTTTATTAAACAAGAGTAAATATAAGCGTGTGAATTAGCAGAATTTTTTCAGTGGCAGTGTCGCAGCGACCCTAAAATTAATTTGGGACATAACTCAAGAGTGGCGAGTGGTGAGAGCAGCGAAAGGGCGGGGGTCCGCATATGTCACTATCACAAGTCCTGGTCGCGTTCGCATTGTCTTTTTATCTACCCTCGCAGAAGAATACTGAAATCTATTTTGCAATTGTATCATTTTATACAGACACACAAGACCTCACAATGTAAGTTTATGTTTAATTTATTTTCTTGTTCAATTCTTATAAATTATTTTTTTATACACAAACATCGCAATTCCTAAATCCTAAAACCATTAATGATTTTAAAAAGTCCAACCTAAACCTAACTGATTTATTTATTTACAAACCAGTTAACGTGTTCAATTGCATTTTTAAAACATGGGCCATGTTTTAAAAATGCAATTGAATCATGTAAAAAATAATGTAAGTAAGTGAAATAAAAACAACTTTTAGATGGAATGCATTATATCACCTCTCATATTAGAATATAACTTCTATTTATTATTCTGTGATATAACCATGATATAACCTGTAAATATTGTGTAAAAGTAAATGATTTCTACAACCCACATAGATTTTATGTGAACAGTCTATCTCAAACAACCTGTCTCATTCAATATGCGATAGTTACATGTACAAGTGGAGTGCCAATAGTGGGCGATAACTGTAGTGGTAAGATATTAATCGACACGTTATAGGTAGACGTTTGTAACATTGATTACTCAATCGGCGTATACGTCTAGTCGAATTTCCTTGTATCGCACTGCCTAATTTTGTTAGATATTTCACTGTACATTCAATGAAATTGACGTAGGATATCAATTGCGTAATGAACCAAATAGAAAGTATGTCTCAAGACTTAAATTAAGTATACTACTTATATAAATGTATACATTCGAATCTTCTTATATTTTCCTAATATAAAGTTAATTTGTAGTTTTTGGTTATTTTTGATTGAGTATATAGCTTTTAAAATAAAAGATATTTCAACGAAATAATAACTGTAAGACTATATATATAAAAAATGGGTTATTTTTTGTTGTTAGAAAACATGATACTTCGTTATCTACATAGAAAAATAAAACAGGAAATCCTTTCCAGATTTTAGTTTTAATATAATTTGTAGAATTCTGAATACGTTACTTTATAATACATATACGGCTCCGAAACTACTAGACCCATTACAAAAATTATTTCACCAGTAGAAACATAGCTTTTCCCGAAATTCAATGTGGTTCCCACGGGAAAGGGTGCGGAACTTCACGCATACGAAGTCGCGGGCAAAAAAGCTAGTAAATTATATTTGTGAAATGAGAGAGCCTTTCCTTATTCGTGAAAGGGCAAATATATTTAGTTTCCCAGATGAGAAGCTCCAAGGTAATCAAATCAAGCGCCATAGTTACCTTCGGACAGTATTGTAATCGAATTGAACGTCTAATAAATTGGCTCACTGCGTGCTTTGTTTCTCAAAACATTCCAAATATTCAAAGATACCTTTAATATTATTTAGGCAACACCTGACTTAACTATTGAAATATCTTATCACTACAATAATAAATCAATTTTGTATTCCGATAACTATTTGCACATAATATTAATTTATTGTAATCGCTGTTGATTTCATATTAATGGCAGCTTTGAGATGCGATCATATCGCAAATTATGAATTTAAACTGTAATTCATTTTGTTAGTCAATATTTTAATTTTAACACAAATTGTGGCAAAAGTTATTATTTTTTTAATGTCAGGAAACATAGTGTAAAGTATGAAATCAACAATGTTAACGTTTTCATTAACGTAGCGTTAAAAACATCTAACAAATCGTAACAAAGTAACTAATATTAGTAAATGTTGTCAACACTATACCAAGTCGCGTTGTCATAATACCAAGGAATTGGGTATAAGTTACCTACATAGTAACTATTTAGTAATTTGTGATATAAGTTCCTTGACTGTTACATAATATTCTATGTACATTTTGAACACGAAACTACTTTAACGTGGTAGAGTATGTACTTAGTCTGTATCTTTCACAAATGAGTACTACTGGAGATGTCCCTAGCACATTTCTGATATTGGCATAATGATAATGTCATTTTATCATCCAATAGCAATACTCGCAATCGCAATACAACTAATACGCAACCAATAATAATGATTAAATGGACCAATAGCAGCGCAATAAACATTTTTGTTAAAAAAAAATAGACATATAGTAGTGATTCGTTAATGGGCTGGCTCAACCGGGACAGTAGGTACCACCGTCTCGTTGCGGAAGTACACCAGTGCCCGCGACCCCGCCACGTGAAGGCGGAGAAGGTGGCAGACAGTCAGGTTTTTAGTCGGTATCCCTCATTGGCTAGAGAGGTGAGCCCGACAGACCCCCGTCGCTTCCCCAAGTGGCGGGACATGCAGTAATGCATTTTCCTGACTTTAAACACAAAAAAAAGGTACCACCGTCTCACAGAATGTCGACGTGAAACAGTAGTGATGGCGTTGATCAATGGCGAGAACAAATATCGAAAGAAACTTTCTCCTCCCTTCTACATTTTTATAGAGTATAAATTCACAATAGACAGCAATAACAATAGATTAATAACATTGTAAATGTTTCTACAATGTAACGAAATGGCCATATGAAAACATCGATGTAATAACATAGCTCCAATCTCATCTAGAATGCGTTTGAAAGTAGCTCGGGAGGTCGTTATGGCACCAGTCTCGTATCAACTCGATTCAACTTTGATGAAAACTTACAGAGGGTTATTGTTTTATTTCGATCCGTTACAAAATCGTTTGGTTACATACAAATGCAAAATAACTTCTAAATCTGTCAACTAAATTATGTAAGTATAATCTGCTCATCTACTGTAATCTTAGAAAATAAAGTAAAATAACAAAGAAAAGAGAAATTTGTCGATACATAGGTTATTAGATTATGTTTTGACTAGCTTTTCCCCGCGGCTTCGCTCGCGGTAATTTTATGATATAGATCTCGTTTGACAACAAAACAACCCATAGCACGACTTCTGGCGCCATCTGTTGGCCGATACAGCGCCCTCTATAGTAGAAAAAATATTGTTTCATTGGAACGACTGGATAAAAAGTAGCCTATGTTGGGCTCTGTACCCCTAACAATATGTATGCAAATTTTCATAATGACCGGCTGCTTAGTCAAGCCGTGAAGGAATAACAAACAAACAAACAACAAAGTAAGGATTGTGGACGTGGGCCTCACTAGTGAGTATACATCTTTATTAAAAAATCTGGTATTTCTGTTTGTTAGTTCTGCTTATTCAATCTGTCAAATGTCTGAACCGTTTTCGAAGAAATTTGATCCGAGATTGACGTATAACTTTAACTAAACATAATTATTATTATAAACATAAATTATAATGAACCTAAAACTAAAAACCTTAAAAAATATAATAAAATAACAAAAAGTTATTATTAAAAGGAGTCCCTTTAGGCAAAGTTCCGAAGATACTGGCAGCGTTCCCCCTTTGAATAGCTAAACTAATTCTATGTCCGAGGTAGCTGCCAGCTCTTCGGTCTTCTGTGATGTCGACTAACCTTTTTGCTATTTCCTAAAGTCTTATAGCTCTAGGACCCCACGGACCAAGGGTCTCGACACCGAATGGGACAAAGTCATATTCGGAGCCAAGACCCCTGTATTTACATGTTGTAGCTTTTTCAGCCGCTTCACAAGCCGCACTATGTCCGAGGTAGCTGCCAGCTCTTCGGTCTTCTGTGATGTCGACTAACCTTTTTGCTATTTCCTAAAGTCTTATAGCGCTAGGACCCCACGGACCAAGGGTCTCGACACCGAATGGGACAAAGTCATATTCGGAGCCAAGACCCCTGTATTTACATGTTGTAGCTTTTTCAGCCGCTTCACAAGCCGCACCAGCTCTGTTCTTTTGTCTCTCATTTTCAAAGTACAAAGGAAATACGTAAGAAGTCGTAGGCGCCAGTAAAATACAGAACATAATATTTACATGTTTTTTTATTAATTTTATACACTCCATTATGTTGCCACTCCCTAGTTGGATCTAAACAAAACGAGTATTCTAATAAAAGGACAATCGAACCGTACATTTGAAACAAATTGGTGCGTATAGTAGCGAAACACAATTACGGAAAGGCAACTAAATAAATAACGGGTGACCGTGACCGAAAATAAATTTAGAAAATCATTAGATATAAAAGACATTTGACCGGTTTGTCGGATTTGGTCTACCTGCTTTCTGCTTCAGTGGGCACGGGTTCGATTCGCAAACAATCATGTACGCGTTTGTGTGTAGTCGACGTGTTTTTATTTGTAAATATAGAATGACGCTGTATAACAAATAACTAGTAGCTCTGAAACAACGGTAATCAACAAAACAAAATGTAACATTACGAGATATGTAGAGAGTAGAACATAAATCACAACGTCAAACACAAAATGCTTTTTGTTTTAATATTTGCAACAATGATTAAATATTGCTACGTTTTGCTCCAGATAACGCCGTTGGTGCAATAGCATGCCATTTTCGAGCATTTACGTTATTAAAAAAGTTTCCACCTCCCAAGTAAACATCAAACATACGCGAGTTTCGTCAATATTTGTTGAACAATATACTGCATTTACTAATGCAATGACCCATAAAAAAATCAATAAAGTGATAAATCTTAAAGTGAAATTCTGACAATCAAAACCCAACAATGGGGGCCCCACGCTACTTTAGCACCTTAATAATTTATTTCCATTAATAACTTGTCAAAAACAAACTTCTACAGAAAGTGCTCAAAATGTTTTCAATTAGCGATAGCTAAACTCCAATTTTATTCTAATAAATTCTCTTGAATGCAGGGAGCGGAAAGTAATACAAAATTAACGAGACCCATTAACGGGAAAAAGCCGGTCTAGTTTTTCCGATGTCTACTTCAGTTGATTTTTTGTAGACACTTATCTTCTTTGTCTAATCTAATTTTGTTGAAGTTCAGTTTCTAAAGGTCAACTAGGTAGAGAAATTAACTTCGTTTATCCCTGATCAAATGTTTGCGCGGTGGTGAAATGTTGAAAGTTGTTTCAGTTTTAATCACATTTTATTATTCTCATCTGAATTAAAAAATATCTAATAAAATTTGAAGTTTTATAGAACGTTTCTACAATAAATACATTGCAATATCATATATCATCACATCACCATCTCAGCCAATAGAAGCTTCCCCCCAAACGTCTCCAGTATATCCTACTAATATTATAAAGGCGAATATTAGTATGTATGTTTGTTACTTTTTCACGGTCAAATGGTTTTTATGATATTTGGTACATATCATATAATTTCATCATCTCAGCCACAAGAAGTCCACTGCTGGACATAGGCCTCCCCCAAACGCCTCCAATGCGACCTGCTGGCAGCGGCCTGCATCCAGCGGCTTCCTGCGACTTTCTTTAGGTCGTCTGACCACCTTGTAGATGGGCGTCCTATGCTGCGCTTTCCGGTACGTGGTCGCCATTCCAGAACCCTCTTGCCCCACCGGCCGTCGGTTCTGCGCGCTATGTGCCCTGCCCACTGCCACTTCAGATTGCTGATCCGTTTGGCTATGTCGGTTATTTTGGTTCTGCTACGGATCTCCTCATTCCTGATTCGATCTCGTAGAGAAACCCCGAGCATAGCCCTCTCCATAGCTCGCTGAGTGACCGCGAGCCTTCTTATGAGGCCCATAGTGAGCGACCACGTCTCGGATAATATAATTATAATTTCATACAAATACCATAAAAATTGGTCCAGCCAATTGACCGTGTAAACATTAAACACATAGGGTACTTTTTATCCAAAAAAATACGCGATTCCCGTAGGATTTGGTCAAAAATCTGACGTCGACGAATCATAAAATTTAACGGGTTAAATTTATTGTTATTTATTATAATATCTGTGACGGGAGTAACACCGCGAGTAGCAGCTAGTCATAAATACTTACAAAATATAATATAAATCCTATGTACTTATGATAGATTCATTTTTACGCTGTCGGGTAATGGTAGTATAAGTAAATTGAAGCCCCAAAGCAAATATTTCTTTCATTTTATTTACACAGAAAATGAATGTTTGACAGTAAGAAATTTTCATGAAAATGTGACATTACTTTGATTAATCTAAAAATAATTATTTGGTTAGTATCACCATTTTTTAACAAATGCTGTATCGCTTGTAAAGTAGGTACTGTAAGATAAGGGACGGAAGATAAGGAAAGAAGAATATTACATAATTATTAGCAAAATCTCTCATGACCTCAGAGAGTGTAAAACTGGTCAAGTGGAGTCAATGGAAATTTGATAATAGTATAAGTATATACATGGTACTCTAATTTTATACTATTACTAACGGTGATACTAACCAAATAATTATTTTTAGAATAACCCGACACAAAAAGGAGGGGTGTTATAAGTTTGACGTGTGTATCTGTAATTCTGTCCGTGGCATCGTAGCATCCAAACGGATAGTCCGATTTGGATGCGGTTTTCTTTGTTTGAGAGGTAATTTGATCAAGAGTGTTCTTAGCTATTAATAAAACAAATCTGTTCAGCCGTTTGAAAATAATCAGCACTTTTCTATTCGATGAAGGGAAATTAACAACTTTCACACGTGTGATCGATTAGAAATTTGGTATGTTGTTTTCATCCCGGAAAAATATCTTATTCCTATGGGAAAAGAGCATAGCAGCTGGTCGGGGCATAGCAGCAGCAATACGTGTTTAAGGTATATTATTATGTAGAATAGCTCGGTGAGCCTTTTTGAATATATACAGCTCCAAATTGAAATATTTCAAGCAAACTCTAAAATTGGGATAGGCACACTGGCACAATCACGTTACTGCACGAGAACCGCACGTTTGCGGTGGCACAATGTACGTAACACGTTGACGCTTTGAATATATTTAACACGTACGTTTACTGACCATTTGAAAACTTGTGAAATCAATTCTGTTTTCACCTTTGATATTTATATGAATTTATATAAAGGTACTTATAAGACACATAGAGTACGAAAGAGAAACAAAAGCGTCTACGGTTAAGAACGTTTATATGTAAATAAATCGGTCATTCTCGACATTAGGCGTTCTTCGCCTAATTACCGTACCCTTTTTTATTTTTCTCTAGTTTGTTTTAAAAGGATTGAAATATGTAACTCATGAAACATGCGAATGTAACAATTAAAATGGCATTCGTTTATTAAAAGCGGTTTCCGAGTTAATGAGACTTAAACATTTCATGGGTACGGTAGTTAGATAAATCTATTACTTAATGTAATAGTAATTAGAAAAGATCATTATGTCTATTTAAAATAATAATAAAAATGACATGTATAACATGTATAGACACAACTACACGATAAGAGGTATGAATGTTGATGCTAATTGGAAGGAAATGGCTAAAGCAATAAGAACTTCTGCAAAAGAAGTCCTTGGGGAAACCCGAGGTGGGCGAAAATTGAAAAGGAAACGTGGTGGTGGAACGAAAGTGTCCAAAAAGCATTAAAAATCAAAAAGAGTGCATTCAAGGAATGGCAGAGTTACGTGACATGATCATAGGAAAACTGAATTGAGGGAGAGGTATAACGAGGCGAGGAGACGGGCAAAGGTGGTGGTTGCGAGTTCCAAATCCGGGGTAGAAGAAAAAGTATATAATGAATTAGATAATGAACTAGGTCAGAAAAAACTATACAGAATGGCTAAACAGCGCAATCAAAGATCGAAAGACATTTGTCACGTAAAATGTGTGAAAGACGAATGCGGTAAAACATTGGTAAAAGATAGTGACATTAGAGACCGATGGAAGGGATATTTTGAAAAATTACTTAATGTTGAGAATGATTATGATGGAAAAGAAAACTTAATGACATAGATATAGGCATGATAGCTAAGGTAGATGAATTAGAGGTAAAGAACGCCTTGAGGAAAATGAAGAATGGAAAAGCAGTTGGCCCGGACACAATACCAATAGAAGTCTGGAAGGTTCTAGGGGATTATGGATGCAAGTGGCTCACTTTGTTTCTTAATGAATTGTTGGTTCAGGATGTCATCCCAGAGGAATGGCAAGACAGTTTCTTGGTACCTATTTTTAAAGGAAAGGGGGATGTCCAGGAGTGCAATAGCTACAGGGGGATTAACTTGATGTCACACACATTAAAGCTGTAGGAGAAAATAATGGAGGCACAACAAAGTACAAAAGAGCACACAAAAACCTACATATGGTATTCGTGGACCTCGAAAAGGCCTACGACCGGGTCCCGCGTCAGTACAACAGAATGTTTTTCTGTTGATGTAGGTGTGCACCAGGGTTCAACGCTCAGTCCATACTTATTCCTTCGGGTTATGTTGCTGGAGGATGCTGAGGTGGATGGATGTGTGGAGTGACGAGAAGGGACAAAGTCAGGAATGTACACATAAGGGGGAGTTTAAAGGTGGCGCCTGTAACCGATAAGAGAGGTCAGAGACTGAGATGGTTTGGCCATATGATGCGCAGGGTGGACAGTCTGGACAGTCATGTGACCCAGAGGGTGCCAAGAATGAATGTGGATGGATGGAAGGGCAGGGGTAGGCCAAAAAAGAGATGGAGTGATGGCGTGAGAAATTACATGAAAGTAGCTGGAGTAACTGAGGAAATGGAAGTAGTTTGGAACTAAATCGGCACAACAAAAGTTTAATAATTTCATACAACGGTAGTTAGAAATACATGGTAATTGGTATACGGTAATTAGAAAACGCCGATTTTTCATAAAATTTTCGAAAACCTACAGAGTATTGAAATACTGCATTACAACACTGTACTGAGACCAAAGCACTGTCTCTATTTATATAAGCAATTAGAGTCTACCTTAACCAATCTAGTATAAAATTAAGTACACGGTAATTAGAAAAGTTTTGAACGAAGGATATGGTAATTATATACTAACGTGCTTCATTGACTTATACACTAACGTAAAAGACCTGTACCTGCTGCAAGACCGCGGCAGAAACTGAGGGCTTGAGACGTGTACAAGTAGTTATGTGCCAAATATCGTAATTAGGAATGTACACCCTCGAAAAGAAAACGTCACGGCAATTATAACTTTAGTTCGGACATGCGGTTACTCAACGATAATTATTTACAGACTGATTTTATTGAGTGGATATTTTTTCATGTGATACCCGTTGCCTAATACTCATTAAAATGTTGAATGGAAAAAATAAAATCAGTACATCATAAAAGTTACAAGCAAGTTTTAACCACATTTTGGGGTGCGGACAGGGCACGGTGCTTAGAGAACAGAGGTTTGTGAAATTAATTTAGCCAGATAACTATGTAATCGGGGCCTATGTTTTTGTTACCAGCTAGACATGGATGCTAACTAACATAAAAAAATATTTCCCTTTTTGAATTTGATAATAATACGAATATACAAGCCCGGACGCACAAAATCTAGCTAATCGAAGAATGGCCGAAATATCGTAAATATTGATAGTTAAAAATTATGCTTTATGAAGTTTTATTTAAAATTTATTTACACAAATATTATAAAAAAGATTTATACGAACTCAAAAACTTTTAATTGATTTTTAATATAGCTAAAGGAGGACAATAAAGTTAGCAGATTACCGCCTCCACCCTACGCTTCTCTAATTATACAAGAAAAAAAATATGAGTGTGAAAATAAAATCATACTTTCCCATGAATTTAATCCTGGCAATCATTACAGAAATGTTATCTTTTGTAATTTCATGTTATTATAAAATAAAAAGTTTGTAAATACAAACAAATTCTCTTTCTTAATTCGATTTTCTTGAACAAGTTAGGCTTTAAAACCTTTTATGTCAGAAAACAGCCGTAACCATTATCTAAATGTTAGATCTCAAAGATATATGATAGAAGTTAGGCCCTGTTAGTGTAAGAAACAACTTCCGAATTTTTCAAATAGAGTTAAACATCTCTAGCAACTTCTTAAGTTTGGCTACAATCCAAATTTAAACTAGTCTTCGAAAACTCGTTGGAAGGTTTAAAGTCGGTTTACATAGTATTTTATCGAAAAAGCATTCAAATTTTTGTCGCTGTATAACTTAGTACTCTCGTCAGGGAGAATTTATATTCCTTCACTTCGCTCAACTGTTTGAAATAAAAAATGATTGCCTGCATCGGACTACAACATACGTATCATAGTTTGTTTTTTAGGAAGAGAGCATTATAAATACCTCACATTTGTATCGACGAATTCTAACAGCGATATATCATTGTAACCTTGTTTGATGTAGACAGAAATGAAAAAGGGCAAAAAATCTGCCTGTAGACAACTAGACACCAATTGAATTATTTGTATTTTTAGAAGGTAGAAATCTGTTTCAGTTAAAACGTCTTTTTAATACTGCTATAGCTAACGTCAAACGTTTGAGAAAGACATCATTATGTTGGAGGCTGCAATAAATATAAGTGTCATTAAAAAAGTCCCACGGCATTATTTTTGGTGACTTTAGACAACATCAACTTTGCTCAGATTAAATTTAATTCTCATGGTTTTTTAATACACATGCGAAATCCGTGTCTCTGTTGCGTTTCTCTCTATTCTGTTGGAAATCAGAAATATCACGAAAAATAGATTCATTCGTCTACATCTTAAAATGAATAAAATTTCGACTAGCTCTTCAATAATATAATCTCGTTTTCAAATTTTTATTTTTATTCTGCTTAATTTCATTTTAATATTTTTGGCAAATCCTAATTCGTACTCTTCTAACTTTAATTTAAGTAATAGGTTAGCGTACAATACGATTTTATTTAGTTTAGTATATAGTTGGAGCTAGTTTAGTTTGTCAAAAGCTACCGAAACGATACAATCCAATGCCAATCGAGCGGAGTTATTTTCAAAAGTTAGGCCACGATAATACTATTAAAGCCTTTACGTCTCTATGGACGTTGTTCAGTTCGCCACTCAACTTTTACATTTCTTTCGAGGTACTTATGCATATCGTCTGCATACAACAATTTATAGTATCATAGGTAACTAATATTATAAATGAGAAAGTGAGTTTGTTTGTTTGTTATTGACTAAGCAGCCGATCATTATGAAAATTTGTATACATATTGTCAGGGGTACAAAGCCTAACATAGGCTAATTTTTACACGGGCAAAGCCGCGGGTAAAATGTAGAGTCTATAATTAAAACAATATAGGTGATTGTCATTAAAAGTAGATTACTTACGAAAACTTAAAAGCAATAGTAATGAATCTAGTACCCACGCTAAAAGCTTTTTAGTGTTGGTTAACTATCTTCATATATCCCAAAATAATCATTAACGTACCTATTGTAAATCACATACACAACACAACTTTCCAATCAGAAATAAGTAGTTTAAAAAAAATAATACGTGTGGCACTCGGAGACTGCCGCGGTAGAGCTATTGCATAGCATTTTTTATCAACTTATGCAACTATAAAATATTAAAATTAAAATTGTTAAATATAACACTGGTTAACAGAGTCCTTTATGAGGGAGTAGTGGTAAATTTTATCGGTTATATTTGTATGCATTAAATTGCGTATTGAATTTTGAGTCTTATTTCGTTCAATTAAGGTCCAATTCTGTTTATTAATTTTATCGGTGTTATGTTAGGTTTATTTTCTTTACAGAATTTCTTGATTCGGTCGCCGCGCTTAAAGCCCGCGATAAAAGCTATGCAATAGCTTAAAAAATAACAAACAAATATTTTCTATACAAAGTATCTTTAGGAGTTCGATGTTGTTTTTGCAACATTTCAAAGTATTATGAACACTCAAGTTAAGCAATGACGCTTTTACCCAATCTTTGAAAAGGTTACTACTGGTACCCTTCTACCCTTCTTCGGAGATCATAATTGAGATGCCTGCTATTGTTTTTAGTTGACAGTCGTTGGCTAAGTATTAAGACCTCTGACAAACTGCTGTTGAATAGTGGTCAGTGTTCTATGTCCCTTTTGATTGCAAGAAGAGTTATCCCTGCAGTTGGATCAGAAGTGGAGTGTACGGATATGACGAAATTTGATCTTATTCCTTAGTGCACCAATGAAACCCTTAATCTTTCTCCGTCAGTAAGAGTTAGTGAAACGTATACAGACAGTTATTAAAAATGTTACAAAACGTTACTACAAAAAGGCGCATAAGAAAAAGCCGTCTACACTTAAAATACATGTGCAGGTACATTTCGCCTGCGAATCCGGCTCACACTTGGTCAGTTTTACTATTTTTTATTACATATTCACCAAATTTTTCCAAAGATTCAGTTCTTTGAATTTTTTCTAATCTTTCCGACTTAGGATTATTTATGGTAATAAACTCATTTTGTTAAAATATTAGTAAGTAAATGCATATTCACCTGAGACAGTGTTTAATATTTTTTAATTTATCAAAGCTAACTAATCTAAATTAGATTCTAAGGCATGCAGAACAAAGAAAGGCATTTTTACTAATTAGAGGGCGCTTTAACAGATGAAGGAAGATACAAGATGAATAATTAATCGAGGTCAACACAGACAAAGTCCGTTATCTAATTTTGTTGCGAAGTAGGTAAAAGATAAAAAAGATTTCAATCGTGACTTGAATAATACTCGGTCCTGAGTAATATTTTAGCCTATCTTACAAGCCAAGCGGACACCAAAAAAGGTCTAAATCCGAATAAATTAATGCATGGATATTATTCATTACGATGAATAAAAATTAATATAAAAATTAATTTTGTAAAATCTGATTATAAAGTAATAATAGTATCTTCTATAAATTATTTATGAAATAATAAAAGACAAAATGTAACAAACTTATGAACTAATTAACAGCAGCACTCACACCATTACACGAGTACATTTAAAGCAACATCAACGTTCATAAAAAAGAAACATTTGAACCATTACGTGCAAAAAGTTGACAAATAACCGTAATAGAGGTGGCAAAACTTTAATCCTCCGGGGACAGTGATACTATCAAAGAAAGTGCAGCCGGTCGTTGCCAATTTAATATAAACAAAGTTCACCTGTATAAAGTAAATATTAATCACTTGAGCTGTCACTGTTAAGTAGTAATAATCATGCGATCACGCGTGTATGAACATTACGCGGTGCGCGGTTCTGTGGCAGTAGGGGCGCGGAGCAAGGAACCAGCGTACGACTGAGCGAGGACCCGACTGCCGAGCCTCGTACTACGAGCTACGCGCTGCATTCCCTATGGCCCGCGCAGTCGCAACCGTTATAACTAAATCTTTCAAGTGGCCGCCTCTAAAGAACTACAATTTTATCTTATTTTATCTGACTTAATGTCAAAGGGTGACATAATAAGAAAAAGTAAAAATAACACTCAAATTCATTATAAAATCGCATAATAATATATATATGTCTCGGACAAGTGGGATTGCTAAAAAAAAATCAACCAAATTTTTCAGAGAATCCAATAGATATGTTGAGTGCTACGCGCTACGGATAGATTAATATCAGCTACAAATTGCTTTGATTATTATCAGCTACGAAACGTTACGATTAACATCGGCTACGACGACGTATAGAATCTTTCTGGTGCTTTCTGCTACAATAAAATCGTGATTAAGATTATTAGTAGCTGCTACGAAGTGCTACGAAAATGCTAGCAGTTGTGCTTGTGCTACAAAAATCGAGTATTTTTTTGCATTTTATAAAATTACAATACTCAGTCCTTTTTAAAATAATTTTGAGCAACTCACCATAATACATTGTACGGTATTAATCAAATACCTATTGAAATTTATCCATGTACTGTTTACGTAAAAAGATACTAACATATACACAACTGAAATTGGATAGCCACAATAAGGTTTCGGTTCGAGCATTCCTACTCTATAACTATAAATTTTATAGCTATTAGATATTTATAAACATCAATAAAAGGATATTAATAAATATAATAATAAATATATAGGGGACAATTCACACAGATTGAGCTAGCCCCAAAGTAAGTTCGAAACTTGTGTTATGAGATACTAACTCAACAATGCTATATTTTATAACAAATATTTAGATAAACATCCAAGACCCGAGGCCAATCAGAAAAAGTTCGTATTTTCATCATGACCCGTCCGGGATTCGAACCCGGGACCTCCTGGATGGCGGTCTGGCGTGGTAACCATTACGCCACGGAGGTCGTCGAATATAAACATTAGTTACATTTTAAGTCATCATAAAACTTAATCTTATTTTTAATTGGTTTTAAACAAGATGTTAATTAATTTGAGTTACTAAAAGTAGATGGTACCTACCTATCGTAATTGTACCTATGTATATTCATTGTTTCGATTTCGATCCTCGTTGATCATGATAAAATGTCAATCTTCACTACGAAATCTACTCCCTACAGTCACTTGTTTTTTTTTTCTAATCCACTTGGGAACGATTGAAGGTATTGGGACCGCTACCTGTTTGTTGAAGATTTTTACGAATATCTACGAGAAATGTTTAAATAAATAAGCCTTAGGAAACAGTTCGCTTCCTAAAAATTTAGGCTGTCGGCGAGTTGTCCCCTCTGGTAACAATCCCACTAAAACCACAAAGGGCGAAATTTTGTGAGTATGCTTGTTACTTCTTCACACTCAAATGGCTGGGCCAATTTTTATGATATTTGGTATGAAGGTAGCTCATACCTTAGATTAACACATAGGGTACTTTTTATCCCGAATAGTACGTGATTCCCATAGGATTTGGTCAAAAGTCTGATAGTCAATGGCTCTTTATAAATTAAAGGGTGTCCGGTGGCAGATTTAGGATTAAAATTTGGAATAAAAAAGTAACTACAAAACGGACACTTTTAATTGAATCATATAACGCAAATAACGCTGAGTAGATTTTAAATGTTATTTTTATCTAAATAGTGGCCATCTCTTCGAATAACACTCTTGAAATCTGGCCTTATTTTTTCGCACGGAATTTACACTCTCGCTGAAGAAGTAATGTCGTATAGCATTAATCTCACGGATAATATTTTCTTTCAGTGCTTTTAATGGTAGCTGGATTTGTTTGGAACCACTACAGAAAGAAATCCATGGAGATCAGTGATCCGAATCCGGATGTTAGACAGAGCAATAGTCGCTCAGCGTTCTTTTGACAAGCGTCGACGATAAGCAGTAAATGTGGATGCTGTTTCTTATAGACTCATGCTGACAGAGTTTTTTATTCATTGCTTAGAGAGCATTTTTTCACGAACTTGCACACTTGGTTTCCTTAAGATAGCGCCATGCTGCACAATGCTAAAGGGACCATGACCCTTCTTAAAAATTTTTTTTTTTTGGTAACTCGTTTCGGTGACATCCCCTGAACACCCCATTAACTTCTTTCTGTAGGGCAACCTCAAGAGTTTACAAAACCAATCAATGAATCATACCGCACTAAAATAAAATAAATATTCTTGTGATTTTCCTATCCCGAAATCATCATGAAATCTGACCATGAAACGAAACGAAATTCCGAGAATACGGACTGACGTTTCGTTGAATTCTAACCAGTTTTGAACCTTAATGTCTTTTTGACAGGACTACGTATTTCGTTGTTTCGAATGGACACTTTCATGGTTGCCCCCCAGATTTCAAGAGTGTATCTGACGAGATGACGATCATTTAGATAAAATAACATTTAAAAAAACAAAATCCGCACTACTTGGCATTTTAAATACATAGTAGATTTTACAACAAGTGCACAAAACGTGCCATTTTTATCGGCGAGGGCTGATAGTAATGTCGAGGATAAAAATGATTTTATGGACGAGTTATAACTAACTAGTAAAAAACTAAATTCACTTCGATTGCGAGGAAATAAATTAATAAACGCACGAAAAACAAGACCAGCAGCCGTATTCTCTAAGCATCATTTGTTAACTCGAAAGCTGAATCCGCGGTGAGAGAGCATCTCATCGCTTTCGAGTTAACAAATGATGCTTAAAGAATACGTACGGCTGCTGGTACCGTACTTTAATTTAAATTATGACTTAAAAAACACTTAAGGCAAAAAATATATATATATTTTTTTATACCACTAAGGTGGCAAACAAGCATACGGCCGCCTGATGGTAAGCAGTCACCGCACCGCAGCCTATGGACGTTTGCAATACCAGGAGCATTACTAACGCGTTGCCGACCCTGTAAGAACCTCTTCACACCCTTTTTGAAGTACCCCATGCTGTAATCGACAGGGAAAGCATGGACAGGGAGTTCATTCCACATCCTAAGGGTTCGGTGAAGAAAATCCCTCTGGAATCGCGTAGTACGGGACCGGTTTGGTTCCAGCGTGTGAATAAATTAAAGTAAATATTAAAAAAATAACAAATTCTATCTCTGAACTTTTTATTGTGTTTGGCTGTATGGCTAATTTCCTTTGCCTTAATATAGAAACATCTAAGAGTAGATACGTTTTTGCCCTTGTGCACAAAATTCGATTTTGTGCAGCCTATATCCTGCGCAAATAAGCATTTTCTGAGCATGAGAAGTGAAAAATCCATTTACCTACTCGATCTCTTATGATTGCGAATTTTAGTAGCATACACGCGACTTCACTCGCGTGGTACCTACAGAGAGTGACCGTGAGTGAGTAAGTAATTATTAATGTTACTTCCATTTTAACTTTTTTTCTGTGCCTAAAACTTTTTACCCTGTGGGATAAAAAGTAGTATTTGTCATTCCCCTTTATAAAAACATTTCAATTCCTTGGTTCCTTTCGAGACCCAGATCAAATCCTGCTGGGGAAGTTTAATATATTATTATAACATTTTCTAACAAACGGACAATTTTATCAACACTCAACATAAAAAACCAAGATGAGATATCAATTCCGCACAACTAAAAAAAAGCGTGTAAAAACGCTACTGCGCAGGATTTTTTATTGCTCAAGATGTTTGCCGGCAATTATTTAGAGTAATTTATATTTAAAACAGAATAATTACAAGACGAGAATGAGAATGTAGAATGAGAATGTAAGATTGAATGAGAGTGTAGGCCTACCGTAATGGACCCACAGAATAAAGTATTTTTTACTTTTACTTTGACTTTGGACGTGAAAATAATAAGAGTAATTAAAAAAATAAACATTTTCGTCCTTTTTAACTCATATTGAGTTATTGCCATAGCAAAAATAAGAAGACAACGAACTAAAAAATAATGGTAGCATGAATGGTAGTTTGCGGGATGTCAGCACCGATTGCTGGCTGTCACTGTCAAGAGTGTCAAGTTGTCCACTCCACTGACTTTGTAAACACTTTGCATGCAGATTACTTTCCCGCTGCTGCTTGAAACAAGGAATACTTTTCTCACCATAAAAGTTATTTTTAATAAATTCTTAAAAATGAAACCTAACTTTGGTATAACACGGTTCCATAACTGTTATATTTTACGTGACAATAAAATAATCAAAGAAGATCTCTGGATACGGGATGGTAAAATCGCAAATCCTGAACAAATATTTTACATGGAACAACTGGAAGCCGATGTAACTGTAAATTGCGACGAGTTGCTGATTGCACCGGGGTTCATTGACATTCAGATCAATGGTAGGTATTTACTTGTGTTATTTTGTGCGAATTTGTGTCACTTCGTTATTATTGCCTTGAGACTTTCAACAACTTTTGCCACATAAGTAAAGTTTTTATTTTATTTTATTGCTTCAATAATAACTACTATTGTTTAATTTAAGGGGGGTTGGGAGTAGATTTTTCGTATGACTCGGAGAAGGTTAAAGAAGGAATCGAAAAGGTAGCAAAAGGCTTATTGGAAAATGGAGTGACCTCATTTTGTCCCACTATGGTAACATCTGACACAGAAAAGTACCACAAAATCTTGCCCCAGATTAAAAAACGCCAGGGTGGCAGTCATGGTGCCACTGTTCTTGGTGTGCACTTGGAAGGACCATTTATTAGCACCAATAAAAAAGGAGCTCATATGGAAGAGTACATCAGACATCCTGAAAAGGTAAGACACACCACAAATTCAAATAGAATCCTATTTAATTCTTTTTGAAATTACACAAAAATATTTTAATATAATGAAACATTAAGATTAAATCTTTTTTGTTTTATTTCGATAACAGCATCAGATGGTCAGAGAGTCGTGTTAGGGATTGAAAAAAGAGATAACTTAATACTTTAATGTGGAATTCATTTTATACCTACATAAATTAATTTGTGCAGCATTCGTTTCATTTTCAATATTATTATTGTATTGAGTTTTCTTCCATGTTATAACATTAATTAACACACATTAATGACATCACAATGATACTGCCTTGTACGATGTGGGGTTGTTAATATCATACCACAAGTAAACAAGCAAAGGGCAATCTCATGGAAACTGGTTACCACCGCAATGATTCCTGTGTGAAGAAATAAATTTATTATTGTGTTCAAGGAAAAAAACTAAAACAGTAGATTTTTTTAAAATGTTTATGTTATGAATGTCTCTGCCAATTCGCATTTGAGCAGTGTGGCAGAGTACACCCTAATCCCCTTTGATTGAAGGGAGACCCGTATCCATGCAGTGGGATGAATATGGGCTGATATGATGATGTTATGAACATAAACATGTTAAAGAAAGGTCTATTTTCCATATACTTTTAATAAAGTATAGTACATTGCTACAGTAAATAATTTTACCGTAGCGATGTTGCAATGTTTTATGTACAGTCGCCTCGAGGATAGCAGGACCATCTTTAGGATGGTTTTTTGTTGCAACATCCAACATCCTAGTGGACACATGTGGCTCTAATAAACAAAAACCCTGTTTGGCAACAAAGAAAAGGATGGAGCTGACCAAAAATCCGCTTACAAGATGTGCAAGAGATCTTTTTCCAAAATGGTCCTCCTATCTTAGAGGCCACCGTACATACATAATGTGTTTTAGACCTTATTATGTCTACTTAATTTAATTAGGTATCTATTTTATTTAAGAACTAAATGTGTACCTATATATTTCATTGCAGCCGATTGTTTTTATTATGTTGCAAAACATACAAAAGTACTTATGTATTTTGTATATTTTGCAACATAATCATTTATAAGTACATTGTTATCATTAACCCACTTTTCTAAAGTAGTCATCTTGTTGTGGTTATTGAACTTTTATCAAAACATATCAATGGGCAAGTTAATGAACTTGTTATCTATCAATCACAGCTCTGTTTATTGCCTTATGTATGATGTAGAATGCCTGATTAAAAAGTACTGATTAATATTCGGTATATTTCAAAGGTGTATTTGAATAAAAAACTTTATTTCAAACCCAAGGACTTCCACTATTTCATATAGGAATTTTAATAAAAACTTCCCAATAAAATAAAGGTTGAAAATAAACTTAGCTTTATTTATACTTACTAACATGTATTTTTTTATCTAATGATTTTTAAAGTACCTAGGCAAAATAGTTCCACCCTTTTCTAAGATAAGTCAAACAGACAGATCAGAATAGACGTTATTTTGTTCCTTTAAAAGCATATTTTTACCAGTCAATTCATTAAATCCTATATAAAATCTAATCTAAGTTCATTATTTATACAACGCGGTTGCGTAGTAGATGCGGCCTTTTGTATTAATTTAAATTTAAACTATACCTTTTACCTACATTTATAAACTTTCAGGGACTAGAGTCAATGCGTGAAATATACGGGCCTCTTGATGATGCAGTGATCGTAACATTAGCCCCAGAACTACCTGGAGCCATTGATGCAATAAAAAACCTTAGCAGTTTGGGCATAAGGGTAGCCCTCGGCCATTCTACTGCAGGACTCGCTCAAGGAGAGGAAGCCATTAGAAATGGCGCTAATATGATTACGCACTTATTCAATGCTATGCTTCCAGTAAGTTATATTTCTCATGAGTACAACTTTTGCATTTGAACTTCCTTAGCAAATTTATTTTTTACATTATGTGGTTAGCACTCTAAATCTGGGCCTGGTTTAATGTGAGACTGACTGTCAAACTAATGGAAGGATGTGAGGCAACCTTTTTACACACCTTTCTTCCGTCTGCATAAATACTACCCGTCCGCTTCAAGTTTGCCGTTACCTCGTGTCGCGCCACACCCCACCGCACCTCAAGGCAGATCCGCAGTTGCTCGGTACCGTTAGCATATCGCAAAATAAAGAAAGACAATAAATTATATCAATCGGCGAGAGCGACACTGAATCGAGTAATAGTGAAAATAATGACAGTGAAATGTCCGGTATTGAAGAGCTATAGTTTTATAAGTACCTAACTATTTTATTATTTTCGCTATTACTCGATTGTTTTTTTTTTTGGGAAAATATCCTATGTTTACATACCTACTTATGTTATGTGAGTGTAATAAATACATTGCAACAACATTTGTCTTGTCGTTGTCGTTTTCTGCCAACCATACTCATTAATGTGACGTCATAACGGTCGACGCCGGCAAACTTGAGGCGGACGGGTAGTACATAATATCCTGGAAAAACGGTGTAAACAAAAAATGTTGTTGTTAAAAATTTACACTGTCTGTATTTGTAAACATAAATTTTTGTTTGATAGTTTGTCAAATTATGCATTTTTGTACCACTATCACGGTAACGTTCGTATTCTTCAAGTCGATGTCAATGATTGTGTATAAATCAAGCTCTAAATTTTAATAAAAATGTGACTTTTTACAGTTACATAACGTACGAAAGAATATTGTATGCAACTACTGAATTAAAGATTAATACATTACAGAATTTACAGGAATGTCGATTCATTTCAATTTAAATTGAAATTGTATTTTATATTACTAATACTAATTACTAATATATAAAATATATCTGTAATTAGTTTTAGTTCTCAAATTAGTGACATGTATGTCTTATGAGAATAAAGTTCTTTCAGTTTCACCACCGCGATCCTGGACTAGTTGGCCTGCTAGCCTCGACGACAGATAAGCAAGTTTATTACGGTATTATATCTGATGGGATACACACTCATCCAGCAGCGCTTAGGATAGCCTGCCGCGCCAATCCTGAAGGTATGTCAGGACCCAAGCTGATTAACTTTAGCACTATGGTTTTAGTACCTGAAGGCCTGCGTATTCCTTTTTTCCGCTATAATAGATCCCGGTGCGCCACAGACACGATCACACGAAGTGTGTAATCTGCGCTGCACCTATAAAGTTCCATAGTAGAGGCTCGTCACCAACGAGGTGCCTCGCGTTCCTTGAAAAGTTTTTAAACACTGACGACGACTGTCCTGCCCATATAAATTGGGCCTGTCTTACTAATTTCTACCACACACGTTACGAAAAATCAGTGATTGGACAGTACAGCATAAACTGCAGTTATCGTAGTTTATAAAATCGGACAAACTACAGTTTTTCTTATACACACATGTCGATTTATCGTTGCAGTTTGAACTGTACCGTCCAATCGTAAGTGTAGCAGCCTTGTGGAATTAGCAGTTTCTGATAGATTGATATCTTTTTGTAGGTTTAATTTTGGTGAGCGACGCAGTAGCTGCGCAGGGTCTAGCGGACGGCAACTACCGCATCGGCCCTCAAGCTGTGACGGTGCAGGACGGCCGGGCTTACGTCACAGGCACCAAGATCCTGTGCGGAAGTACTGCTGCACTTGACAAATGTGTATCTACTTTTAAGGAATCCATTGGTAAATATAACAGGGTGTTACGATTTTTTTTCTGTGGTACACCCTGAATAATTCTTGTAGATACCTACGCAAACGAGCGAGTCTCCTTGACGCCATCTCAATTTAAAGTCCTCTGGACTTTTGAAGGGTTACTATTAGCCATATTTCCCCTCGTAACTCCTGGGGTCTCCAGGTACCTCGAGGCTGGTCAACGTTATGTTTGAATTATTATTTTAAAACCTCGTCTCCACTAGGTAGGAAACAATTAACGAGCAACAACGTACCTACACAATATGCAACGTTTCCAGCTGGCACGTGGCGTTTGTGGCGTCGGGCGACATGTCGACGATCGGTGGTGTGGCCAGGCAACGTTGCTAATAAGTTGCGCGTTAAATGTCGCCTAGTGGAAACGAGGCTTAATATAAAGGATTTTTTTTAACATTAACATTTTTTTACAGATTGTTCAGTAGAATATGCTCTTGAAGCTGCTTCGTTACATCCAGCTAGAGCTTTGGGTATTGATGATAGAAAAGGAAAACTAAATTTTGGATACGACGCAGATTTCATAATAATGCAACCCAAAACGTTGAAAGTTCTATCTACTTGGATAGCGGGTGAATGTGTTTACAAATCCTAATTTAGTAATTGATATAGACAAGACTTTTGTATAGAAATTCTAAATAGGCAAAAATTTACTAATCGTCAATGCAATGGATGGAAAAAAAACAATTCCCTTTAAGTAAAAGCCATGAAATTGTGATTTATTTGACATATTTTTATTAAATTTATACATTATTGTTGATTGTTAAACTGTTAATAAATAAGTACATGATATATTTAAAACATCTGCCTTTAATTTTATCAAATAAAACATCTTTTAGTGGCATGGAAAATCTTTATTGAAGTAAATATATTTATAAAGTCAGTACAATTTAAGTTCAATAGTTTCCAAAAATATTAAAGTGCAGGTTGCTGATCACCTGGCAATGTTAAATATGATTATTTCTTAATTAAAATACAAGCTAATATTGAGAAACTGTAATATGTGAATAATAACATGTATATACCTAAATAAAATCATGACAAAAATATATTTTAGGCAGGCTCTGAATTACACTGCTCTGTGCTGTTGTTATCCTGGCCACAGTTCACGATAATAAACTTATAATTATTAAGGGACCGCCAAAGCCGCCTGAAGACGCGACCGAGCCACGCCGCACTCGCGGCGCCGGCGCGGCTGATCTCAAGCAACGATAGCGGCGAATAAATTTGGTCAAAGTAAGATGTGCAACTAGTTCAATAACTCTACCTCTGTCCACAGTAAAACATTAATCCCTGGTTGCGGTGAATAAAGGTTAAATACAATGAAACTGCCACAGATCTAATCGTGGACAGGCAACCAGTTGGGCATCTTATTTTACAATAAAATTAAACATCAAGTTACAAACCACGCAATGTATATTCATGTATACAATAATATTACTAAGTTTATGTATATAATGTAAATACATTTTCATGAAAAACAAAATAATATCATGGAATATTCAAAGAGCCAAAATATTTGAGATTAACTCTACCTTGATACCATTAACTTCTAAGATCTAGGCACAATGCAGCAGAGACTCCTGTATGGATTATATAACAATTTTCGATGACTGTGGGGCAAAATAGTACACCACCTCACTCAGCAAACACCACTACACGGGGTAATATTTAATAATCGTCTACCAACACACTAAGAATAAACACGTAGATATGCGAGAAGGGTGCAAAGACGTCGCGAGCACTAACGACGACGGTCCCGTGTAGTGATGACGCTGACGCCCCTGCAGCTTGCACTCGGCGGCTCGCTGCCGTGAAGGCAAACAACTACATCTAATAAAACTTTAACGTTTACAATGTTCAAATCTTTACGGAGGGTATTGTCTGTAGATATAATTTCGTGTCGCAGAAGTCCACAGTCCTACTAAACACATCCACGTGAACTGCTCCTAAGTTTAAAATACTTTAACAGAATTAAATTATTGAGCAATATAGTAGTAGAGATTTGCTCGGCTGCACCAACTCTACGGAAAAATCATGTTAATCCTAGTATCAAATACCAATGCACACTCCACAAATGTCATTTTTGTATTGTGAGAATAATTAAAAATTAAAATTATTAAGAATAAAATGAATCTTTGGATCAAAATTAAATATGCATTTGGAACATGCACCACTCGCACTAAATATTACATACAATTACAATAAATTTCACATTTTCAACATAACATGACAAGAAACAATACAGTGTAACCTAGGATAATCTTAAATCTAATTTAAAAACAATGAATAGCCATTTCACCACGGATCCAACGGTAAGGAGGAAATACGGGAGTTGCAAGAATTTCTATGAAAACCAAATTGATTCGGTATGATATGTTTTGTTATTTACTGAATAATTGTGAGATGAGAAATATCTAAATGGCCGCATAAATGAAAAAAATATGCTTACAGTTATAGAATCAATTAAAAATAAGATCACTACAATACGTAAATACCAAGAATTGTATATTAAAATATTTGTACTTTTACTGACTAAAGGAAAAACATTGGCAACTGCTAATAATCCTACAATTGTAAAAAAAAATAACTTGTATAATGTAGACAGAAAACGGTCATCTCAAATTCGTTCACTCTTAAGATGTGGAATGCAATTAGAATTCTTTAACAATATTTAAAAGGTATAATAATATATTAAATTTTTATATCAGCTCAACAATGTATATAATCTATAATAATTTAAAAGCCTAGATCCAAACTGTGATATTTATTGCACAAGCACACATGTGGCTTATAATTCCAATGGGAATAGAGCTCACAACCTTATTATTATTTATGTTGCTTTTAGATTAGTGGAGACCAAACCAGTAAGGTGGGTATTAAATCAATCGTTTGAGCATACTGTCTTTAACGTCTCTTAGATAATGGAATTATTTATTTCAAAAAATTTACATTAGTCCCACCACAGTCAAGTAATACGGTCCACAAGTGATAAAGAATTGAATAGTTAACGCCACAACACTCCACCGGAACCATCTAGCTGTGCTTGGTGCCACAACATAGGCAATACGCCCACCTCCAATAGGGAGGGTAACATTAGAGCTCACCTTGTGCGCTGCGAACCCTACGACTATCACGTTACTTGGCATTGAGAATGCAGGCCCTTGACACGACAGCGCCATGCCAAGGAGCTTGCAGCGTTCAGCGCCACATAAAGTGATACTACACAACTACTGAAGTAATTTATTGCTGGATACATAAGGGAATATAGATTCAAGAGAAATATATTTACCAAAAATTGCTTTAAAGTGTATATAGGTAACTTTTAAGATTCTTGAGAAAGGCTACTGTAATGTACTCTAATGATACAATTATTATCGAGTAATGTCAATGGACAATAAATACCATTTGACCTGCCATTATCCCATGACAAATTGCTTACTTGCTACGGCAAGAATATACAGCCATGCGGGCACGGCGAATACCCGCCGCCCGCGCCAACCACTAATAAACATCTCTAAACAACACCACCATATAGGCAAACATGTGATACTGTTATGTTGTGTATATCGAATTGAAAAATACTAATACCTACAAAAAAAAACTATGCTGACTCCTACATAAGATATATGGCAAGAACAAAGGAAACATTGTCGAAGAGATATCATATCACCAATCAAGATATAAATTATAATAATACTTTAAAATATAAGACAGATTAAAAATGTCATTGCAGATATTTGGAAACGTGACAAATACAATCAATATAATAATGACATTTTAACTTTAAAATTTATTAATATTGGAATTCACACATAAAATAGTATAATTTGTAAAATTATCCAAAACTTATCACACCACTTTTTTAATATTTTTATGCAACCCTAAAGCAATATTTATTAATAGCGTCAAACGCTCCCTTTGGGGCAATAATAAGTTCTATTTCGGTTAATTTTACATCACTAACACACAATAATTTTGATCAATGACAACAAATTAAAAATGAACATTTAATATTAAACCCTGAATATTAATAATAAAACAAAAAAATTGGCAACAATTAGTGACTAATTTTTACAAATATCATACAATAAAATAATTACTATGTGCATGCACAAATATCGTAAGAAAATAATTTGGCAGTAAAATTCGTAACTCTAAAGGCCTAAACATACTGGCCAAAAATACTATTCAAATATAGGCCCGGAACATATAATTAAACAAAACAGTAAAATGACAAAATGAGAGTATTAATCACACCTACTCATCCGCGAGGGGTATGTAGACTCGTTATTAAACCTAGTTAAAATAAAGAAAATAAAATTCCCTAATGCTATCGGGACAAAAATCCTGAAACAAATAACTTAAAAACAATATGAAAAATAAAACCCAAAAGTTACTCACTAATCAATAGAGGATTCAGACTCAAAATGTCTATGTTCAACTTATCACTGGCTCTAAATGACCGACCGTTTGCGGAACGCCACACTCAATCGCCTCTCAAATATCGAGTCAAGTCTTACGTTGGTTCGTTATGTCTCTCTATTATTGCCCATATCACATCAAACGTTGCATATGTATTGAATATTGTAGAACTGTTCCAACAACAAATAAATAATACCTACTCACTAATTAAGTACAATTATTAATTTAAGCTAAAGTGTTTTGCAATTGTTATAAATATAAATATGATAATAATATGGCTCAGTGACTGAATAAAATATATAATCAAAATTCACTGTTGTACACTACTTCGAATGCGAAGATGACCATCTACTAGAGAAATTGGCTCTACAATATTCGCCAGTTTGACGCTCCAGGACATTAATCGTACAATAATGCAATATATGAGCGCTTGCTTACTATTTGCACACATTCTTTAGACGATCATCTTTGTGTTTAATCGTTTTTCTCTTTATCAATACGAATTTTTCAATTCTTTACCGAGTTAAGTATCTCCGTGGAAAATTTTAGAGATAAAATATACTTTAGAGAGCTTTGTATAATTAATTGGAAATCAATAAAGATATTAATAAAATATCACACTTAATTAGATGGTCTGGGTTATTAAGTACTATTTCCGGTTTTATTTTGCAAAACAAAATAATGGTCATTTACAACATAATTATAGATATTAAAATGTTATAGTAAAATTTAAATTTCGTTGGCTCACTTTTGGCTCCCCTTATAATCTGCTAAATAGACAAATTCATGTATTTACGGTAAAACAAAATAAATTACGCAAATACTTGGTTCTTTAGATAATTCGTCGAAAAAGCCTAATTACATTTGGAAGACTATTAATTCTCGATAAGTATATAATAATAATACAATTTCGAAATAGGTGCAATTGTATCTGACCATTACTTGTGAATTACAGTTTATAACATGTGATAATACTTCCATTACCATACTATTATCGACGCGCCTACCAGTCCTACTCGACGAAAGTCCCATTCAATAATGATATAACGGGACAAAGGGTTTTATAGTGAAAATGTAATGATCGTGACGCATGATGTGAATTGCAGATCATGTTTTTCTCGTATCTATTTATCTAAACATTATAATTTTCAATTTTGAATAATCAAAGTGGATAGTTATAAAAATATACAAGTAATATTTTTACGACAATAAGAAAGTCGGCCTCTCCTTACAAATAAAACACTGCTTTCATAGCAAACTCATGTATACGGCAAAATCGGGGGTGGGCAATGGCGAATTGTCTAATCTAATCTCTAAACACGGTGGGCCAGGCCTTAAAAATTAAATATTTTTCCTCCACAAATTAAACTTTTCTGCACTGTTTTGTGACAGTGTTGTGACTAATTTAAGCCTGGAAATGACTGCAACATAAAATAACACCAATTCATAAATTATTCCCTTGTAACTTTAGCTGTATACACGAAAATGCTACAAAATGTATTTACTCGTAATATACTTCATTTAACTATCCCAGTTATATTGTTCAAATTTATTGCAAAGTTTAAATTAACTCCGGCTTTCCAATAATAGAGCACTGGTTCGCCGTTGCGATAAATTTATAATGAACCAAATTATTTTAAGTATGTATATCGTAATAGCCTACTCACCAAAAATCTTTCAAATATGTAATAGGCTCTCAAAACAAGAGTACATGAAAAACATTTTGTATAGACACAAGAATTCTGTAAATGGTAAATATATTTTAACGGACAATATATATAATATTGTATACGAGATTAACCTAAACTAGATGGCACGTTATAATGGTGTCGCCTCCTTTGGTCATAATAAGACTAAATTTTAAACGATAAACTCAAATTGTGCGTTTAATTTTTACTACTAAGCAATGTAGATACGTGGTCAAACAATTTAAAAGACATACGTACTTTGGGTTAACATTTAAAAGCAAATAAAGTAGGCGAGGCGACACACCCACGCAGTCCGCTAATTGACATGTTTAAACTTCACTCGAACTAGGAACCATACCGGCTGCTTTTAGAAACGAAACATAACAGCCCACTCAAATTGTATGTAAATACATTTGGTTAGGATTTAAGGTATATCATATTTGGGGTATCAGTTTAAGGCTCTAAACAATTCAGGTGCATAATATACAATAATAGGTGTACCATTGAACTATGAAAATTCCTGAGGTAGCATAAGGGCGCTGCAGGTAATTCTAGGAAGCTTAAATTATAAAATAGTCTAAGTACAGTGCAGACTGTTAGGTTCAACAACAGTTAATGCTGGTACTAGGTTATAATAGATAAAATATGATGTTTATTAGGAACTTTTAGTGAATGTATTGTAAACTATATAAAATTATTATTGAAAGTATTAACTCAGTCGTTGTCTAATTACCCTAAGCAACCTCTATTAGCAGCGCAAAATATTAATTGAATGGCACGCCTATAATACATTATTCACAAGAGAATTCAAATAATTTCTAAATTCCTTTACGCTTTTTGACTTACAAGTTCCTCGAGCAATACAGATTGAATTGAAACGTGAGCGTAAATCATGTTTAGTACCAAAAACTATGCACCCATACCCAAATTTATAGAAAACCGTTCATGAAGCTTTGTTGGACATAATAATATAAAAATATAAGAAGATGAATATTACACTAAACTTTGGATTTTTCATAACTATAACTAAATGCAACCATATTACAATGAAGATGAATAAACCGAAAAATACAATAATATTCAGTACTTTGGAAATAATGACTTACAACATCTATCCACAAGCAGTGAGGCAACTGAGGACAGCTGCTCTCTATATGCCACGAAAGGAAAAAAAACGAAGCACAATGAGAATGAGTTCACTGCAAATGGACAGAAAATTTAAATCCGACCAACATGAATTTTTAACACAAAATAACGAAACAAGTCAAATACTGGTTTAGCAAAAATGTTAAGCATTGTAAAAAAAAAAACAGCAATTAAATATAAAATATAGGGAATAAATGTGAGATCTTGTAATATGCAGACTTACAGCCATCGAGTTACTCCTCAGACAATGTAAAGGGTGTTGAGGACTAGAACGTGATGATTATTCTTAGCCAGAGTGACGATATAACCTTCAGATGTTATCTTCAATCCGCAGCAGCGAGAGACCTGCCAATCAAAATGTATCCACTCAGGTAAAAATACTTCGACAAGCCCGCCATTTTAAGGATCGACAGAACGATTCCTTTAATATGGAGGGAAATTTTTATGAATATTTAAACATGTGCACAATGTACATTAACTTTTGTCATCAGCATACAATAGCATACGTTGATAAAGCTTGGGGTGATGTTCGCGTTTTTAAATATATTTACATACATATTTCTTATTAACACTGCAAGAAAATTTATTTCGCATAAGACAAAAAACAATTTATTTCGTATAAACTAACTAAACTCTTGCTTCTTTCGACTGTGGTCTGACGGCAAACATTCCATGTAAAAATATTCGCCAAATCCCAAGTTTTAGGTAACAAATCATGTTCAATGTCCAAATAGTTTAGGTAGCTGGATAACACTAAGAAAACATTATACACACCTTTACATAGGGGCACTCGAACTCTGTGACGAGTACGCCATCTCGCGAGAATACAGCCACATGGAACTTGTTGCCATGCGAGTCCCCGATCAGCACGTCACCGGCGTCCGAGACGTCGATACCGTTCGGGAAATTGGTAACGTTCTCGCATCCAATACGGCGCAGGAATCTACCCTCATCATCGAAAACTACTACGCAGTGCCCCTTGAAATCGCATACGTAGAATTCTTTTCCTGTAAAAAAATTGCTTATTAGTCTTGAGACTTATTTTAGTTAACGAATAGATGCGACGGCATAGCAAAATAAACGACATTGTAATTTTAGTGATAATGATCGACTCGACTTGGGTAATATCACTCTTTTACGAAATAGAAGTGTACTACGGACAGCGTCGGTTGGTGAGTAATAAAGAAGGAAACCAAGGAAACCAGACTCTTCCCTCCTTCTCTAAATTAAGGCAAAACAACCAATATAATATTGGGTAGACAAACTCGTGCCTTCACCGTACGCCGTTTCTGTATAATTCCGGCCTAAAGTTGCAGAAATTTATTTCTCTCGTGCCTAATTACACAAAATAAAATATTACAGATATTTTTGGAATATCAACTTACCACTAATAGCAATATCGGATGGCTCCCTCATGCATTCGCTGCAATCGAACCAGCTCATGAGGTCGCCTTCCTCTGACAAGATGAATACAGTAGGAGTCACGCTGTCAACTGCTACGATAAGACCTTCAGCAGTGACCGCCAACCCCGCGACAATATCAATAAATCGCACCTGAAATATATACAACGAAATTAGTCATTCTCTCCCTTCTAGCCAGTTCTAGCGTCTAATTCCTCATTGGCGTGGTACGCCTTAATGAAGTGGCCCAGGTACTGATTTTAAAATTAGTTACCAGAATAAAATCAGAAGAAATCAGTTCTGTAAATTTCATGCATTATAACATTAATAAAATATGCCTATCAATGTGGTCTCAAAATTACTTTACAATCCAAATTCATGATTAAAAATACGGAATTTTATTTTAAGATATGAAATGTGAAACCTAGCGTTTACGATTAAAGTTTTTGTTGAATTTGTAAATTAACGTAGTTCCAACTTACAGCGATTTTCTTCAGGAAATGTCCGTTTTTGGTAAATATTTGCATGCGGGACCTCTCATTTCCGCGGTCGCAGACAACAAATTTTCCGGTAGCACGGACCACTGCAACTTTACGAGGATACCACAGCTGACCCTCTTCCTTACCAGCCACACCGAAATGGAACTTGTAATTGCCAGATTTGTCGAACACCTGAAAGTAAACATTATCATGAATAAAAGAAAAACTAATTATAGTCAATCAGCATTGTAAATATACATACAGTGATACGATGATTATTGGTATCAGCAACAATAATATCCTCATCATTGCCAAGACAGAATCCGTGTGGAGAGTTGAACTGGCCTTTGCCACCGCCCAGTTGGCCGAACTTGAATCTGATGTGCATAGGTGTAGCCTTAGTTGCGCGTACAAGAGGCGCAGGTGGAGCCACAAGCGCGGCTTCTTCTGCAGCTGTTAATAATGGCCGGCCTGGAGACACGCCGCGTGGACCAACACCGCCAATGCCTCCAACACCACCTACTCCTCCAAAGCCGTTCACTTCTAAAAAAGAAAAAAAGGAAGTAGCGAAAATCTAAAATAAGAAGTCATATGCTTTTCATAGAAAACGAGTTATTGCTCTCAATGGTCAACAAGGTTTGCATGGAAAGTGAGGATTATAAGACAACTCACTTTATACTGCTTAAAAGAAAAATGTATCAAAAAGATTGTCTCGTGAAATGTAAATATTTATAAAAGGTAAGGTTAGGAGTAACCTACCTGTATTAAGTCCGAGCTTAGCAAGAGCCTGCAAATTGTTGTATGCTTGAGGCGAATTAAGATCACCAGCAAGTAGCTCGGCGAGAGTAAATGAAGGAGCCGGTGAAGCGTGGGGTGGCGGCGGCACGTCTTTTTCAGCAATGCTTGCAAGCTGTTGCAAATTATATTCAACCATAGACGGCAAAGCTGGCACGCCAGTAACAGCCCCAACTCCAGGAGCACTGTTAACATTTACTACCCCAGGCATAACGCCAGGGTTAGCAACTGCACCAACTCCAGGTACAGCCCCCACTCCAGGAACTCCGATCGAAGATACCCCTCCGACGCCGGGGACTCCAACAAGGCTTCCAACTCCAGATACACCAGTTACGCGGCGAACATTTCCCAGAGGATAATCGTCAAAAACGGGAGCGTTGGTCACTGATACGGCAGGTGAATGTGCATTCGATGCCACAATAGCTGAAGATTCACTGGCACGCTTTCTTTCTTCAGCTTTAGTAGTTTCAGTTCTAAACAATCCAAATGTTTCTTCAGTAATTGCATCAAACTTATCCACCTTGGTGACAAATTCTAGTGAATAATCGACATCGAATTCAGGAGCTCCTTCAAGCAATCGTGCAAATTGAGAGGCCACGGTCTTTTTCAACATGACAATTTCGGTTCCATCGCCACGACGAAGAAGTCTTGCAGCAAACTTACAAGCACAATCGATGCGTTGAACGGTCTTATCAACACGATCAAAAAGGTCCATTACTTTTAATTCTCTCTCCTTATGTAAACGCTCCAGTTCTTCGAGAGCTTTTTCGCGACGCCTTTCTAAAGCGGCTTTATAAGCATGAAATGATTCGTTGATGACAGATTCAGCATCATCGCGCTGGCGCTGTAAATCTCCGAGGGCATCATCTAGTCTCGCAGAAGCACTACCAGCAGCTGCAGCTCGTGCATTTCCTTCCACAATGAATTTGCGAAGTTCGGCGCGTAAATTAGTTTCAGCATCGACAATCCTTTCACAACGATGTTCACCCACTTTATGGTCAACCGTGAGGCATTCAGAGCAAGCCCCAACCTCGCATTCGCAGCAATAAAATTTCAGGCTTTCTCCAACGTGACGAGAGCAGAAAATCGGCTTATGTACGGCAGATTTTTCCTTTGACGATCTAAGGGCGTCAAATGGAACGACGCGGTGATTTTCAAAGCATCGCATAAACTCATGAGCAGAGTTACAATTTGAACAAAGAAAATGAGAACAATCAGTACACCTAGCAACAGCCGGTTCCTTACTCTTGCAGCAAGTGCAAACAACCGATTGATCCATAGCAGACACATCCAGGATGTTAGTAATGAGATAATCAGATGGGAGTGAAGCAGCTCCACCTCCGGGTACCTAAAATGGAAAATTTGTATGTGTTTGAAACCTAAAATATTTTTAAACCGGGCGTTCGTCCTCGATGCGTCCCAGACAGTCTGGGGTCGGCGGGCACCGAGGACGAACCTATGAATACAATTATCTGTTTGTAAAATATTTATATTTCGAAATTAATATTTAGATATTGATATCTAATCTTATTAATCGTAATAATCTAATAATATTTGTGTTCCATCTCTATTTTGAAATTTCAATCTGTTTTGAGTTGTATGTGTAGCAATAGACAACTGATTTGTGGTTACAGGCCAACTCCAATATCCACTATCAATAGGCCACTAAAACTAGAAAACTTAGATGGTAGTATAATAGTCATTTTGCAATGTGTCTTATATAGATTGTCGCTCTTGTTAGGCGTGGCCATCTAGTGTGCGAAAAACTGGTTTAAAAACTTAATTTTATGTGGTATTTATTCTTTAATACAAAGTTATTTCTTACCTTTGATTCTTGTTTGCATGTTGGACACTCCACAGCCAAATCGTATTTCAGTGAATCTCCAGCTTCATTAACCATCAATTTGTCAATGCAAGCTTCACAAAATACATGAAGGCATGACAATACTCGAGGACTGCATAACTTATTGCTGTAAAAGGACCATGTGGTTTAGTAAAATAACAACTGTCAATGTAAATGAGCTCTATTTGTGTTTCTTAATAACTAATTATGATAGACAAATTTGGATTGTCACAATGTTGTGACAATGTTGGATTTAGATAAATAAAAAAGATACCGAGACTTTGTACACACACATAGACTACTGCATATTTCACACATTAGTTTGGGAAATGACTAAAATATGAGGGCAATAAGCCAGCAGGAAGAATAAAGACGCCAACGAGTTGAAGTGACAGTACCTATGGACACCACAATAAGAATTAAAACATTTACTTACTCGCAAATGTTACAATTTTGCTCTTGTTTCCCATTATCAGTTGACTCCAGCGATCCCTCATCCCCAAGACTTACTAAACCATCTCCATAAAGGTCCCCATTAATTTCTTCCATTTTAACTTATAATTATATTGGTGTATAATGTATAATCCTTGACCTTATGCAACAAATATCTGAAACAAAATAATAAATTAATTAAACCTTTATCTTCAAAAAATCATCTGTTCTGCTTTACCATCTGTATTATAATATAAAGGCTTGTGTAAGGGCGCGTTTTGTCGACGCGCGCAAGTTTTCACGTCGTCTAAATGCGCCATAAATCCTTTGAGCTATAGTTATTTTTTTATGTGCTTAGCCAAAAATTTCAGTAAGATAGAATAGTCTATGCATAAATGTTTAAGAAATAAATTAGACCTAAAGATTGATTATCTTTTATGTTGCATTGATAAATAAATAAACTAATCCCACATGAAATAGATGTATTCACATTGAATCTGTGCAACCTTATTGTAAGTTATCCTAACAAGTAAAAAATAAAAAAAGACTTCGGCTTGCATTAGCAAAGTTACTAAGCAGAACTAATACACTTATTACTTATTGATTTAAATTGGTACAAGTAAAATCTAAAAGAAATCTTTTGTAATTTAAGTAACTTCAATGAATTATCATATATTAATCTTGTTCAATACATTATATTGAAACCAGAAACTTCATAAACGAACAAATAATTCTCATGATCAATAGGTTTTTACTGGAGTACTGGAGCCCGGGGGTAGGGAGGCCTTTGCCCTGCAGTGGGACATTATAGGCTCTAAATAATAATAATAGGTTTTTGGAAATAATAGTCATTATTTTTTTCCAGTAAATACTTATAATATTAACTTTTGTAATATTAACTTCCTTTTTCAGAAGAGTCAGAACAGTTAAATAAAATAACTTTTTTTTGTTCTTTTGATGCATTATTTTTTTTTTAATCCTTTTTGTATGGCAATGTAATACATTTTTAATAATTTGTCAGCCTTTTCCAGATCTATATTTTTGACCTGTAATTATTTGATGAATGAACCAAATCAGCTACCAAAATATGCAAAGATCACTAACTTTTTTTTCATTTAATATATAAGACCAAATCAATACCTAAAAAAGAAACCACAACTTTAATTCTGGTTTAAATTCCGATGATTTGAAATTTGGTTTGGTGTTCCTTTGTTTTTGGGAAATTCTATGTAAAATTAACTGCACCTCTCATACCCTCAGCCACATCACTGACCTCACCTCATTGTTGCAGATAACATTTCAAATGCAATTTAAAAAAATACAAACTAATAATAAAGATCTGGTATGAAGTTATAATATAAATTAAACAAAGAACAAGGAAAATTTGTTTTAAAATTTGAATATAGCAAATAAGCATGATACAATAAATATTGTTTGAAGATTTGGACAATCAGTCTCAAGAATCTCCTGGGTACAGTTGCAAAGTATATACAATTTTTATAACCAAGTACATATATACAATTTTTATAACCAAATCCTATGTCCAGCTAGCACTGAGTGGACTTCTTGTGGCTGAGATGACATGATACAAATATTTTAGAATTGCCTATTCAGGAAGAACTGGAATATTATATTTTGATTTTAATGTAATATTTCTTTGTGCTGTTGGATGTGTATTGCAAATAAAGTATTTTCTATCTATCTATCTTATATTTTTTAAGGGGTGGAGGTAATCCCCATCACATTTTTTGTCAGGCTGCATGATATGCTTTATAGTATCTCCTCTGCCTTACACCAGCCTGTCACAGACATAATGAGCAAAACGCGGGCAAAATGCCAGTGGTAGGTACTTAGGTGGTAAGTGCCGAATTTTTGATATGAGTGTTTGAGGTAGGTAGGCAAGTATCTTTTTTTGCAAGTACATGAAGTTGCAAATAAGAGTTTAATATTAATCTCGAATTCTATGGAAATACTTTTATATATTACTGTCATAGTAATATGTTAACAAAATGGCCCCAATCTTAATTTCAAAAAGATAGGTACCTACCTACCTACCAACAAACGCAATGCACCATGCAGACAATGGCGAAGGTCGATAGTCCGTTGACAATACCATTTTGATGTAAAGCATTATAATTACCACGGAATATAAAGAATTTAAACACCTAAATGAATTTTTAGTATTTACTAACCTTTTAACAATTATAATTTGCAGAAAACGCTAAACTAAACACGCAGAATGTTCTACCACGCCGTAACTATGACAATATCCATCACTGTGTAATTAAATAAAAAATGAGCATCAAGTCTCAACAGATATTTTTTTAAATAAAAATTGTCTCTTCGATGAATTAAATTAATGTTTTGTCACGTTCTCATTTTAAAAAGACGAATACATCACGGTGTATCTGTATTGATTTTCTTTCTGCGTTCGTTTACAGGGTTGCCAACATAAACTTAGCGACTGCGCTGCGGTGTGCGGTACCTATGTATATTCTATTCCGAAATACTTGGCACTAAATTTTCAGTAAAATTCAACGATTGTGTTTATAACTTGTTGTAAACATAATGGATGAATTAATGTTTATTTTATTTCTCTTTCACCGAAGTACGGTTGGTCTGACTTAAAATTTCAGATCTTTGTTGTACCTATTTTAAATTAGAGCTTTTATGCTGAATTATATACATATAATATTAGAATGGAATATAATTATTACCTACCTAATGTATTATTTTGATCTTTGTTTTGCGGTTTATGTTGCAAGTGCAAATACTATAGACGAGTAATACGCACAGCTTCGGAAGAATTCGGGCAAGACGCGACACTAGCGCCCCTACGGCATGAGGGTGGCATGAGGTGAACGATTTCAAAACTTTTGTATGCAAAATGTTATAGCGCCCCTAGCGGCATGAGGTGAACTGTGCGTTTTGTATGCAAAATGTTATAGCGCCCCTAGCGGCATGAGGTGAACGGAGGTTGCCAAGTCATTGTATGAGAAACGTCAAGAGCTGTGCGTATTATGGCGGAAACACACTACCATGTCGGGGCGTGTCGTGTCGCGCTCTGTCGTGACGGTGGGTGTGCACACTTATGGCGGAAACACACTACCGTGTCGGGGCCTGTCGTGTCGCGCCAGGAGCATATCGCGTTCATACATTTTATATGGTTAGGAGCACATTTGTAGGGCGTGTCGTGTCGTGACTCGCTCTGTCGTGGCGCGGACTGCTGGCCGCCGATTGCGCCACGGCGGTGGTGGGGGTTATGACGCGACACGACACGCCCTGCAAATGAGTTTCTATACCCGCGTGCGGCTCGTGGCGCGAACAAGTGGACGCTTTTTTTTTAAATTTATTTTTGCAGCGTGATAATGAGTTACTAGGTACTAGATTCCTGATAAATATACTTAAATACTTTTTTTTGTAAATAAATACCATTATACATTAAAGAAAACACCCAGACAAAGGCAAACATTGCGAGCTTCTGTTCAGAAATGAAAGAAATAAACGTATGGCGTTTATTTCGTTAATTTCTGAACAGAAGCGCGCCCCGACACGACACGTAAGTGTGCACACCCACCGTCACGACAGAGCGCGACACGACAGGCCCCGACACGGTAGTGTGTTTCCGCCATTACGTGTCGTGTCGGGGCGCGCTTCTGTTCAGAAATGAACGAAATAAACGCCAGACGTTTATTTCTTTCATTTCTGAACAGAAGCTCGCAGTGTTTGCCTTTGTCTGGGTGTTTTCTATAATGTATAATGGTATTTATTTAAAGTATATTTATCAGGAATCTAGTACCTAGTAACTCGTTATCACGCTGCAAAAACAAATTTAAAAAAAAAGCGTCCACATGTTCGCGCCACGAGCCGCGCGCGGGTATAGAAACACATTTGTAGGGCGTGTCGTGTCGCGTCATAACCCCCACCACCGCCGTGGCGCAATCGGCGGCCAGCAGTCCGCGCCACGACAGAGCGAGTCACGACACGACACGCCCTACAAATGTGCGATTCTGGCGCGACACGACACGCCCCGACACTGTAGTGTGTTTCCGCCATAACTCGTCTATAGTATTTGGTGAGTGACACTCTACCAAAGAGAATACTACGGACGGACACGCTCTACACTCTCGCGACGTCGCTACGTTGATCGCTGCGAAGTTAGAAAACACAGGATAAGTAAAAACGAAGTAGGACGAAAACTCCATCCACGCTCTAGTTTTCGCTTAACTTCGCGAGAGTGTAGAGCTAGCATAAAGCCCGCCGAGTCCATTGTAATCACATCATCGTATACATTTTGCGCATCCGCGCTGTCCGCCTACATTTAACTTCTGAGTATAGATTTTAGCCTAGTCTAACTACATAATATAGCTAGGTAGTACAGCAAAATAAAAATTTTGAGCTGAGACTAAATAAAAGTTAATATCATTTGGAGAATGACTGTAGCCTTATCGCTGGTTCTTTCTTTGATTTGAAAGGCCAAGCGCAAGTGCGTTTCGACCTGGAAAAGAAAGGAGAATGGGCATTTTGATCTATAAATTATTTTAAAATAAAAAAGTGAGCGGCAGTCTCAAGTCTTTAAGGAATATTAAAGTTAGAATCATAATAAGCAACTTCTTACATGGGAGCCAACTCGAGTCATGGTTAGAAATAAAAAATAAAACGTGATAGGTACAGATGTAGGTATAGTATACGTACAAGGATGTTTGTTTATGAACGTGAGTGACGTTTGTAGGAGGGAGTTGCCTCTATCACACAGGTGCGATCTTTCCGGCCGGAAAGATCGCATGCGATATTGCGATATCTGTTTTCAGTACATTTTGTATAGGATGGCCTTGGAGTAAACACACTGCTGCGGTAATAACGCAGCAATGGAAGTAGACATTGTGTAGACAAATGGTTACAAAACTAATACAAACTGCTATAACATACACATAAAAAATATACATTATTAATAATAAACTTACATATACATACATACATACTATTCTATACTATACGCACTCGACTAATAGTTAACTTATGAATTATAAGGAAGGCGTTCTGTTGTTTTTTGTGCGTTATATACGGAGCTTTTATTAAATATATTATTTATTAATAAATTAGTTATTCACTAATAAATTGAATTCTTTTTTTTTTTACTTTATTATAATATTCAAATTTCTCCTTTCTTTGAAATCCGCTGGTTCCAGAGCATTGAGTATCCGCATATTTGAATGCTTTCCTCTTAATTGCAAGTATTGCTTGACTGACCCAGATCCTTCTCCTTCTCTTTTTTTCTTAAGATGAGGAACGTTGAACTGCGCTCCCTCACACAAGTATGTGTGGCCTGTGTCTGCCTTATGCAACCGGAAAGATGGGCAAAAATATCAACTTTTTGGGTAACGAGCAACGAGGTAAAAGAAGACCGAGGAGGCGATGGCGGGACGATCTGGATGCCTACAGCTGGCCAGAAGTAGCGAGCGTGACGAGTGTAGAAAGGGCGGGGGACGCCTTGGCCCAGCAGTGGGACACAAGACCTTCAGGCTAGGAAATAATAAAAAATATTCATGGATGTGGTATATGCCAAAGTCACCGCTAAAGCAACTTGATTTTTCGATAAAGTCGGCGCCATAGCGACAGACGTGTACAGTTATTCACGTTCACGTTCAAACTGAGAGAAAATCATACAGGGCGCGGTTTCCAGCGTAGTGTTATAAGCACCCTAACTGGTGGGCAGGACACCCGAGAGACAGGTCCCGAGAAATCGTGTAGTGTAATAAGCGCTTAAATATGATTACCTGTGCCCTGTGCCGTGCCTGGATGTAACTCAAAGAAAATCCACAAAATTATACAGGGAGGAAAAAAACGACGAACACAGCCGAAAGTTTGATGATATGTACCTTACATACATGCGTTTTGTTCAAGTTTAATTTAAAAATAGTTTATTGAAAAAAAAGGCACTGACCTGCTAATTTTCTACGTGTAGGTATCCCTAATACTACACATCAACAGTGCATACGGCAAAAATACCTACACGGACAGAAACTACTACGCTACGGACAGTCCGTAGGCCACGACACACACATACCTGCCTACCTATTCATTGAAATTCTTATTATCACTTAAAAAATCAAAGTTTTTACATTAAAAACCGAAGTACGTACCGGAAAGTATCTACTACACACAATGCTCGATGTGTACGAGCGCCTCTTATGCCACACAACACTCAAAACCACTAAAGAACTCGTAAAACACTAAACACCATTCAAAACGCCTAATCCATTTAACAAATAACAAATAAAACTAGAAATTTTCATAATTTAGTTTTAGTATTTTACCTATTGACAGAAGTTTATTTATTTGTCACTATGGTAACCGTGACAATTACTATGCATAGCAGGTGCACGTCGAGCTTTATACAATTTTGGCTCCTATGTCATAGAACTTAAGAACGGTACAAAGTCCAATATGTAAAGGTCGACCTGCTCTTGCCTATACGTAAGGAACAGCTGATTTAGGGATGAAAACACACAGTTATTCAAGGAATGTTTGTTAGTCAATTACTCCGAAACTATTACACTTAGAGAAAAAATCTTTCACGAGCATAAAGTAGATGTATAAACCTCTTAAGATATTTCGAGAGTGTCGGTCGCTCTCAGGGCACCCTGTATATCTTGCATGTACATTCACATGTACATTCCACGCACACTAGTGTATTTTGTTTTTAGTCTCTCAATAAAAGAAAACAAAGCCGATCTATAGGTGTACCTTTGCCTGATAAGTACGCTAGTATGGAGAGAGAGATTTGGTTGATAATTAAAACTCTTAGTCAGAAGGTGAAGTCGGAATGAATATTTATTACGCAATTTGCAAGGTTTATATACAAAATCTTTTAGCAAGGAAATCGTGTTTGACGAATGAAAACATCACTTATGTCCTGGTCACTGATTAAAAGGGTCCTGTTGTGTCGCCGTCTCGCTCCCACATGTCGCTCTTTCTCTGTCGCACGGTTCGTGCAACAAAACTGTTTGCCCTTGTGGCGCACGGTCATTTTCGGCGGCGACGCGAGCGGAGACAGAGAAGAAGACGCGGCGAGCGGCGGTCGGAACACGATGTACTTGCATGGCGATGCTGCTTCTGTCTGCTGGGCTGAAAACTGGTGTCTGCTGCTTACTGGAAGTGCTTGAGCTTGATGTTGAGTGCTGTGCGTCGCGTCGTGTGTGAAGAACATTGCGTGCTGTGCGTGAAGTGTAAAAAGCTCTTTTCAGAGCTAATTAGTTTCTCAGATAACAACAGTTCTTTTCAGGGCTACTTGTTCCGTATTTTTAACTGTTTCTAATATGATAAAAAGTTCTTATTAGAACTGGTAAGGTAATCTTGGTTGGTTTTGGATATTGAGGTATGATATGGTAATAGGTAAGTAGGTATGGTAATTGTGAGTATTCTGTAGCGTAGCCACAGGACTCCCCTTCAAGTGAAACGTACGGGTAATTTGACTGAACGGCCGATACGTGTTTTCGTAATCAGCTGTGATGTCACGTTGCTCGGCGGGGCGGGGGTGTCTTGCGGCGAGTTCACTTGAGGTAACGGTGATGTGATGTCTTGATTTCTTGACGATGAAGGTAAAATATCTTGCGGTGATAAAAGTGAGTTTTCTTCAATAATGTAGGCAGGCTTGAGTCGGTCGATTGAGATGTTAGATTCGCGATTACTCAACTGTATCGTGTAGGTTTTTTCCATTCTCTTGATAACACGATAAGGGCCTTCGTACGGTGGTTGTAATGGCTTCTTTACGGCGTCGACTCTGACGAATACGTGACTGCAGTGAAGAAGTTCTTTGTGTATGAAGATACGTTGTTTGTTGTGATGTGTTGTACTTTGTTGTGGTCTGTTTTCCTCTATTGTAGTTCGCAATTTTTCGACGTAAGTGTAGTCCATAGATGTAGGTATTGGACTCGGAGTGAAAAAGTCTCCTGGCAGGCGTAGATTATAACCATAGGTTAATTCAGCGGGGCTAACTCCGGCGTCTGTGCGTAGTGTGGCTCGTAGACCAAGAAGTACAGTAGGTAACTCGTCGATCCATGAGCTTGAGCTGGATAGTCTGGTGCGCAGCGCGGTTTTCAGAACGCGATGCCAACGCTCGAGTATTCCATTACTAATTGGATGGTATGAAGTGGTACGATTCTTTGTTATTCCCATTAGCTTCATTAAGTTCTGGAACAGATGACTTTCAAATTGACGTCCTTGGTCGCTTGTGAGAGTTGCCGGGCATCCGAATCGTGCTATCCAGTGGTTATAAACTGTCTTGGCGACTATATCAGCTGTTATTTCGTCGGTAGGTATCGCTTCCGGCCATTTCGTTTCTCGGTCGATCATAGTGATAAGATAACGATGACCTTGTTGCGTCGTAGGTAGAGGTCCGACGATGTCGATGTGCAGATGTTGAAAGCGATCCGTTGGCGGGAATTTCGAAATAGGGCTAACTGTATGGCGTTGAATCTTGTTTTTCTGACAGTCGATGCAGCTTCTTGTCCATTTTGAAATGTCGCTATTCATTGACGGCCAAAAGTATTTTTGTGCTGTTATCTTGCGAGTCGTACGCGTGCCGGGGTGACTGACATTGTGAATGCTTCTAAATACTTCTTCTCGATGTTTCTCGGGTATGTAAGGTCGTATGTGCGGTGACGATGTTTCGCAATAGAGTTCAATGTCCGTGTTTGGAATGATGACTTTCTTCAAAATTATGTTTTCTTGTTGTTGTAGTTCTGGAATGGTGGAATCTTGTTGTTGAGCTGTTGATATTTCTTCGTAATTGATTGTAGACGGATATGTTACGGTTTCTATGCGGCTGAGTGCGTCGGCGACGATATTTTGTTTACCGCTCACGTGACGAATGTCGGTCGTAAATTCGCTGATAAACAAAAGTTGTCTCGTGCGTCTTGGCGTTTCGGTTGTTGAAGTAATCTTGCTCATCGCAAAGATAAGTGGTTTGTGGTCGGTGAAAATGATGAGTGGTCGACCTTCGAACATCTTGCGGAAGTGTTTGACAGCCATGTAGATTGCTTGTAATTCTCTGTCGTATGTAGAATATCTTGATTGCGCATCGGAGAATTTCTTTGAAAAATAGCCGAGTGGTAGCCATTTTTCATCGACAAATTGTTGTAGGACGGCGCCAGCTGATTTGTCGGATGCGTCGCAGAATAACGCGTAGGTTGCGTGGTGCGATGGGTGAGCGAGTAAAACAGCGTTGCTAATGCTTGTCTTACACATCTCGAATGCTTGATTCGACTCTTCTGTCCATTGTACGATAGTCTTGTCGCGTTTTTTTGCGTTATGAAATTGCGCGTTGAGTGGTGCTTGTATGGATGCGGCGTTAGGTATGTGGTCGCGGTAGAAATTCATCATGCCGAGGAAACGACGTAATTCATCGATGGTTTTTGGCTTCGGATAGTTCATGATGAGTTCGACCTTCTCCGCTGGAGGCTTGATACCGTCTCTTGTTACGTTAAAGCCTAAGAACTTAACTTCTGGTTGACCGAAGTGGCATTTGGCTGGATTGATTGTGATGCCATGTTCGTCGAATCTTCCTAGTACTGTTCTTAGGTGTTCTCGGTGAATAGTCTCGTTTTCTGAAGCTATTAATACGTCGTCGACGAAAGGAAACACGTAGGGCAGTCCGCTGAGTACTTGATGGATGTATCGTTGGAATGTTTGACCAGCATTCTTTAGTCCTGGGCACATTCTCGGAAACTCGAATAATCCCATCGGTGTAATAATGGCAGTTTTCTCTATGTCTTCTTCTCGGACCTTCAGTTGTTGGTAGGCTCTGTTCAGGTCGATGGTTGTGAAAACTGTTTTTCCCTCGAGTTGGTGAGTGAAATCCTTTACGCGTGGTATAGGGTAGCGGTCGGGTTTCGTGACGGCGTTAAGTCTGCGGTAGTCCCCACAAACACGTAGGTCTCCATTCTTCTTAGGAACAATGTGAAGAGGTGACGACCATGGGCTCTTGCTGGGTCGACATAGTCCTTGTTCAATCATATTTTGGAATTCTTTCTTCACTATTTCGTAGCGATGTGGCGGTATTGGACGTGCGCGGCAGTGTAAGGGTTGACCTTCGGTTTCGATGAAATGTTCGACGTTGATCTTGTTCTCGTTAATGTTCATCGCAGTTAGTCGCGTAGTACCGGGAAATTCGGCTAGAATATCGTGGTAGGAGTCCGTCTTATTTATGGTGTTGACTGAAGGTGTGGATGTCGCTCGAATCGGTGCGCTGATTTGTAGATTGGTTACGTTGTCGATGAGTTTCTTGTTCTTGAGATCTACGATGAGATGATGATGTTTGAGAAAATCAGCTCCTAGTATCGGCTTTGTCACATCGGCGACTACAAACTTCCATTTGTATGGACGTCGAAGATTGAGGTCAAGTTCGAGTGTTTTCTCTCCATATGTTGAAATGACGGTGTTATTCGCGGCGTAGAGTTTGAATGGCAGCGGTGTAGTTAGATGAGTTTTTCTTCTAGGTAGGACGGATATATTAGCTCCCGTGTCTACCAAGAAAGAAATGCCAGTTTTCTTGTCCGTAACCAATAGGCGGTATGAATATTCTTGAACGCCGGTGTCCGCCTCTGCCAACGTTCTATCTAGTTTTCCTGAGGTTTTTCCGTTTTCGTCGCGAATGAACACGGTGTAGTACATTTTCTTGCTTGAGCGCCGAAACGTCGATGATAATAGCAGAATGGCGACGGCGAATTACTTCTTGACTGAGATGATGTGTCGCGGGAACGAAAATCGTCGCGGCCTCGAGACGGATATCGGTTTCTCCGGTAATTGTTGTATTGCGGTGAATGTGTTCGCAACTCGTCGATTTCGAGCGATAATCGTCTTATTTCGTCGATGAGAAATTGCGTTCCAGTGGCTTGAGATGTCTGTGGTGGCGGTGGTAAGCTGACTGCTGCTACTTCGCGATGTTGCTCCATCATTTTGTCGGCAAGTAAGGCGAGTTCTTCTAGTGCGGTTTTCGTGCTGAAGGAATCGCTCACAGCTAAGACTGAGCGAACGTGTGAAGGCAAGTGATTCGTCCACATAAGTCGAAGAGTGGCGTCCGGGATTCGATCTCGGGCAAGATCACGCATTCGACGTAATAGCTGGGATGGCTTCTGGTCGCCTAAATCCATTTCAGATAGTAATTTCTGAAATTGACGGCTATCTGACTCTTCGTAGGCAGTGATGAGACGCTCCTTGATAGCTTGATAGGGCTTCGCTGTAGGTGGATTGTACAGTAGGTCGGAAATTTGCTCAATTTCTTGCTTTTCCAGTCGTGCGATGACCATCTGTGCCATTTGCTGTTCACCCTTCTTCTGGTCGTGGGTGGCAGCTTCGAAACTGTAGAACCATAGTCGCGGTCGGTCGCGCCAGAATGGTGGAATACGAAGGGCCAGTGAGATATTGGAGATCTCGGGTTGGACTGGTGGCTGGACGGTGGCTTGGGCTTGTGGTGCGGCAGCGGCAGTATTTTCTTCCATTTTTCTTGAATTTATTCTCGCTTGAATTTGTTCTTGCTTGAATTTATTCTTTCTTGATAGCTGGGCAGGGATTCCGTTGATCCTGGGTCTTCTTGCTGTGTTGCTCGTCGTGGTCACCAATTATGGAGAGAGAGATTTGGTTGATAATTAAAACTCTTAGTCAGAAGGTGAAGTCGGAATGAATATTTATTACGCAATTTGCAAGGTTTATATACAAAATCTTTTAGCAAGGAAATCGTGTTTGACGAATGAAAACATCACTTATGTCCTGGTCACTGATTAAAAGGGTCCTGTTGTGTCGCCGTCTCGCTCCCACATGTCGCTCTTTCTCTGTCGCACGGTTCGTGCAACAAAACTGTTTGCCCTTGTGGCGCACGGTCATTTTCGGCGGCGACGCGAGCGGAGACAGAGAAGAAGACGCGGCGAGCGGCGGTCGGAACACGATGTACTTGCATGGCGATGCTGCTTCTGTCTGCTGGGCTGAAAACTGGTGTCTGCTGCTTACTGGAAGTGCTTGAGCTTGATGTTGAGTGCTGTGCGTCGCGTCGTGTGTGAAGAACATTGCGTGCTGTGCGTGAAGTGTAAAAAGCTCTTTTCAGAGCTAATTAGTTTCTCAGATAACAACAGTTCTTTTCAGGGCTACTTGTTCCGTATTTTTAACTGTTTCTAATATGATAAAAAGTTCTTATTAGAACTGGTAAGGTAATCTTGGTTGGTTTTGGATATTGAGGTATGATATGGTAATAGGTAAGTAGGTATGGTAATTGTGAGTATTCTGTAGCGTAGCCACACTAGTATAATTATTCTTTTAAGTACCTATTGTATTTTTCTTTAGTTTATTTATTTATTCTTTATTGCACGACTGGGAGTACTTCTCAACCAGTCAATCATCGGGTTGCAGAAATATTGTTGGCGGGACAAAAATTTAAAACCTAAAAACTAATATATACTTACGGCTATAACAGACATATAAAACATATATATTAATAATAAACTTATATATACATACATAATAAACGCACTCGACTATAGTTTACTTATGAATTTAACAATTGTGCTTGTCCAAACGTGTCAAGTGATACGTCCCGCCCACAGGCGAAGAAGACGATGCTGAATCTTCATCAGACATGTTTGCGAAACGAACGTACTCTCCGACCAAACGCAGCAGACTGACTAAAACAGCGGTGTTTTGCCGCAATGCGCGCGCCGCGGTATAAATGGTTTAAATACAACAAACCGGCGGTCGCCGCGCCGCGGGTATTCTGTGATCGGACGCAGAATTTTGGCGGCAGTGGCATAGCCACCGCTATTGCGCGCATTTATTGGCTATTATATCAAACACAACTTAAAATGGCGGTGTTCCGCCGCGCGGCCCAAAAACCGCAGTGCGCGCTCAGCCTAAAGGACTTGCCACACTGGATGCGTTCTGCGGGCAGCGGTCCGGTCAAAGCGAACGCAGTCCGCATCATGTATGAACAACATTGTCGGTCAGGGAAATCGGTCTGCGGTCAGGTCGGAGCAATCGGTCAGCGATCCGGGCAGGGCAACCGGTCGGCGGTCCGGGCGATGCGGGCAGGCCAAACATTTTCTTAACATTATCTTTATAATGAGGATCTTTTATGTCGTACAAATACGGATGACGTCGTACGGCATCTATAAACTCCTCTGTTTGTTCATTAGACATTTTTTTTTACTAACGAACATCAACGAACTGCCTTGTTGCCCGCCGCCCGTTGACCGCCGCCCACTGCCCGCCGGCCGCCCGTAGACCGCAGCCCGCCTGCCCGCACCGGTCCGGTCCGTCCGTACGCGTCCTTCTCTCGCCATGGCCCCGTCGGGCTAATATGCGTTCTTTGGTTCTGCTCGCACGGTCAGATCGCATTCTATACAAAATGTATTGAGACCGACAATGTTGTTCATACATGATGCGGGCTGCGTTCGCTTTGACCGGACCGCTGCCCGCAGAACGCATCCAGTGTGGCAAGTCCTTAATGGCGGAAACACACTACCGTGTCGGGGCCTGTCGTGTCGCGCCAGAAGCATATCGCCTTCATACATTTTATATGGTTAGGAGCACATTTGTAGGGCGTGTCGTGTCGTGACTCGCTCTGTCATGGCGCGGACTGCTGGCCGCCGATTGCGCCACGGCGGTGGTGGGGGTTATGACGCGACACGACACGCCCTGCAAATGTGTTTCTATACCCGCGCGCGGCTCGTGGCGCGAACAAGTGGACGCTTTTTTTTTTAATTTATTTTTGCAGCGTGATAATGAGTTACTAGGTACTAGATTCCTGATAAATATACTTAAATACTTTTTTTTGTAAATAAATACCATTATACTTTATAGAAAAGTTTAGAAAACATCCAGACAAAAGCAAACACTGCGAGCTTCTGTTCAGAAATGAAAGAAATAAACGTCTGGCGTTTATTTCGTTCATTTCTGAACAGAAGCGCGCCCCGACACGACACGTAAGTGTGCACACCCACCGTCACGACAGAGCGCGACACGACCTCAGATTAAATAAAGAAGAGGATACAACATACCTACAAGAATAGTGGTCACACCTAAACTTTTACCATAAATATGGCTTCCATGAGCCGACCAATCACAAGCCGGTGTTAGAGATGCCCCGGTAGATATGATAAAATTAAACTATCGATATCGAAAAAAAACATTACGTTAACATTGTGATTAAGTTTGCTTAATGGCTACTCAATTTTTTGCCTTTTTAAATAAATAGCACATAAATCACATTGTAGAAAAGGAAATTAATTAGCTGTGTCACACATAAATAACAACTAATAGTAACGTGGTAGACCGCTATTTTCTGTTTCGACTTTTCGGTGTTGATGTATTATTTATTACAAGTTATCAACAACCTAAGTGTCATAAAAATTGGCCCAGCCAATTGAGCGTGAAGAGGTAACAAACATATTCACAAACTTTTGATTTTATGATATTAGTGGGAAGTGGGATTAAAGGAAAACTACTTTGATTGGAAATAAAATAAATTTTTATTCATTTCATGGGAGTTAATATGTAAAATTAAAATAAAAAACCGGTCAAATGCGTGTCGGGCTACGCACAGTGTAGGGCTCCGTATTTACTGTGCTTTGCTTGTTTGAAAATGAGTCCAATATCATATTCTATCACATTTGTAAGTTTTCATCAGAGATATTTTATTTTAAAAGTTCGTCGGCTATTACTCGGTAACTAGTAAAGCCTGCTTAACCGTAATAGTTTTCATTGAAGGTTCAGTATATGAACTACTACCATGATTTTTTGCAAATTTCCAAACTCAAGACTTTTGGAGATAGAGGGGTTGGGGACCACCGGCACCGTGCAAAACACTGAATTGACACGATAATTTTTTTTATACCACACAGGTGGCAAACAAGCATACGGTCGGCCTGATGGTAAGCCGCCACCGTAGCCTATAGACGCTTGCAATACCGGGGGTATCACTCACGCGCTGCCAACCCTACCAACCTCCCCAAGTAGAGCCCTGGAGACCTTACTCACCGTAGGAACACAACATGGCCGAGACCAATGCTATTTGGCTACGATCTTCTGTAAGTAAATATTTCCGAAACGGATCATTGTATCAAAAAATGATCTTTCCACACCCTTGTTTTGAAGAGACCTATCTAATGATACCCCACAACATAGGGTGGGTAAAAAAAAACCATTCCATCATTACATGTTAACCTTAAAAAAAGATATTATTCAAAATTTTGTTCCAGCACTTTGTTAACATTGTTAATCTATGTATACATACCAAATTACAGCTTTCTAGCTTTAAACGTCTCGGCGCTGGACCGCGGAGGGACAGACGGACATGGCAAAACTATAAGGGTTCCTTGTAGTACTACGGAACCCTAAAGAGCAATCCCGACAAACATAGCTACAATTATTACTCTTAATATCCATATTTAATAAGCTTGCTAACAAACTTTTATACCACCTATTCACAATTCTTACCAAAGAAAACAATGATGGCATCGCTTAGTCCTTTAATCTTATTCGATTAAGTGTTCTATTAAAACATGATTCTTCAAAATGCAACGAGCATATTGCGAGTTCTCGACAGTTTTTTATATTCTCAGTACCAATGGCATCTAGCCACTTCCTTCTCATAATTGTATTTTTGGGGAACCTTGAAACAAAATAACAGTACATTATAAGCATATTACACATATAATTATGCTGTTTAATGCCGATGATTGTATGAATCAAAACTAGTTACTGATTAATTTGTTTCATCTTAATGATATTAGTGATGACTTTTTTTCCGAAAAATATTACAAGAAAAGTATTTTATCATAGGAAATTTCGATACTTTTTCACAACACTATGTAAACAATAACATGGAAAATTAAATACAAAAATAAAAGCATATACATGAAATTTTATATTACTTACGGTTTCTTTGTTCTATAAAACCTATTTACATAACACTTAATAATAAATAAACGGAATACACGACATACAGTAAGAGCAAATAGAATACTAACCTATGCAAACTTAACTGGTGCTGGTTTTTACTATTCCTCGCGTTACATCGCTTAATGCAACATACAGGCATGTTTGTTAATAATTGCTATTGTGATAAAGCAAAATAATCCACACTGTTTCACATAAAACTGAAAGTTATTGTTTAAAAATCAACTTTGTTTGACGAACTGACAGCTTGAGTACTTACACAACAACTGACTTAACAATGGCGTCCAGGTGCCACATGTCAAAATTTCGCAAATAATTTTTCGATGTTTCCAGAAATAGAAATGTTTGAGTTAGTCATCCCTTTTTGTCATACGAGAGATGACCCTTTGTTAAACAGAGATAAACATATGTCACATTATTCGTTTCGTAAAAGCACAATATTTGTATAACTCATTTTGATATAGGTATAGTACCTGTACTCCATGAATATACCTCAATGGATGGACACGACAGGCCCCGACACGGTAGTGTGTTTCCGCCATTAGTGTTCATTAAAAAAAAAAAATGTCAATGGTCGGTCATGTCGTGTCCAAGGAGGTTAGTCGTGTCGTGCGTGCGGTGGCGTGGTCGTTGCATTCTGTCAATGTCACCAAAAGTCAACATAAGTCAAGTCAAGTCAATCAGATCAGCCAGCCCAGCCAGCCAGCAGGAGGAAAATAAAATTAAAGCAGGCAGGCGCAGGCACCTTCCCTGAAAAAATTCAGGTTTCAGCATTCATTCCCATTAATTTCTGTGATTTATTTTCATAAACAAATTCAGAGATAACTATCTGACCAGAGATATCTGATAGAGATTTATTGGAAAGTAAAAAAGTTCATGCTGATCTGAGTTTATCCTAAGAATAATGACTTACATACCTAATTGGGAAGAATTTGAGAAATCCGCTGAAATGCTGTACTTGCGAGACCCAATAAACACTCGATACTGCATAAAGTATTCTCATTCAAAAGGGGCATTTATTGTCAAAATTACGGACAACAAAAAGGTATGCTTATTTCCTTAATTTTGACACCATATTATAATCCAATTGTAGTCACCTTGCCCCTAAAGGTCACAGCACACATATCAACTCGGAAAGGGATCGTAACCGTATCACCTCAAGCAGTTCAGTATTGTTTGTATGAAACTCCCTACTGCAACACACACTCAGAATCGTAACGTAATCGCCTCGCCTCGGAAAAGCTCAAGAACGAAGGCGATACGGTTACGATCCGTTTCGAGTTGATATGTGCGCTTTGTCCTTTATGCGACTCTATGACCTTTGCTTGTATTGTTATGGTCACTATGGTCAGTCTGTAGAGACTTTGTGTGTACGAGATTACAAAAAAAGACCACATTGCTGATGCTTTAAAATGGGCACTGTCTGTGTTTCGCTGATCAGCAAAATGCAACTAATTTACCATTCATGCCCAATAAGAATTTGAATTACATAATAAATAATATAGGTACTACTTTTCTTTTTATAATTGTTTTTCTCATTCATATTTTCTAGATGGATAGTAACCTGCCTCAGAAGAATAATAAAAGCTTTATTTATTCTATCAGCTTTATCAGGCAAAAGCTTCCTTTAAAGAGTGCTATTTGTTTTGATGATCTGCTGCGTCCAGCGACTTAGTAACCTCCATCTCAATCAAATCAACACAAACAGCATATTATATATCATAGTGATATCAATTCACACACATGTTGTTTACTAATAATTTTTTATTATTATAAGTACTTTTTTATTGTTACAGTGTCTACAATACAAAACTGAAGTACAACAGGATGTTCGGAAAATAGACAAATTTGTATCAAACCTAATAAGACATATGGCATCAAATGACCATTAGTTTTATTTTTCTTAATTTTAACTGTTTTGTAAGAATAAAAAATATTTGATATTTAATACGCATTGAGTTTTATTTGTAAATGTTCTAGAATAAGTTACGAAGTAATTTAAGTGTATCATCACAATCAACTTCATCAAAACTTGAACCTGTGTTGTATGCATGCCACTATTTTATATAACAAGATTTTCTGAGTACGTAGTAATTTCAAGAGAGTATAAAACCTGCCTACATTACACAATCAGGGTTCGTATTAAACTTCGATGATTGAACATTTATGAAATAGGCTAGTTCGACTGAGGAAGTTCAACCCTCTCACAGGTAACGGCGCGTAAACAGCAATGCATTTCGTTTGGTGATTGAGAGATGATGATGCCCAATTCCTTTCCTTATTTATCCCGTCTCATCCTATTCCTTGTAGTAGGCAACGCATTAGTAGCGCCTGTATTACTAACGTTCATAGGCGGCGGCGGGCGGTAACCAATTTGTATCAGTTGGCTTGCATGTTTGCCTGCGGAATGATGATAATAAAACCTACAAAGTACATACATACGAGGTTCTTGTTTTGTAACATCGAATAAGGTGCAATACAGTACAGGTATTTTTTTAGTTTCAGTGTTACAAAAAAAGCGAAAGTAGGTACTGAAAATCTTTGTGACGGAAAAGGTAGGTAGGTATTCTTTTAGTAGAATCTGTCATAGAATCTATCGACCACAACCACACCACAACCCACAACCGCACCGCAGTTGTTGAATGCTTTGCTTACTTTCGGCCAAACTAGATGGCGCTGTTTAATAAAATTTATGTAATATAGAAGTATAGAAAATCTCTGTGTTTAAAGTACTTGCTCCACCCAAATATGTTTTTTTTTCAAACAAACACAAGTACCTATTTATTTTTTTCTCCGAAAAATTAATATCCATCCTGATTTTGCAACAAACAAACGAAATGGAGGAAGACCCTAGAACTAGGACCAAGTATACCCTAGAATGATGAATAAGAAGAGCGCATAAAATTTTTTGCTGGCAACTACACAGACTACTCACTATTTATTTCAAGCAACCGCTATAATTTTATAATCGTAATTAATTAGTAATTATTAGTATTCTTTCTATTAATTTCATTTTCAGGAGCTTATAATTGGATTTATTTGTATTTTTTAATGTCTCTTGAGTTTACTTTCCTAAAATTAGTCCATCTTCTACTTCCTATCGATTAATAATTTATGGGCATCACTAGAAACTTTCGTGAGATTTGAGAACTGTCAAAAATGTTGACGGACATGGACATGTTATTTTACTGTCATGCAGTGTGAAACATAAATAAAGCATATTAGTTTTTCCAAAAATCATGACTTAATACGGAGGACTAAACGATTAATATGAAATAATACATTTGAAAATATAACTGCTACTTACATATTTGTTTTAATTAATGACATTATGGATGGTTTAATTCACGCGGCATTGGAAGCAGAGGTATTTTAGTACTTTCATTATTTTTTGTTGTTTTCAATAAATAATACGATATTTAATGTTAAATGTGCTCTATATGTTAAATTTTTATTATTCCAGTTAATACTTAACCGGGCGAAACATGTGAATAGTAGCTCATCACAATTTGACAGTGGGGTTCCAGATCATAAAATGACTTGGACCCATGATAAGATGCATCTTGCTGAGTCTGTTGATGAAACGAGAATGAAATTCCAGAGAAACTCGGTTGGCTCTTCTTCTTCCAAGATAGAGAAGTTTGATTTATTCAAAAAGCTACACGAGTTATACAATGAGTTAAGTCGGGATGAAACATCACAAGTTAACTTTGTAAGTGCACTTCTAATTTGTTGTATCCTCATTTGTTTATATATACTGATGTGTAAAATTTTAGATGTTTATATTATCAAATAAATTCAGTTTGATTCCTCCATTCAAATCTATCGTTTTATATATCTATATGTATATTAAACGGTTTATTAACACAATTACAAAGTTGTGTGTAATGTAGATTTTATATGCAATCAATCTGTTGTACATTCAGATATAATGTAAATATGTGGTAGTCCAGTGACATGTATGCAAAGTTTTATTCTAAATAGTTATTTTATATAATAAACATGTACTACAGCTAAATATCATCTGAAATAAACAAATATATTTTTAAGTACAGTCTTATAAAAATATTTATTTTTTGTTTTACAGCAAGGACTCAAAACAACATCATATCTCCTTGAAAAGTTATTGGCATCATATAATCTCAATACATTAATAATAAATTTGTATCCTGGAAATAAGGGTTATTCACTTTCACTTAAGGTTAATGGCAATACACAATATTTACACCCACCGGATGGTCAAGTGAGTATTAGTGGCAAGTATTAGCATAAAGCCACCAGATACAGTATCACTTATTTGAACATTCGTTTATAATATTATGCATGGCACTAGACTTTGTGCAAGCCACCAACAGATAGTACAGTATGTTTTATTTGAATACTAATTTCATTGTACTTATATATTTTAATATTAGTTTTGTTGGGACTGTAGACTTTTTTCATAGGTTTAAGAAAATGCACTTTTCCATTCTGTTGTCATGACTTTCAAAAAGTGTTAAATAGGTTTTTAAAATGTATCTGGTGGTCAATTAATGATCTAGGTATCCTAGTTATTTGTTGACGTAGTGTCTAGGATTAGTTGTTATTTGTAATGGGCTTTATACACAAGATGTATTAGCTACAATAATTTATGATTAACATTTCGCTTTATTTAAATATTCCTGTTTAGTTCTATTGCTTCAGGAATAGTTATATAAGCAGTGAATTACTATTTAAATTACATCAGGAAAATTATACAAAATTATATTTTTTATTTATAATTTTTGAACTCAGTGGTATTCCTTCCTGTTAAAAAAATAATCATGTGTTTTTTTTAGACATCAACTAATCAAGAGGAGACATTAATAGAGACTCCAAGATGGCCTTATGAAGAGGAAGAGCTCCTTAGCTACATAGATAATGAGGAATTGCCTGTCGTGTTACTGGATTTGCTTGAGTCCGAGCACTCATGCTTATTCTACTCTGGTTGCATAATCGCACAGATACGGGATTATAGGCAGGCATATCCAAGTTTTCTGTGTGATACTCATCATGTACTTCTAAGGCCTACCAATCAGGTATTATTTTTAAAATTTAAGATCTAAGTACCTATATATTTAAGTTTGTACATACATCACATTTTATCACTAATTGATAATTTTAAAATTAATTTGTGAGGTTTAAATATGATTGGATATTTGAGAAGAGATGATTAAAGGAAAAGAAGGCAGGCTTTTGCCCAGTCGTGGGATATAACTAATAAATATATTTTTTTTTTTTTTTTTTTTTATACAATTCTCACAGATTGAGCTAGCCCCAAAGTAAGTTCGAAACTTGTGTTATGGGATACTAACTCAACGATATTTTATAACAAATATATAGATAAACATCCAAGACCCGAGGCCAATCAGAAAAAGTTCGTTTTTCATCATGACCCGACCGGGGATCGAACCCGGGACCTCCTGTGTGGCGGTCTGGCGTGGTAACCATTACGCCACGGAGGTCGTCAAATTATTATCATTCTGAACAAGGAGTTATTCATTTTGATTTTCTACTATGTTATGTATATCTTTTTTACAACTATACGAAAGATATAACTTTAAAACAGTAAAACTGATATTGACTGAATGATTTAAATGTGTTCCATAGCCTTACTGTGGTTATTTATAGGATAGCTAGACTTTTATTCCGATACAAAATTTTAATAATTTTATTCTCAGAGCATAATAACGGATGCTATGTGCATCGGTGGTCGTTGTGGTTGGGCTGGTGAGGAGCGAGGCGCTTTGGAGGCGGTAGAAGCGGCTTTAGTACATGCAGCCGCCCCACCTCTATGCCTGGACCCACGTCCAGCTGTCGGCCTACTCGCTGCTAGGTTACACGCAGCTCCTAGGCTCTTTAACACGCCTAGGATCAGACGGCAGGCGAAGAAGTTCTCACAGGTATTTGCAGAAAATGTAGATATAATGGACATTCATATTTCATATACAATAGATATTTAAAATATTGTTGTTACAGTTCAACCATTTTTTATTTCGAAAAATATTTTAGTAATTTAAAAATATTTGTAAAATACTTTGAATGTTCTAAATAGTGGTTGGTTCATGTAGTAGTTAATAGGCATCCAAAAGTTATTGGAAATCGATAATTTCATAATGATAAACTTGTATTAGTAATGAGCAAATTCATAAATGTCTTTAATTGGATGTGGTTATGTAATGAGGTTTATTAATGTACTTTTTTATTGTCGGTAATTACTACAATTTAACTGATAATACAATTTAACTAATAATAGTAACTATTTTTCTTTTAGGTGGCTGTAAACAGGAAAAGGAAACTGGATCAGTTTACACATTATCATGGCTTGGAATTGCTTGAATTAATACATAAACAGAGAGCAAAGAACAGCCGGCAATCTGTCCCACACACAAGGCTGTCATCGAAATATCCCAAGAAACCTCCAGAGGTATAATTCAAGTTATTTTTAATAAATTCTTAGTCAATTCCTCAAAGCCGAGGATCTCGGCAAAAACAATAATTATGTCGCATTTAGCAGTACAAGTATACTTTCATTCCTTGTGCAATTTGAATATAATAAAAAATATTATTGGTATTTGAATCTAAGTCAGGTCGCGGACCACGAAGAAATTTGTGCGTTGATCTGTAGTTGCCTGTCTCTGTTACACGCGCGTGATTATATTGCCGTACTGCTCCCATAGATGCAATGACCCGGAGGTCATTGCGCTTGTGAGAGCGTGACACTCGTGGACTTTTGCGAGGGCGACAGGGATAGGTTAGGTTAGCGGGTCATTGTACGGGTTTCTTCGTACTCTGCGACCCGATTTTGCCAACAGTATTTCACATTTAAATTGATACAGTAAGAGTTGAAACGGGCTCCACTCATCATAGTGCTGTGATACGGTAACTAGCTAGCAGTAGCTGTAAGCACTGGGTTTTTAGCGACAGTAATATATTGTGACAAATATTACTTTCTGGAATTAGCTGTACCTACTTTTCTCCCTCTTTCTTGCCGTGTGTCTGTGCGTGTAAAAATATAAAGAGTACAAAAAAATATTTCATTCTGTTACAGGTGTTCAAACCGATAGAGCCGCCAAAAATGGAACCACTATCCCTAGCAATGCCATCGGAGCCCACTGGGCCACTTCGTTTGGCACGAGCATATGAAAGACCACGTCCCACGCCAGACTGCCAACCACAACTCTTTGAGGAATATATCCTGGAAACTGAGAAGACTTCACCTCATGCTGGTGCCGGTTTCTTCCACATAAAACTGTCCATATTGCAGAGGCCATCTGATCAAGAGTTTCTCGGGGAACTTTATGTTGATCGGGATCATGTTGAGGGAGAGAGGAATGGTGCTGCATGTAGATTTACTTTAGGTATTTTTTTTAAATTGATTGTTAATATTTCTCCTTTTTCTTTTAATCGTAAAATTTGAAAAACAAAAACTATGGTTGTCCTATCTACCATGATGTCAATGAGCTTCAATATCAGGTTTGTTAATCCTGGATATTAAGGACAGCTGTGGGAATGTAATCAGTTAGACCCAGCTATTAAATGATCACTACATAGTAGAAAAATTAAAAGCTTGACAGTGTTCTTCTGTTTGTATGCTAACTCTTCTAAAATGCAAATAATTTTGACGTTATTTTCGCCGTAATTTTTTTTCATTTAAACTATATTGAAGTCTATGTCATTTAAGGCAAAACTGAAAATTAATAATATTTAGGCAGTTAGGGATAAAATGAAGTTCTGTTGGCGGTACCCTTTATCTTCTTTTTTTATACCACAAAGGTGGCAAACAAGCATACGGCCCGCCTGATGGTAAGCATCACCGTAGCCTATAGACGCTTGCAACACCTGGGGTATCACTTACACTTCTGGTTCATTAATATAACTATTATAACAAAATACAATATTTATATGTAATAACAAAATACAATATTATAGGATCACGGGTTCAGGCGAACAAATACATACAACAATTTACGGAGATATTCACAGAAGAAGGTCGGAAGTCAGTCAGAATAAAGCACATTGTACCAGGACAGTTGCCAAGGGTGTCTTTTACGGGAAGCATGAGAGAGTTGGTATGTAATATTAATTGTTGTAGAAAACAAACATTATTTCAATTTTATTGTAACTTTAGGGGGAAAAAGTGACTTATATGTTAATACAGATTACAGAGTAGAATCATGTTTTGACCATACATACAGTATTTTAGCAGGTAACAATATTAAAAAAAAAAACATTAAAATGTGACACCTCTATTCTATAACCCTTAGTAAATAGAATTGATACAATTTCTACAAAAAAAAAAAAATGTTTTTTAAGAACTAATTTTATAATTGTTTTAATACAGCCTGAATAAATGTTACTTATTTGTCTAACAGCAGGGACAGCAACTGTTGCTTCAGCGGCAAGCAGCGAGCAGCGCCACGGTACAAACTCATGCTACGACGGTGCCTATCGTGTACGTATATGTCTTACATTTCTTTAGCCTATTTAACAATGTGATCTTTGAAGTTATAATAGTGGCTAAGGCGCGCATCTTTTGTGTGTGTTATGAGCTTAAATTCATCATCGTAGTATCATCATCATAGCACATGAATAATGCGTGGAACAAACATGGCCTGAATTATACAGAAACGGCGTGAAGGCCGCAGGCTTGATGTCCTTTCAAAACGTTTTCATACAATATGTATGAAAGCGACGCGCTATGTAAATTGTACTGAAGCGGCGCGGGCACGACACAGGCATGCCGTATACCGCTTGGTCGCATGTCCCGCGCTTTTACTGTACGCCGTTTCCGTATGTTTTACGCCTAAGACCGGTGTCGGTCGTCCTGTTGGACGGGGTTTTGAATGGCCATATTTACATAATTTATTGATATTTTTTTGTATGAAAACAAATAATATAATGTAGAAAAAACCAAAAAGAAATAAAGTTTCGGATAACTCCACCTCCAATAATATTATATTCCAAATTATGTGATTTTTATGTATGTATGTTTTCAGAACGTCTGCGATCGCTGCCACACCAAATACTCATACAACTACACGACAGTTACCAATCCTGGTTAGTTATTATTATTATTATTTCATTTATCCACACATCACTATTTTAAAAATATCTACAACGAGCTGTTACCCGCGACTTCGTCCGCGTGAAATGTTCAAATAAGGATAACTCCTTTTCCTGTCATGCAATTTAAATGAAACAAAGCTTATATTCTGCTCCAAGCCGAGCTCTATTTCCCTGTGAAAACAGGATAATAAACTAAAATCCGTTCAGTAACTTAGAAGATGTGCGCGTTCAAACAGACAGACAGACAATAAATTAAATAATTTTTTTTTCACTTTTGTTACCTTTCTCTAACTGTTCCCTCTCCATTTTTGCCAAATATGTTCAAAGTACAGACATATCGGGGTCTACTGTTTTATTATATGTAAAGATGTATTTAAATGATGCCAAAAGCCTTGTCCATCCTCTCTCAGTCTGTCTTTACAAATGTATATTTTTATCCTACGATATTTTTTAAACCCACCATTTCTTCTGTCTTCATATGATATCCTTTTACCTAATGGGCTCACAGATACTTGCTGAAACACATATAAATTCTAGATTAAATCTCAAGCTATCTCTTTTCTTCTTGTTTAGTTTGACAGTGAAAGCATTAGTTTAATGGCATTAACTTTGAAAAATGGTTTTGTGCACCTTACAGTAAATCATTTTGTTGTTTCGTCGTAGTATTTAATATTTTCATTGTATTTATTCCTCATAATTTTCACTCATTATAAAAATCATACTTTGCATAATTAAAATGAAATAGTTTTTATTTAAAAATACTTCTCTAGTCCTTTTTTTCTCTGATCATTAGACTCCTAAGCATAGAGCAAAGGTAACTGATAAAATGTGTTCTTTAGTATGCAGTTAAAAATAATAATATTAAATTCTTGATCACACAACAACGCCATCTAGTTCCAAACGAAGTAACTAAGCTTGTACTGTGAGTACTAGATTGCTGATAAATATACTTTTTTTTTGTAAATAAATACTTAGTAGACATAGAAAACATTCAGACCAAGGCAAACAGACATGTTCATGCACACAAATGTTTGCCTTGCGCAGTTATATTAGACTAAGAACTTAGATTTATCTTAGACGGTACCTTATCAAAGTTTCTGATAGCAGGCGCAGTTGCAGCAAGTGGGGACTATTGGTAGCGTCGCCGCTGTTGGAAGCGTAGTGGGGAATGTTGGCGCAGTGAGTAGCGTGGGGAGTGTCGGCAGTGTGGGGAGTGTGGGTAGCGTAGGCAGCGTGGGGAGTGTAGGTAGCGTGGGGAGTGTTGGAAGCGTAGCTGCAGAGTCTGCCCTCAAACAACAACCATCGCCGAGCACTCCGCGACTGTCTCCACAGGTAAGTAAGGTTGCTAGATAGTAAAAAAACAAAAATGCAGAAAAAATTGATACATTTAAATATAATTTCTATGTGATTATCTTTTTAATACATTATACAGACAAGATAAGTCCGAAGACTAAGTCTAAAATCACGAATTGAAGTTAATTGTTAATTTAATTAAGGATGCTTGATTACGGTTTCTTACTCAAAGCTAAACTAAGTTAGGTAGTAAGTTCGCGAACGAATGACACGAGTGATTTAGATCAGATGTCATAGGGTAAATTTGTAGGAAAGTATATACATATTTCAAATGATTGAAAAATGTTAACATTTTTAATGATAAATTAACGAGAATTGTCTATACCAGGTCCACGATATCCACTCTGCGCAGGCGTCGACAAATCAGTTGTTGGCACAACAACTGACTAACCCACAACAACCGCTCAACCCACAGAAGATGCAGTCTGCCATTATACATATACAACACCCACTTATGTCTACTGCTGGCACTTCACAGGTATTTTACATTTAAACTTATGAATACTAATTATTCAAACAGTTCCTTTTCATATCAGTCCATCGTTTGATTGTCAAATATTTATTGTATACCAAATTATTAAGCTATTGCATAGCTTATATCGCGGGCTTTGAGCGCTGCGACCGAATCAAGAAATTCCGTAACGAAAATAAAAAATAAAATTGATAAACAGAATTCAACTTTAATAGAACGAAATAAGATTCAGAATTCAATACGCAATTTAATGCATACAAAATATAACCGATAAAATTTACCACTATTCCCTCATAGAGGACTCTGTTAACCAGTGTTATATTTTAAAATTCAATACGAAAATTTTAACAAGATAATACCGCTATTCCCTCATAGAGGACTCTGTTAACCAGTGTTATATTTAACAATTAAAATTTTAATAATTATAATTGCATAAGTTGATAAAAAATGCTATGCAATAGCTTTACCGCGGCAGTCCCCGAGTGCCACACGTATTTTTTTATAAGATAATTTAATGTGATGAATCAAGGTTAATAATAAGTAAGTTATTAAAGGCAAGTTCAGAATTGTCATTTTATTTGGAATGACGTGAAAAGACATTATTAATAGACATTTCTTTCGGCATTTCTTCTTTTCTATAGTCATACCGCAATGCAGACCCATATTCTTGTAAGAAAAACCGATTCTATTTAGATTCAAATTTAATCGCTGTCTCACTCATACAAAATAGGAATGGAACGAGACAGCGAGTGTGTTTGAATCGAAATAGAATCGGTTTTTGTTACGTGAATTTCCCCCCTGAGCGTTTAAAAATATATTTAACATTGCAAAAAACGTATTGCCCCCGCGAGCTAATAAAAAAATGTACAGTGCCACAAACTTATATATTATGCCGATGGCGCGGGCGCTAGTATCGAAGCTATTGAAGGTAATTGTCAAGGTTGAATACCTTGACGGTTATTTTTCGTAGGGTCTCGTTAGTTCTAGTTTTGGTCACCGGCACAGATAAGTTTGTGGCACTGTGATTTGACTTTGACCACAGACATAACAGACTAAACATAATTTTACATACACATAGACACAAGCTGAAAATATTGCTGTCACTTTTCAGCTAATTAAATTTGGTATAACCTTGTCCCTTTCTTTCATCAATAACAACACTAACGCACACTTACTTAATTTGACAGCCGTGCCTTGTTTTGGTAAACGGAATTTGTATCATACGTAAAAGTAAACGGAAGATGGCGATTTGTTCTCGTTTAAAAAGTGACTTTTAAAGTTAAAATTTACTGAATATAATATCAAATAGACAAAAATATGGGTGTAAAGTGCTGTGTAATACATTTTAAAAACTCTTCGTACAAAAGCAGCCAGCAAGCAAGTAGTACAAAAGTACCCATTTGTGTCTGTGTGACTGACATTTGATAGTGTGCGTTTTTGTTACGATTTCTGATATGGAATGTTCTGTCTGATAAGTCTGTGACTTTGACATATTTTATATCCACAGGTACAAAATATACAGTACACAAGTACATCAACATCGCAGCAAAAGGCGACAATCACAAAGCCAAGAACAACGAACCCGGCCATCAGCGCTCTCGTCACTAGTCTTATGAATTCAGCACAACAGTTTCAACAAGGTAAACATCCCATCCCACTAATATTATAAAGAAGAAAGTTTTTGAGTATAGTTTGTTATTTCTTCACGCTCAAATAACTGGGCCATTTTTTATGATATGAGGTACCTTGATTTAACAAATTGGGTCAAAAGTCTGATTAATAGCGCTTTATAAAGTGGATGGCGCTGGTGTGCGTAACATTAAAAACATAGGGCATAAAATTAAATACGGGTAACACCGCAGACAGCAGCTAGTATCAGAATATATGCGTGATTTTTATTTATAATTTAAATTTAAAAATATTTTTTAAACTAGAAGCATTTACATTATCAATACAGATCGTAGAGATCATAATATTCACTCAGCGGTATTTAGTACGGAGCGGCTTCAGTTTTTGCCTAAAAGCTATATAAAAAAATCGTTTCCCTAAAATTCCACCGAAATGTTTCTTTTCTTTGCAAAAAGGCCGCCTTCTTATTCATATTTTTCGTTTCTGTATTGGAGAAATTTTTTTTTAATAAAAAAAAAAGATTTTATTTATAAATTACTAACCTAAAGATTTTCGTTTACAGCGGCAGCAAACCAAAACGCAGCGAAGGCGGGGGTAACAACAGCCAATAATAACGCGACGATACTCAACTTACTCAATAGTGCACCCGCCGCTATGACGCATGTCTCTTCGGCCGGTGCGGTTGGCGCAGCGGTTGCCTCAAGTGAAACCATAGACGCGCACAAACTTGTTGGCAGAGTGTCTATTGCCGGAGCAAGACTTGTCGCTGCCACTACCGCCTCTCATACTATACCCACCTACACACAACAGGTACGACCAAAATGTTATTTGTCAAGTACAAACAGTTGCTGAGAAATCTGACCAAACGAAGTAAGAGTAAGTTTTCTCATGTAATTTCTCAATGTTTAAACGAAAATGTACATATTGATTATGTCTAGTATTCGATGGAATTTCGTTGAAATCTTTATTTTTATGCCACAAAGTTAGCAAACAAGCATACGGCCCGCCTGATGGTAAGCATGACCGTAGCCAACGCTTGCAATACCGGGGGTATCACTCACGCGTTGCCAACCCTCCCAACCCCCCAAGTGGAGCTCTGGAGACCTTACTCACCGTAGGAACACAACATGGCCGAGACCAATGCTATTTGGCTACGATCTTCTGTAAGGTGGAGGTCCATCCCCAAACGGGCTGCTCCGATTTGAGTGGATTATCCGCTGTGCCCTACCTCTCTCGAAAATCTGATTAGAGTTACCCAAAAAAACCTAATTCTTACTTCGTTAGGGGGGGGGGGGTCAGGTTTCTCTGCAGCTGACTGTACCTTCTTAATTCCTTTACTCTATGTGGGGTCGTAGGCCATAGTACTCCGAATTAGTGCTATACTCCCTCTCCGCTCGCACCCTTTTTATGAAACGAGTACCGAAAATTTTGTTCTGCGTTGCTATTGGTCCACGTTAATCATTGCTATTGGTTGAATTACGATTGTGAGCGCTACTATAGGTTGATAGAATGACCCATCTCATCTCAATATCGGAAATATGCAAGGGACATAGTCAGTACTCGTTTGTTGAAAAAACAAGTTTGAAAATCAAATAGTTTTTAAAAGCCACTTCAATCACAATCTCACATATTACGACAGATTCACTATCCTAGCTAAAATACCTGACATTTGTCAAAAGGTACATATTAATTATGAAATTATTTTAAATATTTCTAAATACGCAACTTGTATTCAAATCTGCAAAGTCGATCGACATAGACAAATTTAAATCCTATTCTTATGATTTTTACTGATTTTTTCCGTTCGGAGCCTCAGACTTCACAAGACTGTTTGAATAGTTTTATAGGTATAAGCATAAAAATGTTCAACAACCTGCCACAAAGTTTTATTGATTTGTCTCTGCATAAATTTAAGTCGACTATCAAAAGTTGCTTGATGAAAACAAGTTATTATAAAGTAGAAGATTATTTTAAAGATAAAAATTTGTGGTCATAGTAATTTGCTCCTCTGTACCAAACATATACTTATTTCGCAATGTATAAAAAACTTTACTTTTAAATCATTTTGTATATTAGCTTTCAAAAAAGGCTGTTTGTTGAGTTTCTTGCGGCACTTGCGGCACAGGCCATTCACGTCGAAGTGCTGGTAGGATAAAAAAAATTTTGACGTGCGAAAATATTTCCTGTAAATCTACTAGCAAAATAAATGATTTTATTTTTTATTATTCTAATGTAAATGACAAATGAGAAAATAAAGATCTTTGTGTTTTTATAGGGAGTCGGAGTACAAGTAATGAGCGGTTACACGCGAGATGCCGAGCCAACTAACGTGTCGAGCAGCGAGAGCGCTTTACTAGAACGGCTGATTAACTCGGAACCTACCACAGCTGTATCGCAAGCACAACCTGTGTGTCATCTTCAGGTTAGTATGACAAAAACATTCAAGGTATCTTTCATATATTTTTGTGCCTATCTGGAACTTATCAGTGGTGAAATGGAATTTTAGTGTACTTTCTAGTAAAACAAATATGAGCTCCATTGGATCGCTGGCGCGTGTGTCGCATTCTATAAGGAACACGTAAACCAAGCGATGTCGACCCTAGTTAGTGTTTGGATGGGTCTCCGAAGGGCACGCTAAGCCATCGGTCCGTATTAAGTCGGTTAAGTCCGTATTACACCAGATTGAATTCAGAGCCTAACAAAAGAGATTGTTAGTGCTTCTCGCTTATTCGTATTGCACCATCTCTTTTGTTAGGCTCGGAATTCAGTCGTCTTATGTAATACGGGCTTAAGCCAAGTCGGTGACCTTCAGGCGTAGACCCACACAAGTACCTACAAATACTATTTTTATTAAAGTTTATTTTGTCATAACTTTTTGCTCTCGAGTTGTCATTAACTTATATTAATATTTATTCCAGGGCTTAAGCCTAGCGTCTCTACAAGGTCTCCAAGGCCTACAGGGCTTGCAAAACGTTCAAGTTCAAATCCCAGGGTTGCCAGCGCCGATTTCGTTGTCACTCAACGTCTCAGGCGCGCCCAGCGGTTTGTTAGTGTCTGTTCCGTCCACCACATCTGTTGTTCTCACTAATCAGCCTTCGGTGCTATCTTTACCAATCGGTAAGTAGAATTTAGAGTTGGTTTTTATGTTATTTGACAAAAATATCTGGAATTTTGTCATACCTATAATTACAGGATAGAACTTGTAGTTGTATTATCTTAGTAAATAATTCACACGTATTAAGTTAAGAACCTGATGACATGTATTCCTTTTTTGTAAAACCTTACCAATAATATATGCGATAGTAATTCTGTCTGCCTGTTGCCTCTTCACGTTAAGATCGGTAAACTAAGTGAGATAAAATTTGGTATGGGGATAGTTTGAGACCCGAGACAGAATAGTTTTTATCACGAAAAACCTAGACTGAAAAATTTAAATTTCTATGGATTTATTTGAAACTTGGTTGTAAAGTCCTGGAGATGAGGGAGGAGTGTTCCCCATAACACAGAAAACATCCATATTCAAGGTTCATCGTGAATCTGGTTTTACGTTATATTGTATGACTAGTGAAACCTGCGCAATTTTTTGCGTCTGGGATAGACTGGATGGCTTTTCCGCGGAAATTTCAGAAACTCCTTTCTTATCGGACGCATACGTCATACAAAGAATATACTCTCCAAGTTTCAAGTCTCTACGATCAGCGGTTTAGGCTGTGCGTTGATCCATTATTCAGGACAAATAATTTTATATTATGTCTACATAATATAAAGTCGTGTTAGTTACACCATTTATAACTCAAGAACGGCTGAAGCGATTTGGCTGAAAATTGGTGGTTTGGTACCTGGTTTAGAACCTGGAGAAGGACATATGATAGGTAGGGTAGTGGTAATTTTGCTTTGTTTCCGAAATGGTGGTAGTTTATAGAGTGGTCACTGAAGGACAATATGTTGTAAATGACGTGTCTAAGTCGCGAGGGCCTACAGAATAAAGTATTGATGTTTTGATTTGATAGCGCAACTGATGTCCGGCGGCGTGAAGGGCGCGGTCCGGGGCGGCTCGGTGCAGGTGGTGCGCGGCGCGGCCCGGGCCCCGCGCCCGCAGAGGCCGGCGCCGCGCCCGCACGCGCCGCACCACGCGCTCGCCGCGCTGCAGCCGCCCACCGCCAACGCAGGTGAGATTATTACAAAATAAGGGATACCATTAAAGTTACGTGTGACGTCACGCCGTGTGGCATGTTTTCGCACGGGGTGACGTCAAAGGCCCCCCACTCCTAAATTTTTATGCCTTGTATCTTTGTTATTTTTTGTTTAATCGAAAAAAGAAAAAATATGTGTCCAATATTTTTTATAATCTAAAATACGGATTGTAATTATTTTGACCCTGGGAACAACCCTATTGTGTATAGCACGTAATGTGACATGAAAGGAGCATTTCATAGTGTGGACACAGCGCTGCGTTTTCATCCTACATCGATAGCGGCGAGCACGAGTTGAGTGCTCGGCTGGTGCGTCAAGTCCACACTATGGGAATTATGTTACATCCCGGCATTATGTCCTACAGCTAGGAAAAGGCCTCTCTCTCATTTACTAAAATATATTTTTAAAATCATTCTACTTGCCAATAACTACCAGTTTGAACTTTACAACATGGCCGAGACGAATGCTATTAGGCTACGATCTTCTGTAAGGTGGAGGTCCTTCCCCAGACGGGCTGCTCCGATTTGAGCGGGTTATCCGCTGTGCCCTACCTCTCTTAAAAGTTTAAAAGTCTTAGTTTGGGACTAGATGGCGTTGTGAGATTCGTCTAAGAATATTTATTAGAACCACTAAAATTATTGGAGAGAATGAATGAACTGTTGACTGAATAGATGTTTGTTTCGTTTCGTCTGCATATTTTTATTTTACTCCTAATGTCGGATCCAAGATTAGGGTCTAATGATTTATATAGAACTTTAAACAATTGTGATTTTTTATTCCTTTTACAGGTACAACGCAATTCATAACGCAAGCCCAAGCGCAAGTTTTAAACGCGCACCAAGTGAGGCGGAAATCAAACGCCGACAGTTCATAGTAAACAGTACGACTAGAACACTGCCCGTCTAGTGAAATATTTGTAAATACGAACGTATTAGATAAATTATAATATTGTAGGCTTATTTAATTAATAATGGTCGATTGACGCCGCGTGTGTTTGTGTGTGTGACTTCTGTTGACTGCACACGATATCTGCTGGATAGGCTTACAATATGTGAACGTGCAGTTTTTTAATGCCTGGGTATTAGCACCGATATACGTTTTAATGTAGCCAATTATATTCAAATTGACAGTTAAATGATTAATGAACTTATTTTTTTTTCAATCATGGAATCTTATTTTGTCTTGTTTTTCTATACATTACGTCAATCATGTATTTTTTTATTTTTCTAAGGTCACAAATATGAATAGTATGAATTTTAATTTTACGGCAAACCTGACATTAGGAATAAATTGATCATGACATGAATTGTGACTAAATTTAAAGTGTTATTGTAGTATTAAAGTGTTGAGATACCTACCATATTATTGTAATTAATAAAATTTTATTTATTGTTGGATTTGTTGGTAACAACTGTAAATATGATGTTGTTGACGGGTACGGGAAAGTTGTTGATTTGTCGTATCTCACTGCAAAGGCTGTAAATGTACAATACTCGAGCAACGGGCGCGTGTCGGCTTACTAACAACACCACGTTAAAGAAATCTCCTGCAGCCACACAATGTTTTGTCAGCCGACATAACACTAATAAAACATCTTTATTTTCATAAAATAAATATTTTTAATGCAATAAACGGATTTGAAATAGACATTTTAAATAATTCGTTAAGAATAATTAACGATCTGTCAGATATTGGTAGTTAACTGCGTAAACTTGCTTCGACAGTATTAAAATTTCTAATCACTGTTCGCCAAACACCGACTTACCATGTTTCGTAAAGTCAATGAAAGTACAATACTGTTGCAGTGGTTAAAAGAAATGTGTTAATAATATGTAAATAGTGTACGATATAGTTTTGTTTAAGCATCACAGGTAAAGAATATTATGAAATAATAATGCGAGGTAACTAATGAAGTATATAGTTAATGTGTAGTGCATTCTCCGTGTCGGCGGAGATAGGAACGAAATTGTAAGTCGGTTCCGTGATTCGGTATCGAACTAATTCACCTTGTGTTTTTCGCCTTTAAAATAGTTCTTTCGCCCCCTACCATGTTACCGTTTATAATTTATGAAGTGCGAGATACACAGGGCGAACGGGTGCGAGACCCGTGATTCCGCACGTTGTAAATATTAATCTTTATAGTCGGATGTAAATGATGAATTATTTTGCGGAGTCTTAATACTCAATAAGTTATTGGGAACAATTGAGAACTGTCAAATGCTTATGAAACGTAACGAATACAATGCAAAATAGAATGTAAGGTATGAACATTAGAGTTCAAACTGCCAGCTTGTGCACTTTAGTGATTAAATATTGCATAATATATGTACTGTGTCCGAAACACGCTTGGACAAGACTTAATAATGACTCGATAGACCGCTTTTAAATGTTATCATTGATTGTGTTTTTATCAGTAATTATTGTATGGATTTCCACGCACAAATTGTTTTGTATAGAATTTGTTACAAGTCAAAATAACATTAAAAACTATAGGTATACTACTGTCAGCAAACTTTTTAAATAAATTGTTGATTTTTGCATGTTCATTTGTTCATATTTACAAAAGTTATAACAACAGTTGTATGGTTTATGTCTGCCTTTTCGTGTTATCTATGGTTCTTGAAATTCACTGAAGCGAGCGAGATTTACTTGCGAGTGCAATAACACTAGCAATAACTTCATAATACACGCATATACGTTTGGCGCGTATGATTAAAAATTAGCGTTTTTTTTGACAAACGCATTTTTTTTAGTAAAGCTCGCCCGACTTTTTGAATTTCCAGAACTAAGTCTTATCTACAGATTTATGGCGTATTATGTAAAAAGATCGTTATTTGCACCGATTTAACGCCGCAATAATAGACAATTTCGTACACAATAGTCGACCGCACCGATTTACAATTTCTTTTGATTAATTTTGTCGGTACTGGTTTGTATAGAGACTTCGTGGACGTCTAGCGGACTGGATCGAGAGGACCAGCTCTGATAAGCGTTAGTAAATCGACGCAGATCTATTTCTACATGAATACGATCGGAATCTGTACCATACGTCTAGCACTACGCGAGGGACTCACCTCAATTCATCCCACCCATATCTCTTATTCAAAAGTTTGCCAACAGTTGTGACTAGGGAAGTTTTTAATTTGTGTACAGTGCAAAAATGAGATAAGTAACCATTTTTGCACTGTAGATAAGTGCAAAAATGGTTACTTATCTCATTTTTGCACTGTACCTTATACGTAAAGTACCTTCATATATTATCTATGTTATTAATTGTAGTTATCAGAGATGTGTTCATATAGGCATTCCGTGACATGCCTAATTTCGTAATTATCCTACATTTATGCGAGAAACACAGAGGAGGGTTAAGGCTGGTTTTAGAGTTGCGCTGACAGCACGCTGACTGTCGGCGCTGACAGCCGAAAATGTATGAACTTATAGGAAGCGTTTTTGAATAACGCGTAGTTATCAGCGCGGACGGTTCATACATTTTGATGTCAGCGCCGACGGTCAGCGTGCTGTCAGCACGACTCTAAAACTCGCTTAAGAGTCGGGCGCGAGGCGGGCACGCCTCTATTCAGTTTGGTTTCTATGAAAGTTAACACATGAAACGTTTATACGGGTTGGGCGCGTTCCATAATTTTATTATAAATCGACGCGTTCGACCGCGCCCGTCCGACCCTAGTACCTGTCCTCTGTGTTACGCGCATTATATCTAGTATCTAGCCTGGGCATTTGATAGGTAACGTGAACAATGGTTGCCGATTTACAGAATACTGTATTGCATATTATGAGTAATTGTGCGAATTGTTGATCTCATTTGTTTACGGTCGTGTAGCTCAATGTGTAAATGTTTTTTTTGTGAAATACAGTTTTATTAAGAACGTGTAAATGTCTATTTTAAGAAATAATAAAATTATTATTGTATATATTTTGTAATGGAGATTTTTATACATAATTCAATTTTATTCAGTTCAACGGTTGTATGATGTTTCCAGTGTCAACTATCAGTTGTCTATTGCATTGTAAATATTAATTTAATCGAGATGTGATATGCATTCTGACTATTTACGTAGAGGTGTATAATAAAATTTATATTATACGCGTTGACATGGATTCGTGTATAAATTGATATTGTAAAAATTAACTTGAGTATGTTGTTCAGAGATTGACGTTTCGGACATAAATAAATAACTTTTACACAATTTATTATTTTTAATTTTAGTGAATAGGTATAATGAAAACCAATAATAAACCTCTACAGAATAGTACAAACATTGTCTCGATGCGGGAATTGAACCCGCGACTTATTAGTGTTGCACATTCAACCTCGACCAATGATTTCGAACCCGCGCTCTACTCACTGAACCAGCGGCTGTCTTAGATTAGGGTGATAAAATGAAAGGTGTTAGATTATTTGGTTAAAAAAGTATGCCTTTTTATTCTTTCAAATAGTCTTCATCTAAATTTATAAGAACATTGGACACAATCGAAGCTTTTTTACCGATAAATAAGTATAAATAATTTCATATTCACATAAATCGTCTTATTTATACATACATTACATTTATTTAATATCAGTCCTCTCAAAAGGTCCATTCTCTCCCTGCAAATTAAATTTTATTATTTACATAGCGATAGGGATTCGCGTCTACCGTACATACATACATCAACAATTAACAATTAATAGAGAGTATTTACAAAATATATTCACAATCACTCGCAGGTTCATTCGTCACCGTTCACTCGCGCGTCGTCTTCTTCATTCACTCGATTTGGCATATGGATGGCGGCTCATCACTAGCAGTCGTTCCACGCCAGCCACCAGGCGGCGCGGCCGGGCCGGCACACGGCGCGCTTCCGGCGCCGCCGCTCGGAGCGCTCGCCGCGCTCGGCGCGCCTCTTCACGAAGCGCACGTTGTACGGGTCCTCGGCCAGCTCCGGGTAGCGCGCCACGTCGTGCACGTACTCGCCCTCGTAGCCCGCCACCGAGCCCGCCTTCTGGATCTCGTCCAGCTCCGCGGCCGACCACTCCAGCGAGCCGCCCAGCCCCTGCCGCAGCGTCTCGCGCTCGCGGTGCCACGCCTTGCGCACGGCCGTGGATCGCGCGTGGTGCAGCAATCGCTGGCGTTCGCGCTCTGCGCTCGTGCCGTATCGTAAATTCACTATGCTCGTCCGCCCATGGATCTTCACATCCGCGTACGATCGTCCTCCCTCCGCCACTTCATGGAACGTCACGTTCAGCTTGCCCTGCATACGCTTCAGCTGTTGCTTATCGTCGGCAGCGCGCCATGTCTCCTCCTTCACGAAATAGAATACATCCTGTTGGTCACCGTGCACGACGAATGAGAACGGTAAAAGGTGCGATCGGTTGAACACGGAGGTGTATACGTCCCTGTAGATAGCATTGGCGGATGGTACTGCAGTGACGACAGCACGTCCGCGTGAATTTCGGGATACGAGTATGCCTCTACCGAACGGCGGCTCTGAGTCCGTGCCGACTCGCTTCGGGGCCAAATTGAGTGCGTCCGTTTTGAGTGCAGACATTGCCGGAATGGAGAGGCTTCGGAAGTCTGCAATGCGTTTGTTGGACATGTGTGAAAGGAAGCCCGACTCGATGGTGACGCTGGGCAGCAGCGCAGGTGCCGCCGGCAGCACCGGGCCCGTGGCGGCGGGCGCGGCGCCCCACACGGGCCGGCCGCGAGGCACGCTCGGCAGCACGGAGCCGCCGGGCAGCTCGTCGGGGTACAGTTGTGGGGCCAGGCTCTTGGTATCGTACCCCAGTAGTTTCAGCCAGGATAAGTGATCTGCAACAACGGCAATAAAAAAATAAGTAACACTTTCAGCAGATTAAGTAACCTTAGGAATTTATAATGACACTTGGGTTTTATATTGAGAGAAATATTAGAATATTGACAAAGGCTATTTACCTGCAGGTTTCTTATTCTGCGGCCTCACGTTAATTGGATCGTTTCCATTGAACCTGTACAGATGCAGCTGAGTCGGATTATGTATTCTGTCGATTAGGTTTTCCCATAAGGGCGACATCCATTGTCCTATGAGAGAGTCATATACTTTTCCATTCGCCATGTGTACCAATGATGTTACTTGATCTAGAAGTCCTCCACAGAAGTCTACTGGTAGGTATAGGTATGGATTGGAGTCGTAGACGATATGACCGTATGGTGATCTCATAATATCTCGAATACCTTCTCCATATTGATTGAACACCATTACGGGGGTTCCGCATTGGTCAGTCGCAATGTAGTATTTGTGTCTGGCAACCTGCAAAAGAAAACATTAAAAATTAATTCCTGATCCGGGAACAAATCCTTTAGAATATTGATAGTTGATGTAAATTGCGATCTTAGTATCTTTTAAGAGGGGAATCAATGATCATCATCAACCACTATTATCCTACTTTTGGTATATGGGTCTCCCTTCAGTCGAATAGGTTTTAGAAAATTCTCCGCGATGCTGCTGAGTTACGGGTTTCAAACTCCTTAATGAAGCCTCAGTTTTCTATTTTTCTTTCTTATTTAAGTATATTTTATATTATGTGCAAATCGTTTCGCCCTTGTATTTTCACCTACCTGAGTATAAATGAGGTGACCTCTGTCGTCGTAGACTAATGTCATAAATCTATTCTCCCGTGGCGAATAAATGTGGCTAACTTCGTGAGGTTTTTCCTTATTTGTGTAGAAGAATTGTGTTACATTTCCGAAATTGTCTTTACGGGTAGACAATCTGAAAATTATAATTATTTATTAGTATCCTTTTCTTCCTTGAAACTTTCTTGGAAATCTGTATTACGTAGAAAAATGTACGTCAGTGATACATACCTATCTAAATGGTCGTAGTAATAGCGGACATCAAATCTTCCTCGTTTGCTAGCCCTTATTAGCAGACCTTTGGAATTATATTGGAATCGTTCTTCTCTAGCATTTTGCGAGACTAAACCTCTACTATCATATCTGTATTGACCTTCTCCGAATTTGATGATACGGTCCATATCATTGTATTCCATGGGTATTGTGTGTCCCCTGTAAGTTAACGACAGCATGTTTCCATTGTCGTCATATCTGAAGCCCCAAGGTTCTTGAGCCTCTACACCAGTCAATTGTCCATCACAATCCCATGTGTAGTTTTTGACATTAGTATAAGTATTCACGCCAACATTTCTTGTATGTGTCCTCGTTTGAGATATTCTGCCATGTTTGTCATAAGAGAACTCCATTCTGAATACTTCCATTCTATGAATATTGACAGTAACTTCTTTCTGTAAGAATTGATCGTTTAGCGCCCTGGAGAACATAGCAATGCCATCATAAACAGATGTTTCATTCCACTTCTGTTTAGATACTGTGAATTGGCCTAAGATTTCTGGTGCACCCGTTTTAGGGTTATAAACAATATGGTGTGGTATTAGAGTCTGACCACCAATACGACCTTGAACAGCAGTTGTTCGGTAATTGTTGTCATATTCGTAAATGATCTTTGCATTGCTCAGTCCGGTTTTGGCTCCGTAATCTAATCGCTCTTCCATGAGGAGACCACCAGCGTATGTGGACTCCCATCGATAATCGACATCCCGATCTACGTGAAGAATTTCCGATGGAAGACCGCTACTTTCAGCATAATGTATTTGCGTTTGTCCATCGCCATGTACGACTTCAGATACCTTATTGGATGTGAAATATCTATAGACTACTCGAGCTCCGTCTCCGGGGAACACAGTTTGCAAGAGTTCTCCAGTGTGAGAGTAATGTTGCAGATATTTCTTCGTAGATCCCGGTGGTGTGTATGTTACTCTCAAAAATCCTATTGATGGTTGAACACTGAATGAGTGATTGGTCCCTGATGGTAAAATTACATGTGTTAACCCTCCATCATTGTCGTACACGAATTTGAAACTCCTTTGGCTGGCCAAAGTGATCTTGGATACAAGATTGCCTTCATTGTAATAAATAAATTTGGTTCCATCTTGAGGACTAGTGATTTCTGATAGCATGCCATGAGGATCGTAGCTGTAAGATTCCTCAGTATCTCCCCATTTCCAGCCATTAATTCTGTAGAATCTGTCATAGGATATATTCAGAGGAACTCCAGCACCGTGTGGATTAAATGATAACGGTAAACCAGCAACATCGTACGCAATAGTGAACAAGGGGTTTCTGTCGGCATTGAAGAAAGTTTCACGACTCTTAAATTGATCAAATTCTATGATTAGGACTCTGGAATCATTGACCCATATTTCTCGATTTAGAGTCTGCTGTGGGTTTCTGACATCTCCGACGAGTGTGTATAGAGAATACATATTGTTTATCAAACCATCACCAAAAGTAGTTGTTTGGTGTGACCACATGTGGAGCATTTCAGCTTCAATAGGTAAAGCAGCTTCTAGCAATGGATGTTTAGCTGCAGCAATACTTTCGAATTTTCCGCCCCACGGTGTATCGAGAAGTAATGTGTTGTTGGTATAAATTCTACCCTCTGTAATCTGTTTGCCGTTATTTATAGTGATCTGTTTGAATGATTGACCATGTAGTACGTATTCACATTTTTTGGCAACACCAACGGGGATAGTGCTCGATGGATTCGAAACAGTTACTGCTAGTCCGTAGTTTTTAGCTAACCCTGACGCAATGTGAACTTGTTCCCCTGAGGGCATGATTATCTTTGTTACTCGTCCAAGTTCGTCGTAATTGTATATTACGGTATCTCCAGCCTAGAAACAAGGAAACGTTAATTAGCAAATAAACATAGAAATACCAATAAGTCAATTAGACAAATTAGATATTATAATTATTATCTTCCGGAAAATATTACAATGAATTATTAAAGTTACAGATACTAAATGGAAATGATCATACATACCCCTGATCGGCTATTGAGAAGTCCTGTGTTTGCATCGTAATCGAGTTCAAATTCAGATGTGCCTTTTTCCGATATTTTTGTAAGGTATCCTATTCCAGAAATCTTCAATTCTAGTTTGTGATCTTGTGTATTTTCTATTGAGCTAACAACATTACTGTAGTCTCGTAAAAGTTGTATTTTGTTTCCAGAGGCATCCGTTACAGTGGAAAGTTTTCCAAAACTAGTATTTTTAGAATATAAGAAAGAGTATCTTGTCTTTCCTGATGTTAAATCTTTTGTGGTGATATGCTGTCCATAACGGTTGAACACATAGATTTCTGAAGTTGGCGGATACGGTATTCTAAATTCACCATTCTCATCATGTGTTGGCAAGTAATGTTTTAGAGCCAAGATATGTAATGATCCTGTTAACAATGAATTGCTTAATTAAAAAACGGTAAAAGAACTGAATTAATGAAAATGTTTTTTTGTAGTTGAAACTATACTCGAAAAGAGAAACATAATAATGTAAAAATTCATCAATAAAGACTAATTACCTTGATCGACAACATTTAGGACACCATCTGGCGTAACAGCGAGAGCAGATATAGTTTGGAACTTGGCATTAGAAGATAAAAGGGTTTCTGTACTCGTAGGCGGTTCATCTCCTGCAGCAACGCTCAGTTTGCAAGGACAGCCTGCCCCTTCATCCCTTGAATTAGCAGGTATTGCTGTTGCTGATGTAGACATGTTACATTCACAACTCAACTCTTTCAAATTCTCCTGTACTTTTCCGGCGAAATGCATGATCTTTCCAGATGGGTCAATAGATTTTATCGTGTTTGATTTTTTGGAATCAGATTCTGCCACGTAAAGTATCCCACTAGGAGCAAATGCCAGCGCTAAAATTGTGCCTAAGCTTGAATCTTCTCTGAAGTCAACGCTGGTTTTGTTAGTAGGTTTCGCAATTGGCTTGCCATCGCTTCCTAGACGACAATGAGAGGGTTGTCCAGCAACTACCTTTATTTTCATATCTACTGTTAGTTTCAATATGATCCTGTCGTCTATGAAGTATAGAGATCCGTCCAGCGGAGAAAGGGCAACGCCAGTTGGCCATTGAAGTTGCGCTTCATACGGAGCAATAGCACCACGGCACGGTACGGGCGCCCAGTGGTTATGATGTCCATGGTGTCCAACAAGAGTATGTATGATTCCATTCGGATCGACTGCTCTGATATTTGTTCCATCAGCGATGTACATAGTTCTATCTGCCGCTATGGCAAGACCTACAAAAAAAATGTTTTTATTCTCACGACAATTACAATTTCTGTACAAAAAAATGTTATTTGATAGTCATTGACCAGAGGGACAAAACTATTGAAACTGAAATGTGTAAATTCGAATACTGACCTTTGGGATGTGCTAGCTTAGCCTTAATAGCAGGTCCTTCGTCACCGCAATTTGAATCATCTCCTGGCACACACCGATCGCCATTTCCGACTACAGGCTCCGAGTTCGAAGACGGGTCGCGAACCTTTTCCAATAATAATACTTTACGCACTTGGTGCCTTTCAGAGTCTGATATGTAGAGGTTACCGTCTGCTGGCGATATGCAAATGTAATATTGGTATGCAACTTGAGTAGTCCTGAAAATAACAGATTAAATTAATAAAATCATAACTAATATTACTTGAGGAAATCAAATTAAAATATGAATAGAAATGAAATACAAGAAATATAAGATAATAGAAACATGTACTTGAAAATATATTACTTACTCTAACTGAAGCACAGTGGTGACCACTCCTTCAGGGGTGATACGTCGGACATAGTTAAAATCTCCCACATAAAGAGAACCGTCAGGTCCAGATGTCAGAGCAGTTGGAGTTAAAAGTCGGGAGTCAGCAGCTTTGCCGTTGCAATGGTCAGGGCAGTCCAGGGACCGTTGAAGACCAGTACCCATTACAACCTGACGAAAGAAAAAATCACACATTTAAGACAATAGAATAGCTTAAAACATTAAGATTGGAAAAATATAAATCGGAAAGAGTTGAATTGTATAATTATTCTGTTTCAGTAAAATTTCGTATGAAAAAGACAGGCTGCAATGTATTGAAATTTTAGAAACTTAAACTTACCTGTACAGTTCTAGGATATTGTTTCAAATGCAGTAATGCCCCATCGCCTTTCTGGAGTATACCTTCATGGAAGTTGTAATGGTGATGTATATCCAATCCCCAACCGCCAATATCCGATATGTCCACATCAAAACCTGCTAAAGTTGCCGTTTGTGTCTCCCATACAATCGATGAGCAAGATGAGTATTCATAGCCTATCGAAATTTTCGCTTGTGCTTGTCCGTATACCTGTTAGTTTTAAAATATTTTAATATGTGGATGGACATTCATTTTCTTATAGATTAGCAGTTTATGAATAGCCTATTAGTCATGAGTTGATTTAAATTTCTGTAAATATAATTGCTATCAAAAGCTAATTGAGATTTGATGTTATGATTAGAGCTACCAAAGACTTAGATTTTTGAAACTTACCTTCTGCTTATAAACATTCCGTTTGTTCCATGCGAATACATGAGTTAAGTCAGGATCAGCTTCATAAGTATGAGTGTGGAGTGAGCCTTCAATTTCTACTCGGACGTGCACCCTTGCTAGACTATCAGGTACTATACGGCGAGTTAACTGTACGTGAACACACGAGAGGTAACCAGCAGCTTGAGAAGATCTGTATGTCAGCTTGACTGAAGAGCCAGGTATGCCGATGGACTCGCTAACAATCTGTATACAAATTAATATAGAATAAGTTATCGCATTAAATAAATAATATCGCGTTAAATAAATAAAAGTAGTTTTGGATGCTATCGTTGAGTGGTCATTTCAGATTTATAAAAGTATAACCGACAGTGACGCTCATTTGCGTCTGGAGAGTGGGGAATAACTACAAACACTTAGGTATTTTAGTCAGAAAGATAATAATAAATGGAGTAGGAACAATTTGTTTAAAGTAAAATAAATGTCAAGGATTGTTTGAAAAGTTTACATATGATCTTACTTTTAGCCTGAATATAAGTTTAATAGAATATACCAGAACTTAGCTCTACCTATAACACCGGCGGAGCAAGCTTCAGTTGTTTTGTTTTAACAATAGAGTGGTTAAAGCATTTTACATTAAACCGGTAGTTTTTAACGAAAATGTACAGGATTCGATAACTTTATATCCTCATACTTTAACATATAGGTTTCATAAAATACATTCGTTGTGACCTGTAAATTCCATGAAACGGGAATATTTCGTTCACGGGTTTGTATTATATAAAGTCATGCAACGAGACGATTGCACACGTTTACTTTATAGCATTGTCGAACCGGTGGAATAAATCGAACCGACTCGACTCACGATTCGATACACGTTAAATCGATAATTACACTGAATGTATATTGCTATTATTTATTTCAGAGTTTGCACACGGTAACATCCTATTCGAATATTTCAAGCTTAACGTTCAGGTAGTTAATCCATCATAGTTTATATTCACATTAAATGGTTCTGCTAGTTTGTAAATAAGATACGTGTCTTATTATTATTGCTTCTGCTACTGCATTTACAAAATGTGAAAGTTAGGAAATATTACATAATATCATCAAATATATACTGACGATCTCCGTGGCGTAATGGTTACCACGCCAGACCGCCACCTAGGAGGTCCCGGGTTCGATCCCCGGTCGGGTCATGATGAAAAACGAACTTTTCTGATTGGCCACGGGTCTTGGATGTTTATCTATATACGTATTTGTTATAAAATATAATATCGTTGAGTTAGTATCCCATAACACAAGTTTCGAACTTACTTTGGGGCTAGCTCAATCTGTATGAATTGTCCCTATTATATTTATACTACAACGATATATATTAATATATTCCAGCTATTCTATCAGACAAGTTAAATTAACAGTTTTCCTATGACATTTCTACAATGTATCCCACATTACTGAAACAGAAGGGACTCCGGGAATCAGGAACCCGTAAACCCAACAAAACACGTAGGTTTCAGAATAATAAAATATATATACGTAAGTAGTAATAATAATAAATATTATTCACCTGAGCCTCTGGGTATATGACAGTGGTAGTGTGCGAGGAGGCGGCGGGGGCAGCGAGAGGCGGCACGGCGACCACCTCGGGGCGTAGTTTCTCGTGGTCGTGGGCGGCACACGGAGGCGCACCCGACTCCCACCATTGAGGTGTTGGAGACCAGTCCAAACGTGCTGGTGCTCTGTTTAATTAAAATAATTGTTACAAATGTTAGGGCTTGTTGCGAGTGGAGAGACATGAATAACATGGCGCACTTTTAGCTTTATTTATGGATCATCAAGCTTACCTAACCAAGTATACTTGAAAGCTGTCGGTATAATTTTGCCGTTCCGTATTCTTGACTAGACACTATCGCTAAATTGCTTTAAAATTGCGTCGTCAACTTATAAATTTAATGTGGTCGGATTGTACACTAATCGTTTGTTTAAAATATAATGTTTGTTTCAATTACAAAAACAATATTGGTCATTGGAATTATTATTAAATAGCAATTGTAGATTTTGTTAAAAGTTTTTGAAAGTTAATGAAAAGATCATATTATTATGATCTTTTGTTACTGTGAAGATTAAAAATACCTTGGTGTGGGTACTTTGATGCTGTCATCGCTGAGTTCCATTTCCACTGGTGGCAGCACGACGATCTGGTTCCATGGCACGAAGACGGTTTTCCTTAGTGGCTTGAACGGTGACCTCTGGAACTGAAGGGTGACTGCACCCCCGCCATTTACCAATACGTCGAACCTGATTAGGCATGATGGGTTAATTTTGGGCAAACTGTGTTCTATTTGGTCATCATTACTCAAAATCTAAAAGTTAATTATTCTATGCGTCATCGCGTTTTACATTTTTTAATCTAGCAGAAACACCAATACTTATTCTTGTATTAAGTATATTTAATTTGCTAAGTAGGTACAATAATTTATCACAATGTCCCCGGGTATAATTTTTTTTTTCTGAAATTCCTGCTTAATTTCTGCATTCAGTTTAAATTCAATGTCGTCATTTCGATTTTCAATTGTTTCATTTCAAAAAAGGAATAGGCAAAGCCAGTCTTCAACGTTTCGTAGTTGTTGTCATTTTATGGTTTTTGAAGAATGTTTTTACAAAAAGACTTGTTGCATTTCTAGCAGAAGGACTAGTACAGTCAGATGCACGTCGAGCTTTACACTTGCAGTTCAATTTTGGCTCTTATGTCATAGAACTTAAGAATGGTCCAAAGTTCAATGTGTAAAGGTCAACCTGCTCTTGACTGTACTAACCGAACTAAGAGAAGCTTGTAAGTCAGCCTATCTCTCTCTTTTTCTTATATCGTATTAATAATATTTTTCTTAAACTTCATTTTTTAATTGAACAATGAGCTATCATTAATTTCTCATTACACGTTGTCAAGGTAAGCAACGATGACCTCAGCCCGTATTTAGATGGCTATAAAATTATTTTAGAAAAAGATGGGTTTAGATGGCGGTCGTTTAGTGATAATTATTCTCTGAAACACTGCCACCAGCTACCGTGCCTTTAACACCAAAAGAAGTAGAAAATTGAACATTAAACAATACAAAATAAGGCATCCATTCTGTATTTGGTTAACCTTACACCATAAACAATTATTTACATTAATGTAAGTGTTTGTTTACAAAATATATTGTTTTCGCATGAGCGGCGAATATAAACGGCTTAACAACTTTATGGTAATCGACGATTAAATGCTCAGACATGTCATGTTATTCGATTAAATGTTCACATGATACTGGTTCTGTTCCGAGTAATTCGATTTCATACTTGGTGCTTTTACTGACGCACAAGGAATTTATAACGACCATGGCCGAACATTAATGATGATTGTACCCTGCTCAAATATTTATATTTTGATTGTTGTTTATTTAAACATATCCGTTTATCACGCAACATTCTACATGTATCGACACATCTGTGATTGATGAACGTTTATTAAAATATGTTTGTACGTATGTATCCATTTCGTTGGGCTGTGAATATCTTTTATGTTTAGGATATTAGTGTGGGAAATCATGAGTTAAATTACCAGTAATGAGGAATTTGATGATTTTATTGATAACCAGTTTGGAATATTTCGTATGCAGAAGTTTGCTGCATTTGTTTTTGAGGTGTCGTTTTTCGGATCAAGAAGACATCGGATATTCATTTTTTCGTTATTTTGGAAATCGGAAGGAAAAAACATCGTATTTTTGATATTCGGAATTATCATATTCGTGTTTTTAATTAAAGTAATTTTATTTTAAAGGAAATTTGAAATTCGGAATTTTCAAAATCGGAGTTTCATATTTCAGAGTATTGTAGTGTACCCATAATTTTGACTAGCAAGAGAAAGTGCCTGGTTCTTGAATAAACAATTTCATTTCAAGTCCATATCATATTTTTTTAATTTTCTTATTTAACCACAACAAATTGGTGGTGGTGGTTGGTGGCAAACTCCATCCCACTTGATGTTGAGCAGTTCTTAATCTTGTATAATAGTGATCAAAGTAAAAAAATATCAAATCAGTTTTTAATAAAATAAAAAAACCGGTGGAATTTATCATGGACATAGAAAAACGTGTAGAAATTTTAAAACGTTACCGCAAAATTCTTATTATATCAGCATTAATTATTAAAATGTCGTTCAAGAACTTGTTCTTAAAAGATACACATTAAGTTGTTTAACTTTTAAGTAACGGTAGTAATTTATTCATCAGTGTTTTAAGTCGAAAACAGTAAACGCCTACGCTAATCATTGTATACTGAGTCCAAATTAGGATTTCCTATTATACTTAATCATTGTCTAAGCTTGATACGGTTAACATAACTTTAATAGCACGTAAAATAAATTGGAAAGATTTTATAGCTTATGAGAAAATAAACATTAAGTAAAACCTACTGAGTTTTAAAGGTCGTGGATTTAAACTGGTGGCGAAGAACTATTGTTTTAATAGTTACTTAAGTTGTTTGTTCGTAACTTACTAACCATTAACGTTTTATACATGTAAGACATTGGTACAATAAGTATTAATTTTTTTAAGAAAGTTCGAAACTTCACAGAATATTAAATTTTACAATTACAAATAAAATTCGGTCGGTAATTCGATTTCTTAATAGGTACATTTATTTCTCTGGTCTGTTTATCGTGGAACTCTATGGTAGAGGTTCTATGTGTGGCCATGGCACAAAATAGGTTCATAGGGCAGTCAACAGATACTGGTTAATGGTTATTAATACATATAAAATACTTAATATGAATATTCGAAAAATATTAAAAACAACGAGTTTATGAATTATGTTCGGGTTACGCTAATTTCATGAGCCTATATAACGATGATAATGATTCGATACAAATATTTTTATCACTTTCAAAGCTTAAAATATTTAAAAAAAAATGTGTTAGACCTTACAAATACAGCATAAGTTTTAATTTATAAGTGTAACTATTTTGACTATACCCATTAGTATTAAGGTATAGCCTAATGGTATAGCAAAAATAAGTTTTACTTACCATCCTCCTTGTCTGGTGAGCGTGAATCCGAAGCGGGCCTCCCGATCCACGGAGACCCTGATGCCGATGATGCCGAGTCCCTGGGGCGAGACCACCTGGCCCCTCATGACGGAGACGCGGCTGGACAGACCGACACCCGTCAGTGTGCATCATGGCAAACGCAGCACGGTTCACGACATGGTACCATTCACTCTCATTAAAAAAAAAACATATTGAACAATATTTTTGTAGTGTTTTTATTTTATGATTTTGTTTTAAAAGTTGTAACCATTCTGAAATATTATTTTCATTGGACTCAAATCCGATCCTATTTTACTGAAATTTACGTTACAAAGACGAACGTAGTTTTAATTCTGTTAAGTTATATCTTTCAACATATTTTTCAATCATTTGTTGTTAAATGTTAGTTTGTTTTTATAGTTGTTAAATGTTTCATTTGTAGTTAAATGTTAACGTTATTATATTAAGCTTTAAAGATCCATATTACATTAAGGTATTGTTTTTAAGCTATTGCATAGCTTTTATCGCGGGCTTTGAGCGCGGCGACCGAATCAAAAAATTCCGTAACGAAAATAAAACCTAACACCCTCCACTCCGCGCGGCGTTGAAAGCCGTGCATCGTCTAACGTCGTTTCAGTTCGGCAAACTTCGGCATGGTGTTTGTGGGCGTGCGACTAGACGTATGCGTGTAGACTAGCTGCTAACTGCTCATATCATAACTGATTCTATCTCTTTTAGACACGATGCTAGGTGAGACAGCGTGCTTTTTGGCCGCGTCCACGAGTGAGTCCGAGCCCGCGACTATGCAATAGCTTTACCGCGGTAGTCCCCGAGTGCTACACGTTTTTTTAAATGGGTGGGTTTAATTTGCGATGGATAATCATTACTTCCCAGAATTTGACTGGTGTAATGATACAAGAAGAAGTATTACGTTGTGAAGATAGGGTGTATTTGCGTTCGAGTCTGCGCTACTATGAATATACCCTAGAGCACCCTTCAGTATATGAAGAAATTGTTGTATTTATGATGATAACTGGTAGATAGAGGCTGGTAGAGACAACTTTACTTCCATTCATTTGTGCAATAAAATATGAATACATTAAGAAAAACTACTTTTGTACAATTCATTGCAAAAAAATGTATTTTATTTTTCACCTAAAGATTGTTAAGTTTATGCGTATAGTGCAAAGAAAGTATATATCTATCTATATATATATCTACGTACATTATTATCATTACTTATATATAATAATATAAGAGAGGTATGGCACAGCGGAAAATTCGCTCAAGTCGGAGCAGCCCGTCTGGGGAAGGACCTTCACCTTACAGAAGATCGTAGCCAAATAGCATTGGTCTCGACCATGTTATGTTCCTACTTAAGGGTACAGCTGAACCGATTTCGCTAATTGTTTTTTTTTGAATATTCCTATAGGTAAGTACGAGGATGGTTCTTACGGAGAGAATAATTTAAAAATTCCCACGACAAAGCGGGATACACGCAAACGAAGTTGCGCGGGTTTCGCTAGTTTCTAATAAAAAATATAACTATAAATAAAATAAATAATAAATAAATATATGGGGACAATTCATACAGATTGAGGTAGCCCCAAAGTAAGTTCGAAACTTGTGTTATGGGATACTAACTCAACGATATTATATTTTATAACAAATATATAGATAAACATCCAAGACCCGAGGCCACTCAGAAAAAGTTCGTTTTTCATCATGACCCGACCGGGGATCGAACCCGGGACCTCCTGGGTGGCGGTCTGGCGTGGTAACCATTACGCCACGGAGGTCAAACTTTAACTTGGTAGTATGTATTAAGGTATAAAAATAAATTTAAAATGTCGTAATGTTAATATCTCGATACTAGTTGTAAGTAGTTGTAACTGATCACAATGTAATTATATTTTGATACTACTGCATTTATACACTTGCCTTTTATTTTTTAACCGACTTCAAAAAAGGAGGAGAGGTTCTGTTTCATTGTAAGTATTATTTTTTTTGTTCTGTTTTTATTTGCTCAGCATTTTTTGTGTTAGTTCAAGTATAAAAGTTTAAAATGGAATATTACAGGCTTATTTATTAACGATTATTATCTATCAAATGTGTGAAGCCTTTAAAAAGTTCATTTATCTATCAATAATTAAAGAAATAAAAAAGAAGTAAACACATTCATCAATTATTGTTACATTTTCTTTTTTTAAAATAAATGTTTTGTTTTGAAAACATCAATGATTAATTTAACCAAGACTTTATCCCCACCCGTCCTTCAGACTATCGCATTGTTAACAATCACATTAATTTGAGACTAAATTTAACGTAAAGAAGATTGAAGATCTGCTATCAAGACAACAAAGTTATTATTTCAGAAATATATTTTTGGACAGGTCTATTTTATCGGTATTAAATAAACATATTTAATGTCTTTTAATATTTGATACGAATGCAATATACATAAATATCACACAATGCAACAGGTATTACGGAATAGTATCACAGCACAGTACTATCATCTTTATGAAATAATATAAAAAGTGCTATTTCTCTATTAGTACAATAAAAAAACAACAATTAAAAATGATTTGTTAATTATCAACCTTTTTGTTTTTTTATTTATTTTAATTAATTTTATTCCATAATAGTTTGTGGTGCCAAATAACTACACAGAAAATACACGTCAAAAAACGTTTTTACAACTTGATATTTATTTTAATATACATTGTACATAAACAACTCTTTCGCACTTTGTTTATATTTTTTATGACATCGTAGGAAACAAAGCGACATATTAGAAGCATACGTACGTTATTAAAATATTGAACTACAGTTTACTACTTTGATTTATAATAACCAAACAACCCAATTGAACAACCTGCAAAATTTTCCAATTGTCAATCAAAACATTACGCTTCGGTAAAACTAATGTAAAACCATCGTTACAAGCTGACATTTAATTAATACAACCATGTCACGATATTTGTAATTAACCTAAAAAGTAGGAAACGGGGACGCGTTTGATGATCTCTTTTAAAACCGTTGCGTGGGCATGGGGGAAATTATACAGTGGCTCTTTACCGAGCTCAATCAAGCATAACAACGTCCCTAGACGTTAAAACGCTTATTGCCGATAAAATACACTCGTTAAACATTGGAAATGTCTAAATGTTGCAAGTAACGTTAATTCAGTTTGTTGATTACCGTTATTTTATGACATAAACTATACCTACTTTGTTTTTGTATATAGTATTAAATAAATTATCTAGTCACATCTTTCTGGTGAGGTTCAATTGAGTTGCTCAAGAAATAAAAAGCCACGAAATATCGCTAACAACCTAGCGCCTCATATGATCTTGTAGCGTTTGGTATAGAAACTCTAGCTAGAGCTAAGACTGTGAATCTGAACGTCGACAATATTTCGTCTACTCATTGCTTTGACAGAACCTACTTCGGCAACACACACCTTCGAAAAACACTCGGAATCCTTCTTCGAAATGCATTTGTTATGTGGATCTCTATTTCGAAGGATCATAATATTACTGTGTTAAACATAATGCTATCGAAATAGGTACTGTGTTTCGCAATTGAGACTTTGTCGGAATAATTAATGGTCGAAGATCAGAATTTTCAGTCTTTAGCTAGAACGTTCGGCTAAATTATATAATTTTCAATAATTTAGTACCTGTTTATTCCATTTATTTTCTTAATAACCATTATATTACAGGTTAATAAAATATAACGTAGAATTTTTGACCTAGTGTCTTTGGACTGATATTATTTTCAACGATCTCTGTGGCGTAATGGTTATGCCTTACCGCCACCTAGGCGGTCCCGGGTTCAAATCCCGGTTATCATGATGAAAAACGATCTTTTTCTGATTGGCCTGGGTCTTGGATGTTTATCTATACATATATTTCTTATAAAATATAGTATCGTTGAGTTAGAAAGCCATAATATAACACAAGTTTCGAACTTACTTTGGGGCTAGCTCAATTGTCTGAATTGTCGCTATATATTTATTATTTATTTTATCCAGACGTATTTTTAATGGTCATTAATACACACATAACAATTTGATTAGTTTATAAAAGTAACAAAAATGAAAGACAGGTATTTTTGTAATTTATTTTTTGCACATACTACGTAGCGATTGTGAAGCCACACTGACATTCCTATTCAAAGTTGAAATAGAAAGTACATTTTCTGTTGATCCATAATGGCCTATATATAAAAAGGTCTGTGACACCTTTAGTAGTAAAAACTTAAGTGCTGCAGGTATCATAGAAATCCTTAGCTCATACATATTGCTCTCATGGTGATATTATGTGTCTTGTTCTTTTATGATAGATTCGTCTATTAAAATGTATCAAATACAGAATGTGATAACCTACTGTGTGACATTAAAACTTTGCCACTGATTGCAATAAACAAATCTTAGATACGTTATGCAATAGCATCAACCATAACATTGTAATTTCCCATGTGTCACAGAGAAAAAATCTATTAATGTTCTAATCTGCATATTTATGGTATACACATGTAATTGGTTAATTAAGTCGTTCACATATTATAATGGTAATATCCCTTCTGTGTCTGTACTCTGTTACTACCCGCTGTTATTTATTGTAATTTGGCTGTCAATTCTTAATTGTGGTTTCCTTTTCATATAAAATTAATTAATAAACCGGTAAAGCAAGTAGGTTATATTTTATACTGTTTTGATGCATTCATGATTTTAATTTGACGTAGGTGGATAGAATATTATGCAATTGTCTATTGAATTTTTATTTTATTTTATTAGAAAAATTACGAAAATTGTTTTAATAATTTTGTTTTTGTAGTTGAGTTGTTGTAGCTTGAACTATAAATTATAAAATTAAACGGAACCAGTTTGACTGATTTCAGGTTTTTTTTTTTAGTTTTTTAACATAAATATATTTAACATTTCTATAGATCGTATTAGATTAAAGTGATGCGATTATTCATAATTATTATTTTATGCGCAAAAATCAAAACATAAAACTAAAAATGAGTGACTAAGCGCTAAGCGCCATGTCGTACACATATTTTTATTAGTTTGGTCGATATCTAAACTTGGCACGTTTAAAGGTTATTTGGTTTTAGATATAAACAGTACACCATTTTGCCCCACTGGGACAGGTGTCTGCGGTTCTGCACAGTGTGTTCACGCGTAGATTTCTTCTATTAATAATTAAATAATTTTTCAAGTAACCAACTTTAATAAATTTATACTGACCTAAAAATTTTATAAACCTTTTTAAAGAAACCCTGTAGGAGATTGTTTTAACATTGGAAATATTTTTTGATCGCTTCTGTACCCCGTTTTTAACAAAAGTGCGACATGCCGATATTTCCGTTATTTCTAGGTCAATATAGTTAATATTGAGGTGTCAAAATATTTGTATTGACAAGATTAATAATTTACAAAAAAAAAAACTGACATAATAGTCAAATAATATTTCTTTCATAGATAAAAAAAAAATGCTCTAAAATGGTAATTTTTTGGTGTACCTTGTGGGCCCAATATCTACTTTTATTTATGATATTTTTTACATAAACAACATGTATATGTTATATAATCTCGTGATGTTTTTCGAAGTTTTAGAAAATAATAATAAATTTGGGAATTATGACGATTTTAAGATCTAGGGTTGTGCGTCTCGGGTGCGCGGGTTTTCAAATAACATATTTGGGGTTTTGATATAGATATTTTATTGATTTTGATTTGATAAATAGTTGGTTTTCATTATATTTTTGTGTTTTATTAATACTATTTACAAAATTAAAAAAAATAACGATAAAAAATAATATAAATTGTCAAATTAGTCAATGTTTGAAAATAAAGATAATAATCATAATATTTAAAAATTTATTTACTATTGTTACGTGAAACTTGAAAATTAAGTTTTTATTTATTTCCAATGCTATTTGAAGGTCATGTGGTGCATGAGATCTGTGTTTTTATTTTTATTTTAACTTATCAACTAATGTTATTAAAGATTTTCGAAACCTGAAAGAAAGCATTTTTAATTTTAATTTGTGATAATATAATGATAAAACATCTGATGAAATGATTTATGATGTGAAAGATGACGTAAACGTTTTTTAATAAAAAAAAACTTCAATTTATTTAACACAAGTACAAAAATATCGTCTTTATTTGAGATACATTAACTTTACTATAAGTATACGAATATAATGTTAATTACATTTAATTGATACTAATTTTATATGACACGTAAGAAAATAATTAATTATGTGAATGGTACCATATCGCGTTATCCTTCGTTCGAAACTGAGCGAAGTGTTGTGCCGTGTGCCTAATTAAAATAGTGAAGTAAAAGTATGAAAAATAATATCAAAAAATAAAATAAGAAGTCTTAGCATTGCACATTCTCGTACCAGGATCAGCTAGTTGCCAGGAAATATTGCAGTGTACGTATTTTTTATTGTAATAAAGTATATTTAAAAAAATACCTGATGGTATAATAAAAAAATAATTAAAAATTAAATTTTTATTAATTCTCATTTATGTGTAACGTATTATTTATTTATTTATACTATGTATTTACGTAAACTGAAATACTCCTAGATAGGTATGTATCATAATGCATGTAACAGCTGCCACACAAACCATATTTTAGAATAATTTTGATATAATAATTAAGTATTTTTTGTAAACTTTAGAAATTGGTGCAAGAAAAATATTTCAAACAATACAAACTAAATATTAAAGCTCATAAATAAAAATATATTTTTTAAAAGCAAAATTACATTATGAGAAATCCAAATGATAAATTACCATTAACCTGTTTCCAATAGCTTCTTATAATTAATTATTAAAGGTGAAATAATGATAATATAAATAAAAAATTCAGACACAGTAATTACATAATAAAGACAGTATAATAGAGACCTGTAAAGTGTAAATTAGCACAGAAGTTAGTTGAGAACGCACCCAGCTGCCAGCAAATATCTTCCTTACAAACTAATTTAAATAATCTATATAGGTGCACATAAATACATAAGGAAGATTACAGCTGCAATCCGACACAGAACTTTCGTAGGAAGAGAACATCATTCGAGCGTGTTTGACCTAGTTAAGTCTAGTGTAATTAATTATTCTCAGGTATTGTAAGTATTCTACACCTACTTATATATTATCATGTTTTCTATGGATGAAATAATCATGTTTTAAATTATATTTCATAGTTATCAATTACCTGGAAAATAATTTGATGAGAAATATATAAGAAAATCGATACAACATTAGGTTTATAGATCGTTTACGTTTTAGGGCCGAATCATACCCAGATGTACGAAAGTGGACCGAGATTATGTGTCATAACCAGTCTAATATTTATTCGGTACTAAATATTATTTGGAACACATCTCGGCTGTGCACATCTTCGATTCGGTAGAGTTCAGTGTCTTTCGAAGTAACTCTTCGAGTAGCATAGCTTACAAGATAAGATTGAGATGATGATACATTCTACAGTACACTTTAAATCACTAGAAGATGAAATGAATAATAAATTGACAGCTGTTAACATTAGTCATATAATAAATAAAAAATATATATTAGTAAAATAATGAAGAAAATTTCATTGCACCAATTTCACAGTTCAAAGTTGACAAATGGTTGATTGATGGAAGCGATGCGATGGTTGTAATGTACAATGTTGACAAGACTGCTTTCATATCGCTGTGGAGTAGTCGGAGTACATTCATATAAGTTGTGTTTTGGTTAGTCACAGGGGTGAGGATCTAAACACATAAAGAGCTCGGGCGAAGGGTAGGGGGTTGGTTAACAGATGAAAGACGCAGACAAAGGGTAAGGAACACATAAAAGGGTAAGTTTATTTGAAGCTAAATTTGCGTGTTCGCTGAAATTTTGCTCAATTGACAATATACAATTCGCGTCTCGATTCGTATAATTTACAAAACCTACGCCTATCGAATTGTGTTTTAGACGTTTTGCGTGAAAGCGTAAAATGATTTTCCTAAGTTTTATACAGTATAACAAAAGTATACCATAGTATATGTGAACTATAATATAAGCACAGTTATAGACGAGACAAATAAATATTACAAAAAAATATGATTGTGGCTGCGGCAAATCGTATCGGAGATAATAGAGTGCCGAGTGCGAGAGCCATCGACGGCTTGTGATCTATGGAGCTCGGAGTTGTCGCAGCCACACGAAAACATTCAAGACAAACATACAGATGTTACATACACATAGAGAATGAAACGAATACAGACAAAGGAGTTAAACCAAAAGTGAAAAAGCGTCAGTGGCTCCGTTCGCGTGTCAGTTGATGGACACGCGATTGGTGCCTACATCACACACATATGCAGGAGTCGCAACAAAAGGGAAGAGGTTAACAGATACTGAACACTGAGGGGCGAGGGCGGGCTGACTGACACTTACCATGGTGTAAAGGAATTCCAGAACTCGCTAGGAGTGGCGGACACACGGCGGCACAGGGACACAGAAAGACAGGACAGATTACTACACAAATACCTACATCCCTCAGTGCAACCACACCCCGGCTTGGCAACCGCTCCGGCCGATTGCACTTGTCTACACTGGTTACCTTGCGTTTCAACACTTGATTTAACGATTTATTTTTTATGCGCATTAAACTATATCAGAGACGAAGCCCGTTTGCATTAGAACAACACCATCACTATTCTTTTTTTATTCGTAATGTTATCAAATTGTACATTCCCATTTTACTTTTAGTACCGTGGTTCCACGATAAAATTATTATAAAGAAAAGCGACATTTCCCCGTATGAAAATTTAATTCCTTAGCGAAATGTTAGTCAAAGTCAATTAACATACACAATATAAAATTCGCGTTTCAACTCGTGTATTCACGGTGAAATGTTGAGTTTACTCAGGGCTGATGAACAAATGCCAGAACGCAATATAACCACTCTAGACTTTTGAACTTAAATAAAATAGTGAAGCGGCTCGTGTTTTAATGCAAACAAACTTTTGAGGCGCTTTTGCATATTAAGCGAGGTGGGTTGACTACTTCGTTATTCAGTTTTAGTTTGTCTTATTCATCAGAACACAATATATTTTTGATATTCACGTTTTACTATGTTGTAACCGACGAGAGAAACGATTTCTTTTATTAATCTTTCTTATCGGCTCGGATCATGAAAGACATGAATATTAAATATCGAAACGAAAAACTTACACTTTATCAGCTTTTAAATTTTTTAAATACGCTTAGTTACTTTCTTTTGATGAAAAAATTAAGTAGAAAGATGTCTCTCATGATTCAAGCAAGTTTTATTAATATTTATGAAGTCTACTTGAAGACAAACAAAACTGTTCGAAAGCTTTTGAGCGTTCAATCGATTGTATAATTTAGTTTATTGTAATTATTATAGACGCTTTTTATTTTGTTTAGACAAACAGGTAGGGTTAGACACACACAAAGGATAAACATTAGACAATACACAACACATCGGATCTGGTGTGAAACAAAAAAATAATAAATACGAAACTTAATAAATGAAAAGTATGGTTAGGTGTAAAACATAACCATGCTAGGATTGCAAATAAAAAATCAATATTTATACGCGAGAAAACATAGGAAAATCAAAACACTTCCACCAGATGACAAAATTAAACGTAATTCACAAAAGTATTGTTACCAATTAAATCAAAATAACCACACCAAATCCTCGGAGAGGTTTAGGAAGATGAACGGGATTATAAATGGTAAGGTGCTAGGCCTAATTACTTTATGTCGTTATGAATTTTGTATCTTCTTCTTACGGATTTACATTACAGTACGTCGATGATTCACGAATCTAAAATCATTGTAAAGTGCAAATACAATTAATTAATGAACTGTGCAAAACCGACTGGTCAGTCCTAAACCAACTTAGAGTAAAAGATATCGTTGTATTCAAGATTTCGCCAATGAATGTTTAGCAAAAATTTGGAATAGAAAACGATGTCTTTTACACAAATGAAGTGATTTGGTGTTTGATTAGTACTTGATCATTATTCCATTTTAAAATACTCACCTCTCGGAATATTCGTCCATGTGTGCGTAGCTCTGCACAGAATTTTCTTCGATGAGGAATTTGACACGCTGGTAGAAGGATGCGGTGACCGACGGCGGTTGCTTTCGAAGGAGTACTTCTACAGGGTCGTTGGAGGATAAGCACATGATGTGCTCGGCACATTCTGGACGAGTGCAGCATTCCGAGTCCGAGCAGTCCGTCATGCCATCTTCAAAATGGTAGTGTCATTGTCAGCTAATTGTTTTTATGTGTCTGTTTTTATTTATATGTAAGTGCAAATGAAAGTGACTGATAGATTTGTGTTTGTTGGTTTAGAAGTAGCTGTAGTTAAATTATTACACAATACACATAAATGATACGTGAAACAATGTTTTGCTTAATATTATAAAGAAACATAAATTATTTTAAAGTAAAATTTTAGTGATAGGAGAACAAGATGGTTTAAGATTATTAAAGGTTATTAATAACAAAATAAATATTGCAATCCATGTTAAACTAATCATTACCTTCGTCGTTGTCCTCGTTATCGCTACAAGAGAGTTCAAGAGCTATAGAGCAGTCAGTGCCAGCCCAGCCATCAGCGCAGGAACACCGGTAGACGCCGTCCTCCAGAAGACATTGGCCATGGCGAGAGCAGCCATTCGGACAACCAGCTAAATGCAAAATTAATGTCAGTAAATTCAGTCATACCTTTTACTCTTTTTTTCTTCAAAACTGTTGATGATAAACTGAAAGATTTTCTAGAATGCCTCTGTTCATACTTAAAATACAGTTACACAGTTTTTACTGCTTTATCTATTTGCAAGCAGCAGGAGAATTCCTTTTAACCCCTCTAACCCAAGAACACCTTTTGATATCACCTGTTATTCTTCTTAATACGGTTAAAGAAACTTATTCTCATAAAAGAATCTTATAGTTCCCCCCAATGCGAGGATCGTGACGATTTATTCCGCGATTAATAATTTGCGGTCAAGTGCCCGATGTCACCTAGATGTAGAATAAATTAATCTGAAGTTGCTTAGAATACTAACGAATTGTGCAATGTCGGCCATTCCATCCTTGTGTACACACGCAAGTTCCATTTTTACATTGGCCATGATCGTGACACCGTAAGTCGCATGGTCGTTGGTCGCAGAGTGATCCAGTCCAGCCATCATCACAACGACAGACTCCTTCGGCGCACACGCCATGTGGTCCGCAGTCCAAAGAGCAAACCACTAAAAGAGAGATACACGTCAATGAATCAAATGGTCAACAGAGGCAATAACAGGTTCAATGAAGCTTTACAACTTAAAAATATGGTAATAAATGTTTGTCTTACCTTGTGAGCAGTCATCTCCAGTGTAAAGCGGATCACAAACACATCTTCCAGCATCGAGATCATAAATTCCACGTTGTGAACAAGCTGGCAGACAACGTTGGACTCGGGCGTCACGGTCAGTACAGGCCGCACCACGCCAGCCTGCGCGACACACGCAGCGACCTCTAACACACGAGCCATGTCCACCACATGTCGGATCTAGGCAGTCCTCTGTAAGAAAATGTCGTATTAAAAATACAATAGATTAAAGAGGTTGTCTAGCCAACACGTACTATGCTCTGTATTTCCTAGCATATATCAAGGGTTAACTTTTACCTTCATCACATTTGGGGCCTTTCCATCCAGCTTTACAGTGACAGTGTCCAGCATTACACTGGCCTCTTCCTGAACAATCAGCAGGTTCACAATCGTGTGCTGGTATATCACATTCTGCCCCCTTCCAACCTTCAGAGCAATGACATACGCCTCCTGCGTAAGCTCCGTGACCCGCACATAATACCGGACATACGCCTAAAAAGAAATAATTAGTTATTTATTGGATATTTCAAAAGAATGTTGTTTTATAAGATGCCTTTAATACAAATAGGTATTATTTTGTTATGGAAAATGATACTGAACTTACTTTTAGAACAATCATGACCCTCATATCCATCCATGCATTCACATTTCCCTAAGTAACAGGAACCGTGTCCCGAGCAATCGTCAGGACACGAATTCGTGACACCTTCTGCCTCAGACACGATCATCTCTACGCTATGTGGCTGCAGTTCGTCGTTGTATATCGAAATAAACCATCTTCCCGTGTCAAGATACTGTAATATACTGACATTCACTCTCATATCTGTTGATCTTTTACTAATCGTATGGTTCCATCTCTGAAACGGGCTAATCGTGCTCAATAACGCATCCCAGTCATTTAGATTACGCGAGTGAATGTCATGCTTATGTGGGCTCCGCCTTCTCCTAAGCCTGTGGTCAACTCTACCACCTCTGATAAATTCTACAAAGTCATACTGTGTAACGCTAGGAGCCACGTTTCTTCTGCCATACACTGCGAAATTAGCACCCCATGGTACAGTAAAGTTAAGGCTAACATAGGCGGGTTGTTTGTTTCGGAATTCTGAACTCCAAAATTGGTAGGCGGGTATAGTGGCGCTATTTAATTCATCGAATTCTCTCAGTTCCAGCGCCGGAGACCAAGGTGGCGGTGCTGCTTGTTGTGCTTGCTGTGGTATTATGGCTGATTCTAAGGCAGCTTGCGCTGTCGTCGACCACCCGCCTAATGATGACGTTGATATTGATTCTATAACAATATAATTAGAATGAAAATGGTGAAAAAATTAAATAAAGAAATATATTTTATCGAATCACACAAGACCATTTAGTTCAAAATAAGCTTGTATATCCAAACCACGACAAACGTACACGTTAATTTTTGCATTGGGTGGGTGGGATTCGAAGCCACATCCACTTATAGTTAAAATAATAGACTTACCATCTGATGGTGAAGATGTGGATAAAGCATCTCTAATTCCTTGTGCGTGTGTTACTGCTTTTACGTCTTGTACTAAGATGCAATTTGAATTGTCTATATTACTTTTAATTGACGATAACGCTGTAACAAAGAAAAATAAACTTCAGTTATTTCAATCAAGCTGATCTATACATATTTAGTAATATTTATTTAGTGTTATTGTAAGCTTCAAATCTCTTATACAATCTTGACATCCAATTAAATTTCCGTTAGGTCCAAATCTTATCAGGCGACTACATCGATAATGCCCAGAAGCCGACGGTAATTATATTAAAGTTCACACGGATGTCGCTTCGGGCGACATGTATTACAAAATTTACACGACACAATGAGAGATGTCGTTCTAAAGGTGCACGAATGTGAAGGTGGGGTGGGTGACGTGACGTTCCGTCAGGTTTTAATTAAGCGGAGCACGGACGAGACGCATTTTCGTAGCGCTGTGACGGAACGATTAGTTCCGCTGCCGTGGACTAGGCTGGCGGGCACGTAGGTGGTTCGGTGACACCCAACCATTTCTTGCCTGGGGGTTTGCCGTTGTCTCCTCATTATGCGACAGTTGACATCGATAGAATCGATCATAGAGCGCCGCGCTACGCACTCTAATTGGATAATTCTTCACGGTGCACTAAGACGACCACGGGTTCGAATAGCACGAGTTTTACACCGGTTTGATAAGATTTATTTTTTTATCCAGTTAACAAATCAAGTGGAAAATGGTGCATTCGTAATACTCGTTCAATAAATTTTACAATTAGAAACATAATAATTCGAACCCCGATTTCGTTTTCCAGAAAAGTTCGATATTAAATAAACAGATAAATAAAAAGTTGCGAGGGGCAAACGAATGGTGCTGCGATGGGATAGAATTTATTGTGAACATTTATTAGTTTTGTAAGAAGCAAGCGGCGGCGCTCGGCTTTATGCGACGTTGCGGGATGCGATATTTTATTCGTGCCGGCGCGCGTGCGCAGGATTTACGCTTAATAAGTTGCATTTAATGCGTTAAAAGCAATTTGTCAATCCATATAGACTTAATTGACGTAAAGAGGATTCTTTATTTATGATTCTAATTACTATCGTACAAACGCTGCCACTCTTAATTTGTTAAAAGACATGCTGTAGCGTTAAGTGAACGGCATGTTTTGTACTTCTAATGAATAGGGAGAATGTTTGTTGTTGTACTATATTAATATCCAACGCAATTTGCTTAAAAAGAAATAATTTAATTATCTCCAAGAGATTCGAATTTATGAAAATATTAAAGTCGTAGAGATTATTTAATTTTTGGCAGAAGGGAATAAAGTACGGCGCCTGCAGTGTTTTTCATAATTCGTGTGGGTACTGGGGCCGCGGGCGGCGTCGCAGCAATTAAGTTATTGTGTCGTTCCCCGACAGTCAACGATCCATCCCCAAGATTTACAGCGAGATAAGGATCGCGATGCGTTGACGGCATTTGACCATTTGCGTTTAGGATTGCACAATTTACAATACCCCACTGTATTAAGCTGAGGGTGGATAGTTCAATGACAATAACTTTTATCGGCTCAGCGATCGGCGGATAAATAACTTATTTATATTCAGTGCTGACGAGTGCATTGGTATTGATATTTGAAATCTCATTGTCACATTAAGATAAGCCTCCGAGCTAGACGCAATAAATATTGAGAGAAAATTTGCATAGCTGATATCGTGAGGCTTTATTTAAATTTTGATTCGAATTGATACTATCACAACGCTTTTTTATTAAAATTTAAATGCTCTCTTTGTTTAACAATAGCTATTTATCAAAAGAAACAATTTTAATGTCTGTTTCTTATTCTTATATACAAATCTTGAAACAAAATATTGACTCTACCATAAAAAAAATATTCGATTCTAAACAAACGCAGTTACAATAAACAACGTAAACGTTAGCAGATAAACGAGTTCAAATGACGTAATTTCCGCCTACAAAAATGAAATATGGCAATGTGGTAAGTCGCGACTTTGCCGATGATCCCTCGTAAAATCTATAAATTTAGTCATATAGCGACGGAGAGTAGGAAATGGGGGTGCTTTCATCGGCGACAAGGCCGCGATGCATGGTACGATTGTGTGCAGATGGACGGTGTTTGCTATCTACTATTTTTCGAGTTAATACAATTTATTGTAATACGATTCAGCATAGATTGCATCGCGCGAGGGGGGAGCGAAACTCGTTTGATGGAGTCCCGGGGGATAGCGCGCCGTCGCTCTGGCTCGGTATTAGTCACGTGATAAATCTTCCGTTTCTCGTGTGTCCCCTATCTCCGTCTATTATTTACGATATCTCATATGACCGTCCTTGTTTCTGTTCGTGTGATCTACATTCGCGGGAGGGACGAGGTCTTGTTTGTCTCATCGTGGAAGATACGAGGACAAGTACAAATGTAACTGCAATATTGTGTATATTGAATAATTAATCTAGTAAAGCGAACATTTTCTTTACATCGTTAAAATGTAATGTTTCCAAATTGTCGTACGCAAATTAAGAAATTAAAATGATACAATTTTTCTGGGAGGGAGTTTTTATTGTCTAATGTAGATAAATGCAATAGAAATAAATGCAAGGGATGGGCTTTAAAGTCAGATTTTTCAGTTAAGAAAGATTCGACTGGTAGTCTGGAACTTTCAAAGACGTAAACGTAAAATTTTAATGTTGACTTCAGTACTTTCTTATCTTTAAGAAACTGGCCAAAGTTTTTACGCTCTTTTTTTCTGTATTAAAACAGACACAGTTAAAATCTGCTTACGTTTTTTTGAATGTTTGTTATTTGAACTGATTGATTTAAATATTGTTTAATTAACCATCGAGTGTAATATTGAGGTTACGTTACACCTAATCTCAGATTTTAGAGGATATAAGCAATATCAATAAATGAAGATAAGAGTTTATTGAAGCAGATCACAGTTGGTATGTTGCAAGTGCTCTCTAAAAAGCGTTGGTTAATACTGAGCGAGTTTTAACAAAACATTTGGGGCTTCGAAAATTTCAATTACATTAAAAAGTTGACGTGGTATATTTGCCCCCATCTATCTAACACTATGAACGTAATGAAGGGTGCAAACAGATGGTTCACATTTTTTCATTACCATTGAAACTACCAACGTGGACCAGGAGATTTATGTCGGATTAAACTACAAACTGCCTATTATTCGGCATGTATCCGGAACGCCAGGAGGCGTGTCCAACAAATATTACATTGTGTTTTTTAAATTCAATCCGTGTAGGACAAATCCAAAGGGATCTATTGGATACAAATTTAATTAACTTTTTATTTCTCAGAAGGAAATAAAAATTTAAAAAAATGTAGGCAACCATCTAAGTATTATTACTATTGCTTTTTAAAAGTGTCTATAAATTATATCCATTAACAAATTGATTGATTCTGGTATATCTTAGGGAAATCTTAATGTGGTCATTTGGAAGCGTAGAGTTCATTCGACTAGGAAAGCATGCATGGACGCCGCGCCGCGCTCTTGGCATCAACATGCGACATGCATCTCTTATCTCCGTCCCAGTAATTTAACTAGAATCTAAATGAAGTGAGATCCGATACGATAAGCCTCATTGACTTAAAACACCTTATATCGGTCCGGCTCATTACATACTTTTAGAAGTCGTTGAAATGTGAGAAATTTTTATTTTTCTTTTGTATTGACATTTTTACTTTCTATCCAGGCCAATGTAATAACTACTTTCCTTTAACCAGTTATTGGAAATGTTCTTCATGCACATAATAGCTTTAAATCAAAAATAAGTTTTGAATAATCGTTTCTGTGTGTCAGCAAGTTTCCGAAATTGGATAAGCACGAGTAGTTGTGCGCTCACATCGCATGGCGTGCTCGTGGCGCATTATTTAGTGTTTGTTGAAACTGTTTAATAGGGCCGTGGGTTAAGTTAAATTAACTGGTTTTAGCTAAACTGCAGCTAGAGAATACGTTGTTATCTGTAATTATTTTCGTAGTTATCTATGTTTATTTCAAACCAGTGATTGGATTAAATTGTGGGAGCACCATTAACCTAATATTTAAACTGGATTACATCAGAAACACGCTGATGTATGATTACTTCGTAACAGTAATGTACATATAAATAGTAACGTTCAATGATGAGCCAACTAACATTATTTTTATTTTATTATGGCAAGTAATCTATGGGTACATGAAAGGAGAGATTCACCTATCAGATCACAACCGAGACCTAAAACGATGAAATTTTACATCAAGGTCTTTTGTAATGAAGGGTTATAAAGCCTTAAGCACTAAAAAGATAATTTTGGAATTTCCCAAGGGTATGAGAATAACAAAGTACGGATAATACCGCGGGTGCCTACTAAAGTCAAAGATAAAAGGCATTTCTCTTAGTAAGAGGAAGTTGTTGAGAGATCAATTATGATTAGTATCTAGTAATTTATATTGGTATTGGAAAATTAATTAAAATTAGATCCTCAATTAAAATTTTATCACTTATGAGAGGTGTGTTGTTGCAATTCCGATAAAACCGTTTGTAAAAGGGAAATATGACGTCGAACTAAAAAGTAAATTTTTACTTTCAGCTGTATAGTTTGGGCTCGGCAGGCTAAATACGCGGTAAAAACGGCGAAATGTAGGGCAGAGGCGCAGAGGTATCGCACCGCAGTGGCCCGTGTCAACTTTGATGCTATTTTTGTGACGTGTCCGCTGCTTTATCGCCACTCTCTCACTCGCGGTTGATTGCAAGCACTCTAAAATAACTAGATGGATGTATCAGACTGGTTGTGCCTGTACACTTTTATTTTCTCTTATTTCGTATTACGAAACGTTTGGAACAGTCGTTTTATGGTTTGGATCTCCATAAAGAATTTTATGAAGTGCAGAGCGCCTACTCCGATCCGATTTATTCTCAATTACAAATACTTTTTAGGTTTGTGGATAAGTGGAGTGTTTAAGTGAATTTATTATACGTATCATTGAATTGCTGGATGTAGACTGCTTCCAACTGGTTGTACTGTAAACATTTGAGGGAGTGATGATGATGACGATTATTTAAAATATTAATAATACATTTTTAGTTATATACAAGAGGGTTCTCACGAACAAATAAATGCGAAGCCTATATTTTCTGTTATTGTAACTTTGTGTACAAAGGAATGAAATATGATTAAGTACATAAATAATTTGCTGCGGTACGGAATGACTAGATGTTTTGGCTTAAATCAGAGAAGGATTTGCTTTCGCGATTTATGAAGCATTAGGAATGTATAAATTATGATCGGCCTATAGCGGATAGTCTGGGATTGCGAGTGGCTGATATATTCGTAGTAAAATAATATGGGATGAATGTGTAAGATAATTTATAACGGAGTGAACGCGGCCCGGGCGCGGCACGCACCGCGTTGCCTTAGGTTAGACGCATCATTTATATTTTCTTGATGTTTGTTTAGTTTTTTTATGAGGCCCTCTATGGATGCCGGTTCGAGATTCAAACAAAGAATGATGAAAGACTAATGGTTGATGTCTGTTTCGGTTGCAACATCTATGTTTAATCAAGTCATTTGCATGCACGAAGTGGATATTCAAATTTATCACCTCCAGTAATTGAGTTTCGATGTGATGATAGAAATATTTTTCTATTATGAACCAAGTGTAAAACTATAAACGAATAAACTTTTTTACGACCGTTCTCCGAAAAACAGCGGGTCGATATTAGCTCTCCTCGCCGGATAGGCGGTTGGCCGATTGATTGACGTGCTGTTTCTTTTGATGTAACGTATACTGGTTTTGCAAATTAGAAGTTCATTGCGATAAGATAAATTGTGTGCTCAAAAATACAGCGAATATTTAGCTCAGCGTGTAGATTCGACATTCCTTGACATGCTGTTTGATTCCCGTGGATTCATTTGATCGAATTATTGCCGCAAAAAAAGTGTATCATACAAACGTTGCAGATTCGTAATAAAAATTTAAAATTATATTTTGTTATCAGTAATTTAAAAGTGATTGTAATTTATTAGTAGTAACTGCTACTGTTTCAGTGATTCGTAGCCGCGGGCAGTGTAATCCCAGCAAACTACGGCGAAGCATTGCCGGCAATCATACTAGCCCCTTAATTGGAGAGGGGTCCGTCGCTCCAGGCTGCACTTGCCTGTAACTTAGCGACTGAGCTTAGATAACTTGCAATTTTTCATCGACTTCCAATTACAGGGGAGACAATGCGAAATCCTTTTGTAGATAATTACTAAACTAAAAGTAGAGGGGGAGATTAGTAGTGGAAATTATTAATTAATTGTTTTCGGTCTAGAATGTTTGTTTCGACTGAGTAATAAGTTGGGTTTAACAGAATTATGTTCTATCATCGTTTTTAATTTAAAAAACCAAAGTACCTATCGCCTAAGAGGTCATTGCATGCTTTAAAAATATTTTTATTTAAAACTCATTTCTAAAAATAACAACGTCACTTGACTCTTTATCTTCGATGTAAACAAACGTAGCGATGACAATTCTTAAGTTTCGTATTTCCTAACAAATAATTTGCAGTCGGGTGCAAGCGTTTGTGACAGCGCAATGCGGCGGTAACGAAGACCTCTCTCTAGCGCTAATGGATCGAAAAAGAATAATATTATGAATATTTTAATCGGCATTCCGAGCGAGTTAATAAAAATACTCGTACAGTCTTAACGAGGCGCCCCAATGCCCCGCTGAGATTTTATGAACAAAGATATATTGTCTATAAATTGTATCCAAAAACCTAATATTTAATCGATTGTCTATAATTGAACCTTTGTCCTTACCAAAGACATAAAATTTATTTTTATTGCCAAAACATAAAACATAATTTAAGATGAAAATGTAACTGACGATATTTAAGTCTTTTTGAAGAATAAAATATTCATTGACTACTGAATGCAGTTTTTAAATTGGTGATTTCACTAACAGAAAGTTTTAGATAGAGGAACAATGCATACAATTTGTTAACAGAATCATTTTGCGAATTTCAATATGAATACTTTTAGCAAGAATTCATTCGATATTAAAATCACGAAATTTTAGCTATGGTTTATTAATTTCAAATATGAAGTTTTGCTTGGTTAGTGAAAGTTATGGGCGGGATTTTTGTTGCTTATTAGGTACTTTACGCAATAATTTTCAAAGTCCAAAAGTTTTAAAATCTTTTGTTTGTTTAATTTGTATCGTTTAGATTATAGGAGTTATATTTTAAAGAGTGAAATTAAATACATTTAATTAGTAAAACTCTGTATAACAAAACTTAGATTAATTTACTTTTGAAGCCTAATGTTTTTGATTACGAAGGTTATACTTTTGGAACACTATATTAAATGAAAATTGGTAGTTTTGTTAAACTTATAGGTAATTATTAAAATTTTATACTTTATGGAATACAATGAACTCGAGGATTCCAATAAACGGAACATTTTGTAGTAAGTAGGATTGTTTGACATAAACTTACCTATAAAGTATGCGAGCATGGCCGCTAGGATGACACATAGGCATATCATGGCTATGGCTAGACACTTCCACGTACATCGATGTTGACATCGTTTGTCTATGTGGAAGCGGGAAGGGGAATACACTGGCACGGGACTAGGTTGGCTGGCGCGCGGCGGGAACACTGGCATCACTAGAGGTTGGTTGGCAAGCTGGCAGTGCCCGCTGCCAAGCGTGCCTCCTCCCATGCCGCTTGACATCGCTGCGCTGCCTAACCTGTTGACAAAAAAACAATGTTAGGATTGTAATTCTACTGTATTTCAGAGAACATTTTAGGGCGGAAATTTAATCAGACGATGAAAATAATAGCCTTTTTATTTAGGTAGGTAGGTGTACTTTTCAAGTGATACACCAAATAATATCAAAGATTTTTCTTCCTTTAATTTTTACCGAGTTTATATTCTTGAAGCGATGTTTTTCTCCGTCTCTGCCAATGTTCATTTTTTGAACATCCTTTTTTAGAAAATGTTATTCAATTGTTTTAAAAGAAAATTCAATAAAAATATTGCAATCAATTGTATCAATTTCGATATTTGAAACATTTTCAAGTAGGTTATTGAACTTTTGACAATTAACTAACCGCACTTAATTATTTCTCTTGATTGGTTAATGCCTAATGCCTGCTATACTAGCGTTTGATAGTCTCATATCAATGCAAGTGGAATCAAAGCAAACTAGAGAACTAACGCAATTTCATCCGGTGTTTAGGGAGCTTTATTGCCTCGTGAAACGATCGAAATGTTCAAACTTTTTGATGTAGGTAAATAAATGTTGTTTGTTCGTGCCACGAGTAAGGTGAACAAAACAAAAAAAGGTCTTCATTAGCACAGACGGAGAACAGGTTTTTGAAAGAATAGAATATTTATGTAAATCATGACATGTTTTTTGTTTATCACAGGAGAGATGCCATCATATTATCGATATGAGATCTCATTGCGCAACATCAAAGTTTTTTATAAATACCAAGTAATATTTAAATTTCTCAGATGCTTTATACAAGTTGGGCTATTCTATTTCTCAAAATATAAAATCACGTTTACAAAGGATTAAAAAAATCACGATTTATAATTATCTACCTGTTCTATCTTTATAACCGCCAACTGTTGTGAAGCGAATCCGAGCGCACCATATGGTCTCGATACGACACCATATAGACAATCAGAACGTATCATTACGGGGATTCCGACAAAAAACCATGATCGAGGCGTTTAAACACGTCCGCCCCGAGGGGCCATTAATCAATTATCTTTTCTCTGTCACGACTAAATTTAAAGGGATTCAACATATGGTGCGGTGGCCATTCGAGACGCTCACCAACTGACGCCATAATGACCTCCAGCATAAGAATACGCAAAAAACAGAGTAAAATAATTGGAACAAGTTTAGCGAGAACGAAGCGTGACTCCTAAAGGGTTTGTTTCGAGGAGGCCCTCGACTGTAATTTTCTTTTGAATAGCGGCCGAGGATCGTTCGGAGGAAGGACGAATTCATTAAAACGTGTACAGAAATCACAATGTCGGGGCACGCAGGCTTTACTTTAAATAGCTTTCAAAGCGTCTGCTGTCCGGTCTGTCGTTTGCCGAAATGTCCAAAGTTATCTAGTCATTTTTTATAATGTCATACTTATGACTTTTATAACATTGTACATTTTATGGTGATTCATAAGACTACATCCTGAATAAAATATAAAGATGAACATTACCTTAGGTTAAGGAGCAGGTCTATACTTATAGATATTGGCAATTACCTGGTGTATGATCTCAGCGTCGTAAGTTGTTATTTCGTTTATTATATGGAGCGATGGTAACTGTATACGAGATTGATTTTTAAAATTCATCATCATTAGGTATGATTTTATTGTTTGTAATCTCGAATGGGTGCCATTACAGGTCGAAATACGTAATTTCCGCGCGTTACCGAAATGAGCAGAGCGCGGCCATAATATGTTTTTGTTAAAAGGAAATGTTGTGGCGAAGCAATGAAATGTTGCACAATACCACAATGCATTTTGTTCTGTTTTGGAGCGGAAACGAGCGGTCTATTTTACGAGCACGAAATTACATTCTCGTATAAAGAAGACCCGTGAAGGAAAGATACTCGTAAGACAATTAACGAGGCCGACGACAGTGTTATTGTAGGACAATGCTGCGATATTTCAAGCGGCGCGGCCGACAGTCTGTCGTTCAGTGAGATTTTGACAGGCGCTTCGTGAGCGAGCTTTTAATGAAGCGGTAAATAATGAGGAGAGGTGTTGCACTGTGCGAGAGCCGTGTCTAATTAACGCGACTCAGCCCGGAGCTTTACTCACAAACTGAAATTATACATTTGACACGATTCTTTCACACGATTACTTGAAGCTGAGTGCAGGTATGTTAAATAAAATTAAAGAAACGGTATTGTAAAAACGGCAGGTAGGCGAAGGCTCGTTAGTCGCCCGTGGCTCGCTGCTGTCACACAGTTTTTATCGATACATCGCGCGTGCAGCGGTCACTTCTAGTCTCGAGAAGTCGAGATGCGCTGCGCCGACCTCTAACTCGGAAACCAGATGAAACAAAAAGAATGAAACGCAGGCACGGGCCGTGAGAACGCGTCTCCGCGCTGCGGCCGCTCCGTGCCGTCCATTTATCTTGCACAGTCGTGCGGGAATGGACCGGACAGCGATGTGCTTTTATTGCATAGCGCCCCTAAATATAGGCCTGGGTACAATGCTTTTAGCTCAAAAATGATCGGCCCAGTAAACTGGTTTGACGATACGAAATGGAAATGTTACGACGCGAAGCGTTTTGTTTTTCGACCATCGATCGAACAGCATTGGAAAACAATCAATGGGTATAACCAATTAACTAGCTTTTTCATTTCTACATTTGAAGTACCAATATTTCCTTGATTCCTCGTTCCAGTTCATTGCTGCAGATTAATTTACAGTTTGTGAATTCAAATAATTGTTTTTCCTATTCATTACTCACCTTTTTTTGAGAACCCACATTTAAATATCGTTGTTAATAATATTAATTGCCATAATGACAAAGGACTTAAATTAATTAATTAAGAGGCTCCTATCTAGATGGATGTTTCCATAATTTGCATATCGCAGCACATATATTAGTCAATTCTCACAGGACAGGTAGAATGCGACCGGTTAGTACAGTTATATTGACTGGTTGCTATTTGCGATAGTACCTAATATGTACTTCGATAAAAGTTTAGTTGCACCCAGTGTTTACTATTGAAATGCGACAATATTTATTCGATCTTTTATTGTTACTTTGGAATGGTATAAGCAGTTACAACCATAATACATAGTATAAGTAGAATTCTCTTTCGGTCATGTTTAGATATAGTAAGTACGTATACACCCAATATAATACATTACTTAAAAACATTCCTGTAAATAGGTACCAATAGTCTAAAATTATTTATAGATGATCTTTAAATAAGAAATACGTATTGGTTTTGTAAGTTTTGTTATTGGGCGTTGCCATATCTACTCCGTACATTCAATACGAGGGTCAAAAGACACGTAGACTGCGCTCCGAGATATTATCCGATGCATTTAAAATTAAAAACATTCTGTAATAATAGTATCGAGTGAGTTTATTTTTAGGTATCTCCCAAGTAATTGCCTTTTGGGATCAATGGAACAAAGAGATAAATACAATACAAAGCATCGTTCCGAACATCGGCCATGGCTTTCAATGACGATTGTTTCGCATGAATCATATTGAACGCAAATTAAGAAAATAAGCTCGTGGGCCGCTTAATGGCAACCTTTTATAATATTAATAAAGGCATTGCATTCAAATGTCAAGAAGCGGAAAAAGAAAATATTTTTAACAAGAGCGCAAAAACAGCTTAGTTCGATCAATCGATACGGACTTGTAGCTCCGCTTTGAAGACTGGATCCCTCGCCGATCGCCCTCCTGCAAGTCATGGGTGTAAATTCAAGAAAGGCCCCCAATTTAAAACGAAATGTGTAACAATAGCCTGGCCCCGCTATGCCAATTTCCTCCCTCCGCGAACGCTTCAGTACAAAGGAAAGGAATAAAATTATCACTTAGAGTACACCTTTTATTTAAAACGAAGTTAAAACGGAGTGAGATTTCCAAATAAAGATCATGAATAGAGTTAGGGATAATCAGAGTAAGCGGCTGATACGTTCGTGGAAATCGTGATGGTGGCCACGCCCGGCATCTGCTCACCCGAGTTCGATAAGTTCTACTCGGCAGCGATCACGCCCAACGGATTAATGAAAAGACATACATCAAAATGGGCTTTTAAATAGGCATCTTCCCCATGCCTTTCAATATATCATTTTATTAATTATACTTATAAAGCGTGTAACTATGACAGTTGATTAAGTTTACAATCGTTTAGATTACATAAATATAAATTGTGGAATGCTATTAATATCAGCAAAAGCCAGCTTTAATTCTCATTAGTGGAGCGAGAGAGGTAATCTGCACCAATAAATCGGCGTTTTGTGCAGTGCGCCACGCAACGATACCGAGATATCCTCGGGGTTTCATTGAACTCGCACTCGTATTAATAACTCATAGTGTGATGTTTGTTTTGGTCGTCTCGCGGTTAGGTAATGCTGAAGTTGATTCATGAATGGGATAGCGCGATTCGTGCTCGGAGTAAGTACGCGCCCAGCGCACTGCGCCCACTCGTTCGTGTATATTTAGCGAACATAATTTTCCTAGAAATATATCACACGGCGCGACGGAAGTTCTAATATTTGCATTTTACAAGCATATATAATCCGGATAACGTTAAAGTTAGCTATGCAGAGTGCAAGATTCAGACGTATGATTTATATCTTGTGTAGTTTCTGTAAGAAATAGTTTCATATTTACAATTGTATTAAATATTGTATTAAAATATACCTAAAATGCATCACATCGTTAATGTATAAAGTATTTGTATCATATAAACACTGACCTACCCACCAATTATAACATGGATAAAATCTCGTGCAGTGGGGAGCAAGCGTCGGTTGACCAAACGCCTCAGGCCGTCTGGCTGGGCAAGTTTATCACTGGAATGAATGGAAGCGATAGCGAATATGCAGCCAATTACTGGGCAACTACCACGCGGCAGGAACCCCATCGTAAATAATCGTGCTCACGCGCAAAACCCGATAGTGATAAACAATTTTCTATTAGCAGATGTAAGGCTGTAGTAGCGGCGCGCAGGGGCTGCGCGCATTTCCAATCTCCGTATGTAGCGGTTACCCAGTACGCGATAGCGATAGCCCTTTCTTTTATAGTAGGTATGTCGTTTGAGGATATTATTATGGTAATGCCGAAGGAATGCAAATTAAGTGTCGCTATAAATATAGAATGGAACGAGTATGCGACTGGCAAGAACGGTGTCACTAACCTAAACGTTTAGATTTGAAGCGCTCGTGAAATTGCATATAAAATTCTAATAGGTTTCCAATTTCAAGAACGTCACTCAGTAACTGGTAAAAGGAATTCTCTTAAGAGATAACTGTTAGGTGGATGAGACTAAATTGTTAGATAACTATCTGACCCGATTTGCGAACGCAGGACCTAAACTATACGCTTGCTATTGTTCAGCGAAACGGAAAAACGGTTTCGCAGGAGGCGTCCCTCCGCGGGCGCTCGTATTTCACCCGGAGTTCAATATTATTTCGACAGTCGCCGGCACAAAGAGGCGGAAGGCCCGTGCCGCCGCAGGGCCGCGGGCGCCTCTCGCGTATCGCTCCACAATATTGTCCTCCCGCCTGCTGCCTCGGGTTACACTGTAAATATTTTTCGGCGGTTGCCTGATTGAAAAATTTTATCGCATTCCACCCCCGCCTCCATCGATAATGGATTGTGTTCGGTTCTAGGCGTACATTGACATGGGTACTGTCTACGGACTCCACTGCCCTGTGTACACAAACACACAACGCGGGTCGAAATAGCTAGCTATTACCACTAATCAAACTGTAAGAGGTAACCTACCATTCATTGGATCGAATACAATAACCACAGATATTGTAATAACTATACCGAACACGGCGTTATTATTTATCTGGATCAATGAAGATAATTATAAATATCTAATACAGAAAATATAGCTAGTTATGTTATTTGGTATCGTAATCCAACACGCACCAGGACAATATCTCTCTAATTATATTTGTTTTGGGCGTGCGAATCGTCGCTCGACGCCATTATTTATACAGTCGAAGATACAAATGAGGATCCATTACTGGAGTTCCTCGATCTGGGCCTAATGAAAGACAAATAACTTGAGTTCAAAGCGATCGATAAGGGCATTTGCGTTAATTTGATCCACGCGATAACTGTTACGTAACTGCCTGCATTTATCTTGGAGCTGACGTAATCCGGCGGAGCGATAGAATTCCGAGATTTATGGATAACAGTGGTAGGTTTAAAAAACAATAAAAATGTATTCACATTATTATAGTGACATTCAAAATGAAAACCGCATTATAATAAAAACACAGTAAAAGAACGACCACAAGTAGCGGACCATAAATATTAAAGCGGTTGACAAAATGGCGTGCAGTGTCGGTATGTCGGTAATGGCGTATCCAGAACGGGGGTGTGACTGATCGCTACTAAATACATGGATTTTATGGATGCCTGTGAAGTTGAAACTTGAAAACTCGACTCAAAAGCAAAGACATTAAAGTACGCCGCCGATAAGAGCTGGCAAGTTCTGTATGTCGCAGAAAGCCAGCGAGACGAGGGGCGCGAGATATTCATTTGTCGCACTACATTACCCATAATTTCTACCCTAGTTTGAATTAAACCCGATTGGCATTTTCACTCATCTGCATTTTTTGCCTATAACCAACTCTATGGGCCGTAAAATTTATTAAAGGACAATTCCATGTGCAATATTTTATCAATTAAGCACGGTCGGATTCGATTTTGGGCTTACGTCGTCATGTCGTTTGAACAACCAGCAATTTATTTCTTGATAAAATTTTATAAATCAGAGCGTCGCAGTTTCCCTTTTAATGGATATTGCAATTTGCATGTGCTTAATGGTATCGTGGCAAGTTTCCAAGTTCTTATACCAAGCTATAATTAAGTATCAGAACTCTTGATCTGTTGCTGAATAACATCTATGGGTTAAACTATTAACTCTAAAGCGATAAATTCGATGGTTAATTCTCATTCAGATCATGAAGTTTGCAGGCGGTTCGGTCCATGTTGATCTCCCCTTACCTACGACCTTGCGGAGTACGGTCATGGCAGTAACGTTTCATGCTTGACCGGCGTCGCTTCTACGGAGAGCCACTCGATCCACGACGCAAACCCATTGAATTGCAGAATAGTACTGAATATTTACAGGTCTAACGTTTGTAACGTTCGCTAATGATCAACGTATCCCATTGGCCTTTTACGATGGCACTTTCAACAGCAATTATGTTTTTATCTTCTTTTTTGCTTCTTTTTAGTGTTGTGTGTTTAGAAGTTTAGGGAAAAAATCTTTTTGTCATAGTACACATGTTGGGGAATAGGTAAACCTATCAAAAATTATCGGTAAGTGGGAGTGAAAAATTCTTAACGCGTCGTTGGGAGAACTCCTTGCAAAATAATATATTACCTGACTCATGAAGGTTTGCTTTTGTTAACTATAAATAAAATGTCCCTTTTTGAAAGGTATATTAAAGAAAAAGAAATAATAGTGAAATAGAAAATAATGATAATAATCCTGCTTGTGAATTTTCAAAGATTTGCTGTCAAAGAACGTTTTATAGTAAACTCAATGTAGTATATAATTATGTCATCGCCTGAGCAAGTCGAGTGTTTTGTTTTGTTTTTTTCAAGATCACCGTCCTGCCGTAATAATGTTGAGCAAGTGCATACAATTCCCTAGAAACCGGATTTAGCTATGCGTTGAAAGTATTAATAGAATCTATACTATCATTATTATTGACAAAGTAATAGTTAGTGGTATATTGTAACTGTACAACTCAGTAGCAGTTATAAATAGGGCTATTATATTTTTTATCTTAAGAATTGATTTAGGAAAAAAATACATTTTACTTTATGTAATAAAATATAAAAGATTATTATAAAATAGATGGACATATTTTATCGACATTAATGGGAAAAGGTGATAATTTGATTACGTGATTATATACTAGGCGTATATCTTTTAATCTACCTTTATGGGAATGTTTTATGGAAATTAGGGTAGACTGTACAATACAACACCCCAGTCTTGTATTTTATAAAAATATTATAATATTTATATTTAAGTTACATATCGATAAAGGCACCTTGTTGCGAGGACATGGGAATAAGAGGCTATAAATAAATTAGAACATGATATGTAATGGCATACATGAATGTAGAGATACCTAAGTTTTATCAAAATAGTTAAAGCGTCTTGCTCACAAATTGTTAAATTAACATAAATGCGAAAATACCTGTCCTGCTATAACAGATTTAGATATTTGATAGCATCGAGTATGTAGTTTGATAGTTTGAGTTCTGGGTTTTTTACTCGGGTATCATTAATCGATCGAGAATGCTAATATAAAGTTTACTTTAGTGCTCTAGGAGTGGAAAGAATCAATGGCTTGAACTACTACTACTATACTTTATTAATAAAGAATGTTCGCTAAAGTCGACAAACAATATCTTATTTATATCTAATTTCAATACACTCATAAAAATGAAATTCTCGAAGGCCAAGACTCACTTTAAGAAGTTATGTTTATTACTAAGTTACGTCTCATAAGTATTAAACTTAACTAAAAAGTTATTTAGTCGAATACTTTCCACGAAATTCAAGTCTACGAGACATTAAGAAGTATTGGAGTTTATAAGGTACCAGTTAATAAAATATTAAACTCATTAAACACTCACGAAAGTAATATTACGCCATTAAACTAAAAGAAAAACGATTTGCCGCCGTAATAATCTATCGGAGTTTATAGTCGACATTATTATTACGGGTCCAAAATGAACTAAGAACGTTTGAGAACTGACTATTATTATAATACAAGTAAAATATGGCCAGTCATTGATAATGCATAACTAGTTTTATATAACGCAGGTATATAGGACTACACATTATTGAAATAATACATAACCGGTTACTATGTACCACTATTCATTATAAAATCAGGCAAAAGTGGTATTGACCAACGAATGTAGAACGTTTGATTATTTCTAACTAAAATTTCACTATTAAAGTATTTTGTGTTACAATCAAAATTATTCTACTTTTTTCTATCATATAAGTTCTCATATTCTATGCTGATAGGAGCGTTACCGAATAAACAGACGGAAAGGTAGACGTGCAAAATCGCCTTTGTTTTATAGCCTGTAGAGGTAGATTGATACTCTTTCGATTTACAACTGACGTGTAACACGTGAACCTAATTTCGAAGTCTTGACAGAGTTAGCGCGGATAAACTTTTCAACGTTAATAAATTACCGAATAAATTAATTTTACAAGAAGACCCGATCGAACCGGTTACACAATAGACTTTTATACAATTGAAGTTAAAATGGAAGGAACTTTTTTGTTAAATATTTACATTAAAAAGTTAGGGTATCGACACTGTCATTAACTACTCTCGGCGGTGTTGTAAGTACGCTTATCGACATTATTATAAAGTTGAGACATTTAGGAGAGGTAGGGCACGGCGGATAATCCGCTCAAATCGGAGCAGCCCGTCTGGGAAGGATCTCCACCTTACAGAAGATCGTAGTCAAATAGCATTGGTCTCGGCCATGCTGTGTTCCTACGGTGAGTAAGGTCTCCAGAGCTCCACTTAGGGGGGTTGGGAGGGTTGGCAACGTGTGAGTGATACCCCCAGTATTGCAAGCGTCTATAGGCTGCTACGGTGATGCTTACCATCAGGAGGGTCGTATGCTTGTTTGCCATCTTAGTAGTATACAAAAAAAAATATCCTGGGAAAATAGTAGTATCTATTTAGGTAGAATGTAACAATATTTTTTGTTTATTCATAGTCACTTGATGCTTTCATTAAAAACCTAATTTCAGCATTATCGGTAGGTTAATTTAAAATGTTATTAGTTATATACAAATTAGGTAACATTGATTAGATGAAAACTGACATGACATGTAGCGTTAAACGGTATACTTACGAGTTACAAGCAATACCTGTTATGTCAAAGTCATGAATGCACGAGGCGGGCGCAGTTAACGGTCGTTGTGTATATTACTCATCATGGGCATAATAGTAAGCAGGTAATTACTAAGCATCTCGCGGTATTTTGGCTCGTTGGGAACGAAGAGTTCATGTTAACTCGTTTTCATAGAGATCTTCATTCCGCATCGCCCACGCATACGAACTCTTGAGTATTTTGATCGTATGTCAACGTCACTACTAGACGTTACGATTATTTTATAATAGGCGTACTTGTAAAAGTGTACCAGGATCCCATGGGTCGTAATGTTTGATGTACGCCACGGCCGTTAACCCTTTCGAATCAAAACGGATTAATGTGTCTCGAGAGTTCTGTGTTATTGGTGTCTCTAATTACGTTTATGTTTCGGTTAGAGTTATGGTAATGTTCGGCAGCATTCGTGGATACCGGCTGCAGCGCCGTCACTGATACTTACGACTCTGAATTTAGGGTCTGTAGGGCGAGCCATTCGTTAGTCACGCCCGATGACGTGTACCTTGGACAAGACCAAAACTGTTATTAGAAGGGGTTCTTGTTCGTAGTTCCAGGTACTTGTCTTAAAAGGTTTCATTCAATTGACATTTTAATGGGGAGGACATTGTACAATTCAACATGTTCCATTTACACCTGGTCAATTAAAATTTCTTTGCGTTTGTAAAGTTATTTTCAGTAGGCTCGGAAATGGTCCGTATCGTAAATTAAACGAAAAAGACATTCCGTTAGCAACATTATGTATCTTCCCTTAGTTGCACATTGCGGTAAAATGCATGAATTTCCGGGCACAAACAAAGGAACTCGGCACGCAAAGCTTGCAGTACCGCGAAGCCCTAAAGGGTTAAAAGAAAAGGCGTTTCGTGGTAAAAAGTGAGTTAGGGCAAAGCTTTTGTTTATGTATGGTGCGAGTTAAGTGTTTAGATAAGTGCAGCTGAGAGCGGCATGCACGTTTGTTATCTCTCGGGGAGCAGAGGAGGCAGACAAATGGAGCCACCCTGTGTGGTCCGCTGTTTGGACCGCTCTCACCAAATATGTGCACTTGAATCAGAAACTCGACTAATACAGGGAGTGAACTCGCGTCCATTACTACCGCTTACACGTAACAAACACCAGATTTTACACAAAGGTAGCGTAGGAAATGCGTTGGAGTTGCAAAACATTCATATTAAATGGTTGTTTCATTAAGTAAATTAATTTATTGTTTAACTCGTTTACGTGTTATAAGAGTTATAACATAATAATGTATCTTGAAAGTAATTTATTATTGGAGTGAATTATTTATTACCGTAGGTAAGTTTTTCATGTCATCATTTTAATTTTAATCGAGCTTCGGCCGCTGCGCCTTGCACCCGCTCCCCGCTGTCCACTTAATTCGTTTCATTGGAGGAATAAGGCAGGTTGTCCTTGTGAATTATAAAATATTCAAATAAGGAGAGAAATAAATCCTCGCGAGGAAACGTCGACATTACATATTACTGCGGGAATGCCAGCCGCCTATTCATTACAGTTATTCATAGGAGGCAGTGTCAAAGCGAGTCTTGTATTTATTCGGACGGCACGGTGGTTTGTTTATTTTTAAACGGGTTAGCCTGAAATACCCTATCCCGATAAGCGGTGAACCAATACCGATGTGCCACCGAAATAGTCGCATGCGCCGGCGCTGATTCGGCTGATACCATGTCACTGTCACCGTCCAATATGCCGCGTCTGGAGATGACGGAATATTAAACTATTATTAGACACCCATCATCACGCGGTAACGTTCAATGAACTTTCTTATTACGACGACAAACCAAAGAAAGGAAATAGGTTACATTGCGTCAACGTGTCACACTACGAAATCTAAACAAACAATAGGCAATTTACGTACTGTAATATCGTCTGTTTCCGAATTATTACTATTTCTATTCATTGCAACGTCTTGAACAGTCGACACGAAAATTAACTTCGACGGCGGCATTCCACCGGAAAACAATTTCCAACGCCGGCATCTGTTGTAGGTAGATACAAACTTAATCAATATTGAAAGGAGACAATAGGCATCTCTTATTCAAAACGGAAACTATTACAGCGTCGCTATTGTATTCAGGGCCTCACCTCGACGAACCTATATTATTCAAAAGAAAAGTGGTTTGTTTACAAACGTTAGGCGAGATAAGTATTAGGGCCCGTCGGCGACAGGAGATTATACGTGTGTGACGATAACCCGGACTGTCGATCGATGTCAGCGTGAAAGATTTATGTCCAACTTCGTGACAGTGGAATCGTGGACGAACCTGGATTATCCTTTGTCCCAAATACTGCATCATACATTATTGATATGCTCTGTGAAATGCTTGACGTATTCCCCAAATAAACTGGACAGTTGAATAATGCTACAGACCCGTTATTTCAATCACCTGCTTCATTCGACCGGACGAAGCTTATTGAAGGCTAGATTGATGTTTATGAACTGTAAACTGCTTATGTGTGAGTGATTGTCTGGTTTATGTAAAAGGTGCGGGTTTTCAGTGACAGGTTCACAAACATCGGCTACATGACCATTGCCGTCTTCGAACTTTGTATGAATTACACACTATTACGTATGATCTACTTTCTTAACATTTTATTGATGCTAATTTGTTATACTCAGAAAATTAATATAATAAATTAGCATATATGATACTGAACAATGTATTACGTCAAGAATTGTACTGTCTTTTCATAAATATGCTGAAAATCCGCCGATATAAAAGCATGATATACGTGACAGAGTTTACTTGTCATATAATCACATTTATTTATAATAATTATGTATGTTGATGGTTCACGATTGTATCGTTATGGATCAGCACTCAGTGAAGTCGACATTGCTGTTGTCGAATGATGACACAGAGTAATTGGTTCGTTTGATCGAACCAATTATGACTGATTGAAGTAGCAAGATTCGGTTTAATGAAATGATTGTGCCGACATTATACATTAAAGTTAAAGGAAGATAATTGAACTTCCTGCGGCGGGCACCGATTGGTTTGAAGTGTGTGCCGATGCTGCGCAGTGCCCCTTTCATAGCAACACAAGAGGACACGAGGCCGGCCTGATGGGGCGTTTCCTCTAATTATACGAACTATTAATAAGATTCAGGGCACAACAATCGATCACTATGCTCTGGAGTTAATGACTTTGTAAAAGGTTTGAATTGAACTGTGAGTGCATGTAAGTGTAACATGCTATGGGAACGCACCTCTTAAGGATGCCTTGAAGCTACAAACTAATATACATTCTAAAAACCCAACTGTCAAGGTATACGTAAATTGTACATAATGGAGTCATCATTGAAATTACAGATATTATTATACATAAATTTTAAACAATACGAATTAACTTTCAATTAACCCAGCGAGTTGTTCTGGAGTAAATAATTGTGCGAATGTTAACTCATAATTGACTCTCACATATCTCTTCATTTAAAATCAATAAATGTTCAACGGTTTGGTCTCAAGCTGTTGTTAAATCTCTTTTGTTGATTTATAATTATATCACATATAATGCTTATCATTTATGAACCGCCGTCTTTTAACCGTTACCGATCTAAGTTAAGACAGATCATTATGGCAGTACAGTAGTTAAAATACATGACTTTTTCAAAAACATACTACTCCAAAGCATCATCAAGAATTATCACCAGGAGATGAAATCAGTTGAGTTTCAAATACGACATTCCATTTTGTGATGCTTAGAGTCCTTAATTTGATAATGCAAGCCAATAACGGAATCTAGATAGGGACTGATGGAATATAGATTAATACTGAAATAGGCAATGGCCATAATAAAGGCATTAGGACTAGTAAAGCGTGTAATGAGCAGTAGCTAGTCAAGTTGATGGAAGCTCCAAGTTACACAGTCTACACGGAGAATAATGTTGCCTTGTGCAATCTGCCTTTGTGCGTTATACCGCGCTATGCAAGGATTACGTATGATTTTACCTTCTGGTTAACTGAGGGTTTGTTCAAGTAGAATTTTTAAGTAGTTGTAGTCCTATTGTATTGTAACTTAAATAAGATTTTTATGAAATCAGTTGACCATTTTGGACATTTTATGGAAGCGAAGTGAAATTAGTTCAGTATATAAAATAATCCAAGAAAACCTTCTCACAATAACAAAGGCATTTATCTAGTAGTTATAAAAGTTCATTTTTGATGAACTTGTTATAAATGTTATGTCTATAGCAGTTTAGAACACTAAACACTGAACACTCTTACAATTGAAAGGCAATCAAAGGAAATAACATATTGAACAGGGCCGCGAGGAGTACATTTACGTTGGAGCTATCATCTGAGCGCTATTAACAAAGTTGCAGGTCTCGGTTGAAGTTTGACTACTGGCGAATGGTGTTTGCGTTGTCCGGGCATATGGAGTGGTATGGAAATCATTTCTTGCTCCGACGAACTTCCCGGCCCCATATACGATCAAATATTTGCCGTCAGAAACTCCCCAGCACAGTTTGGTGATCGTGTCTCTGCAGGCGTGCGGAGCATTTGCTTGTGTTTGTATTACGCAACTAATTACTGAAACTTGTAATCTATTTGGGTGTTCTTGTGATATTGCTCTTGAAAGGCCTTCAAGTGCAAGACGCGCACTTCAATACTAACAATTTAATATTTTACTTTGAGAGATTTTTATTTTGAAACTTCAAAGATATTGGGATCTTGTTGAATTACCGAGAGGATATAATCTGGATATAAATAAATATAATTTTGGACATTACTTACAGAAATTCAATAAGTACTTTGCGTTATTACTTCGTTGTAACCTTTTACATAGATGCTTAGGAGTGCAATAATGGGTAAAAATATTATGGGGCAAAACAGTCATTAGTTTAATTTATCTAGTGTACCATGAACCTTATCACATTACGTTATTTGCTTCCATACTTTACAATCACGTTGTTAATTTCCCTGTGTAAATAGCCACGTAACAGTCTACTGCACACACCGGAGTATGTTACTTGGGGTTGTAAAGGTACCTTTGTAATGTCCATTTCCTCCTCGAAGCGTGGCAAGGCGACTTGGCAGCGATGCGCGCTGATCACTGCGCACCAAGGGGCGTCCCCACGATGCTATCTATTCACTATTGTTGCGTGCACTTAACCGTCATATAGTTGCTCGTTGTGTCCGGGCCTTGTTAACACGTTGTAGAGGAAATTACATTCTTTACTCACCGCTAGAACCGTCTAGTGTTCCGTTATCGATCATCGCTCTAGCATATCAAATTGCTGTCATTAAACAAGTCAATAACAATAAATTATAGTTTGACAAAGATGCATTATGATAAGTCGTGATGAAAACTTTTCTAAAATGTGACTGATGACAGTTGTGCATAGTCGTTACGATAGTATTGATTTGTTTTGTACAGACCTTGTTTTCGTCGATACATGTAAGTATACAAAGAAATGTGTCAGTGCAAACACAATAACATAGCTACTTTAATTCAGAGCTCCAATCGTTTATCAATATTACACATTCGCACGACTTTGCCAGCGAATACGAGATTTATTTGTCGTGTCGAGCTCTTATTGGATATTGTTACTAAAGTTAAAATATACGTTAGCGTTGCGCTACGTATGAACTAATAGTATGAACAGTTTGTACCGATATTGCAATATTAATAGTTGGGATTCACCCTTGAATCTGTTGAAATTAAGTTGAGCGGCGATTGGGGTGTCGCAGATGGCAGTAACTGCTCCCGCTGCCCGCCGCCGGCGGAACGTGCGCAAAGTATAAAAATATGATTTATGACGGAGCATATAGGAGCGCGCATCCGTTCGGGTCCTATCTGGTCCACCACGAACCATTAGCACACATAACATCTGCATACGACCGAGTCCCTCGCATCTTCAAAATAGAGTACAGTACAATGGAAATTTCTTATAGTGGGGAAACTCCGATCGGTTCCCAAAAGGATACCCGGAATAAGAGCCGCAGAATTAGTTTTGTGTACCGCCTTACTTTAATAATGTTGTGGTCTACAGAGGTTTGAAGGGTTTCCCTGTTATGTTTATGTAGACTTCAATATATGAAATAGATGTTTTCTGGCTTCAGGCTCTTTATTATTACTTTGAAGAGTGGCTACGGTACAAGGGGTGCGGTGCTGGGGTCGGTAAGTAAACAAGTGCCTCCAACTGATTCAACTAGTCAATTCAATTGGACATTTTCCTCATTTCGTTTGGATTTATTTCGTTATACTTCCGCTACGGTATTGTTTGTCTTCAAATACTTGATTTTTATTTTATATTCTGTCTTTTTTTCCTTATTAACTTATAATACATTTTTATAATTTTACTTTTAATCTGAAACATTTGGCATTATTTCGAGCGCTTGTGCCGTAGCGAGCTTTGGATGTAGTCGGCTTTATCAAAAGCTCGGTAATTTATGTGGCCCGTCGGCTTAAATGTTGTGTTTTATCTTACCGCTGTTGGATCGTTTGTGTATTTGATAATGTCTATTATAATTAACTTTATCTTTTGTATTTGTATTATCTTTCTTAGTCTAATGCTCATCTATTGATTTGGTATCGTGTTTTAGGGCATAGATAACCTTTTAAGGTGATCTTTGACCTTTCGGTACAAACAGATTTGAAATTATAGTTCCAATGAAACCTACATAAGTGTTAATTAGTTTATTGGTCGAGATAATTTCATTATCTACTTTATCGTATTCGTCGAACTCTGATCGAATGCCATAAAGGAAGTATTCAATTAAGAAGATAAAAAGCTCGATCTTTAATCGATTTTTACAAGTCTGTTTTCGATGGGCATAAACAATTTATTACACTACTGGGAAAATAATTAACTTCGTACGGGATATCACTTAGATTCCTCTATAATGAACTTAAGTATCATTATTTATTAGTAATGTTAATCAGTTTAGCTAGCTTAGGAGTCTTATCTGTACGGGTTAGCGATGTCAGTAAAGAAAACATAGTATGTTAAAGACTTACCTAGGGTCTACGAAGGGTTCCGCGTAGATGTTTCTCAAGGGCTGGCGACGAGGTAGTGGAGGGGGCACGGGGCTGAAACCCTCCATCATATCCTCTCGCTCGCTGTATTTCAGCGATTTCATCGTCATCCTGACGTTCTGACTGACTGTCCACTTCACAAATAGGTCTCCGAACCCAACATCTCACTGATACAACGTCTAATCACTCACATCGTTAGATACACTGTATTGTACTTTATCATTTTTAAAAATCCACTTAGAAGTTCACTTATACAGGGTCAACATTTCGATCACTATATTCTGTATTTGATGTTTTTCTGTAAGCGACGTATTTGTTAGCGCGGTGTATTTGTATGCAGGGCTCGGCACTCGGGTGCTACGCCCTCCCTGCATGGATGTACGCAACGGACTGGCTCACGGCACACAAGACCGGCTGTTCGCTCCCGCGCTCCGAGCTCCGACCCTCGTTCGACTCCAACTTACGAGCTTTGTCGTTTTTTGCGCTCGCGCCGAGGTGCCATCGAAGCTTGCTGAGTTATTAGACGAACAAAAAATACGTAAGCGACCGAACGCATAGCGCAATACAAAACGGCCTAACGTGAAGTTTGGGTACCACCCGTGTTCAACATGCGATGCGGTGCGGTTAAGTTTCCCATTGTGCCAAAGAATATTTTGTTGTGTGAAGTGTGAATAAAATCTACCTATAAAGACGAGGGTGCTCTTTGTAGTAAGCCGCTTTGTTAAATACCTTGTAGTTCAAATGGATAGATTTGTGATGAAGTTTAGTGATAGATTATCGGTTCTATATAATTTGTTGAATGTTATTATCATTTACGTTAATCTGCAAAATGTTTTTAACTATCCATATTCCTTATAATATTCGTTTATTTATTTTAAAACTTTTGACCTAGTTACAGAAAAGGATAGATCTAAACTTGTACGGTAAGTAATTGAACTGCAGGAAAATAAAGACAAAGAAAGTATTTAATCGATACGATTATCGAAGGGTCGAGTCGGGCAGGGGTTCTTTCGATCCGAACAACGGCAAAATAAACGCCGACTCACACAGGTTCATGTAGGTAGGTATAATAAACAATGCATCGAGCAGTTTCTGGCGCAAAGATCTAGTCAATTGAATGTTCAGTCTGTGCTCAATCCTTGGCGAGTCGTTGAATATGTTAAATGTTAACAAACGATACAACTTCGCTTCGGATGCAAATAATCTGAAAGCTAGAATAGTAGGCAGCGTGTTGTATATATCAGTGATAGTTCAAAGACCTACTACTCGGTTCCCCTGCTGAGCCTGAGTGGCGGCTGGTTGATCTCAGCGCTTTGCATGTCAAACAATTACCCCTACATACATTGTTCCCAACAAATACGACGGGCGTGCACCCGGTTACCCTTTTTGTTCTCTAAAATATTTGTTTTCAAAACTCGTTACCCTTTGCTCAAATTTTATTTACGATCGCCAAAATTGTATTACGCGCCCGTGATTTATTGAATGTTTACTAATTTAACGCTCGCTCCTGTGTGACCAATAAAAATACGCGAAAAAGTGAATTCGTAGCGCGAGTAGAAAGGGCCGCAGTGAAATTATGTAAAAACCTGTCCTATGGGCCTGAATTATCCCACAAGGATAAGGAATAAGAATATAAAAGAGGCTTAGAGTTTTCCATACGGCTTTTTGAAGAAGCAAGGAACGCGAGATTTACATACATACATGTGGGTAAACATGCTCCTTGGCGAAGTGTCTCCGAGTACCTGTATAATAAATTGATTTAAGCGCCTCCTGACAGGTTTAAGTATGTTTTGACAAACATTAGGGAATTTAAAGCCCCTGTGACAAAACTTTGTTTTGTGTCTCCAGAGCGGCGTCTATAGAGGAGGCACGAAGTGAATTTTCGTCGAGTTAGTACGAAATTCGCTCCACGGTCGAACTTCTTTCTAAGGACGAACTTAAACGTGGATCATTTGAATAAATAATGGCTATACTTAGAGTGGAACCTGCTGTAATGTAACGGTACTGGTGCTTGACTAACTCTTATTACGATTGACTTATTGGGGTATTAGAAATTCGTCTCGAACTTTTCGAATTTACCTATCTTTTTAGATAGACGACTGAGGTAATAAATTGTAACAGAGAATTCAATGACACATGCAATTTACTTAATAAGATATATTAACGTTACCCTACTATGCTAATACAAAATAAGTAATATACCTAATTGTTTTAGTATGACATAAAAGTATCTAAGCACGTCTACTTACCTCAAAAGGTAGAATAAAGTACTGTAAAAGGCAGCAGATAGTGAAATTATTAATAGTACATAAAACTTGGTATTTTATGTTTTATCATCTACTATAAAATAAATGTTATTACTTCTATGAATAGTAATAAAAGAAAAAGTTATTTTCAAAAGTCAGTTGTAATTAGCATAAAAACATTATTTGTATCAATCCTCGTCGATGGACATTACTTGAAGCGTATTTTAACAAACTATAATTTTTCGGACTATTTTGCAAAGAAACTGATATTACTTTATCTGTCGCAAAAATATTAATGTTTTTTTTATTTTAAGAAGGCAAACTGTCAGTGTTCATCCGCAACCCTAATAGTCTAACACCATAGCAATAACCGGTCACAGTGAGAACATTGTGGAGTAACATTTGGGTAACGCGTTATAAGAAAGTCAATGTAGTAATATGTATGGGAAAGTAGTTATAGAGGTTGATTTATCTTTGCTAACATGGGGTATCTGATGCAAAAATAACTGCTTTTATAACACTCCTTGAGTTATAAATTGAATTTATGTTGACAGTGATCGGTTGGCCGGCTATAACTCGTGTCCTGTCATTTTAGTGCTTCAATATGAATTTTCCTTTAACTACCTAAGGATAGCACCATAACGCCTACGTATTCGCTTTAAAATTTTATTGATGCAACTGCTGAGTTGCACAGATATTTACAACGAAGATGTCTGATTGTAGGAGTGTAAATCACGAGAATGCGTAGTGTATGCCTGTATGCCTGTATGTAATGGTCGGTGCATATATGGCGAGTAGGAAGCGGAGAGCTTTCTAGATCGCTTTCCCATGGTGCAGACGCTGACTGATGTACCTATTTGTGAGCGTCTGATGTATAGCTCGGCTTGTTCTTGCACGTGAACTTACATTTACGTTCAATATTGTACAGTAATGTACAAAAAAAATTGACGTTATTACCATCTTTATGCAATCTTTCTGAAAATTGTAAGTAAAGATGTATTTCTGAAATTGCCTCAATAGGTCTTTTAAATTTTGTATTTTCTTACTATATCTTGTTTTGAAGAATGCCTTAAATGCATACGAATTATGTTTTTCGAATCAATAAGGCGTCTTTGTCTTAATGAACGCCTTTATTGTTTTTAGGAAGGCAAGCTCTAATTCAAATACATACAGCTGTTACGTTCAAAGGAACAATGCCTTTTAAAATATTGCAGCAATTACTCGGCATTGTTTGTACTTTGTGAGCACTCGGAGTAGTTGACTAATAAACACGTTTAGTCGATGTATTTACACAAACATTAACTAGGCACCCGGGCTCGTTTGAACTGTATTCATCTTCTGGCCCAAATAAATTTCGGCATCCGTTAGCCGGCTGCTACACAAAAAGTAACCGAGCTATTTTAATTGGCGTAACATTCAATGTCTCCATGTAAAAAATGACAACGGAATGCCTTAAAATTTTTAAGTGTGACTTTGAGTTAAGACATGAGTGACTAACAACACTATTTTAGTTGAGAGATATTAGTGTAGTACCGACTTCACAGGTAATAAATAAGTTATCTGTCAAGTAACGTAAAATCATATAAAAACAGAAAATTAATCTAATTGTTAGGCTGAGTCTAAGTTTATTTTAATGAATGTTGTAAGTAATTTTATGATGTTTTTTATGTATTTATTGATAATAATGAATGAAATTAATATTTTGTATAATTTCATACTCTATATTAGTAATTTACAAATAGCTATGTGGAAATGAAAGAAATAACAATTAAAACCATGTGTGTTCTGTAGGTTATAATTAAATCTTTCGAGTTTTAGACCGTGCGAACAAACACGTGCAGCAACGAAAAAATTTGGATTAATTATCGTATCTTGCTTCATATTAGTTCATTTCTTCTTGTGCGTTGCAATGCAACCTTAAAAGCGTGCCACACACGGAGCTATATATTAATATGCGGTCATTGCTTTTGAGATTTTTGTACAGTCACGTGCAATGCAATAATTTACATTCAAAAGACTTTAATATCTTGATTTATCAAACTGAACTTATAATCTAATTGCAACTGATCTGTAAATATTTTGACGACATTACCATTATAAAGGTGCATTATTTGGTTTCTTTAGAATGGTTTTGATATAGATAACATACCTAGTTATAATGTGTATTATATCTCCGTCTGCGACGGTCTTAATAGGTGAGTGCGCTAGTGTGAATGCTGTGCTCATAATGTGTGTGTATGTGGAGCACGTTTCATAAGATAAAAGACGATATTGATTCCGTGACGAGCCGAGAGCGGGCTGTGGGAAACGATTCCTGTCCGTTTAATAGATGCCCCGAGGAGGCGACCACTTCAACACTCTTTGTTCCACAGTATTCTAAGAAAAAACATTAAAACCGCACTTCGTGTGAATTTTAATCGTGCTTAATTTTGCAGATTTCGTTGTTACAATTGTGCAAATGTAACATGTATATTAAGATTAAGTTTCCAAGTGTAATTAGCGAGTTAAGGGCGCCATTGTGAGTACTTTATTTCTAGTTTAGAGTGGCGGGACTCCGCGGCAGTCCGGCCGAGCGTCCGGTCCGCAGGACTTGCCACATTCTCGTCGGGTAATTACGCACGCCCGTCTCGTTCCCAAGCTTCAACTCTAACATTTTATGCCTCATTTCGTAGTATATGATTTGCTGCACACATTATTTACAGTAATTATCGTGGGAGCAATCTGAGCTCGCGTGCGAATCAAATTCACTTTAATGAACTTTCGATGACAGCTATCTATTGTTTTGTTGTCAGTCATGCGTTGGATTGTAAACTGTAATTTATACGCAATTGCCGGAGTAATTTCTATAAAATAATAATTTTGACGATGGTTAATAAACATGCACTGTACAACAATTAGCATACAAACATAACTAATGGTTGACAATAATAAGCAAGTGCTTTATAATCGCAGGAATAGAAAAGAAAGTCTCTTATTGATATAAAATGAGACCTGGGAGGGACCCGTCAAGATTCAAATCAAGACGCACATGTGCAACTTTTACGAGGAAGAATCTTTGAAAGTGGAGATCAAACGGCTTTTAAGTCGAGCGATGATTGTGTTTGACTACAGACGGGCCGACGTGAATGCCGACATGGGAACAGCGGCGGTTGCTAGCGGTCGCCTTGCCTCTAAAATCGGCTCTGCTCTTCTCAAGACAAACGTTGTCTTTGCGAAACACGTCCAAAGATAACAGCGCTGGCTCGTTGCTTTTTATTCCTATATTTTTCCGTTTGCGCCGCCTTTTCCGCGAGTTTTTAACGGTTAATTTGTCATTAGCTCTGCATCTGTCAGCGCGTCGAGTTTGTCACTAGCAGAGCTCCGGGAGAAATAAAAGAGTTAGTATAAATGTTTTCATACCCAAAGCGAAGAGCAAAAAAATGAAACGCAGCAGTTTTTACAACTTATCTCGAGATTAATTAATATGGTAACCTCTTAAAGCGGCGCCAATTAAAGTTTTGTAATAAATCAAACAACTTATATGGAAAGTGTAGCTCGCGAGAGACTATTGACTTTGAAACAATTTAATAAATAATGGATCCAGAAAATCAATGTTAGCTCACGGTAATGGCACCGTGGCATCATTAATGATTATAATGGTCGGGGAATTGTTTCTAGTGCGTAATGGAGGCAAGGTAGGGGCGGGCCCGGAAATTGTCCTCTTGTCGGGTCTCCGCCGCATTAGCCGAGGACATTAGGCCAGCACCCGGTCGTGTGTGCGTGCTGTATCATTTGTGACTCGTGACATTCGTCGTGCCCGACACTAATTTACCTTCAAAGACGAAATCTGGACAATGAGTCGACGAAATTATGATAGATAATGCAGCGTGAGAACGCAAACAGCCGACGGCGAGCAATCTTCGTCATGTGTCATGGAAACTTAGCCGAACCATTAACGATCGACGAATCTTCCAGCAATTTAGTTTGAGCACATAATTGCGAGAACAAGTCGAAGCTAATTGATGTCCGGGGCCCGAGTTCAAGTTACCGTTAATACGTCGCGGGGCGGATCCTGCATATGCTCCTACACCACGTAGTTAATAGCAATCGTGAGACCAACTGATACAGTGCGCTGATTTGATTACGTTAAACATGATTTATTATAATAAGTGAGTACACTGTACAACAATACTATGTATTATTATGAATCGCCCCCACTTTTAATGTGTAAATTATAAATAATGTAACGAAATGAAAGTGAATGTCGAATGCAATAAATTTCGGGAGATTATATTAAATTATATGTGCAGAATAGACATTACAATATTTTTTGTAACTAGTAAACATTCATAATAATATGCATTTGTTAGTTTAGTACCTACCTAATAAAACAAACAGACACTTCAATTTTACCGTGAACAATTTTATAATATAAACAATAATAATTCAGAGAATTTGTTAGGAGATGAATTTGCAGACATTTTCTTTATAACTTGTAATAAATGTTCGGATCGCGGATCTATTCAAACATGATGAATATTTTTATTATACTTTAATATTATAAAACTCGTTTGAGAGAAGTTATCGAATGGGCAGGTAACTAAATATATGATTGGCATCTCAAACGGACTCTGGGATTAGTCACGATGACCAACTATATTTCAGACAACTAGTTCGGCGCAGACTAAAACTTGAGATCTACTCCAAACTTTCTTACATACCATAAGTTTAATCTTGGAATGGAATTAAGATATCTTATATTAGTACAGTTTTCATTATAAGTAGTTCATATAGTTCCATTATATTAGTTGCCTATTGTCCCAAAGCTTTACTTAGTTTTGGAATAGACTGCGCAGTGTAATAAAGTGTACCGAAATTTATTATTACCCAAGTTGAATGCAGGTTGAGTGGCGCATTGCTCTTTGGACTTTGTATACCCCTTGGGATTTGCAGCTATTGCATACATGATACTTGCATGACAGAAGAAGATAAAAACCAAGAGTACGTGTCGGGCCACGCACATTGTAGGCGTCTAGGCGCTAGAACGCGGACGGACAGACAGACAGACGGACATGGCGAAATTATAAGGGTTCCTTGTAGTTTACTGTTTACTACGGAACCCTAAAAAGAAATGGAGAGCTGTCAGTGCAGCAAATAAAAACAAAATGTTTGCGTTAGGTTGTAAAATATCAACATGGGTGGTAGTTGGTCAGTGGTTCGTAATTTTTTGCTCATAGTACATAGTGAATATTATAGACAGGCGTGGGTAACTAATAAATTGAATTGACGGTTACAAATAGAAAAGTCGGTGCTTTATAATTTAAATTTAATTTCGTCTCAAAAGAGGACGCTCGCATATTTTTGCAGCGCAGCAGCCGTCGAATTTTTATGAAGAATTTCTTCTTTAAAGATTCTTGGAAAATGCTTTTTGTGCTTGTGAACTATCGCTTTTTGAGTGAATTCACTTCAATTGAAATAAAGAAAACCTGTCTCTATTTGATATTTGAAAGAGATAGAAAGACGGGTATTATAGTCAGTAAATTAATATTGTATTCAGTTAAATTATTATTTTGTTTACGTTGAAATATGTATTTTCAAGATACATTCATGGAATTGAATTGTGGTGATATTGTAATAAAAAAATTGTAACCAGAATAACAATAATGTAACGTAACATTCATAACAGATTAATGTCATGTGAAGTGTAGTGTAAATAAGTTACAAATTCAACACAGAAAATAAAACCTACATTAGACAATGTTTCTAAGTAAACTAATTGCATTGTTACAGATATAGTAGTGGAGCCATTAAATTGATTACAGAGCGCTGAATTTATGGCTATCAGGCCTTTATATAAATTTATTTCTCTTAACTAAGTTAATAGACGAACTATTAAGTAATTTAATTGAAATAAATACTTATTAAGTGCAATGAACTGTTTTTGTTACCAACGTGTCAGATTATCATTGTTTCAACCGTATTATCAAATGGGTATAACAAAACGGTTTGCAATCAAAATATTTATCAAGTGTATAAGACAGGTATAATTATTAGGGTTCTGAACTTCAAAAGAAAAAACAAAACCGTATAAACCGTCTGTTAGA